>CM053791.1:831529788-832214788 GCA_028749045.1 Cupressus sempervirens
GGGGTAATGGCCCTTATACAGTTGCCAAAGTTCATCAAATATTTTTACTTCTAGTGACATATCTCAACCCCATGGCCATCATCATGCTCACAATTCCACCACCCACTGCTCTCGTACACCACATTTTGGGGCCCCGTATTGTCCTTTTGGTGAAGAGATTTAAGAGGCATTACTTTGCTTCTCCACCTCATGATGGTTCAACCCTTACTTGGCCAACTAATAGTGTTGTTGATCTGTTGCTTCAAGTGGATTGACCTAGCCAAATGTTAATGGTAACTTTGGTTGGGCCACTTCTTCCAAGTTGTTTTTGCATTTGGCTCTAGCCACTTCATTGAGAAGGAAATATGTAGAGAAAGATGAAAAAATTGATGATGGATGACCCCTCTCAAACCCCAATCTAGACATTGTTGATATATGGGGTTAAAAGGATGATATCGATACTCCTACCTCAATTGGTACTACTCTAGCCATTTAATACAGACTTAGTTTTTGGGCTTTGTCCATATTTTATGTTACTTTTACTATTCAGGTTAGGCCTATGTGAAACTCATAGGACAATGTTATATTCCCTAGACTTTTTTTACTAATGTATTTTTATTACTATATTAACAAAAAGACCTATTCATAAAAAGAAGTCTATTTATATATATTTGGTATCAAAAATTGCCAAAAAAAAAAAAATTGAATACCAAAATCCAAATCCAAACTAGAACTAGGATCAACTACTTAGTATCCACTTGAATTGTGCTATTAAAAATTAGTCTTCCACAATGGTAATCTATGAAATAATAAATTACACATTTATCAAGTTAAACACAAAACCAAATTCTTTAGATATTATATTGCTAAGATATTCTTTTGTGAGATCTTTGTCAAAGACAACAAAAATTAATATATAGATATTGTTGGAGTGCGACACAATACGGTGAGCTCACTGTATGTTGAGTCCACTGTATAGGGTTTTGTTGTATGAGGTCAGCAAAGGGTAAGTTACACAATTGTATGATGTATGGTGAAAAGCATCAAGGTTTTTTATGATATAAAAAGGGTATGTATGGTGAAGCATATAAAAGGCCAAGCAATGGAGACCGACTGTGAAGTTTGTGAATGTAATTTATCTTCGAGTCTACAAATGTCAATTTCCAGATGAGAGAATATTTATTGATTTTGATATCCCTCTTGGTCTTTTGGTATTGGTCTAAGTATGGTCTCTAAGAGACATGTCATGAGAGGACATCACCATAATGTGTAGCCATGTCCACTCATGACATGACTCTTCATTTAAATAAAGAAATAAATATTAATCATAACCCTGATCACATTAGTTGACACTTAAACCAATTTTACTCTTGCAAATTGTTGAACTGCATAAAGGTGAATGGATCATTTTCTCGCTCCAAATTATGTTAAAATATTAGTATGCCCAATCATTACTTGATCGATTCTATGCACATATGTAATATCATTAGTCAATATATATAAGATCATTACTTGATCTATACCAAGGGGAGATGAATAATACTATAATTCACTAATTCAAATTTTAGTATATATATTTTGATATATAGAGTTTTGATTGAATCCAATAATGATTGTTTTATCTCGAGGGTATATGAAATGGTGATTCTAATTAAACACAAGAACTTTATATGTGTGCATGTATGTTAGTTCACATCCTGAATTGACATACTTGCATATATGTATACAAACAATCATCCTTGTATCCGACCAAAGATGTTATGTATCAACACTCCCTCTTATCTAGGGAAGATAAATAAGTATAAATCAATGGATATATCACCTAACTCATGATATCAAAGGATATAAAGAACATCAAGTCACATTCTTCTTATATCCTAGTTATGGTATGTGCACTAACAAGTCTCATGATGTCTACCATAACATGGCATGGCATGTCCATGGATATTATGTCACATAATATCCACCATGATTATCTCATAAAGAACATAATGATCTAATGTTGATATCAAGTCTCATGATATATATCAAAATTTCCAAGAAGCATAAACTATTATGACAAGTCTATGAATATCAGGTCACATGATATTCATGATGATAGTAAACATTGTAAAATCATCACCTTACAATGTTGACTACAAATTTATATTACCTAAAAGATTGCCTCCTTTCAATAATGTACATAAGGTGGGCATAAATTCATGGAGTCACACACATGACAATAAAATATTTTTCACAGATTCACTATAGATTCTCTCATGTAGTGTTGTCATGACATCACATAAATGACATCCTCCATGATCTATATCAGAGGGTGGATCCACTATGGCTATCCATAGGGTGAAAACAATGGCTTTCACCTCAAACTTCTCTCTCAAAGAAAGAATATGTAAGGATACAAATAATAGATCACTGATGTTGAAGTTCCCTTTTCACTAAGGCTTCATTCTTTAACATATTGAAAGTGTGTCCCAAAAGTACATAAAACTTCTCTCTAGCATGAGACTTGGTGAGAATGTTGGTTGTCTATTACTCAGTGATAATGTACCTCAATTGAAAGTTAGAGAAACCATCTCAACATGGTCTACTCCCTCTAAATCAATATCATTGGATGCCAAAAAATGTAGATCCTTAAGCAACTCCCTCTTTTCATAGAAAGATATCCTTCTTACACAATTCCAATCATAGAAGATAATGTTAGAATGATTAGAATAACTAGGGGGTGAATCAATTATCCTCAAGTCCAGATGTACCAATTCTAATTTTAGCAACTTCAAACAACTTAGTCCAACTCATAAATTCATTTGGACAATATAGAAAATCACCAATAACTCAATTTATTCATATCATCATCTAGCTCTTTGTTTTAGTCTTAATTGAATTGCAAAAACATACAATAGTAAATAGCATGAAACATGAAAACAACATTCAAAAAAGTATGAAACCAAAATTTAATGTGGAAACCCAATTTGGTAAAAACCACCAAGTAACATGCTACCACATTTTCACTCTTCTGAAGAGAGCTCGATTAAGAGACAACCATGTCAAAGGTTACAAAACACACTATTAGGTGTGAGCTTGTTAACGGATCGCATCACCCTATTAGGAGTGGCCTTGTTAGAGGCATTCAAAAATGCTCCATTACAATGTCACCTTGATTAAAGGATTTGCAACATGATTATTAGATCAACCTTGATTAAAGGATTTTATTGTCACAATGGTTAGAAACTAATAGCTAGGTTGATCTAATAAAATACAACTCACTTTGCATGTTTAGATCTCCATTCAACTTATTCCTAGTTTAGTGACTAGTCTTCATCACATTCTCCATCTCTATTTTGGTTGGCAACACCTCAAACAATCTCTCTTTTACCAAATTCTCACTTTTCCTCTGCAACTCTTTTTCTTCACTTGTTCTTCACAAATTTTCAAGCCAACTAACATTGTAAAGCATCTCATATGTCACCTTAAATAGACGGGTTTAATATTTTGTCACTTAAACATAGCTACAGATCTTAGGGTTTGATTAGATTCATTGAATTTGTTCATCATTTTTTCCTTCTCTTCTTTTGCTTGAAAATTTTGGAAACTTCACATTAAATCCTTACCTTAGAATACATAAAAAACTCAATTCATGCATTAAATATGCTAGCTCATCAATCCTCATCTTTAACACATTTTGACTATTTCATAAATTCAATTGTGTCGGCCTCAAATCTTGATTCTTTCACAAACTATTAATTTTCTAACACCCAGTCATCACTTAGTAGCTTGGTCACTAGTAATATATCTTTCTTGTCTTACAGTAGAATTCTTAGCCATCACTATGTATGGTCATTACTTTAGTTTCTCTTCATCTTGCTCGATCATTACCATCACTTGGTTAATACTTAAGTTCCTTATCTTCTACTCAGTAATGCTTAACTTCTTCATTGACCTATTAACTTGTTACTCGGTCAACCTCATGTTTTACTTCATCTTCTTGACTTGCAACAATCATCTCTTCTATACTTGAACTCATCTTTCTTCTTCACTAAATACAATGATCAAACAACATAGTATCTTGTCAAATACTAATTGATCAAGTGCCCATTATAGTTCCATCATACTTCTATTTACTCAACCACTTTACTAGTTCATCTTTTTATCTCTCTTTTCAAATTCTCTTCATCAATCAAATAATATGGCACTCTATATTGTTAGAAAATGTCTTACCAGTAAGGTTTGACATCAATGACAACATAACAATTGTAGTTCCAACAGATAATTTTCTTTAATAGATTTGTATCTCCTAGCACAATCAACATATGACTTGTTGGAAACAATTCTTAAATTGTATGTTGTCATTAATGTTACACAAATGTCAATATTAACCAAGTAATGAAGGACTGACAGTATTAACCAAGCAGTCAGGTAATGAAGATCATTTTAGTGTTAATTGAGTAGTTGGTTAATGAAGGATATCCTACTTGCAGTGTTAATTTAGTGGTTGGGCATCAAAATACTTCCAATGTTAACCAAGTGTTCAATCCTAGTATTGACCGAGTGATAGTAGAATACAACTATCTTATAATTAATTGTTTGAGGCTCATTATTTACATGTTTATTGATTATTTGAAAGGGTATTCAAGCCGACCTATCAAATTTTATGATATATATGAAAGGTCAAGTGGTGAGGATAAATGTGTAATTAGAACAAGTGAAATAAGATGGATATATGAGAAAAGGCAGAGTAGGAAAGTGTGGAAGATAAGTTGTTGATGCAAGAGCATCCTAGGGTAGTTAGCAACACTAAACGTTGGAGTTATTTTGGCTTTGGAGTTGAGGACTTAGTCACCAAAAGAGTGGTACTTAGTGATGCTTATGGGAACTCGGCAAACACTGGGAGCTCAACTTATATTGCATGGCTCGGTTATGCTTGGTTGCAGTGCTAACCAAGTAGCTCAGTCAATAAAGGGGCTTTGTTGCTAGAGGACTCAACACATACTGGAGCTCGGTTATGCTTGGTAGATTTTTTGATACTCTGTAGTGGTATTCTAATGCTCGTTCATCTCTTGGTTTTGTATTTTCTCTAGTTGTCTATGTTTAGTTTCTAGTTTGAGCCAACCTTGGCATTTAATTTGGTTGTTTGTATTTAATTTTTTTGTAAGCCAAACTTGTGGCTTAAATTTTGATTTAATGCAAGGGTTTATTTAATTTGTAACATACTAGGCCGACCTATGGCTTAGCTAGGTATAAGTAGGGGGTCTTGTAGAATATTAAGTCATAATCATCCAACTTGGAGAAGAGGATGTGCCAGAGGAGAAAACTTTGAAGAGCTAGTATTTGCAGCTTAGGAAATAAGGATATTTCTTGGTGGGCTTACGAGTACAAGTTTAGATCTTCCTTAGAGGTTTCTATTAGAGTGTGGTTTTGGACTAGCTAAGGGGTTTGGATTTGGATCTTGAGGGATCTTGCAGAACTATTATTATAATTGCTATTGTATTTGGTTGCAACCTAGAGGCCTTACAACCAAGCACATTGCATGTAAATAGTTATTTTATGAATAAAGTATTGTGAATTGGTATTAGAATTTTCATTGTTGTTGTATTTTTGTTATGTGGTTATTTTTTCGGGGCTAGGACATTTCCTTTGGGGATTATCTTTCCTTGTACTACATCAAGTGGTATCAGAGTGGAGGTTTTCTTTAGCGTGTAGACAGACTACCGAAGCTAAGGTAGTTTAAACCAGGACCTAGGGTGAAGATTATCTAATTGAAGGTTGAATCTGGTTGATTTATTGTAGAATTTTTGTGAAAATCTTGGAAGATTCCTCTAAGAAAATTGGACCCTAGGGCAATTGAAGATCTCTATAATGTTGTGGAAACAAGGATCTCGGAGAAGATTAAAGCAAAATTTAGATTTGAGATGGTGCTAATGAAGATTGATATGATCATTGAGATCATAAGTGCTATAGGTGGTGTACCCTATCATACAGGTATTGAAGATGGTGAGGAAGTTACTGAAGACTTTGAGGTTGTTGGCTCAAGTGGTGAGGACAAAATTGATCATGTGGAGAGACCTATGGGAGATAGGGTTGGTTAGTTTGCTAGATCTTGATCTTAGTTGAAGTTGAAGCATAAGATGGATGTTTCTAATTTCTCATGTACTTTGAATCCTAAAGACTTGATTGGTTGAATTGGTGAATTGGAAGAGTACTTTGGGTTGGAGGATATTGAAGATCCACTCAAAATGAGGTTGGCATAGACTAAGTTGAAAGGACATGTTGCTCTTTGGTGGAAGGAATTGTAGTGAGATAGAGAAGAGGAAGATGAGATGAAGATCACTAGATGTAGATTGATGGAAACTAAATTGAAGGTTAAGTTCATTCCTACCAATTATGAACTTGAGTTGTTTAAGAGATTGCATAATCTGAAGTAGAAAGATATGACTATGAAAGATTATATAGAGGAGTTTTACAAGTTGACTCTTTGGTCTAGACATAGAGAACTATCTAAGGAGAAGGTGGCTAGATATATTAATGGCTTGAGATTTAATATTCATGATGAAATTGGTATGTTGAATATTGCTTCGGTCAAGGATGCTTATCAGTATAGCTTGAGAGAAAAAGAGAAGCTAAAGAGGAGAGATCAAGGTAATCCTCAAGGGAAGGAAAAGCATGATCACTTGGTGAAGAATAAATAGGTTACTGAAGATGAACCGAGACCTATTGAATAGAGGAAGAGGATAGATAAAAGTGCATTTAAGGGTACTTGCTAAAGATGTGGTGAAGAAGGTTGGAGATCTTTTAAATGTCCTAAGGCTAGTGATAGAAGAAGTACTATGGTGCAAGAGGTTGAAGACTTGGTGAATGAACCTAATCAGGATTGGGGTAACTTGTTGATTCAAAGAGTGTTTATTAGTAAGGGGATGTTGGAATCTTTTCAAAGGAGGAACTTGTTTAGGACTCATTATAAATCTAGAGTTAAAATTTGTAATGTGATTCTGGATGGTGGGTAGTATTGATAACCTAGTTGAGATGGTTCAAAAACTTGGTTTGAAGAGGATAAGACATCCTTGTCCTTATAGGATTGGTTGGTTACAAGATGAACATGCTTTGGAAGTGAGGGAGCAATGTCTTGTTGATTTCCAGATTGGGTAGTATAAGGATCAAGTGTTGTGTGATATTGTGGACATGATTAGTTGTCACATATTGCTTGGTAGACCTTGGAAGTATTATTGCAGAACTATGCATGATTGTGGCAAGAATGTGATTACTATTGAGAAAGGTGGTAGGAAGCATTCCTTGATTTCTTTGTAGAATAAAGAACTCAGTACAAGGAACCTAAGGATTGGTAGTCGAGTGAGTTGAAGAATTTTGAGAGGGTTAGAGATCAATGTGGAAAGAAAACCTATAGCACACCAATGATGGATGTGAAGAAGCAAAAGTGGAATAAGGGAAAGAGTGTGCAAGATGAAGACTTGGATGATATGTATGTGAAGAACTAGTTTGGGATTTATGTCTTCAATCCTAGAAGATGTTCTTCCAACTATTGAGAACATCTTTTCACACCTGGGGAGTTTGATGTAGGATCATCCTAGGGTAGTTAGCAACCCTACATGTTGGAGGTATTTTGGCTTTAGAGTTGAGGACTCGGGCACCAAAAGAGTAGTACTCAACAATGCTTATGGGAACTCGGCATACACTAGGAGCTCGACTTGTATTGCATGGCTTGGTTATGATTGACAAGTAGCTCGGCCAATAGAGGGGCTCAGTTGCTGGAGGACTTGGCAGGTACTGGAGCTTAGTAATACTTATGTGACCTTGGTTATGCTTGGTGGATTTGTTGATACTTGGCAATGGTTTAATGATGCTCGATTGTGTCTTGGTTCCATCTTTGCTTGAGTTGTCTATGTTTGGTTTATAGTTTGATTTGACCTTGGCATTTAATTTGGTTGTTTGTATTTAATTTTGTTGTAAGCCAACTTGTGGATTAAATGTACATTTAATGCAAGAGTTTATTTAATTTGTAACATACTAGGTTGACCTATGGCTTAGTTGGGTATAAGTAGGGGGCCTTGTGGTGTCTTAAGTCATAATCATCTAGCTTGGAGAAGAGGATGTGGCAGAGGAGTGAACTTTGAAGAGCTAGTAGTTGCAGTTTGGGAAACAAAGAGATTGATTGGTGGGCTTGCAAGCACAAGTTTAGATCTTCCTTGGAGGTTTCTACCAGAGTGTGGTTTTGGGCTAGCTAAGGGTTTTAGGGTTGGATCTTGAGGGATCTTACAGAATCATTATTGTAATTGCTATTTTATTTGGCAATAACCCAAAAGGCCTTACAATCAGGAACATTTCATGTAAATAGTTATTTTATGAATAAAATGTTGTGAATTGGTATCATATTTTGCATTGTTATTATTTTTTCGTTGTGTGGTTATTTTTTGGGGGCAAGGACATATCCTTTGGGGATTCTCCTACCTTGCACTGTGTCATCTGAAAAGATTATTCTAATTAGTAAGGATCCACAGATCAAGCCAGAACAGAGATCTAAATCTGCAAAGGAAGTTTCTTTATAAATTAGGTCAAATTGATGTTACCTTCTAACCATTGTAGCAGTAAAGAAATCTCTTAATAAAGTTGATTTAATAGTCATTTTGTAAATCCTTTAACATGGTAACATTTCAAGATTGAAGTGTTTCAAGACCTCTAACTAGGCCACTCCTAATAGGGTGATCTAAATTGTCTAACAAGGTCATACTTAACAGTATATATTGTAACCTTTAATAAGGTTGGCTCCTAACAAGGCTCAACTCATATGAGTGAAAAATATTGCAACTAGTTGCATGGTGGTTTTCTGAAATTGGGTTTCCATGTTAAATCTTGGTGTAATATGTGTTCCTATTACTTAATGCTTTGTGTTTCTACAACTAAGTTACTAAAGGTTAAAACAGTTTAATATTCATAAGATTGCTATGTTAATTGAGTTACATCATTGAATTAGTTATGACTAAGTTGGATAGTATTGCATGATTAGTGAAAAGTTTGATTTGACATCTAGGGACAAGGGAATTATTTTGTAGTAACTAATTCACTCCTCCCCTCTCAATTACTCTCTTCATTTCTAGCAATGACTAAGATCCAAAACCTTGTTGGAGCTATAGTCCTAAGATTGAGTCCTCTACAATACCTTGGTAGCATACTTCTTTCCATAGAAGAACATCTCTAGAGACAAAGGAAAAGATCAAGGCACAAAGCTCTTATAGTACATACATGAATACACATAAGAGAGTGTCTACAATAAGCAAATAAATATCATATTCAAAAATTAAAATTACTTATCTCATTATTCAAGAATAGTTTCTCCTACACAAATGTACAAGTGCCTAATTTCATGAGTGAATGTAATAAACTATGGATTTATCTCGAGATTGGGTTATACCATACATTCATGCTAATGTGGCTCCCTTCTTGAAGCACCAATGTGTGCATCAACCTCTTGAATTCGAATTTTTCTTATGATGGATGTGTCAGACTCCCTCTTAATGGTATCTCCTTGTATTGCTTGTGGAGGGTGTGAGATACAACTCAATGTATAAATAAAAGCAATATACATGATCTTTTATCTTCCCATTACATCCTTTTATGAAAAGAAATTTCTCCCTATAAAATAAATCTCAAATCTGATACTCTAACCTTGGTGTCATCCTGAAAGAAGTCTAGTATTTAGTTTTGAAATCATAGGATTCTCTAAACCTTAGCAGAATCCAATTACATTGATTACCAAGAGTAATATACCCACACCTTTCTCACTCACAATCCAACAATTGTGTTATATCTCAAAGTGAGATAAGAAACTCGATGACACACAACTGACCACAAGGTTCAACCCATATTTTGTTAACAAAAATCAATCAAAGTGTAAATGAACAATTCAAGGTAGCTACATTGAGTCAAGGCATGTTGTTGACTTTCACATTGCCTTTTGAAGTGTCATGGGTTTCGATGAGTTTCATCCTTGAGGCTATTGGTCCCTTCATCCTTTAGATGCATTTTATCAAGGAAAACTTCAATAAGACCTACATGTCTAGGTATGACATTGTTGAGAGCATCCCCACTGGGTGTCCTAAAATACAATATGGTTTAATTTGAGTGGTTTAAACCTAATGCCTTGGCCCAGTGTTTTGTATGCTTTGTGATGACAGGAAAGGTCATCTTGATACTTTCCAAACAAATTAAACATGTTAAACCCATTGATAGTTTTTGTAACATAGGCCATGAAATGTGAAGGAGCTCCATAACATCACAAACTTTTTGCCTTTTAATCTTTGACTACTTTTGTAGGAATATTACTGACCCTATCTTGACTCACTCCTGTTGCCAAAAACATCCACAATTAATTCACTCTACATAATTTTAGAGAGAACTTGGTATTATTGTTTGTCTTACAATTAATGAACTTTTTGAAATAAACTATGAGTATTCTAATCCCAAGAACATGACCCTCTTCCTTTTCACACTTCAAAGGCTTCAATGTGTCATTTAATGCGGTACACATCCAAACAAATGCTTCGCACAAAGATTCCAACTCCATCTAGAAAGAACATAAAAAAACTACATCAATGCAAGGATTTGTTCCAAAACTCCTTATAACTCTGGAATCATGTGACATTCAGGAGGAACACCATATTTTCATTTTCAACCATTATTTTTTAAATGAAATAAACTTTTGAATTCCTATTTGTAATGCCAAAACTCAAATTATATTTGATCAATTATTATTTATTGTTGACAACAATCCTCATGTTCAATGTACACTGGTGGTATTGTTTCTTGGAATGATCATGACTTACAACTATTATAGTTTCCAGAAATCATTCAATATGGAACTCCAGATCCCTAACTACATCTAATAGGATGAATACAATGGCAAACATTAACAACACCAAAGAAAAATGGGCATATATGTATATGTACATATTCAAAAAAAAAAAAGTTTCCAGTGACAAACTCCACCACATAGATCAACCTACCCACCATTTATTCAAGACATTGAACACATCCTTACAAAATTTCTAATGCATAAACTATTCTCAAGTTTGAGAGTTGGAATCATTTTGGGTTGAATTGGTCAATGATCTAGAATTCAACCCAATAGTAATTAGAAGCATCTTTTCTTCATCACACTTTGGTAGAAGTGTCAAATGACCACAACTTTTGGCTTTCCCTCCAATCTTATTACTAATGGAACCTAACAAGGAGTGACATTTCCTACCATAATTTTTGCTGCAAGTAGTCAATTCAAGGCACTAAAGCTTTTGTAGATTACATAGTCATTCTCCCCAAAAAGAAAAATGAGCTAGAGGAGTGGGTCATTTATTTCAAGGATAGTTGTTGTTTGAGTAATCTTAAGGTCAAGAGTCGGTCCTTCTCTTCCCTCACCAACCTTAGCAAATTTCATAGATGTAATTTGACCCTTAAATTTGAGGAAGAAGACAATGCTTTTGAGCTTCAATATAGTTGTGCAAGGCAGATTCCAACTAAAATTTGGCTTCTTGAAAGAAGATAATCAAAATGGATTAAATCAAGAGCCGACTAAAATCGAATTCCTCTCTTGGCCAAAAACCACAAGGTAGAACCTTAATTTCTCCCATCTAGTCACCTCAAAATTGTAATACACACAACATGAACTAAGCTCAAGACGTAGCAAACTTAGATCACCAAATCTTTAATTTGTGGTATTGCATGAAGCCCACATAGACATTGATCTTATCAACACATAGAGCCAAGTGGATTGGATCAATGTTTCTATTGGAAAGAGTCCCAATTGCTAAGTGACATCATTTCTCATAAAGAGTCCCAGTTGCTAAGTGACATCATTTCTCATAAAGAGTCCCAATTGCTGAGTGACATCATTTCTCATTCAACTTAAATCCTTTGAAAGATTTTAAAGACCAAGTGGCTCTTATACCATGTGAATGTAATTTATCTTCAAGACTACAAGTGCCAAACTTCAAATGATAGATTATTTTTTTATTTTGATGCCTTTCTTGGCCTTGTGGTATTGGGATAACTATGGTCTCTAAGAGACATGTCATGACAGGACATGTCTCCATAGTGTAGAGCCATGTCTGCTCATGGCATGGCTCTTCATTTAAACAAACAAACATTAATCATAACCATGATCAAGTTAGTTAACATTTAAACAATCATTTCTCATTCAATTTCCATCCTTTGAAAGATCCCTAAGACCCACTGGCTCTGATACCTTATGAATGTAATTTATCTACAAGTATGCAAGTGCAAAAAATGATAGAATATTTATTGATTTCAATATCTCTCTTGGTCGTTTGGTATTAGTATAAGTATGGTCTCTAAGAGACGTCATGAGAATACATGTCTTGGAGCCATGTGTGCTCATGGCATGGCTCTTCATTTAAACAAACAAACATTAATCATAACCTTGATCGGGTTAGTTAACACTTAACTAATTTTACTCTTGCAAATTGTTGATCTACATAAAGGTGAATGGATCATTTGCTCGATCCAAATTATGTTTCAATATTAGTTTGTCTAATCATTACTTGATTGATTCTATGCATATATATAAGATAATTACTCAGTCTATACCAAGATAAGATGAATAATATTATAATCCACTAATTCATATTTTAGCATACTTATTCTAATATATAGAGTTTCGATTAAATGCAAGAATGATTGCTTTGTCTCTAAGGCATATGAAATGATGATTCTTATTGAACATGAGAATTGTTTATGTGTGCATGTATGTTAGTTGACTATGGTATACATACATGCATGCATATATGTTTATAAGAAATCATCCTTGTATTTAATCGAAGTTACTATGTATCAACAAAGTTGGTATAGACATGTTGCGTGTGCAATGAAGGTGGTATCTAGAGTTTCGTTATGATGAAGTGGTATGACAAGGTTGGTGGTATGACAAGGCCGGTATAGTGAAGAAAGTATGATGTGAGTGTTAGTACATCTAGTACAATGATAGTTTCAATACAATGGAAGTTTCTAGTACCGGTGTCAATTAAAGTCTGTTCCAGTATAGTGGGAGTTCCAATATGACATCAATGTGGTGGTAGTTCTGGTATGGCAGTTTACAATGGTACTATTTCTAGTACGACAGGTGTTAGTTTTGGCATGGTGAGAGACAGAGTCCATTGACAATTTCATGGAGTGTTGGTTGACATATTACAAAGAAGTTGATTGGGTTTTTAGGTGGTGAGTTTTTCTCGAAAGGATTTTCCGCCACATAAATTTGGTTTATGTGTTCATCTTGTGTACTTGATATTTTCTATATTCTTGTTTCTTCTAGGTCCCATTTGGTTGGGGACGATGAATTTATCTCATAACTAGGTTATCTCATAACTAGGTTTTTGAAACCCTGGTTATGTGTTTTAGGAAGATGGACCGTTTGGTTGACATGAAAGATAAATATACAAATCCATATTGTATGTTTGGTTGCCAATTTAGAAATTGGAATTGGAACGGAATATGACTTGGAATATCTTTTTCTTGCATTTGGTTGTTCATTTTCGAATTGGAATTGGAATTTGAAGAAAAAAAAATTAATCTTATTTTATTAGTGAAACACAAGTATTATAATGAGTAAAATATTAATATTTAATTTAATATTTATGATTACTAATTTATTTATAATTAAACTACATTATTATTATTTTTAATTCTTGAATATTCACAATTTTATTTTATTAGTAAAGAATAAATAAAATGATAATTATTTTTTATTTTAATTCTATTTATTAGCAAAGAAAAGTAAAAAATGATCATACTTGCAATCATTTGTACAAAGTTATAAATTGTCCCATAGTTGGGAATTGTGATCACATATATTTATATATTTTTGGAAAATTATATAAGACGAATTTATCATCAAATTTTTTTTCAATCTTTTTACCTTGTCAAACTTCATCTGAACTTCATAGTTCTCAAACTCAAACTTGAACCTTGTGACTTAGCCGTTAAATATGAGAACACTAGGAAATCCACACTCTATACCATTATGCCCCACATTAGCGAGCAACCCTATCATGTTGCTCATTCTTCCCATTATTGTTTGTATTGTTAGATGGTCAACCTTGCATATATAAACTATGTATAGATCAAACAGATACCAACATTCAAATAACAATGTCATCAAAATATGTTCAAATTATGAATGTGATCCAAATATGTTTAAATTAGGTATGTGATCAATAATTCAATGTTACATATGTAGCATAAGATAGAAGATAGAAAAACAATATCCATGAACTGATGAGAAATAACAATATCCATGATCTAAATGGTGGTGTGAAAACACAACATTAAATACAAAAACATTGAGAAATCCACGCTCTATACCCTTATGCCCCACATTCGGTGAGCAACCCTCTCGTGCTGCTCAATCTTCCCATTACTGTCTATATTGTTAGATGGTCAATACTACATATATGAACTAAACATGCTTGAAAAAATAAAACTTGATTATTTTTTAATGGAATACACCAAGGAGTAGCATTAGAAATATTGACCATTTACAAACATGCATAGCAAGTAATCATCAGATAGCTCATTTTTAATCAGCATGTGTGGTCTCGCAATATCAGCAAATCAGGAGCAATAAAAAAAATACAAAAGAAAGACACTTTTTCAATACCATTAACAATCTTGTCAGGAAGCACATACATAGGAAACCAAATTGTGAAAAAAAGATAAGAAATTAAAAAAATATCCAAGCAAATTAGGAATATACATATAACATGGGAAAAAATCATGTATTGTACAATCATCTACCAGAAATCCTCAATACTTTTGATAATCTTATCAGCGAGAACATACGTAGGAAATCAAATAGGGACAAAAAGACAAGAAATAAAAACATATGCAAGCAAATTAGGACTATAGATATAACATAGGACAAAATCATGAATTGTACAATCATTTACCAAATCACATTTCTATCAGCATATGCTCGCAAGTTCTACAATTGAGCATTCATCATTTGCCACTCCTCCTATATTCCACGTATGTATGGTTCAATTATAGCTCTAATTAACAATGCAATGAACAACTATACCAAATGTTTATGAAATCATAAACTATGTACAGATTAGGTAAGTATGCTTAGCAAAATAGTAAAAATGTGCTTAGTAATTAGTTCTAGTATACTATTGTGAGAGATCAATGCAATACCATTAAACAAAGCTAACTAACCATCTGGAATTACTTCACATGCCAATTGTGTGAATGCCAATGAAATGAACAACTAAACTACATATCGACCAATGCAAATCATGCCAATGAAATGAACAACTAAACTATGCATAGATCAAGTATGTATATATATGTACATACATGTGTGTACATACATATGCACATACATACGTACATACATATGCACATTCGTACATACATGTGTGTACATACACACACATACATACATACATGTCTGTGTACATATAATTCAATGCAATACCACTAAACAAAGCCAAGTCAAAAAATGGAATTACTTCAGATGAAAATCACGCTAATGCCACTGAAATGAACGACTAAACTATGTATTGATCAATACCAATCATGCCAATGAAATGAACAACTAAACTATGTATTGACTAATGCCAATCTTGCCAATGAAATGAACAACTAAACTATGCATAGATCAAGTAATTAGTTCTAGTTTAGTGTTGTGAGAGATCAATGCAATACCATTAAGCATAGCCAAATCGTAAATTATGCATGGATCAACTATGTATAGATCAATGGCAATCATGGCTTCTATCTATACATAGCCAATATGTGCTCAATAATGAGTTCCAGTATGTGCTCATGTGGTTACCTCTAATTACCTATATATATCATAATGTCAATCATAAAATATAATTACTTCAGATGTCAATCATACCAATCATACCAAAGGCAACTCATAAAATAGAATAACTTCATATGCCAATCATATCAATGTCAATGAAATAGTCAAAATGTACTCAGTAATAAGTTCTAGTATAGTGTTGTGAGAGATCAATGCAATACCATTAAATAAAACCAAGTGGTAAACTATGTATAGATCAATGGTAATCATGGATTTTATCTATATCCAGTTGACCTATACATAGTTTATCATGATTCTATTTCTATCTACTATCTGCTTAGCAAAATAGTTAATATATGTTGTAATTGTTTGTTTTGAATCTGTTTAGCAAAATAGTCAATATATGTTGTAACAGTTTGTTTAAAATTTGTTTAGCAAAATAGTTGATATGTGCTCACTAATGAGTTCTAGTATAGTGTTGTGAGAGATCAATGCAATACCATTAATCAAAGTGAATCATTCCAATGAAATGAACAACTAAATTATGGATATATCAAGTATGTATAGATCCATGCAAAACCATTCAACATACTTATAAGATCATAAACTATGTAGAGATCAATACAATACCATTAAACACAACCAACTCATAAACTATGTATGGATGTTCGTCCTATATTTATGTAGTATACATGGCAGATCAATGACAATCATGGCTTTTATCTATACATAGTTTATCATGGTTCTATTTCTATCTACTATCTACTTAGCAAAACAGTCAATATATGCTGTAACTATTTGTTTAGAATATGTTTAGCAAAATAGTCAATATATGTTGTAACAGTTTGTTTAGAATCTATTTAGCAAAATAGTCAATATGTGCTCACTAATGAGTACCAGTATAGTGTTGTGAGAGATCAATGCAATACCATTAATCAAAACAAATCATGCCAATGAAATGAACAACTAAACTATGGATATATCAAGTATGTATAGATCCATGAAAAACCATTCAACATAGGAAACTCATAAACTGGAGTTACTTCAGATGCCAATTATACCAATGCCAATGAAATGAACAACTGAACTATGTATTCATCAATGCCCATCATGCCATGCCAATGAAATGAACAACTAAACTATGGATATATCAAGTATGTATAGATCCATGCAAAACCATTAAACATAAGAAACTCATTAACTAGAATTACTTCAAATGCCAATCATGCCAATGCCTTGAACAACTAAACTATGTAACAGTTTCTTGCCAATAATTAGTTCCATTTTAGTGGTGTGAGAGATCAATGCAATACCATTAAATAAAGCCAAGTGGTAAACTATGTACGGATCAAATATGTATAGATCAATGGCAATCATGGCATTTATCTATACATAGTTTATCATAGTTATATTTCTATCTGCTATCTGCTTAGCAAAAATGTCAATATATTTTGTAATAGTTTGAACAATTAGAATATGGATATATCAAGTATGTATAGATCCATGCAAAGCCATTCAACATAGGAAACTTATAAATTGGAATTACTTCAGATGTCAATCATACCAATGCCAATGAAATGAACAACTAAACTATGTAACAGTTTCTTGCCAATCTACTTAGAAAAATAGACAAAATGTGCTCAACAATGAGTTCCCGTATAGTGTTGTGAGAGATCCAATGGCAATAAAATGAACAATTAAACTATGTATTGATCATTGTCAATCATGCCAATGAAATGAACAACAAAACTATGTAGTGATCAGTGTCAATCATGCCAATGAAACGAATAACTAAACTATGTATTGATCAATGTCAAACATTAAACAGAGGCAACTCATAAACTAGAATTACTTTAGATGCCAATCATACTAATGACAATGAAATAGTCAAAATGTGCTCAGTAATAAGTTCCAATATAGTGATGTGAGATCAATATAGTTCCAGTTTAGTGTTATCAGAGATCAATACAAAACCATTGAACAGAGCAATCATGCATCATATGATATTGCAATCCAGTCAGTAGCTGAAGTAGCTAAATTATACCAAAAGTCATTGCAATCCAATCCACTCTCTCTGCCTCATCCATCATCAAGTACCCTTTGGCTCTTTCATGTTGAAGCACGAAAGTATCATGTGCTTTTAGGAAAACTGCTCGACTCAGTTCAAGAACAACTTTGAGAGCGGTATATGCAGCACTCAAAATATTATCCTCTTCAGATTTATCCACTTTTACAATCTGAAGCTTATCGAGGCCTTCTTTCAATTCCTTCATAGTTTCGCATATCACATCCAATGATGCAGCTAGAGTTGTTTTCTTCCTCTTTCCCCTGCCTTAATGATGATGGTGGAGTCCCTCTACCACTTGCACTCGACTAATTGAAATGATATAACTCTTCATCAAAATTTGGTTCACTATCAAGAGGTGTACCACAATTAGTATCGTCCTCATCAAGCACATGGAATGCATCATTCATAGGGTGCCCTTCTTCAACATCAAGGGGCGTTGTAGCTGCAAACCCTTCAGCAATGCCATTGCCGACAATTACAGTCAACTCATTGAAATATTGGAAAGGTGACCTTTTATACATTTTTGCATTTTTGAATTCTCTCTACATGTAAGCATTAATAGATGGATTAGGTTGTTAGTTTTTCATTACTAAAATAAGAAGGGAAAATTTCTTCAATCAAGAGTACAAAGATCATCCTACCTTCAAAAGCTCATCCCACATAGAATCCTCAGCATCCACAATTTAAGTTTCTTCATTCCAAGCTAACCCACTTGTATTTTTCAAGTCCTTCATTACTCTATATCCTACTTTCCATGTTTTCAGCTTATTCTTAAAATGATCCCGTGATAGATTCAAGTTCATCCCTGCATTGAATGTCCTCTCTATGGAAATCCAGGCTTCTTTTTTAAAACCACCTTCACCTTTTCGTCCGAGATGAACTTGTTTGAGGAGCAAGTCTAGAAACTTGTGTTCCATCAATTTTGTCTACATTTTCTCTTTGAAGAAGAAGATTTGTTGCTCGCAATGAGGGATCCATCTATATCACTCAAAGTAATGGGAGAACACATCTAGTTCACATGATCAGATACATCCATGCTCATCATGAGCTCAGTATATGCCATTATGTACTTCCTGTATTTCATTTAAATTTGAAGGTGATAAACTTTAAATATCAATTTGTAATACATCGTAATGGAACAGGGCTAACATATTGAATAGGTAAATGTATTACAATTTAAAGTAATCATAAGATTGAAATTGAAAGTTACTACTCTTTAAATTTAAATGGAATGTAGCAAGGAGTAACATCAAAAAAATAGGATTTTCAGTGAATTCATTGTTCTCTTGTTACTAGTGGACTTATGATCTTCATCATTTTGTACTCCTTGTTGTATTTCACTTAAAATTGAAGATGATAAATTTTAAATATCATTTTTTAATACATCCTAATGCAATGTGGCTAATATTTAATAAACTTGAAAGCATTTAACTGAAGATGATAAACATTATTCAACTACAGCATGTGACAATTTGAGTGGTTTTCAAGCAGCGAATAGGAGGTATAGTTGGGAGACATTTAAGCAACTCCTATTAGATGATACACATCATCAACCTATTGTACTAGTCAATTCAAACTTTTCCAAATCATCAAACACTATAAATTTAATAGTAAGTGTGGAGGACATAGAGGTTAGAATTGCATTACATGCTCAAGGATGTATCTTTACACCATTTATGCAGATATTTGGTTGAGCTCATGAATGGTGAGATCAATTTAGTTAGTAAGACAAGTGTTGGAAGCACTTTCACTTTCATTACCACACTTTTAAGGGTATGAGAATTGTGGTGGTGGATGGAAGATTTGTGCACAAAATATCATTTACAAAGGCTTGGTGTGCAAGTTGCAATAATTGATGATAACACATTAGCATCAACAAAATTAACAAGACAAAATGGTGTTATCAATGGCGGGTAAATAGTCATGAGCCCCATTAGGAAGCATGTTATTGTACTTTCTCAATGCAAAGATGTATAATAATTGTGCTTTCTTACATTTAAAACAATGCAATCTACATTTCAAGTTTGATTGTGTATAGTAGATATGATGAAGAGTTTTTGTACATAAAGTAGGTGTGAAATTAAAAGTTAATGCTCTTTTTATTTAATTGGAATGTAGAAAGGACTAACATCAGAATAATGAAATCACACACCATCATTGTATATGCATACATCAATTTAATCATATAAAGCACATTGCCTTCTAATAAATCATTTATTCTTAGGATCTATAATCTTCCCACATCCTACTTGCTATATCTTCTCCAAATTGGGCCCATTCATTTCTATCCTCCTAAGACAACCCATATGTCTCAGGCAATGGTACCTCTATCCCATCACGACCATCTTCCTCTTCAATAGCTACTTCCAATGGAAGGCCATACTCTATCATAATGAAATTGTGAAATACGCAACATGCTAAAACAATATAGGATTGTGTCATGATATCATAAGACGTTGCATGTCTTAAGATTGGAAAACATCGCTTCAGAATACCAAACATACATTCTACTGCATTTCTAAGAGAGGAGTGTAGATGGTTGAACAACTCGTGTAGAGTTTATTGGGTTATCTCTTGACCACTCTTTCAAGTGGTAGTGTGTACACCGATAAGGAGCGAGAAATCTAGGTGCATTTGGATATCCAGCATCCACTAGAAAATATTTTCCTACATAAAGAAAGTATATTGTCAATACCTAAAACATTTAGCATACCCTTGAGTATATTAAAATGTGATTTGGCTTATCAGGGGGGAACTACAAGTGGATCTGATCTGGACAGAGTTGAGGCTAGAACATGGCTATCTGCAACAAAGCCTTCCCAACTAGCAAGGCAATATTGAAACTTACAATCAAAGGAGCAGACACCCATAACATTTTGCAAGGAGTTCCATTTTCTATCACGATATTTATCCTGTATGTCAACATCAACTCGCACTGGAATATGGGTTCTGTCGATAGCTCCAATGCAATCCTATGGGATATGATACACTGATCAAATGTATGCTCAAGTAATAATAAGATAAGGACAACAATCCAGACAATAAACTTGTAACAATGTGTGATTTACCTTGAAGAATGGTTCAAAATTATCCTTCCGACTAATTTTGAGAGGAGTGCCTAGACCAGGTAGTATGAAGTAATCCCTGTGAAGGGCTAAGACAACCATCAACACCTTGTGGAAGTACCCACTAACTGTCTCTCCTAAGTGCCCAAAGTTATGGGCAATCTTGTAGTTCCTTAGATTGTGCCCAAGGGTGTGGAGGAACATCACTAGTTGTTCCTCTAACTTCAAGTGGATCATACCTCTCAAGCTTCCTTTCACCTTGAGAATACGAACTAGAGAAAATAATGCTGCCCTACTCATCTGAATCTAATCATGACAATCCACCTCATTGGAATGAATAATGTCTCTACAAAAGGAATTTCCTTTTCTTATTTGTTTACCCATTTGACTGCCTTCTCAGGCTACCAGTGCTTTGGCTATGCCAACAAAAGCAAAAAGAATTGTGAGAATGCAGGTGTATGTGGTCTTTCTAACTATGCATCCTTGAACCTCTATATTATCCATAGGATCCATTAGTGGCCTGGAACGTGGACAAATTATACACTATCAGTTATGAGATATCAACTATCACCTATCGAGATACAACATAATTATTTGCTAGCCTCATTGCATTAAGAAGTCAATTATTTATTCAAATACAACAAGGAGTACCAACTACTGAGGATCATAAGCCCATAATGAAAAAATTACAATAACATGTCATTCTACTCCATATAATCTATCTACCAATGAAAGCATAATATTGATTCCATTTTTCTATATGTACACAAACACGCGTATGTATGTATGTACACACACGTATATATGCATTTATGTACACACACACACACACGTATATATGTATGTACGTACGTACACACACATGTATGTACATACGTACACACACATGTATGTATATATGCATAAATTTGGATTTTTATGAATGTGTTTTAATAAACCATCAAGTCCGCCAAAACTGAGGCTCGTCTTTTAGAAGATGAAAAGGAGCATTGTTAGCATGTGGGAATCGGGTTTTTTTTTGCATTTATCTATACATAGTTTATGACCTCATAAACTATGCATAGTTGATGTATACATAGTTTAGTTGCTCATTTCATTGGCATGATTTGCATTGATCTTATTACTACGCGCATGTTTACTATTTCTCTAAGCAGATTTGAAACAAACCGTTACAACATATATTGATTGTTTTGCTAAGCAGATAGTAGATAGAAACAAAACCATTATAAACTATGTATAAATAAAAGCTATGATTGTCATTGATCTGCCATGTATACTACATAAATATAGGTTGGATTTAGTATCCACCGTTTAACAATGCATAACCAAAACATGTGAATAGAGTCATGGGCATAAACGCTTTAGTTAGGCACATCCATACATAGTTTATAAGTAGGTTGTGTTTAATGAAATTGCAATGATCTATACATAGTTTAAGACTTGGCTATGTTTAATTGAATTGCAATGATCTATACATAGTTTATGACCTCATAAATTGTGTGCATGAACTATGTATAGATCGGAGCCAAAATTGGCATTGATCTATACATAGTTTACGACCTCATAAACTATGTATAGATAAAAGCCCTGATTGCCATTGATCTATACATAGTTGATCCATACAGATTTTACGATTTGGCTCTATTTAATGATATTGCATTGATCTCTCACAACACGATACTAGAACTCATTATTGGCAAGAAACTGTTACATAGTTTAGTTGTTCATTTCATTGGCATTGGCGTGATTGACATCTGAAGCAATTCCAGTTTATGAGTTTCCTATGTTGAATGGTTTTGCATGGATCTATACATACTTGATATATCCATAGTTTAGTTGTTCATTTCATTGGCATGATTCACTTTGATTAATGGTATTGCATTGATCTCTCATAGCACTATACTGTAACTCATGAGTGAGCACATATTGTCTATTTCGTTAAAATAATCGAAAAAAACTGTTACAACATATATTGACTGTTTTTCCAAGCAGATAGCAGATAGAAATATAACCATGATATAAACTATGTAATCAGATAATCATAAGTAATGACATGAGCACATACTAGAAGTCATTGTTGAGCACATATTGACTATTTTGCTAAGCAAACTGGCAAAAAACTATGATTTATCTATGTAAGGAAAAAACCCAAAATGCAAAGATGGGTGGGAGAATAGAACCGTGTGCGCAGAGATTGGTGGGAGAAGAAACCCCAGAGCCGTCGTTGAAAGCGGAAAAACCCCACAATCATCAGCCAAAGCCGAGATCAATGGCCCAAAAACTCCAAACTCACCAACGTCCACAAAAACCCCCAAAACTCCAAAGTCGTCGGTGTCCACAAAAACCCCCAAATCTCTAAACTCACCGTCGTCCACAGAAACCCCAACCTCACCTAAGAACACTAGAAACCCAGGTCACAAGAGGAAAAATGGCTCACAGGTTCACTACAATTTCAAACCCTACGAGCCAAACAAATTAATTCCAATTGAGGCCTATGGAAAATGGCATGCCCTCATCTTCCCAAATGCCTCTATCATCTTCCAAAACCCTGATACGGATTTCGCGGACCTGACGGATTGATTAAAATGCTTTCATAAAAATTCATAATCGGATTTTCATTTCAAATTCCACCTATTTCTTGAAAGAAACTTCTTTCACTTTTGCTCCAAAATTAGAAGAAAAAACTGATAATCGGATTTTACATTTGGTTCATCAAACGCCTCCATTTTGCTGCATAACCAAATTTTCACCGTCAAAACCCTGTTCTACCCCTCGTATTCCCGTAACCAAATGGGGCCCTATTTATCTCAGTATTCTGAAGTGGATTTGAACAGATTCGAACTCATTATTATTCCCCAGCAAATTTGGCATTACAAAAGTATTTCCGCACTGTGGCTTTCCTTACAGATATAAGAGAAAATCATCACACCCATTTGACCATTTCATTAAATCTAGACTATAAAATTTATGAAAATGTTACATTGCTCACTTACAGTCCCACAAGGAGTGACAGATTGGCTAGCTCTTGTGGACGCGTTCAAGCTTGATGCAGGCTCGGATATGTTCTTATCAATATTAACATAATGAATTTCTTCTGCTGTCTCTATAGTCTATAGCCAGAAATGGATCATATACCCAGATGCGTTCAATTTTGATTCGGGCTCGGATATTATGTTTTTATCAATATTAACATAATGAATTTCTTCAGTTGTCTCCATAGTCTATAGGTAGAAATGGATCATATGCCCAGATGAGTTCAATTTTGATTCAGGCTCGGATATGTTCTGCTTGACAATATTAACATAATGAATTTCTTTTGTTGTCACTATAGCCTATACCCAGAAGTACATTATATGCCCTATGCAGCACTGATAAATATTCAGAGTTTACTGTAATATGGAAGCCTATTTTACACAACATTTCTTTCATACTTATCTTTAGTGGGATTTTGCTTTGTCACAACCCAGTCGAGGACACAAAAATCTAGTTGGGTAAGATAAACTTCCATAAACATGACCACAGAAACAGGCACTTTCATTCGGGTGAGAAGTTTCACAATGGAATTACAAATGAATCTCCAATCAAATTCCAATCACTTTGAAATGGTTTCCATAAACTTATTCTCAATGTGTCAACTATCAAAGCAAAAGGAAAGGGTTAGAGATTAAAGATATGAGTCTGAATGTGAATGTGAACTTAAATGCATTAAAAATAATGAAATTGACATGTACTTCCATCATTGTCTCTGAATTCAACCTCAACATGTCCAGTTTGGAACAAGAACCCATATGAAAAGGTGTTACACACCATTTCCAAAAATAAAAAAGTCATTGTAGACTTTTCCATGGAATTCTAGAAAAGAATTAGCCAGAGTAGAGATCCCAGTTTTTTTTGAAGTCCTCAGCAGCCAAAATTGAAAATTTTTGCCAGCTTCATAATTGACTGGTTAAGGAATGCGCAACACGTAAGTTTTAACAATCAAACAAAAAGCCTCCACCAGTCCTGGTTTGAAGATTTTTGCAGATCACATATGCTTACTATTGGCGGATTGTGCGTTCATTGGCCAGTGGTTCACAATTATTCACGGGTTGCAATCATTTTTGCAGGGGGTGCATTCATTATGCTTGGTGTTATGGTCTCGATCACCATATGTTTAGGTTTCATAAAATTCCTCCTGTCACGTCTTCTGTAGGCTTTTCCTTCTCTAACATGGTTCTTATATTGCTTATTGCGTATAGAGTGTACTTGGACAACATCCTTATTAGTAGAACCCAATTGGTATTCCATATTTAAAATCATTGATCCTTGGGTCACTTTTTCAAGCATTAATCAATTCTGACCAATTGCAGCAACTCCTAGCTAGCCTCGCAGCCGTTGAGCTCCAGTTTCAATAAACATCTACAACTGTGATCCAATGCGGTAAGACCAATATCCATGAAGCTAAAGTGATAGAACTCTGCCACAGAGGTAACCAATTGAGAAATTAACAAAGTTTTAAATGCAGAAAGGACAGAGATTGATTCATCAGTACAATGATTGAGCTCTAGTTCTAGTTGTATTTAGTAATTCTTAGCAATCCAGGCAAAGTCGGTATCAGTTGTATTGAGAAACCTATTCTCGTACTTCTGCAGCTTGTTAAAATCCTGGTCCGGGAGATTCACTGTCAGTTTTTTTTAAGGGATGCGATTCTTATCAGAATTTTGAAGTTCCTTTATATGGTCACAAATAGGCTTTCTTGCGTCTACCATATATACCCTTTGAAAACCTTAGCATCCTTGCGCTAAGATTTCCAAAGAAGATGCCAATATTTGTTGCTCTATAATCAATTTCTCAATTGACAGGGAGTAAGGGTGGGGTTTTATCGAGATGTGTTTCCAAAAATCAAGCAGGTGTTCTAAAGATTTTTTAGGAATATTGTAAACCTGATGATCCCATGAATCTCTAATACAGCTCAGTTCACAAATTAAGCTCAAAATTTAAGGACTTCTCTTAAAAAGCATGTGCCATTCTAATATGGTTTTATCTCACAGGTTTTATGAGATCTAATATTAAAAATTGTGAGAGTTTGTTTCCTATCTGTTTTTAATAATAAAATCCTAATACGTTCATTGAATTTGTTATGTTGTGCTATACTACTTATGAGTGCGAATTTTCTTTGTTTTGTTTGCCAAATTGGTGGAACGCAGAGTCTTAGACTATGTATAGATTTCAATAAAGAAATATGTATTCTTAATAAGATTTTAATATGGACACAAAATAAATACATTTGATTTTCTTTTTAAAATTTTATTTTGAGAAGAATCTACATTTTTAAAAATAAATTTCCTAAGTTAATGGACCTAATTCTAGTTAGACCATTTTTTCCTTCTCAAATATACAGCTAAACAGTAGGGACTCCCATTTCAGTAGCGACTCTTATTTTCCCAGATATGCAAATTTATTTATTTTTTCATAAAACTTCTTCATTTAAAATAGAAGCTTAAGCCTCTCTAGAAGACCACACACTAATTTGAATCTTAAAAACTAATTTGTCACTCAAACAGCTAAATTTTTTTGGGGGGTAGAACACAAGATATTGTGTAATCTACAATGATTTAGGAAACCATGATGCCATCTAAACGCTCTTTAGGAAACTCCACTTCTTAAGGTCAATTGAATGCCTGAGAAATCCTTGTAAGCAAAACCATCTCCTGCATGATAGTGAGCAAGGATATGGGTTTTGAGGCAACTCCTTGATGATCTTTAGAAATATAACATCAGAAAGCAAGAGAGTGAGGTTAACAAAAGCTTTATTAAGTCAATGGTAGGTCCCTGGGACCTTTGCTCGTGGCTCATGCAGCTGCATTTTATGGCCAATGTCTATGTCGGTATCAAATTGACCGTTTATTGTTTTTTAAAATTAAATTAAAAATCATTTTAGAACTGTATTTTAAATTTTCATTTTGATGTCGACATAGACATTGCGAATTTTATGCACATCCTTGTTCTTGCATCATACATAATTTCCCTACCTACATTGATTTTGAAGAAATTATTTATGACCTGAAAGAAAAACCATTTTAATCTAGTACAAACTCTCTCAGGATAGTTCTAGACAAACGAATTCATTGAGAGCTGCACAGAATGTTGTAGATCCAAACGACTTGAGCTTTCATGAATAGTTAGCCTTGAAAGATACAAACTGAGGCACAAAACCCTACCCAGCCATTATTCAGTACAGACCTCCATTGAACTGCGCAGCATAACATGATGTCAATCCATTAACAAAAATCTACCACCACCAATTTATCTAAAGCTAATATTTATTCTTAAGAAATTCTGCTAAACAAACCCCAATGTAACTCAGTACATTCTCACTTCTCTGTCATTTTAATTCCCATTCTTTGAGAGAGAAGGCTGTAGAAATTATCATGAACGACAAACAGATAATGCAAAACTAATTAAATGAGCAGAGGGTAATACAATTTATTTGCTACTATGAGGAAATCACGATATTCATTACAACGATGTGTCTCCATGTGTTGCAACTGACTAAATAGCTCCGCAGCCCTCAAAAATTAACAATATTAGCCTCTACTGTGACAGATCATCACTATATACCAACAGAGGGTATACATACGCACGTCGAATTGGGAAAAATTTTATGCTTTCCAATTCAGTTTGGCTGTGGGAATAGGAATAGCTATTCAGTATTCCTATTCTTTGTTTCGTTCAGTCAAAATTTGATATTCTCTGTTTCGTTCAGCCAAAATTTGATGGGGAATTTACGGATCCAAAAATTTATATTTTGTAAAATAAATAAAACTAGAATAGGAATATGTATTCCAATTCTACCTATTTGGGTGGAATTGCAAAACCTCATTTTTGGGTCAAAATTAGAATACATATTCCTATTTTATTTCGTATTTTAATTCCAATTCAGTACATCCAATGAAGAATTCAAAATTTTAAGAATTTACATATGCCTATTCTGTTTGTATTCCCGTTGCCAAACGGACCCTTTGTACAGGGCTGAGAACAAGTTCGCAGACCAAAGCTGGAATGGATTTACAATGGTAGAACAAAACTGTTCACAGAAAGCTCTGGATTGAAAAGCTCCATAGTTCCAGCAAAATTGTGAATAATGAAACCCTACGCACTGAGAAATCGGACAAATAAAGCTCAAGGGAAGAAAGTTACGCACCGGTTTTTTGTAGGCGGAAGATGGAATTAATAAAAGACATGCTTGCCTGAAGATTCTGCACAAATTGTGGCACGCTGTCAATGATGTCGATGATAAAAATAGGTATTGTGGCACGCTGTCAATGATGTCGATGATAAAAACAGGCAGCGTTTATAAGAAAAAAATTACAAAACTCTAGCCCTCTAGGAATTTTCCAGAATACGACAAACCCTAACCATCTCCCACAGTTGCCGCTTGAATATATTCGCAATTAACAACATTGGCATTTGAAAATAATAGGGGAGAATCTTTTGTGCTGCATGCCTTTTCGCTTTGTAGTCTTCTGCTGCACGCCTATTCAGGGATCTCATTTTCATTTCATTACCCTAACCCTTTTCCCCACACAAAACATTCATGACCGATTGCTCCCATCCTCATCTTCAACTGCTGCACCATCAGTTCCACACACAACATTCATGGCCGCCTCCGCCTTCACCCCTCGGATTCGAATCGCGCGCAGAGAGATTTCATTATAAGTAGAGTTCCTCTCATATCCATTCTGTCCATATTGCTTCTGTTGACGACATGAAGAGGCACACTGAATCGGGGAAAAATAAAATTGAAAGGAAGCAGCAGAATTCCCATGCTGCCAGGGCACGGTCTGGCAATACAGAGGAACAACATCAATACCAAAATAAAACTCAGCCGGAGCATGAGATTCACATCTGGACGGAGCGGGAGAGGCGCAAGAAGATGCGTAACATGTTCTCCAGTCTCCACGCCCTTCTGCCACACTTACCACCTAAGGTCAGTATAACCAATACCCTAACAAATCCTAAAATTTGAAATTTAGAGTCTGTTTACATTATTGAAGAAGGTATTTGAATTCAATTAGAAATTGCTAGATTCTTTTGTTGGGAGTCGAAGATATAATGGTGTCGGTTGATGGTACTGGTCAGATAGACAAGTCGACAATAGTGGACGAGGCGATCAGCTACATAAGGTCACTTCAGCGATCCTTCCAACTATTGAGAAGCCAAAAAATAGCCAAGGAGGCTCAGGCCAGTGCCATAGTGGCAGGACAGAGGGAGCAGGATCAGACTTTGAACTTGGAGGGTATAAGAGTCGAACCCTGGACCTCCCAAGCAACATTGTGCCCTGCAACTGCACTTGAACGATATAACTTCCAAACGTGGGCATCTCCGAATGTGGTGTTGAGCGTTTGTGGAGAAGACGCTCAGATAGCAATAATTTGCACACCCCCAAAACAAGGCATGCTCTCCACAATTTTCTACATTCTGGAGAAGCATAAGTTGGACGTCGTCGCTGCACATATCTCCTCTCAACATTGCAGAAGCATGTATATGATTCACGCCCATGTAAGTCTCTAGTCCCTCTTCGCGTAATTGAATTTTGTGTTGGTTTTGCACCAGGCCTAGTAATTTGTCTGAACCAAAATCAGGTTAATGGCGAGGAGTACCTGGATTCGATCCCTAACTGCGAGGAAGCGTTTAAATCTGCAATAGGAGAGCTCATGTTCTATTTTTAGCTTCCCCACCTTCCCTAAGTTGGAAAAACCGCTCGCGTGCTTCGACGCCTAGAAATTGTAACAAGTAATATAATAGTTTCTTACTATAATGAAACAACGAGTGTAAATCTAAATATACTTATGTGCTTCCTTATAATATTTTCTACGGTTTGCACCTTCGCACTCAACTACAAGAATGTGTCAACTGAAACCAGGCACTGCAAAACTGCGAGAATGTATCAAATGAAACCAAGAAGCGCAAAACTGCGTGTTCATTTGTGTTATGTACAAGTACTATATTCGAGACAGTCTATGTGAGATTAATCATTCATAATTGTTTGAATAATCCATCAAATTATTCTGAGCTGTTTTAGGTGTCAATCACATTTTTTTATTCTACATTTTGTTTTTTTGTTTTGATAAGTAAATTTTAGTTGATAATAATGTTAGAATGAACTTTATAATTTTATTTGTCAAAAAAATTGTTCATAATTTATAGTCTATGCAAAATTACATTCTTTCATGGTAGATTGAACATTATTTCTCTTCAAATATTATTTCTTAATATTTATATTCATGATATAGGTTGTGGTAGAGTTCAAAAAAGTTAACCAAGATTTCTTTGTAATGATTTTTTGTCACAAAAAAAGGAATATATTAATTTTAAGCTTGGATATTGCAAATGTGATTATGAGTAGAAGTGGTGATGTTCTTGGTCACTCCATTTAAGTGTGGTTCATGCCTCCAATAACTTTTGTGATGACTAGGGTCTATCATGCTAACAATGTTGTTGGATTCATGCAAATAATCCAGCCTATCTGGTGTAGTGGTCGAGCTTTAGGTCGTGGGTTACCCCATAGTCTCAGGTTTGAGACCGTCCCAAATTTTCCTAGTGCATAGTTTTGCCTCGCTCATCCCAAAATGAACAGTTGGGCAAGTAGTGGAGACACCCCCTTGGTTTAAAAAAAAATGTTTTTTCTATTCAATATTGAGATGAACAAATGAGTTAATTTGGAGAGAATTAAAAACTCAATATGCAAAATAAGGTGGTTCAATAACCTTTGGGTAAAACAAGTTATAGATTGTTAAAAATAATGTTTTATATATATACCCCTTGCTACATTATATGTCCAAGGGCTCAAAGAAATAAAGTTTAATAAGATTTTAAGATCACAACTATGAGAGACTTGGTCAATATACTATCATGTAACTTATCTTTATTCAAACAAAATTGGAGCTAGATATCATATGGTTGAACATTTTCATGGATGTTGTGCCATTGAACCATAATTTGAGTTGTATGCTTATGAATTTTAAACTAGATTCAACACACCTAATTGCCACAACAAAAGAAAAGTGGTAGGGGTAGTTTTAGTAACACCTTTGCCTATCAAAATATAACATAACCATATTGCCTTGTGGAGATTCGCATCTATAGCACAAATTTTTGGCTTTCTCGAAGAGCTAGAAATAGTGGTTTTCTTTTTGTTCCTCCAAGATATCAAAGTATATCTTTAAAAGAAAATGAGATTGAAGTAAACTCATTGTCACCTGTTGATCCTACATAATTTGTATCCATGTTTATACATGTATCATCTTAAAAAGTATACACTTGCTCTGTGGGACCATTTTTAGCCCTCCTTTGTGTGGTTTGATCATTTTTCTTCTTTCAAGATGGCTCAAACTTCTAGAGTGTCATTGATCTCTATGCTTGGCTCTCTAAGTGTATAAAAAATGTAGTGTACAAATTATGTACTTTGTAATTATTCATGTATATTTAATTTTGACTAAACGTTTATGTATCCATAATTTTAGGACTACGTCACCACGAGTGTTGTTGAGAGCACAAGACTTAGCTAGATGGAGGTACCTACATCGTCATTTGAGGTCAATATTGTGATTTATGTACATAATGTATAGTTCATTATGCTCTAAAATCAAATTTAAAAAATGTATGTATTGTAAATTACAGGACCTCACCACTGCTACATTTGGTAGTTTTGACAGTGCGCCTCCTCCCGTTACTGAGGGGCACCCATCTCATGTGGTATAAATTATTTTATTATGTAGTGAATATTTAATTTATTTGCAAGCTAGATTTTGAGACCCATTTGAATTAAGCAAGTACATGATGAGACGTGCCTCATGTTACATAGGGTGATACATCTACCTCACAGGGTGTCTGACATGACGAGATGACTCATATTACACATGATGATCCATCTAAGTCCTCTTCGCATGGAGCAAAGAGGACATTCGATCAGATAGATTAGGTCTTGTTGGCACCTATAGATTGTGTTTTTATGATGTACATATATTATTTATGATGTATGTACACTTTGTGTTAGGATAGTTAAAACTGTATGTTAGACCGTGTATTTTTTCACTTCATAGATCATGTTATGATGTATGTTAGACCATGTATTTTTTTACTTCATAGATCATGTTATGATGTATGTTAGACCATGTACTATTTTTTTACGATTTCTTATCATGCTTGCGTATGTAGTACATATATTACTATGTTTCACCATGTTTTAAGTATATTCAAACTATTTTCTTTATTTTGACATATTTTATTCGTGAACATATGACACATTTTGTAAGTATATATGCAAGATGAACAATAATTTTAACTATCTATAGGGCATTATTGGATAAATATCACATCAAATTTATGCATTGAGATTCATACAAATAAAATTGACCTACTCGATTAAAAAATGTATTGATAACGTACCTAACAATGTATCATAAGTCATCTTAATGTGTTGTTTGGTAATGTAAGACTCATTATCACCTAATAAGACCTATTATGTGGTAGTAAACATATGAATACCTATCATAACCTATAACAGACATAATGACTTATTAGGACTCACATGTCCCCTTAAGACATACATGTATGGATAACATACCTAACAACGTACATCATAAGTGATCTTAATTTGTTGTTTGGTAATGAAAGATATAATCAATACAATGAATACAATGAGTAATGATCTAACATATAATCAATACAATGAGTAATGATCTTTAGATTATCATGTGCAAGTGACTTGTTTTTAATATTACAATCAATAGTAATTTGAAACTTCAAACAAACATTAATTTAAACATGCTTGAATGTAAAAGTAATGGAACAAAATAGGAGGTCATTACTTAAATTGACAATTAATTTATAATAATTTATCAAGTGCACATACCTTTAACGTTCAAATAGAAGTAAACTCTCATTTTTGAATTAGTTTGTACAACATATTTCACAATATATGTAAGATAATGTCAATGATATATTTATAGTTCACTGAACTCATTTGAAACATAAAATTGGTTGAACACATCTCTTCAAATGAGGTCCTATAAAATAAAAATGTAAAACAAAAACACACATGTTAATAAACACATAAATTAATATTCAAGGTATCTAAACTATGTAAATATATATGTGTAATTTGTATGTACTTACTATGTGAAATTGCACAAGATGTTGATGTTTGATCCACTTTAACATTTAAATTTGCATAAATTGTAATTGAGACCTAAATAAGAGGTATATGAGTTCTCTAAATTGGTATTGACAACACAAACATACATGTAATTAAATTATATAAGTACATATATATAAAAATAATACAATAATGAAAAAACTTACATGTGTTTGATTTAAATGTAGTCATCCCACTGTACCATCTGCATCCTCTCTCTTTTGCAATGCATCTATGATTGTCTCGTGCTCGTCCATTGAAATTGTCCATAATACCTTGTTGGTAGGTCTCCCTTTGTATCTTTCTAATTTGATATTTGTTGCCACAACCAAATGAGAATAGTGTAAAATCTTCTTTTCAGTTTGGTAGTCTTCAAATGCTGGCAAACTATTTCTTCTTGTTAGGTATCTACGTAGCTAGGTGCTAGCTACAACAACAGACCCGATTGGATACTCAAAACCATCATCGTCTACTTGATGACATGTCATTTTTTTCTTAAGTTCCACATATCTAGCTAGCCAATACTCAGTCTGTTCATCATTATCACTAGGTGCAATAACAGCATAAACATGTCCTACAAGATAAGATAAAGTATAGAAACACTTTAATCACTTGTGTACATATGCAAATTATATAAATTGAAGCATGAGATTGCAAAAAAATTAATTAAATTGTGCATACTGATTAAAGAGAACAAATTTCCACAATCCATTCTGTTGTACTGATATGTTTTTGGATTCGATTGTGTGAAGATTGTGCATACTAGGTTCTATGAGGTCTAAAATACGATCATAGTCTTCTGATGCAAAAGTAACATTTTGGCCTTCATTTACTATATCATCTTCAAAATGTGTGTCAGTAGGTGCTAATGATCTTTGTTGCCAATCTTCAACCCATTCTGTATTCTCACATTCTTCCCATTCACCTGCAAGACAAAATTGACAAAAACAAGCAAGCTCCCTAATCCATGTAGTTCAAGTGTTAGAATTTGAACTCCTAAATGAATGCCATTTAGCTGAACCACTAATTGTATCACAATCATATCTTGAAGGGATATTATTTTCTTCAACTAAGTAGAAGAAACGTTTGATTGTAGAGTTTTGACTTGATCCCATGTATAAATATTTGTTACACCATTCGACAATCTCATGTGCATTTTTGAATTTAGCTTTTTCCTCAAATTTTAATTGCTTTTTACTAAGGGCTCTCTTTACACATGCACCAGCACCATCATGTTCTCCTTTACCATGTCCAGCCTCAAAAAAACTCCACACATGTTGGATGTTAGTTTTCTTATGTGTCCTACTCAACCAATAAAACATTCTAGCATTCTTGAATTGTCTTGTACAATTATCTAACCATATCCAATGTTGTGTCATTTGAATTTGTCTCTCTTTTAAATTATCATAAAAGACCTTGAAACAATATTGGACAAACTCAAATGAATGGAGTTTATTATCACTTAAGTAAAAATAGTACTCTCTCAATATTTTTTGATCCTCCTCTATACTATCAGGTGCATGCCTATAAACTATATGAACATAAATTGTTACTTGCACTGAATTGTAATATTGTGGTTGTACCTCTTCTTGCAGTGCAAGCATGTAGTTCTCTGCAAAGTCAACAACTGAAAGTATAGTACCAATTGGAAATGTATTCTTACATATGCAAAATTTTTCATCAAGCCATCTAGAATATTGAGAGTGTTTAAAATATTTTGGTATGATCACACTCTTAAAATCATCCATAAATGCATGACAACTAACTTTATCTATAACTAGATCACATCTTCTTCCAAACTTCCCATCCTTTAGTGGATATTCAATAGTTTTGAATATTTTTACCTCAACTACTTGTTGTCCAAAAGTAGTCAAAGCATTTTCATGCAAACATTCATCTAACAAAGAAATATTGCTGCACATATCACATGTACTAGAAAGACATGCATTGAAAAGAAAGTATTGATCATTAGGTGGCTTACAAAACAAACCTGATATGAAATCTCTTATAGTTTGAGGTGGTATTTTTATACCACATTCTTGCAACATTTCTTTACTATGCATGGTACCACATATAGATTGAAATACATCATAATAGTAACAAAATTGAATATGAGTTTTACAACAACATGTGATTCTTTCCTTGTTAATCCTTACATACCATGGTTTACACTTTTGAAAAGATCTTTGACTAATGGTAATATTTAATACCTTACCATCTACAAATTTTTTAAACAATTTAGTTTGAGTCGTGTCCAAAAGGTGTTTAAGATGTGGATCACGTATTTTTGACCCAATTCTCAATTTAAGAACATCTCTTGAATTAGGTGATACTCTTGTATTATCATGCCAAATATTTTTAATCAAACTTTTGATTTCACTAGTAAGTTTCATATCACATCTTGGGAGTCTACCACTAGAAGTCCATAAAATATTCGTTGGATCACATTCAAAGTTAACCCTTCTTTTTATAGCTCTTTCTAAAGTCTTACGATTCACATTAAGATATCCACTTATGTTGGTAATCAATCTTTTGTCAGATGTTGATTTGTTAACTAAAGCTGTTGTTATTGCTCGTCGTGTTGCATTCTTATCTTTAGACTGACTTCTCTTTTTGATAACATCAAAGGCACTAGCAACAGTGGATACAACTTGTTTTAAAGACTCATTTTTATTCTTGGGTTTTGCATACATTCCCAACCTTCTCATTACTTTTCGCATTTTAGACATTTTAATTAGTGGCAACATTAGCTGCCATTGAAACCCAAATTTCTTATTATAAAAAAAAGGCCTATACAATCTATTAGCATGTGTCCTAATTTGTCTCCATGAAACCAATCCCTCAAGATTATCTAACATATCATTAGGAATATGAAAATTATGTTCAGACACTTTACGATCATCCTGACATGTTTGTTCAGTAGTTGGTGTTTCTATGTCTACATTCATGCAATTTTTATTTTCAGACACTTTACTATTTTCACTGTTATTTGGGATTTAAATATCATTTTCAAATTTTCTTGTCATTTCTTTTGGGGCAGGCATTTCAGTTGGAGTGTTTTGTGCATGATCGTTTGACAATTGCTTCTCATGAAAAAAATCTAAATTGTTTAAATCGTAACTTGCTTCTAAAAAATTACCAATTTCATCACGAGAGAAAATTTGAGGGTTTGGAAACACGCCTGTATTGAACGCATGATTAGAATGTGCACCTGAATTTTTTTGTATTGGGTTCTCTTCTTTGACTTCTTCATCCATCGTGGTATCCTCAATGTCTTTCTCCTTTGAAACATTGTTCAAGTATCTAATTCTCTGTCTTCTCTCTCATTGATGTTGTGCTTCATTCTCTTTATTTGCTGCAATCTCCGTGTTTGTCAGAACTCTTGCTTTCTTCTTTCTTCGTTGTTTTGATCCCATGTTTGCACCAATTTTGAATTTGAATCAATAGCTTGCAAATTGTATAAGAGGACGAGAAAATAGAATAAGCGTGACAAAATTCGGTGTTGCAGGTCGAAACTGTTGTTCAATCATTGAAATTGGGTCAGTGGGGTAGCTTTTGGGACCCAACGGGTACATCAGAAATGGGTACTCGATTTCTTAAAAATTGGGCACCCAATTCTTTAAAAATTGGGTACCCGTTTATAAATCGGGTACCCAATTTTTAAAAGAATCGGGTACCCGATTTTCAAAAAGTCAATATAACGGTTCAAAGCAATCAGGCACCCGATTTGTGAATTACAAATTGGGTGCCCGATTCGTGAGACATGAGCGGGAATTTGGTATGGCCCCCGACTTTTGCATGGGGTTTTGCCTTGGGGAAAGGCATGGCATAGGCTTGGTCCCACCAACCCATGCCTTTGTGCTCCTGTTTTTTTCTAAGGCATTTAATCGACAATTTCTGGTATTGTCGTAATTTTTTTATAGTCATTCTTATTGAATTTTTTGACAAGACAAAAACCCATTATAGGTCTTGCTCTTCTGATTTCAAAAATGTAAATTTTATAGTGTTATTAGTTTATTTTCTTTTTTTTCCATTATTTATTAATCAAAACTATCTCCTAAACGTTAAAAAGTGACATTCACTAAAACTTTAATAACTTTTTTATTTTATAATTTTTCTTAAATTAATTTATATGTTATCAATCTACATAGAATTCTTTTGATGTTAAAAAAAAAATTGAAAAAGGTGAGATTTTGATCAAATTATGTGGTCTGTACACGAGAGGTTTTAAAATTTACCTTTATAGCCAATTAATAATTAATAATAAAAAATTATTCAATAAAAAATTAAGAAAAAATATTTTCATCAATCTTAGGTGTATTAGGTACCCCCTTTAAAAGGATTTGCAAAAATTCATTTATTTGTGTCAAATTATGGTGTTCGTACACGAGCATGGTATGGTCCTGAAACAGGCATTTTGAAAAAGTGGTTTTTAAAGATCCATACCAAAAAAAAAATTCTATCATATGGGTGCACAAATAAATTACATATTCAAAAATTAGATTTCGAACACTAAAAATTTTATTTCTAGAGTTTTTTAATATTCAATCTCTAAATACCTCAAATTTTGACATTGATTGACAAAAAATTTCAAAAATAGGAAAAACACTTCCACTTTTTGGCCAAAAGTGAGACCCAACTTCTTGCACTGACCCTGCATAGTAAATGCAATTACATATGCATTTGCATGATATACTTTATTTCTTAGATATGATCTCTATTTTATGATAGAAAAATTCCTTGTGTCCATGTGTAGATTTTCAGGTCTCTTGATTGCTACTCATTGAACTATGGATCTACCGTTTATCGTCACCATCAGATCTCCAAATTTGCAGAATTCACCATTAAATCTTCAAATTCAGAGAATTTTGGGAGGGGTAGATATATATTGAAATGTACCTATTCATCTTGACCTATACCCTCTATATCAATCTAGTCCTAGAACCTTCATAATTTCATAGCTAGCGGATTCAACCCTTCTGATCTTGAATCTAATTATGAACCTATTTCTTTTGTAAATTGATAATTAGTATTTAGATCTAAATTTATTCCTTCTACTATCCCTCAAGGTGGATTTGACTTACCTCTTTGTCAATTCATAGTTATTACTTGCATTGTAGGGTATGTGCAGGATCATGGTGTGCCAAAAAGTGGCGATGTGAAAAAAAAAAAGTTTGAAGACGCCTAAAAGCGCTTCAAAATCCACTCTGACTTTTTTTTACCTATCCAAGAACCAAACCTGGAAGGTTAAGCCGAGCCTCATTGGATATCCGATTTGATATCGGATATCCGATTTTGAATCAAATATCTGACTAATAATTAAAATCATATAATAGTATGATATATTATTTAATACTATTATTATTGATATAAAATAATAATAATATTAAATAATATATCATACTATTATATTATAATAATAATATTATTATTTAATATTATTATAATTATTATTATTATACTATAATATAATAATAATAATATTATTATATTATAATCGTATAATATTATACTATAATAATAATATTATAATAACATATTATATTATAATAATATAATATAATATTTCATATATTATAATATATAGTAATGTAATATATATATATATATATATGATATAATATAATAATAATAAGTAATATCTTATAATATAATATATAATAAAAAAGTATAATATATTATAAATTATAATAATATAATATAATAATAATATTTTATATTATAATATATAGTAAATTAATATAATAAATATAAAATATAATATAAAAATATATAAAATGTAATATATATTATATATTATATGTTATATTATATATATTGTAATGTCATATCGGATATTTGATACCTGTGCATTGGATTAAACAAAATCACAGACCCGCAACCCTTATTTTATGTGAATTTGGGCCAGTATTGCCATCGCGGATCAGATATCAGATACCAAATCGGATATCAGGTATGTCCCCCCCCCCCGACTCATTTTTAACCTAAATTTAATAGATTTTAATATGATTTTGTTTTTTTTAGTTGAATCTAGGGTTTTTTTGACAAAAATGGTTAAAATTTAGATTTTTTTTTAATATATATTACGTTTTGCAATTCAATAGGAATGGCTGATCAAAATGATGACATTGAGGCAGGGAATAATATTCCTCGCAACCCACCACCAAACGATCCAGTATCCCCACAAAACCGTCCACCAAATGATCCTCCACCTCCTCAAAACCCTCCTCGAATTGAGGATTTGATAAATGAAAATCTCACTGAGTTGAGAGGTTTGCATAGAACATACAATAATGTACTTGCACTGGCTCCTATGTTATTCACGTTAAACACCATAGTGGATAACATTGAAACCCTTACAAACCAACAAAATGCCGCTCTTCGTTGGCGTGATGAAATGCACCAGATGTTTGATGATGGTTTGGATTATGATGAGGTCGTGGCCCTCAACATAACCAAAGATGATTTGGCAAGCCTTTTTGCTAACCCAAAAATGGGTATACCAGTTGACCCAAAAAAAACCAAACTATTGATTAAATGGTGCACAAATGATGCCATACATGAAATTTTTTGGGACCATTGGTGGATGGTCTTTGATATCCCTCCACATAGAAATTTAGACATACCATTTTATTTTCTTAGAAAATTATATGCAGAATTTGTGTTGAAACTTAAAGTGAACTATTGGAGCATGAAGCCCAACATGGGCTTAGGACTAAGAGCTCCTCAGGATAGACCCTCTTCCCAGCGGAAGAAACTTGGCACTTTTGTCCCCCCCCCCTGATATCTCCCCCCCTACTCGAGTGCAACATCCAGATATTATGGCAGAGGCTAGCTCTCAGACCATCAGAGCCATTCATAGGCTGAGTAGCCTAATGATATCTCAGGCTAGGTCAGTCCTGCCTCCTCGTGTTGATGATATTGGTGTCAGTTCATCATCGGCTAGGTCATCACACATTTGTGTGCCTCACACTTGCATTACATGCAAGAATATTTTCCTGGGTCCCATAGGTGATCTTCCTGAGTATCATTTTGTATTAGACGAGGATACACCAGACGCACGTGCAGAGGCTACAGACCCTGATGCGAGAGAGGAGGGGAATGCAGAGGCATGGAATCCTTCGGTGTCAGTACGTGTATACATTTTTTTGTTATGACATATGTGATTTAAAGTTAATTTTTATAATAGATTAATTTTAATTTTTAAGCCATACTAACTTTTACATGTATGTGATCTTTGTTCATGTTTAGTTGATGACCGAGGAGGAGCTCAAACAAATAGATGATGCTACACTCTCGGCCATTTCATTTGGCCTTGAGACATCTATGGTACATTATGTTGTGTTCGCATTTCTTTTTTCTATTTGATATTGTAGCATATATGGTTGCTAATCTTTCTTTTATCTTGCAGATACCACCTGCCCTAGGGGGACAAAGTGCGAGGGGTGAGCCAGCATGCATTGACAAAGGAATGGTAATTAGATGTTTTCTAATTGATTAAATATTGATGCATTCTTGTAAAATGTTTGTGGTAATCTCATTTAATTACATTATTTATTGTATATAGGGTGTGGCTACTGGCGATGAGCTTGTACAGATTTGGTGTCCTAGATCATCAGGGATTTTCATTCGCACAGAGAGCCCCATTGTATGTATAAGTATCATTTATTTTTTATTTTTTTAATTGATGCAGAGGAGAGTATGATTTTTGTTCTATACAATTTCTGTGATTTTTTTCGTACCAATAATGATTCATGTCTTGCATATGTTCATTACAACTTAAATAGGCTTATATGCACCTGTCCAACCGACCAAGTTGGTTACAAAGGTTTATTTAATCAAACAAATACCAAATTACTACTTTCCCTCCAAAACTAATATGACCGTTTGAATTTGAAATTCAAATTTCAAACTATAGTTTATATGCATTCCCTAACTTTCTAAACTATTCCATTGACTCAAAATTGGTCATATGGATTTATTAAATGCAACTAAGTAAATTTCCAGAAAATTGAAGTTTTTATTGTTTTTTCTCCAAACCACCGTACACTCTGATCTCCCCCTTTCAACTAAGATCACATATGACATATATAAAGGTCTACATGACCGTTGGAACAACCATATAGGTGTTCCCAACCATAAAACAAACAAACAACCACTTTTTGTTAATACTGTTTAGACTCTAAATACCCTATTCTAAGGCCTTTTGGTCCCATGGAGTCACTTGGTTTATAACCACACCAAAATGCTTGTGGGCCTTACATGTGCCTTTATTACAAAACATAGACCAACTTGTAAAATATGGACCGAACCTTTATTCCAACTTCCTAATCTACTTGAATCCTTGCTTTCATGGAGTGGCAAGGTGTCCGGCAACAAAGATACTTGTTCCCCCTGCCACATAGGTTAGGTGTCCTGCACCACCTTTCCTCTCTCTCATTCTGAACACTAGTCCACCAAGTGAGTGATGTTCCTCTCAGTCTTGATGTTGCTACTTTTACCTTCTTATCTGCCTCTATGTCTTCAAGATCAAAGTAGTTCTCAAGGGCCTCTATCCACCCTAGCACTTCTTCACTATCCATTTTATCCTGGTATATTAGAGAATCAATATGGTTCTTCCCACCATTACCTTGTACTACCTTAATGATTCTCATAAATCTCCTTTCTTCAGGATCATCTGTTGTCTCATGCTCTTGCCTTACATTACCAACCTCTTCTTCTTCATGGTTCTCTCCATGATTTCTTCCTCTAACCTCTTCTCCTCTAGGTTCTTGCCTTTCCTTTTCTAAGGATTCTATCCTTGTAAGAAGCTTTAGCCTCTCTCTTCTCATCTGTCTTTCTTCCCTCACTCTAGATGCTTCAAGTTCTCTCCTCTCTCTTTTCTCTTTTGCCAACTCTTCTCTCAATTCTTCAAGTTCTCTAGCCATTTGATTTTTAGGAGGCATTTTCACAACAAGTTTTCTTCCTTCCCAAGGGCCAACTCACTAATTCTCTTTCTTTCCTCATCAAGAAATCTCTGGACACCACTTATGTACCTTTCAACTCTGGGACACACAAGGAGGAATTAGACACACCAAGGCTTCAACAAAGGGACCAGCACACTAAGTATTTTCAAGATTATAGGTCTTGGTCACACTCCTAAACACCCAAACTTCAAAACCCTCCTTAAAATGGCTTAAAAACCAAGGCCTGCTTGTTCAAACCCCAAAACTCAATTCTAGAACGTTTTGACTTGTCTAATGACAAGATATGATCATGACAACCTACATGAACCTATCAAATGACTCATCTACCATATGAAATCCTAAAATCCTATCTCATGCCCAATTACAACTTTCTTCCACATATGAGTCCAACATTATAACTTTGTATACTTCCATGAGCCATAATTGGTGCAAGGATTGCCCAATTGACTTCAAGAGATGTTCCATGACCTCTGTAATGCCTTGGATCTTCAATGTTCCCCTGATGAGCATGGGATGCTCTTGAATCACTTATCTTCATAAATAAATTCAAAAATAATTTCCATGATATTAACAACTACTATTTTGTATCTCATAGGAGACTCCTAGTGCACATGAGGTTCGACGGGACAGTTATGTAGATTTGATGATGCGGCCACTCACTCCTGAGGAGGAGCCTACAATAGTTAGTTGTAGTTTGAATTCATGATTAAATATGTTATAAATTTAGCATGCTATGAATTATAATGTTATAGTTTAAATTGTAGATTCATCTGACAAAGGTATTTGAACATATACAACCCACAATCGTAGAGGTACCAACATTGTCGAGGGCATACGAGAGGACTCCTGACCGGCGCAGGAGGTCAACGAGAGAGGTATTTATTATGAAATTTTGATAGTATTAATCTCCAATACAGAAAAAATCATTATGCATTTGAGTAATTCAATGTTAGATACGTAGAATCATATAAATTTAGTAGTCTAACTTTGGGTTTTCCTTTTTTGTTTATGTAGGAGGCATCCGATCCACCTAGTGCAGCGAAGAGGCTGCATTTTAATCATCCACCAGCACCCTAGGATAGTATAGTTTTCGTAGGATGCATCATGAGACATTTTGAGATGGCATATGCCACATTGTATACAGAAACATTGATATTATACACATTCTGATGGCAGGATCAGCCACATTTTGTATATGGATCTATGTATTTTGATATATATATATTTGAGTACTTTGTCTATGGATACATGATCTTTGATATATATTTGTGTAAATTTTTTTCTATGGATACATGTATTTTGATATATATTTTTGTCATTTACGTGCACAATGATATACATATTAATTTAGTATCTAGTATTGTTCAATTTATCGTGGATCATGTGTCATGCCCTAAATTTTACTAGTAAAAACACAACAATTTTTTATTTTTTTTGTAGCTTATGAAGTTGCATAAGAAATTAATATTGTAAAACAAGGTTATCATTGAATAGGAGTTCAAGACTCATGTGAATAGTGTGAAGGTGTTAACATTTTAGTCACAGGTGGTTTTCAAATAGATTAGATGACAGTCTAGTTCAAGTTAGCATCACAAGTCAAACGAGCAAGTTCAAGATACAAAACTCATAAATTAGTGAGGTAATTCATATCCTAACAAGCCTCTAATACTAATATTCTATTAGGGTCTTTCGGTTGTATCATATGGACTAGGTCGTGATTCTAGCATGTAAGGGAAGGGGATCCAAACAGAATGTGATCTAGATCGTTGTGTTGAATCCAAACGAAATGTGATCTCTAAAAAATGAGATAGGTTATTTTAGGCCTCAGAATCACCATCATGTAGCATTTTATAGTTCATCGATAGCCCTCACGAGCTCTGAATTATGACCCTCGAAAGATCGACCTCAAAATGCACTTAGAGCACCTTGGAGACTCCTCGGTACGGGGTGGCCGCAAATGATGGATGGTCTTCGTGGCCAAAACAAGGGTGTGACTAGGGTTCACCCGCCCATCCGAAGCTAATGGAACTGACGATTCAATGCCAAGATCAGCAGTTTCAAAGTTACATTGTGGTGCACCTATGAATTGAAGCACACTGTGAGTTTTGGCATCGAGCGAGATCGTTGTGCGGAATCCAAACGGAATGTGATCTCTCAAAAATGAGATAGGTTATTTTAGGCCTCAGGATCACCGTCCTGTAGCACTTGATAGTTCATCGATAGCCCTCATGAGCTCTGAGTTATGACCCTCGAAAGATCGACCTCCAAATGCACTTAGAGCACCTTGGAGACTCCTCGGTACGGGGTGGCTGCAAATGATGGATGGTCTTCGTGGCCAGAAAAAGGGTGTGACTAGGTTTCACCCGCCCATCTAGAGCTAGTGGCACTAATGATTCGATGCCAAGATTAGCGATTTCAAAGTTACGCTGTGGTGCACCTATGAACTGAGGCACACTGCGAGTTTTGGCATCGAGCGAGATCGCTATGCTGAATCCAAAGAGAATGTGATCTCTCAAAAATGAGATAGGTTATTTTAGGCCTTAGTATCACCGTCCTATAGCATTTGACAGTTCATCAATAGCCCTCATGAGCTCTGAGTTATGACCCTCGAAAGATCGACCTCAAAATGCACTTAGAGCACCTTGGAGACTCCTCGGTACGGGGTGGCCATGAACGATTGAGGGTCTACGTGGTTGGAAAAAGGTTGTCACTATGGTTCACCCACCCACTCGGAGCTAATGGCACTAACTGGTAGCTGTTAGGAGTTAGATTTTGAAAAGTTGTCAAGAAAGGTTGACCCCTTTGACTTGTATCATGAAAGGTTGCTTTTTGCCTTGCTTGATTGTTTGAAGACTACTCCATGTGTCACTATCTTTCTTGGAAAAAAAATTGCTTTTGAACATCAAGCTTGCAATATTATCAATTATTGTCAAACTTTTTCAACCAAGTCAAAACGTCAAATGCAAATATTTGTTTGCATTTTTTGCTAAGGGGAGTTTCATAAATTGAATTTGATTTTCTATGTCTCTAGTGCTTGAACATGCTTAAAATGGCTCTTTGGTCTTAGAGCTATTGGTATTTTCTAACTTCATGGTCTATGATATGCATACTAAGAATTTCTTTCACTAAATGGTTTCCTTGATCTATTGACTACACTTAAATTTGTTCACTTGTCATCTCTCTTTCTATATGTTCAATACAAAGAGCTAGAAGAGACAAATAATCTTTCTTACCTTCATCTCTCTAAGCACATGATAGAAATCAATTCTAAACTTGAGAAAAGGTTAGAGGAGAATATTGCATTCTTAAATTAATCTCCCTTAAGACCTTTACATACACACGGGGCATTCTTAAATTAATCTCCATGGAAGAAAATTTCATAAAACTAAAGATTCCATAGTGTTGAAACATAAAATCCAAGATCTCATTTATGATGGGATTTTTGATACCTCTAATGACTCATCCACTCATAGCCTTCATATCCAACTTCATATCATGTCATTATGCATGTGCTATCTTGCTTATTGGCTTTAATTGCTTATCCTACATGCTATCTTCTTTCATGGATTTCATGGCTTATCCCAAATGTGCTTCATACAACTTTTCAATATGAAAGTCTTTCAAAACATTATACAATATTATGACTCTTTATGCTTTCAAATGCTATGATTGGTTACAAGATGGAAGAAATCAAGTATTCTAATTGTTCATCCGTACTTTCTAGATTTTTCTTATTTGATTAGTTTGATAAAAATAGTTTTAATAATCATAATGTTAGCTTTATGTCAAATAAGGAAAAAATCAAATTTGTAATAAGATATCCGCATGCAATTATCTTTCATATAGTTATAAATGCTCTTAAAATTGTCGTTATAGCCTTGTATCACATGCAAATATGATTTGGAAGAACTTGTTCAATATCTTCCTCTTATAATTCCTTACAAAGAACCTACCAAAATACAAAAACCGTATACAAAAAACTACACATTTTACATCATAATACATCATAAATTTTAGAAATTCTCCCCAATACCACCCCCCTCCAACTCTTCATGATGTACTACATTCCAATATCATACAAAAATTAGTAACTTATTGTATTAAACAAGATATTCATCAATTCATTAAATCATTATGAAGAAAATAACATAAGAAGTATATATACCTAGTTGAGTATTCCAATAGGGTCCTCTCTCTGTTTTAGGGTCTCCAACAAGGCTTCATGATCAGAATTAGCAATAGTAAAAAGTTCTTTTTATTTTTGGTCTTCCTTGATGCTTCAATAACTTTACATTTGTTGCTATAATAAGATGTGAATATATGAGAATTACTTTGTGCTTCTGATAGTCTTCAAATGCAGGAATTCCGTTCCTTCTAAGCATGTATGTCCGCAGCCATGTTCCAACAACAACCACTCAACCAGTAGGATACGTGAATCCACCATCATCTGTGATCAGTTGTGCAAATATTTTTTTGCCTCTTACACAACGTGCTAACCAATAATCGGATTTCTCATCATTCCCCTGTGGTGCAAGCAATGCAAAGACATGTCCTGGCTGAAGTAGATCTGATAGATGGTTGTGCTCAAGTGAACTTTCCATGTCATCATTTTTTATAGAGGGTATGATAGACAATGGAGTAAGATAATGTGGAGCCCATGTGTCCACCCACTCACTTGACTCACAGTGATCTCAATCACACTGAAAACAAGTACGACAAAAACAAGCTAGTTGTCATGTCCAAATGGTCCATGTACTAGAATTAGAGCTCCGAAATGAATGCATTTTTTATGAGTCTCTCACTGTAGCACAATCTGATCTATCACCTATGGACCCTTCCTCAACCAACCAAAAGAACCTGTGTACCACTGAATTAAGAGTCCCCCCCTGTGATAATGCTAAACTACACCAATCAACAATGCTACGAGCATCAAGAAGCTCTATTGTTGAAATCTTCAGTTGCTCCTTAAGTAGAGCTCTCTTCACACATGCCCCTGCTCCATCATGTTCCCATTTTCCATGGCCGGACTCAAAAAAACTCCAAATATGAGGCACCCCTCTCTCTACGTGCATCCTACACAACAAATAAAACATGCGAGCATTCTTGAATTGACCTGTACAGTTATCTAACCAAATGATATGTCTATCCATAGCAATTGCATGCTCATGTAAGAAATAAAAAGAATTCTCGAAACAATGTTGCACAAACTCGTGAGAGTGAGATCTATCATCACTCATATAAAAATGATACTCTCTAATAATCTTTCGATTATCTTCCGCACTATCAAGGGCATGTCTATATGTTATGTGAACAAAAATTGCAATCTGAATAGAGTTGTAATACTGAGATTGTGTCTCATTTTGAGGTTGCAATGTGTAGTTCTCAGCAAAATCAACAACTGATATAATAGTGCCAATGGGAAAAATCTCCTTACACGTTCTAAATTGTTGATCCAACCACTGAGACCTGTGACTATGTCTTGCATACTTGTAAAAAAGATTTGCCTTGAAATCTGAAATAAAATTAGCCACATTGATATCTTTTCCAACCAATTCACATCTAGAGCTCTCACTCCCACTCTTCAATATGTATTTCACCATTTCATAGACCCTTTTTTCACTATTGTCTTTCCAAGATCTTGTTCACACCCCTCATGGAAACATGTGTCAAACTTGGATAAGCCACCACATTCTGAACACTTCTCATTTAAGCAAGCATTTTTATAAAAGGAACAACCATCAACTCTACGACATAAGAGTTGATCCAACAAGTCTCTTGATGATTTTGGAAGCCCACTAGCCCCACAATCCTCCAACATTTCTTTACTATGCAAAGTAGAACGGATGGAGCATAATAGTTCATGGTGCATAGAAAACTCATTATGATATTTGCAACAACATGTATTTTGAATTTTGAGTGGCACACAATAAAATGGCTTCAAAGATTCAAAAGCCCTTTGTGATATATGAACAGTTGGATGACTCTCTCTAAATTGTTTGAACAACATAGTTTGACTTACCTCCAAATAGTGTTTAGGATGTGGCGTGCAGTCTCTGATGCCAATTCTCAACTTTAAGACATCTTTAGCATTGGGTGATACTCGTGAGTTAGAGTGCCAAAATTGTATAATTTCTTCCATCACATCGTCAGATAGCTTCTTATCAAAACGTGGAAGTCTCCCACCAAATGCCCATGTTTCATTTTGAAGAGGATCATCAATTTTCTCTCGTCGACTAAGTGCTCTTCTCAAAGTAGTACGATTTAGATTCAAATCAATACAAGTTTGTCTCATATATCTACCCTTTCTCAAATGATGACTTACCAAAGAGGTTGTAATAACCCTTCGAGCAGCTCTATTATCCTTCTCTCTGCTATTTTTTCCAACACTATTGAGAGGACTGAAAAGATTTTTCACAATAATGGCATTTCTTTCCAACTTTTTATTGACACGAATTTTCAATTTGGAAAGCATAGGTCTCATCTTTTGCATCTTTAATAAGTGCATGAAAAGTTGACATTGCTCTACCGCTGTCTTGTTGTCGAAAAACATCTGATATAGTCTTGAAGCCCATAACCAAATGGTTCTTTCTGATATTTTTCCTTCCAAACTAGTCATAATCGTTTCATCAATTTCAATTATCCATTGTGGTGTTTTAGAACCTTCATGTTGATTATAATTAGGAGATATGTAAGGTTCTTGTGCATTAGGTTCTTGTGCATTGTCATCTTCGACATGGTCAATTATGCAATTTGGATTATGACTTGGTGGCATTTATTCTTCAAAATTTTCAATCTCTACATTTTCAATTTCCGCATTATCATTTTCAATAGGTACATTTTCATTCCCCAACTGTACATTTTCATTATCTGACTCTATGATTTCACCTTCTATTAATTCATCGCCAACTTGATTGATATTTAACATACCTTGTCTTTTTTTCGATGTTTCATTTTGTCCCTTTCCCTATATGCCGCAATGTCTTCATTGGATATCTTCCTTTTACGTTTATCCTTTCGACGACTACTGCTCCCCATTCATATGAAAAATTCGAACACCTAATGTTATATTTTCGAATTCTTTTCGATTGGTTGGGTGCCAAAACACGACTTTTTACAAATCCCATGAAAAAAGAGGTAAAAAAGTAATGTTGTCAGGTCTGTAGGGACAGCCAAATATTGGAAATTGATGCCAGTAAAATCGAATATCCGATATGAAATCGGATATCCGATATAGGAAAAGGACTTTTGAGGGGAAAACTTGCTAAGGTTTTCCTCCTTTGCCACAATAATATTAATATTATGAAAATATTTGGAGGCAAACGACTTTAATTTATAACTAAGTTAATAGTATATTAGTATTAGTATAAAGTATCAACAATATTAATATATAATATTATTAATATACCTATAGTATCAATATTATTATTATACCTATAATAGTATTAATATTATTAATATAGATATAATAGTGTAAATATATAGTGTTTATTTATATTAAGCTACAATATATAGTATTAATATATATTATTATTATAGCTATAATAGTATTATTATTACTATACATATAATAATATTAATATTTAGTGTTTATTTATATTTTAATTATTATCATAAAATAGTATAAATAGTATATCCTAAAATATTACATTATATATCCTAAAATATTACATTATTATATACATATATTAATAACATACATATTAATATATTAATATTTATAATATATATTATATTTAATAAAAATATTACGTTGTTATATAGATATTATATTATTATACATCTTAATATAATAATATATAATACAAAGAGGGTTGTCGTTTAATGGGTCAAAGAGGGTCATAGGTCACCCTATGACCCCCTTTGACCCATATAAACGATTCAAATATGTCCCTAGGGGTCCTAAGATCTCTAGGGACATATGTCGTTGTCTAATGGGTCAAAGAGGGTCGTAGGTCACCCTATGACCCACTTTGACCCATATTACCCATACGAATATGTCCCTAGGGACATATGTTGTTGTTTAACAGGTCAAAGAGGGTCATAGGGTGACCTATGACCCCCTTTGACCCATATTACCCATTCGAATATGTCCCTAGGGGTCTTAGGACCCCTAGAGACATATATTGTCATTTAATAGGTCAAAGAGGGTCATAGGCCACCCAATGACCCCTTTTGACCCATATTACCCATTCGAATATGTCCCTAGGGGTCCTAGGACCCCTAGCGAAGTATATTGTCGTTTAATGGGTCAAAGAGGGTCATAGATAACCCTATGACCCCCTTTGACCCATATGAACGATTCGACTATGTCCCTAGGGGTCGTAGGACCCACAGGGACATATGTCGTCATTTAATGGGTCAATGTGGGTCATAGGTCACCCTATGACCCCCTTTGACCCATATAAACGATTTGAATATGTCCCTAGGGGTCCTATGACCCCTAGGGACATATGTCGTCATTTAATGGGTCAAAGAGGGTCATAGGTCAACCTATCACCTCCTTTGACCTATATAAACGATTCAACTATGTCCCTAGGGGTCCTAGGACCCCTCGGGACATATGTCATCATTTAATGGGTCAAAGAGGGTCATAGGTCACCCTATGACCACCTTTGACCCATAATAACCATTCGAATGTGTCCATAGGGGTCCTAGGACCCCTAGAGACATATATCATCGTTTGATGGGTCAAAGAGGGTCATAGGTCACCCTATGACCCCCTTTAACCCATATTACCCATTCGAATATGTCCTTAGGGGTCCTAAGACCCCTAGGGACATATGTCGTCGTTTAATGGGTCAAAGGGGGTCATAGGTCACCCTATGACCCCCTTTGACCCATATGAACAATTCGAACATGTCACTAGGGGTCCTAAGACCCCTAGGGACATATGTCGTCGTTTAATGGGTCAAAGAGGGTCATAGGTCACCCTATGACCCCAGTTGACCCATATTACCCATTCGAATATGTCCTTAGGGGTCTGAGGACCCCTAGGGACATATGTCGTCATTTAATGGGTCAAAGAGGGTCATAGGGTGCCCTATGACCCCCTTTGACCCATATTACCCATTCGAATATGTCCCTAGCGGTCCCAGGACCCCTAGAGACATATATCATCGTTTAATAGAAAAAAAGAGGGTCATAGGTCACCCTATGACCCCCTTTGACCCATATTACCCATTCAAATATGCCCGAAGGGGTCCTAGGACCCCTAGACACATATCGGCATTTAATGGATCAAATAGGGTCATAGGTCACCCTATGACCCCCTTTCACCCATATGAATGATTCGACTATGTCCCTAGGGGTCGTAGGACCTATAGGGACATATGTCATCTTTTAATAGGTCAAAGGGGATCATAGGCCACCCTATGACCCCCTTTGACCCATAATACCCATTCGAATATGTCCCTAGGGGTCCTAGGACCCCTAAAGACATATAACGTCATTTAATGGGGCAAAGGGGGTCATAGGTCACCCTATGACCCCCTTTGACCCATATGAACGATTCAAATGTGTCTCTAGGGGTCCTAGGACCCCTAAGGACATATGTCATCGTTTAAGGGGTCAATGGGGGTCATAGGTCACCCTATGACCCCCTTTGACCCATATGAACAATTCGAATATGTCCCTAGGGGTCCTACGACCCCTAAGGACATATGTCATCGTTTAATGGGTCAAAGAGTGTCATCGATCACCCTATGACCCCCTTTGACCCATATTACCCGTTCGAATATGTCCCTAGGGGTCCGAGGACCCCTAGGGACATATGTTATTGTTTAATCGGTCAAAGAGGGTCATAGGTCACCCTACGACCCTCTTTGACCCATATTACCCATTCCAATATGTCCTTAGGGTCCTAGGACCCCTAGAGGCATATATTGTCGTTTAATGGGTCAGAGGGGGTCATAGGTCACCCTATGACCCCCTTTTACCCATATTACCTATTTGAATATGTCCCTAGGGGTCCTAGGACCCCTAGAGACATATATCATCGTTTAATGGGTCAAAGAGGGTAATAGGTCACCCTATGACCCCCTTTGACCCATATGAACGATTCGACTATGTCCCTAGGGGTCGTAGGACCCGTAGGGACATATGTCGTCATTTAATGTGTCAAAAGGGGTCATAGGTCACCCTATGACCCCCTTTGACCCATATGAACGATTTGAATATGTCCCTAAGGGTCATAGGACCCCTAGGGACATATGTCGTCGTTTAATGGGTCAAAGACGGTCATAGGTCACCCTATGACCCCCTCTGACCCATATTACCCATTCGAATATGTCCGTAGGTGTCCTAGGACCCCTAGGGACATATGTCGTCGTTTAATGGGTTAAAGGGGGTCATAGGTCACCCTATGACCCCCTTTGACCCATACGAATGATTCGACTATGTCCCTAGGGGTCCTAGGACCCTTAGGGACATATGTCATCATTTAATGGGTCAAAGGCGGTCATAGGTCACCCTATCACCTCCTTTGACCCATATGAACGATTTGACTATGTCCCTAGGGCTCCTAGGACCCCTAAGGACATATGTCATCGTTTAATGGTTCAAAGGGGGTCATAGATCACCCTATGAGCTCCTTTGACCCATATGAACGATTCGACTATGTCCCTAGGGGTCCTAGAACCCCTAGGGACATATGTCATCGTTAAATGGGTCAAATAGGGCCATAGGTCACCCTATGACCCCCTTTGACCCATATACCCATTCGAATATATCCTTAGGGGTCCTAGGACCCCTAGAGACATATATCGAGGTTTAATGGGTCAAATAGGGTCATAGGTCACCCTATGACCCCCTTTGACCCATATGAACGATTCGAATATGTCCCTAGGGGTCCTAAGACCCCTAAGGACATATGTCATTGTTTAATGGGTCAAAGAGGGCCATAGGTTACCCTATGACCCCATTTGACCCATATTACCCATTCGAATATGTTCCTAGGGGTCCTAGGACCGTTAAGGACATATGTCGTTATTTAATGGGTCAAAGGGGTTCATAGGTCACCTTATGACCCCATTTGACCCATATGAACGATTCAAATATGTCCCTATGGGTCCTAGGACCCTTAAGCACATATGTCATCGTTTAATGGGTCAAAGGGGGTCATAGGTCACCCTATGACCCCCTTTGACCCATATGAACCATTCGAATATGTCGCTAGGGGTCCTAGGACCCCTAGGGACATATGTTACCGTTTAGTGGGTCAAAGAGGGTCATAGGTCACCCTATGACCCCCTTTGACCCATATTACCCATTTGAATATGTCCCTAGGGGTCCGAGGACCCCTAGGGACATATGTCATTGTTTAATGGGTCACTTTGACCCATATTACCCATTCGAATATGTCCTTAGGGTTCCTAGGACCCCTAGAGACATATATTGTCGTTTAATGGGTCCAAAAGGGTCATAGGGTGACCTATGACCCCCTTTGATTCATATTAAAGATTCGAATGTCCCTAGGGTTCCTAGGACCCCTAGAGACATATATCGTCGTTTAATGAGTCGAAGAGGGTCATAGGCCACCCTATGACACCCTTCGACCCATATGAATGATTCAACTATGTCCTTAAGGGTCGTAGGACCCGTAGGGACATATGTCATCATTTAATGGGTCAGAGGGGGTCATAGGTCACCCTATGACCCCCTTTGACCCATATGAACGATTCGAATATATCCCTAGGGGTCATAGGAACCCGAGGGACATATGTCGTCGTTTAATGGGTCAAAGAGGGTCATATGTCACCCTATAACAACCTTTGACCCATATTACCCATTCGAATATGTCCTCAGGGGTCGTAGGACCCCTAGAGACATATATTGTCGTTTAATGGGCCAAAGAGAGTCATAGGTCACCCTATGAACCCCTTTGACACATATGAACGATTCGACTATGTCCCTAGGGGTCCTAAGACCCCTAGGGACATATGTCGTCATTTAATGAGTAAAAGGGGGTCATAGGTCACCCTATGACCTCCTTTGAGCTATTTGAACGATTCAACAATGTTCGTAGGGGTCATAGGAACCCTAAGGACATATGTCATCATTTAATGGGTCAAAGAGACCCATATTACCCATTCGAATATGTCCGTAGGGGTCTTAGGACCCGTAGGGACATATGTCATTGTTTAATGGGTTAAAGGGGGTCATAGGTAACCTTATGACCCCCTTTGACCCATATGAAGGATTCTAATATATCGTTGTTTAATGGGTCAAAGAGGGTCACCCTATGACCCCCTTTGACCCATATTAGCCATTCGAATATGTCCCTAGGGGTCCTAGAACCCGTAGAGACATATATCATCGTTTAATGGGTCAATGAGCGTCATAGGTCACCCTATGACCCCTTTTGACTCATATTACCCATTCGAATATGTCCCTAGGGGTCCTAGGAGCCCTAGAGACATATATCATCGTTTAATAGGTCAAAGAGGGTTATAGGTCACCCTATGACCCCCTATGACCCATATGAACGATTCGAATATGTCCCTAGGGGTCATAGGAACCCTAGGGACATATGTTGTCATTTAATGGGTCAAAGAGACCCATATTACCCATTCGAATATGTCCGTAGGGGTCCTAGGACCCGTAGAGACATATGTCATTGTTTAATGGGTTAAAGGGGGTCATAGGTCACCTTATGACCCCCTTTGACCCATATGAAAGATTTGATATGTCCCTAGGGGTCCTAGGACCCCTAGGGACATATGTCTTCGTTTAATGGGTCAAAGAGGGTCATAGGTCACCCTATGACCCCCTTTTGACCCATATTACCCATTCAAATATTTCCCTTGGGATCCGAGGACCCCTAGGGACATATGTCATTGTTTAATGGGTCAAAGAGGGTCAGAGGTTAGCCTATGACCCTCATTGACCCATATTACCCATTCGAATATGTCGCTAAGGGTCCTAGGACCCCTAAAGACATATATCGTCATTTAATGGGTCAAAGAGGCTCATAGGTCACCCTATAACCCCCTTTGACCCATATTACCCATTCGCATATGTCCCTAAGGGTCCTAGGACCCCTAGAGACATATATCGTCATTTAATGGGTCAAATAGGGTCATAGGTCACTTTATGACCCCCTTTGAACCATATGAACGATTCGAATATGTCCCTAGGGGTCCTAAGACCCCTAGGGACATATGTCATCATTTAATGGGTCAAAGAGGCTCATAGGTTACACTATGACCCCATTTGACCCATATTTCCCATTCGAATATGTCCTTAGCGGTCCTAGGACCCCTAAGGGCATATGTCGTCGTTTAATGGGTCAAAGGGGGTCATAGGTCGCCCTAAGATCCCCTTTGACCCATATGAACGATTCAAATATGTCCCTATGGGTCCTAGGACCCCTAGAGACATATGTCGTCGTTTAATGGGTCAAAGGGGGTCATAGGTCACCCTATGACCCCCTTTGAAACATATGAACGATTTGAATATGTCCCTAGGGGTCCTAGGACCTCTAAGGACATATGTTACCGTTTAGTGGGTCAAAGAGCGTCATAGGTCACCCTATGACCCCCTTTGACCCATATTACCCATTCAAATATATTCTTAGGGGTCCTAGGATCCCTAGAGGCACATATCATCGTTTCATGAGTCAAACAGGGTCATAGGGTGACCTATTACCCCCTTTGACCCATATTACTGATTTGAATATGTCCCTAGGGGTCCTAGGACCCTTGGAGACATATATCGTCGTTTAATGGGTCGAAGAGGGTCATAGGTATCCCTATGACACCCTTTGACCCATATGAATGATTCAACTATGTCCTTAGGGGTCCTAAAACCCCTAGGGACATATGTCATCATTTAATGGGTCAAAGGGTGTCATAAGTCACCCTATGACCCCCTTTGACCCATATGAACGATTCAAATATGTCCCTATGGGTCCTAGGACCCCCAGGGACATATGTCATTGTTTAATAGGTCAAAGGGGGTCATAGGTCACCCTATGACCCCCTTTGACCCATATGAATGATTCGAATATGTCCCTAGGGGTCTTAGGACCCCTAGGGACATATGTTACCGTTTAGTGGGTCAAAGAGGGTCATAGGTCACCCTATGAGCCCCTTTGACCCATATTACCCATTCGAATATGTCCCTAGGGGTCCAAGTAACCTTAGGGATATATGTCATTGTTTAATGGGTCAAAGAGGGTCATAAGTCACCCTATGACCCGCTTTGACCCATATTACTCATTCGAATATGTCCTTAGGGGTCCTATGACCCCTAGAGACATATATCATCGTTTAATGGGTCAAAGAGGGTCATAGGGTGACCTATGACCCCCTTTGACCCATACTATTGATTCGAATATGTCCCTAGGTGTCCTAGAACCCCTAGAGACACATATCGTCGTTTAATGGGTCGAAAAGAGTCATAGATCACCCTATGACCCCCTTTGACCCATATGAACGATTCAACTATGTCCCTAGGGGTCGTAGGACCCGTAGGGACATATGTCATCGTTTAATGGGACAAAGGGGGTCATAGGTCACCCTATGACCTCCTTTGACCCATATGAACGATTCGAATATGTCCCTAGGGGTCCTAGGATGCCGAGGGATATATGTAGTCATTTAATGGGTCAAAGAGGGTCACAGGTCACCCTATGACCCCCTTTGATCCATATTACCCATTAGAATAATTTCTTAGGGGTCCTAGGACCCCTAGAGACATATATTGTCGTTTAACTGGTCAAAAAGGGTCATAGGTCACCCTATGACCTCGTTTGACACATATGAATGAATCAACTATGTTCCTTGGGGTCCTATGACCCCCAGGGACATATGTCGTCGTTAAATGGGTCAAAGGGGGTCATAGGGTGACCTATGACCTGCTTTGACCTATTTGAATGATTCAACTATGTCCTTAGGGGTCCTAAGACTCCTAGGGACATATGTCATCATTTAATGGGTCAAAGAGGGTCATAGGTCACCCTATGACCCCCTTTGACCCATATTACCCATTCGAATATGTCCCTAGGGGTCTTAGGACCCCTAGAGACATATATCATCATTTAATGGGTCAAATAGGGTGATACGTCATCCTATGACCCCCTTTGACCCATATGAACGATTCGAATATGTCCCTAGGGGTTCTAAGACCCCTAAGCACATATGTCATCATTTAATGGGTCAAAGAGGGTCATAGGTTACCCTATAACTCCATTTGACCCCATATTACCCATTCTAATATGTCCCTAGGGGTCTTAGGACCTCTAGGGACATATGTCATCGTTTAATGGGTCAAAGGGTGTCATAGGTCACCCTATGACCCCCTTTGACCGATATTAAAGATTCGAATATGTCCCTAGCGGTACTAGGACTGAGAGGGACATATGTTACCGTATAGTGGGTGAAAGAGGGTCATAGGTCACCCTATGACCCCCTTTGACCAATATGAAAGATTCGAATATGTCCCTAGCGGTACTAGGACTGAGAGGGACATATGTTACCATATAGTGGGTGAAAGAGGGTCATAGGTCACCCTATGACCCCTTTTGACCCATATTACCCATTTGAATATGTCCCTAGGGGTCCGAGGACCCCTAGGGACATATGTCATTGTTTAATTGGTCAAAGAGTGTCATAGGTCACCCTATGACCCCCTTTGACCCATATTACCCATTCGAACATGTCCTTAGGGGTTCTAGGACCCCTAGAGAAATATATCATCGTTTAATGGGTCAAAGAGGGTCATAGGGCGACCTATGACCCCCTTTGACCCATATTACCGATTCGAATATGTCCCTAGGGTTCCTAGGACCCCTAGATACATATATCGTCGTTTAATGGGTTGAAGAGGGTCATAGGTTACCCTATGACCCCCTTTGACCCATATGAACGATTCAACTATGTCCCTAGGGGTTGCAGGACCCGTAGGGACATATGTGGTCATTTAATGGGTCTACCCATATGAACGATTTGAATATGTCCCTAGGGGTCCTAGGACCCCGAGGGACATATGTCGTCGTTTACTGGGTCAAATAGGGTCATAGGTCACCCTATGACCCCCTTTGACCCATATTACCCATTCAAATATGTCCCTAGGTGTCCTAGGACCCCTAGAGACATATATTATCGTTTAATGGGTCAAAGAGGGTCATAGCTCACCCTATGAACCCTTGTGAGCCATAGTACCCATTCGAATATGTCCCTAGGGGTCCTAGGACTCTAAGAGACATATCTCATCCTTTAATGGGTCAAAGAGGGTCACCCTATGACCTCCTTTGACCCATATTACCCATTCAAATATGTCCCTAGGGGTCCTAGGACCCATAGAGATATATCATCGTTTAATGGGTCAAAGAGGGTCATAGGGTCATAGGTATTCCTATGACCCCCTTTGACCCATATGAACAATTCGAATATGTCCCTAGGGGTCTTAAGACCCCTAGGGACATATGTCGTCGTTTAATGAGTCAAAGAGGGTCATAGGTTACCCTATGACCCCATTTGACCCATATTACCCATTCGAATATGTCCCTAGGGGTCATAGAACCCCTAGGGACATATGTCGTCGTTTAATGGGTCAGAGGGGGTCATATATCACCCTATTACCCCCTTTGACCCATATGAAAGATTCGAATATGTCACTAAGGGTCCTAAGACCCCTAGAAACATATGTCATCGTTTAATGGGTCAAAGAGGGTCATAGGTCACCCTATGACCCCCTTTGACCCATATTACCCAGTCAAATATGTCCTTAGGGGTCTAAGGACCCCTAGGGATATATGTCGTCATTTAATTGGTCAAAGAGGGTCATAGGTCACGCTATGACCCCCTTTGACCCATATTACCCATTCGAATATGTCCCTAAGGGTCCTAGGACCCCTAGAGACATATATCATCGTTTAATGGGTCAAAGAGGGTCATAGGTCACCCTATGACCCCCTTTGACCCATATTACCCATTCGAATATGCTCCTAGGAGTCCTAAGACCCCTAGAGATATCGTCATTTAATGGATCAAATAGGGTCATAAGTCACCCTATGACCCCCTTTGACCCATATGACCTATGATCGCCTTTGACCCATATGAACTATTCGACTATGTCCCTAGGGGTCGTAGGACCCGTAGGGACATATGTCCTCTTTTAATGGGTCAAAGGGGGTCATAGGTCATCTTATGACCCCCTTTGACCCATAATACCCATTCAAATATGTCCCTAGGGGTCCTAGGACCCCTAAGGACATATGTCGTTATTTAATGGGGCAAAGGGGGTCATAGGTCACCCTATCACCCCCTTTGAGCCATATGAACGATTTGAATATGTCCCTAGGGGTCCTAGGACCCCTAGAGACATATGTCGTCGTTTAATTGGTGAAAGGGGGTCATAGGGTGACCTATGACCCCCTTTGACCCATATGAACGATTTAACTATGTTCATAAGGGTCGTAGGACCCGTAGGGACATATGTCATTGTTTAATGGGTCAAAGGGGGTCATAGGTCACCCTATGACCCTCTTTGATCCATATGAATGATTCGAATATGTCCCTAGGGGTCCTAGGACCCCGAGGGACATATGTCGTCGTTTAATGGGTCAAAGAGGGTCATAGGGTGACCTATGACCCCCTTTGACCCATATTACCCATTCGAATATGTCCCTAGGGGTCCTAGGACCCCTAGAGACCTATATTGTCGTTTAATGGGTCAAAGAAGGTCATCTATCACCCTATGAACCCCTTTGACACATATGAACGATTCAACTATGTCCCTAGAGGTCCAAGGACCCCTAGGGACATATGTCATCGTTTAATAGGTCAAAGGAGGTCATAGGTCACCCTATGACCTCCTTTGACCTATTTGAAAGATTCAACAATGATCCTAGGGGTCCTAGGACCCCTAGGGACATATGTCATCGTTTAATGGGTCAAAAAGGGTCATAGGTCACCCTATGACCCCATTTAACCTATAATACCCATTCAAATATGTCCCTAAGGGTCCTAGGACCCCTAGAGACATATATCGTAGTTTAATGGGTCAAAGAGGGTCACCCTATGACCCGCTTTGACCCTTATGAACGATTTGACTATTTCCCTAGGGATCTTAGGACCCCTAGGGACATATGTCATCGTTTAATGGGTCAAAGAGGGTCATAAGTCACCCTATGACTTCCTTTGAACCATATGAACGATTCGACTATGTCCCTAGGGGTTGTACGACTCTTAGGGACATATGTCATCATTTAATGGGTCAAAGAAGGTCATATGTCACCCTATGACCCCCTTTGACCCATAATACCCATTCGAATATGTCCCTAGGGGTCCGAGGACCCCTAGGGACATATGTCGCTGTTTAATAGGTCAAAGAGGGTCATAAGGTCACTATGACCCCCTTTGACCCATATTACCCATTCGAATATGTCCTTAGTGGTCCTAAAATGCCTAGAGCCATATATCATCATTTAATGGGTCAGAGGGGGTCATAGGTCACATTATGACCCCCTTTGACCCATATTACCCATTTGAATATGTCCCTAGGGGTCCTAGGACCCTTAGATACATATATCGTCGTTTAATGGGTCAAAGAGTGTAATAGGTCACCCTAAGACCCCCTTTAACCCAAATGAACGATTTGACTATGTCCTTAGGGGTCATAGGACCCGTATGGATATATGTTATCATTTAATGTGTCAAAGGGGGTCATAGGTCACCCTATGACCCCCTTTGACCCATATGAACGATTTGAATATGTCCCTAAGGGTCCTAGGAACCCTAGAGACATATGTCATCGTTTAATGGGTCAAAGACAGTCATAGGTCACCTTATGACCCCCTTTGACCCATATTACCCATTTGAATATGTCCCTAGGGGTCCTAAGACCCCTAGAGACATATATCATTGTTTAATGGGTCAAAGAGGGTAATAGGTCACCCTATGACCCCCTTTGACCCATATGAATGATTCGACTATGTCCCTAGGGGTCCTAGGACCCCTAGGGACATATGTCGTCGTTTAATGGGTCAAAGGAGGTCCTTTGACCCATATGAACGATTCGACTAGGAACATATGTCATCATTTAATGGGTCAAAGAGGGTCATAGGTCACCCTATGACCCCCTTTGACCCATATTACCCATTCAAATATGTTCTTAGGCGTCCTAGGACCCCTAGAGACATATATTGTCATTTAATGGTTCAAAGAGGGTCATAGGTCATCTTATGACCCCCTTTGACACATATGAACGATTCGACTATGTCCCTAGGGGTCCTATGACCCCTAGGAACATATATCGTCATTTAATGGGTCAAAGGGGGTCATAGGTCACCCTATGAGCTCCTTTGACCTATTTGAACAATTCAACTATGTCCTTAGGAGTCATAGGACCCCTAGGGACGTATGTCATCGTTTAATGGGTCAAAGAGGGACATAGGTCACCCTATGACCCCCTTTGACCCATAATACCCATTCGAATATGTACCTAGGGGTCTTAGGACCCCTAGAAACACATATCGTCAATTGATGGTTTAAATAGGGTCATAGGTCACCTTATGACCCTATTTGACCCATATGAACGATACGAATATGTCCCTAGGGGTCCTAGGACCCCTAGAGACATATGTCATTGTTTAATGGGTCAAAGAGGGTCATAGGTTACCCTATAACCCCATTTGACCCATATTACCCATTCAAATATATCCCTAGGGGTCCTAGGACCCCTAGGGACATATGTCGTCGTTTAATGGGTCAAAGGGGGTCATAGGTCACCCTATGACCCCCTTTGACCCATATGAATGATTCAAATATGTCCCTATGGGTCCTAGCACCCGTAGGGATATATGTCATCATTTAATGGGTCAAAAGGGGTCATAGGTCACCTTATGACCCCCTTTGACCCATATGAATGATTCGAATATGTCCCTAGGGGTCTTAAGACCGCTAGAGACATATGTTACCGTTTAGTGGGTTAAAGTGGGTCACAGCTCACCCTATGACCCCCTTTGTCCCATATTACCTATTCGAATATGTCCCTAGGGGTTTGAGGACCCCTAGGAACATGTGTCGTTGTTTAATGGGTCAAAAAATCTCATAGGTCACCTTATGACCCCCTTTGACCCATATTGCCCATTCGAATATGTTCTTAGGGGTCTTAGGACCCCTAGAGACATTTTTTTTTTTTTAATGGGTCAAAGAGGGTCACAGGGTGACCTATGACCCCCTTTGACCCGTATTACTGATTTGACTATGTCCCTAGGGGTCGTAGGACCCGTAGGGACATATGTCATCATTTAATGGATCAAAGGGGGTCATAGGTCACTTTATGACCCCTTTTGACCCATATTACCCATTCGAATATGTCCTTAGGGGTCCTAGGATCCCGAGGGACATATGTCATCGTTTAAGGGGTCAAAGAGGGTCATAGGTCACCCTATGACCCCCTTTGACTCATATTACCCATTTGAATATGTCCCTAGGGGTCCTAGGACCCCTAGAGACATATATTGTTGTTTAATGGGTCAAAGAGGGTCATAGGTCACTCTATAACCCCCTTTGACACATATGAATGATTCGACTGTCCCTTGGTGTCCTAAGACCTTTAACGACATATGTCATCGTTTAATGGGTCAAAGGGGGTCACAGGTCACCCTATGACCTCATTTTACCTATTTTAATGATTCAACTATGTCCCTAGGGGTCCTAGGACCCTTAGGGACATATGTCATCGTTTAATGGGTCAAAGAGGCTCATAGGTCACCCTATGACCCCCTTTGACCCATAATACCCATTCGAATATGTCCTTAGTGGTCCTAGGACCCTTAGAGACATATATCATCGTTTAATGAGTCAAAGAGGGTCACCCTATGACCCCCTTTGACCCATATTACCCATTCGAATATGTCCCTAGGGGTCCTAGGACCCCTATAGACATATATCATCGTTTAATGGGTCAAAGATGGTCATAGGTCACCCTATGACACCCTTTGACCCATATTACTCATTCGAATATGTCCCTAGGGGTCCTAGGACCCATAAAGACATATATCACCGTTTAATGGGTCAAAGAGGGTCATGGGTCACCCTATGACCCCCTTTTACTCATATGAATGATTCGAATATGTCCCTAGGGGTCATAAGAACCCTAGAGACATATGTCGTCATTTAATGGGTCAAAGAGACCCATCTTACCCATTCAAATATATCCCTATGGATCCTAGGACTCGTAGGGACATATGTCATTGTTTTATGGTTCAAAGGAGGTCATAGGTCACCTTATGAACCCCTTTGATCCATATGAACGATTCAAATATGTGCTTAGGGGTCATAGGACCCCTAGGGACATATGACATCGTTTAATGGGTCAAAGGGGGTCATAGGTCACCCTATGACCCCCTTTGACCCATATGAACGATTCAAATATGACCCTAGGAGTCTTAGGAACCCTAGGGACATATGTCTTCGTTTAATGGGTCAAAGAAGGTCATAGGTCACCCTATGACCCCCTTTGACCCATATTACCCATTCGAATATGTCCCTAGGGGTCCTATGTCATTGTTTAATGGGTCAAAAAGGGTTATAGCTCACCCTATGACCCCCATTGACCCATATTACCCATTCAAATATGTCCCTAGGGGTCCTAGACATATATCGTCGTTTAATGGGTCAAAAAGGGTCATAGGTCACCCTATGACCTCGTTTGACCAATATTACCCATTCGAATAAGTCCCTAGGAGTCCTAGGACCCTTGGAGACATATATTGTTGTTTAATTGGTTAAAGAGGGTCATAGGACACCCTATGACCCCCTTTGACGCAATGAAATATTCGACTATGTCCCTAGGGGTCGTAGGACCCGTAGGGACATATGTCATTATTTAATGGGTCAAAGGGGGTCATAGGTCACCCTATGACCTCCTATGATGCATATGAACAAATCAAATATGTACTTAGGGGTTTTAAGACCCCTAGGGACATATGTCATTGATTAATGGGTCAAAGAGGGCCATAGGTCATCCTATGACCCGTTTTGACCCATTTGAATATGTTCCTAGCGATCTTAGGATCCCTAGGGACATATGTCATCATTTAATGGGTCAAAGGGGGTCATAGGGTGACCTTTGATCCATATAAATGATTCGACTATGTCCCTAGGACCCCTGGGGACATATGTCATCGTTTAATGGGTCAAAGTGGGTCATATGTCACCCTATGAACCCGTTTGACCCATATAAATGATTTGACTGTCCCTGGAGGTTCTAGCACCCCTAGGGTCATATTTTGTCGTTTAATGGGTCAAAGGGGGTCATAGATCACCCTATGACCTCCTTTGACCCATATGAACGATTCGACTATGTCCCTAGGGGTCCTACGACCCCTAGGGACATATGTCATCGTTTAATGGGTCAAACAGGGTCATAGGTCACCATATGACCCCCTTTGACCCATAATACCCATTAGAATATGTCCCTAGGGGTCCTAGGAACCTTAGAGACATATATCGTCATTTAATGGGTCAAAGAGGGTCATAGGGTATGACCACCCTATGACCCCCTTTGAATCATATGAAAGATTCGAATATGTCCCTAGGGGTCCTGGGACCCCAAGAAACCTATGTTATCGTTTAAAGGGTCAAAGAGGGTCATAGGTTACCCTATAACCCCATGTGATCCATATTACCCATTCAAATATGTCCCTAGGGGTCCTAGGACCCTTAGGGACATATGTCGTCGTTTAATAGGTCAAAGGGGGTCATAGGTCACCCTATGACCCCCTTTGACTCATATGAATGATTCGAATATGTCCCTAGGGGTCGTAGGACCCTTAGAGACATATATCGTCGTTTAATGGGTCAAAGAGGGTTATAGGTTGACCTATGACCCCCTTTGACCCATATGAACGATTCGACTATGTCACTAGGGGTTGTAGGACCTGTAGGGACATATATCGTCATTTAATGGGTCAAATGGGGTCATAGGTCACCCTATGACCCCCTTTGACCCATAATACCCATTTGAATATGTCCCTAGGGGTTCGAAGACCCTTATCGACATATGTCGTCGTTTAATGGTCAAAGAGGGTCATAGGTCACCCTATGACCCCCTTTCACCCATATTACCCATTCGAATTTGTCCCTAGGGGTCCTCGGACCCCTAGAGACATATATCGTCGTTTAATGGGTCATAAGGGATCATAGGTCGCTCTATGACCGCTTTTGACCTATATTACCCATTCAAATATGTCCCTAGGGGTCTTAGGACCCTTGGAGACATATATCATTGTTTAATGGGTCAAAGAGGGTCATAGGACACCTTATGACCCCCTTAGACCCATATGAATGATTCGACTATGTCCCTAGGGGTCGTAGGACACGTAGGGACATATGTCGTTGTTTAATGGGTCAAAGGGGGTCATAGGTCACCCTATGACCCTCTATGACCCATATGAACGAATCAAATATGTACTTAGGGGTCCTAAGACCCCTAGGGACATATGTCGTCGTTTAATGGGTCAAAGAGGGACATAGGTTATCCTATGACCCGTTTTGACCCATATTACCCATTCGAATATGTCCCTAGGGGTCCTAGGACCCCTAGGGACATATGTCGTCGTTTAATAGGTCAAAGGGGGTCATAGGTCACCCTATGACCCTATGACCCCCTTTGACCCATATGAATGATTTGACTATGTTATGTCATCATTTAATGGGTCAAAGGGGGTCATAGGTCACCCTATGAACCCCTTTGACTGATATGAACGATTCGACTATGTCCCTTGAGGTCCTAGGACCCCTAGGGACATATGTCGTCAATTAATGGGTCAAAGGGGGTCATAGATCACCCTATGACCTCCTTTCACGCATATGAACGATTTGACTATGTCCCTAGAAGTTGCAGGACCCGTAGGGATATGTAATCGTTTAATGGGTCAAAGGGGGTCATAGGTCACCCTATGACCCACTTTGTCCCATAATACCCATTTGAATATGTCCATAGGGGTACTAGGACCCCTAAGGACATATTTCATCTTTTAATGGGTCAAAGGGGGTCATAGGTCACCCTATGACCCCCTTTGACCCATATGAGCGATTCAAATCTGTCTCTAGGGGTCCTCGGACCCCTAGGGACACATGTTGTTGTTTAATGGGACAAAAGGGGTCATAGGTCACCCTATTACCCCCTTTGACCCATATGAATGATTCGAATATATCCCTAGGGGTCTTAGGACCCCTAAGGACATATGTCATCGTTTAATGGGTCAAAGAGGGTCATAGGTCATCCTATGACGCCCTTTGACCCATATTACCCATTCGAATATGTCGTTAGGGGTCTGAAGACCCTTAAGGACATATGTCATTGTTTAATGGGTCAAAGAGGGTCATAGGTCACCCTATGACCCCCTTTGTCCCATATTATCCATTCGAATATGTCCCTAGGGGTACTAGGACCCCTAGAGACATATATCGTCATTTAATGGATCAGAGCAAGTCATAGGTCACCCTATGACCCCTTTTGACCTATATTACCCATTCGAATATGTCCCGAGGGGTCATAGGACCCCTAGAGACATATATCATTGTTTAATGGGTCAAAGAGGGTCATAGGGTGACCTATGACCCCCTTTGACCCATATGAACGATTCGAATATGTCCCTAAGGGTCATAGGACCCCTAGGGATATATGTTGTCATTTAATGGGTCAAAGAGAGTCACAGGTTACCCTATGACCCCATTTGACCCATATTACCCATTCGAATATGTCCCTAGGGGTCTTAGGACCCCTAGGGACATATGTCATCGTTTAATGGGTCAAAGAGGGTCATAGGTCACCCTATGACTCCCTTTGACTCATATTACCTATTCAAATATGTCCCTAGGGGTCGTAGGACCACTAGAGACATATATCGTCGTTTAATGGGTCAAAAAGGGTCATAAGGTGACCCATCATCCCTTTTGACCCATATTACCTGTTCGAATATGTCCCTAGGGGTCTTAGGACCCGTAGAGACATATATCGTCATTTAATGGGTCGAAGAGGGTCGTAGGTCACCCTATGACCCCCTTTTACCCATATCACCGATTCAACTATGTCCCTAGGGGTCGTAGGATGTGTAGGGACATATGTCGTCGTTTAAAGGTTCAAAGGGGGTCATAGGTCACCCTTTGACCCCCTTTGACCCATATGAACGATTCAAATATGTCTTTAGGGGTCTTAGGACCCCTAGGGACATATGTCATCATTTAACGGGTCAAAAGGGGTCATAGGTCACCCTATGACCCCCTTTGACCCATATTACCCATTCAAATATGTCCCTAGGGGTCCTAGGACCCCTAGAGACATATATCGTCGTTTAATGGGTTAAAGAGGGTCATAGGTCACACTATGACCCCCTTTGACCCATATGAACGATTCGACTATGTCCCTAGGGGTCCTAGGACCCCTAGGGACATATGTCATCGTTTAATGGGTCAGAGGGGGTCATAAGTCACCCTATGACCTCCTTTGACCTATTTGAATGATTGAACTATGTCCCTAAGGGTCCTAGGACCCCTAAGGACATATGTCATCGATTAATGAGTTAAAGTGGGTCATAGGTCACCCTATGACCCCCTTTAACCCATAATACCCATTCGAATATGTCGCTAGGGGTCTTAGGACCCCTAGAAACATATATCGTATTTTAATGGGTCAAATACGGTCATAGGTCACCCTATGACCCCCTTTGACCCATAATACCCATTCGAATATGTCCTTAGGGGTCCTAGGACCCATAGAGACATATATCATCATTTAATTACCCATTCGAATATGTCCCTAGGGGTCCTAGGACCCCTAGAGACATATATCATCGTTTAATAGGTCAAAGAGGGTCATAGGTCACCTTATGACCTCGTTTAACCCATATGAACGATTCGACTATGTCCCTAGGGGTCCTAGGACCCCTAGGGACATATGTCGTCGTTTAATGGGTCAAAGGGGGTCATAGGTCACCCTATGACCTCCTTTGACGAATATGAACGATTCAACTATGTCTCTAGGGGTCCTAGGTCCCCTAGGGACGTATGTCATCGTTTAATGGGTCAAAGAGGGTCATAGGTAACCCTATGACCCTCTTTGACCCATAATACCCATTCTAATATGTCCCTAGGGGTCCTAGGACCCTTAGAGACATATATCGCCATTTAATGGGTCAAAGAGGGTCATAGGTCACCCTATGACCCCGTTTGACCTATATGAATGATTCAAATATGTCCCTAGGGGTCTTAGGACCCCTAGGGACATATGTCTTCGTTTAATAGGTCAAAGAGGGTCATAGGTTACCCTATGACCGTATTTGATCCATATTACCCATTCGAATATGTCCATAGGGGTCTTAGGACCCCTAGGGACATATGTCGTCGTTTAATGGGTCAAAGGGGGTCATAGGTCACCCTATGACCCCCTTTGACCCATATGAATGATTCAAATATGTCCCACCTAGGCACATATGTCATCATTTAATAGGTCAAAGGTGGTCATAGGTCACCTTATGACCCCCTTTGACCCATATGAACGATTCGAATATGTCTCTAGGGGTCTAAGGACCCCTAGGGACATATGTCATCGTTTAATGGGTCAAAGAGGGTCGTAGGTCACCCTATGACCCCCTTTGACCCATAATACCCATTCGAATATGTCCCTAGGGGTCCTAGGACCCCTAGAGACATATATCATCGTTTAATGGGTCAAAGAGGGTCATAGGTCACCCTATTAGCCCCTTTGACCGATATTACCCATTCGAATATGTCCCTAGGGGTCCTAGGACCCCTAGAGACATATATCATCGTTTAATGGGTCAAAAAGGGTCATAGGTCACGTTATGACCCCCTTTGACTCATATTACCCATTCGAATATGTTCTTAGGGTTCCTAGGACCCCTAAAGACATATATAGTCGTTTAATAGGTCAAAGAGGGTCATAGGGTGACCTATGACCCCCTTTGACCCATATGAACGATTCGACTATGTCCCTAGGGTTCCTAGGACCCCTAGGGCCATATGTCATCATTTAATTGGTCAAAGGGGGTCATAGGTCATCCTATGACCTCCTTTGACCTATATGAACGATTCAACTATGTCCCTATTGGTCGTAGCACCCCTAGGGACATATGTCCTCCTGTAATGGGTCGAACAGGGTCATAGGTCACCCTATGACCCCCTTTGACCCATAATACCCATTCGAATATGTGCTTAGGGGTCTTAAGACCCCTAGAGACATATATCATCGTTTAATGGGTTAAAGAGGGTCATAGGTCACCCTATGACCCCCTTTGGCCCATTTGAATGTTTCAAATATGTCACTAGGGGTCGTAGGACGCCTAGGGACATATGTTGTCGTTTAATGGGTCGCCTATGACCCCATTTGACCTAAATTACCTATTCGAATATGTCCCTAGGGGTCATAGGACCCCTAGGGACATATGTCGTCATTTAATGGGTCAAAGGGGGTCATAGGGTGACCTATGACCCCCTTTGACCTATATGAACGATTATTCAAATCTTTCATATGTGTCAAAGGGGTGACTTATGACCCCCTTTGACCCATATGAATGATTTGAATATGTCCCTAGGTGTCTTATGACCCCTAGGGACATATGTCATCGTTTAATGGGTCAAAGAGGGTCATAGGTCACCCTATGACCCCCTTTGACCCATATTACCTATTCGAATATGTCCCTAGGGGTCCTAGGACCCCCAGAGACATATATCATTGTTTAATGGGTCAAAGAGGGTCATAGGTCACCCTATGATCCCCTTTGACCCATATTACCCATTCGAATATGTCCCTTGGGGTCCTAGGACCCCTAGAGACATATATCGTCGTTTAATGGGTCAAAGAGGGTCATAGGTCACCCTATGACCCCCTTTGACTCATATGAACGATTCGACTATGTCCCTAGGGGTCGTAGGACCCGTAGGGACATATGTCATCGTTTAATGGGTCAAAGGGGGTCATATTTCACCCTATGACCCCCTTTGACCCATATGAACGATTCAAATATGTCCTTAGGGGTCCTAGGACCCCTAGGGACATATGTCATCGTTTAATGGGTCAAAGACCTATGACCCCCTTTGACCCATATTACCCATTCGAATATGTCCCTAGGGGTCTTAGGACCCCTCGGGACATATGTCATCATTTAATGGGTCAAATGGGGTCATAGGTCACCCTATGACCCCCTTTGACCCATATGAACGATTCGACTATGTCCCTAGGGGTCCTAGGACCCCTAGGGACATATGTCGTCATTTAATGGGTCAAAGGGGGTCATAGGTTACCCTATGACCCCCTTTGACCCATACGAACGATTCGACTATGTCCCTAGGGGTCCTAAGACCCCTAGGGACATATGTCGTCATTTAATGGGTCAAAGGGGGTCATAGGTCACCCTATGACCTCCTTTGACCCATATGAACAATTCGACTATGTCCCTAGGGGTCCTAGGATCCCTAGGGACATATGTATCCCTGGGGGTCTTAGGACCCCTAGAGACATATATCATCGTTTAATGGGTTAAAGAGGGTCATAGGTCACCTTATGACCCCCTTTGACTCTTATATATTAATAATATACATATTAATATAATAATAATTATATATATATATATATATATATTACATTATTATATTTAATGAAAATATTACATTATTATATTTAATGAAAATATTACATTATTATATAGATATATTAATAACATATATATTAATATAATAATATTTATAATATATATTATATTGAATAAAAATATTACATTGTTATATATATATTATATTATTATACATATTAATATAATAATATATAATACATATTACATTTAATGAAAATATTACGTTATTGTATATATTAATAACATACATATTAATATAATAATATATAATACGTATTATATATATATATATATATATATATAACTTACGTTATTATATTTAGTAAAAATAATAATAATATAAATTATATTTATAGATTGTAATAAGATTGACATAAGATATTATTATATATTACTAGATTATATCTTGTATGTTTACATTACGTTATTATATATATAATATATTAAAATATGCCTTTACATATTAATATAAGTGAAATAATTTAAAAATAAAAAACTAGAACATTTAAATCGAATTTTCCTCCAAAATTTGAAATTTTTCTAAATTTGACTACCGAGCCATATCGGATATCCGATTCGAAATCGGATATCCGATCAGGCTTGGTATTTAGCAATCCTGCCCGTTCAACCCCAAAGACGTGTTTATAGAGAGTTTTAGTGATATTCAAACTTCGGGTAGCCGTCTGACAATGTTATTTTGATCGAAATTGAATGAAACAAAATGGGTTTTTTAATATTGCTCTCTAAATTCTATCAATATAATTTTTGTCAAATTTTGAGTTCGATAAGTATTTATTAGTTAATTATCTATGAAGATTATTGTAAAGTGCTGATTGACATACTGAATGAAAAATAGTTATAACTTTCAAACGGTATAACATTTTTTAAATCTAAAATTTGCGTCACATTCTATACTTCGCCTAGTATAAGAAAAAAAAAAATTAAATTTGGTCAAATTTTCTATTAGTTAGGGTGGTCAGACACGAGACTTTTTTTAATCCGAAAATGTTTTGGTAGAAAATTCATATTTAATTATTTATTTGGAATAAAAATATTAAAAAATATGCATCACATCCAGACATGAGTCTAGTTTTCATATCTATAATTATATTAAAAAAAATTATGATTTGATTTTGATTAAGGTGGTCAGACATACACCTACTTTTTATTTTCACCCTGAAATTTTCTTACTACTGCATTAAAATTCAAAGTTTTGACCAATCAATTATTTTTTTCTCCTGATAAGTCCTAGTAGTTTAGAAACTACATTGAATTTTTTACAATTTATTTTCTTACAAATTTTTGATATAAAGTCCATAACCACTTCAAAATTATGTGTCAAGTTGACATAAATCTGATTTACTGATTTTTCACTGCCACTTAAGGCCATAGTTTGGTACACCATGATCCTACGCATACCCTGCATAGTCTTTTATGATTCCTTAAGAAAAATGGATTTGGATAACTCACAACCCCCAATGGAATGTTTGTCATGAATTATCTTGCAACACTTCTATCTAGCTTCTAACTACAATCTATCTGTACTTAAGCTATCATGATTGTTAACCCTAAAAAAGAAAAACAATAAAGGGAGAGAAGAAAAAAAATCATATATGGATAGTAAATGGAATTACTTATACTACTAACACCATGATGAAATAGAATTCAAAAGGAGATAACAAAGCCACACACAATTGTCTTTCAACTCTTCATGCAGAAACTACTTTAAAACTAAATGGAACAACAAATGTAAGTAGATGGTGTAGACACCTAAATCTGATTACATCACTAGATAATCATATTTAGTCATCTCCTAAAACATTATTGATTAAATATTAATTAATTAATTAATTAATTGGCATCCCCTAGTTGATTAATTAATTTAATTAACTATAGTCCAATTGATAAAATCAAATGATAACCCAAAATCAAATTATCAATTAAATCCCTATTCCTCTATTAAATTAAATAAATTCTCAAATCTATTTAATTTAATCTCATATCTCCCCTCCTAAACATGTGCACAACTTTAAGCAAGGGTTAAGACTTGCTAACCCAAGTCAAAGTCAACAAGTCTCCTTTATCCTCTTACATCCCCCTTTATGGCTCTTACATGCCATTAATGACTCTTATATCCTTCTTAATGACTCTTACATCCCTCATACACACTCATCCTCCCTCATTACTCCCTTTGACCAACCCTTATCCCATCCTTTCACACTCATCCTCCTTGTGACAAGTGTCACTCCCCTATTGGCTCCAAACAAGTACAATCCATGTGCTTCCCTTTCAAAGCATCTTTGCCCTCCCTGACCATTCTTCCATCCTTGCATCCTGACCCTCAATCTCTCTACCCCTTAGCCTATAAATAAAACCCTTCCCTCTCACAGATCATCAAACCAACTTCATGCAAACTTATGATGCTATTTTGAGAGCCTAAAAACTACCAAAATATCATCATAATGTTGAAATCCATCCATACCTCCATTTTTGAAACCCTCATCCATATACCTACTTGGTAAAAACCCCCATCCTTTGGAAGCTTGAGCACAACATGAGCATACATCCCCATCCATCAAGGGCATATCGACATCATCATAGGTTATACTATAAGGAGCCTACCATTCTTGGTTTGCTTTCATTCTTGATGATAACCTCGTCCTATCATAAGTGTTAATCTTTTTGGTATTGTGAATGATTTTGTTAATATTAGTATTCAATATTGCACTACTAGATTAGGTGATAAATTTTGGCATGCCTAGTGGGACCCTGCATTCAGGTCACTACAATCTGACTTTTGCTTGTTAATATTTGAACTAACCAAACTGACACTTTGTGTTTATTTGCATATGTAGGTGGTTTTCTAATTTTTTTGTAGGAACCAAAGTCACCTATCAGGAATTGCACTCCCAGCCATAAAAGAAAAATCCAACTTAGACAACATTTTATCACCTCTTGTTAGTGAACCTATAACTACGAGATCACGAACCCACAACCCTAGGATCGCGGCCTAAACCCACGAGAACATGTCCTCATGAAGGCAGGATCACTCTCTGCTCCAAACACCATCACCATGTGCAACTAAAAACACCCCCCAATCTTGTTGACCAATCCTCTCATGGGAACACAAGTTTTTACTACCAAGATCACCATAAAACCTGTGAGAATGCTTGACCAAAATATTTGATCCTAGAAAAGTTAGATTTATCCATTCGCCCTCAATCCCACAAATAAACTTGCTAGCAAGAACGCATTCCATAAACATGTGGGATCATTGTTTTGCAGGATCACTCTATTAATTTCTTCCCACAACCCATTTTTCAGGGTTTCACCAATTATTTGTACTGGAATCCCACCACCTCTTAGCTACGTTCCAGTGCTGTGAGATCATTTTTTAAACCTACAGGATCACTTTTTGCCTCATAGGATTGCATTTTGCCTCGCGAGATCATTGTTTTAAAAATTTTATTTTATTTTTAAAAAGAGTATAAATCAAATTTTGACTTTTGGTGGTTATGTAGGATAGGGGTAATTTTAAGCTTTTTTATGCCTAGAAAAAAAACAAAAAAGTTCAATTTTTTCCCCCATAGTTAAGATTTGATTTTGGGGATTTTTGTGTGACTAATCAAATTGATTTTTGTGTAGCATTGCAGATTGGAGCATCTTCAAAGCCTAACCATGTTTTTTGCAGGTTTTTCTTATAATGAACTTGCATGTCTAAACAAATTTTCATTGAATGAATGTTGCTCAAATCAATCTTGAATGTCATGGACTAAAATCACGTTTTTCATTTGAATGTATGATTAAAACAAAAAACTCCATCTTGAATGCAAAGGATCTAATAATCATTGCTATCCCTCACACTTCAACTTTGGGGCTTAAAAAGAAATCACTCAATCTTGAATGCATAAATGAATTGACTCATTCACTCATCCCTTTTTGAATTTCTCATGTTGACGATGCTCAAATTTCTTATGTTGACGAACTCTCGATTTTCATTATGTTTACAATGCTATCAAGTTTGAAAGAACCTTGTATGCCATAAACACGAGTGTCTTCAATCGTAGCTTACAAAATCTAAATCATCAATTGGGAACAAACAAGTGTCTTTTAAACTCAACATCACTTATGTGGTCTTGTTTTACACTTTTTAGGTGGCCTTCTTAGGAATTTCATCACCCCTTGGGATGACCTCAACTCTAGCATTCTGGCAGAGTATAAATATCGAGAGGTGAATTGAAAGACACCTTTCTTGGAAGCATAACCTTGTCACTCTTGGCTAAGCCCCAAAGAAATTTTTACCTTTGGAAAGTGAAGGTAGAGATTTGGGTTACCATCTCCTCCTAGCTGTGTGACATTATTTTCTTTCATCTATAGATTTGGGCCTCACGTACCTTGCATATATTGAGGACACCCCTAGCTGAACTTGTATATCCTAGTCAACACCTTATAGGATTATTTATTTGTTTGACATGCTTGAATGTTGTTAGCTAAAGAGATCACTTATATGTCCTTTGAGATGGTTGTTAGCAAGTCCATTCACAACACCCCCAAGTCTAGTTCTCTCCATCCATTGGTCAATCATTCAACCCAAATGAAAGGCATACTTAGCATAGTCACTGCCTCATCAGAGATTCATCCAAACTTCCAAAAAAATTGTCATCCTAATCACATCCTTTCTTATTTCATTCTATGTCTTCCATCAAGTCTTCCTTATCCTACACTAGCTAAGTCTTCTTAGTCATACTCACCCCATTTCCATATCTTTTAGAGTTAGTCTTTCCTCCTATCACGAGCTTAATCCAAATCCAAATCTAAGCTTCCTTACTTTTCCTAATTTACATTTTCATATTCATCTGTATCCATCCTTAATCCCAAAGTCATAATGTCACAATCCTATTATGATGAGTTTGATCATCCCACCTTTTCTCTCACTCCATCCTATTCCAATGATGATGATGATCTTGTTGACTACAATGGGTATATTGAAAGCCTTAGAGATATTGCTCCCAACATCCTCCAAAATCCAAACATTCCTCCATGCCTACCCACTAGTACTCCCTACCATGCCTTTGACAAGGGAAATTTATTATTAAACTCATCCTCACCTGCTTCTTATATTGTGCCCACATATTCCTCTTATACACCAATCATATATCCATCTTCCTCCACCTTCCTTTCCCAGTCTCCACCATTCCATAAAAATTCTAGTAGCTACATCCCTAGTCCAAATCCACCATCCTAATCTCCTCCAAACCACTTTAGAAATCTTCTAACCAATCCTATTTATACAATGCCTCATGCTAATCCCCTTACTCTTCCTAGTCCAACATGCTTGTCTCCAAGGAATTTTACAAGGAAACCCAAAGAAAATCCATCTCCTACACCCATTATTCCTATTACATCATCCTATCACTACCATATCTATCTCATCCACCCCACTTATCAAACCCCTTCCATCTCCTACCTCCCATCCATCAAATCCCTCCAAATCCCATCCACATCTCCTCCTCCTAACATTACCCAAATCCCATATAATGAACCCAATGAGTCCCTCCCCCATCAGCTCACCCCCATTGAAGAATCTCCCACCCATCCATCTACCTCATTTATAGAAAGCATCCATACTTCTCCTATCATACCATCTACTCCCATCCATTCCTATCAAGATCTTGTACAAAAGCATGTTGAAATATCCCACATCACAAAAGAAGATCCCACCATCCCACTTATTCCCCTACATGATCCACTTTTACCATCCCCTCCATATCTGAATCCTACCATCGTACCTACTCCATCTCAAGATCCATAGAAGAAGAACTAACTATCATATCTGAAGCTTCAACTCCTTCAACTAGTAATGGACTCACATCTTGTGTTCCAAATAATGAACATCATATTGAAGAAAGAAATAAAAGTGTATCTCTAGATGTTGGTATCTCCTCTATCCCTATAGGGTCACAAGTCCTTCCATCTTCACCCCAAAGTTCCCATCCATCTTGTTCTCCATCTATTTTGGGCCCTTATCCTACTACTTATTTCCAACCCTCCAGTTTGGGTCCCTATATCCCTTACCTAAATCCTCCACCCTTTCTAGCCATTTTAGGTCCTTATAGACCTAATCCAAATCCTTTATCTCCTCCATCTATCTTGGGACCTACTCCTTCCTCATTTCCATCTATTTTGGGCCCATATCCTTCATTCCCTCCATCCATTTTGAGCAATTATATGCATCCATATCCTGTATTCCAATCCATCACTCCATCCCCTCAAATCCACAAGCTAGATCATCGAAGGCACTCATCCTTGAATCCCTTCCAACCTTCAACCTCTATCATTCCATCCATAAATCCTTCATATCCGCCATGCTCTTGTTCCCATACCATGGCTAATAGAAGTAAATTGGATGCCAAAATTAAAAAGCACAAATCCACAAAAATCCAAGTTTCAACATGTCACTTCTAAAATACATGTTCCAAAAGAGAAACATTTAATCCAAATCATAGAAAAAGTCAAGAGGCCACAAAGGCCCAAGATGAAAAAGTAAACAATCTTGTGGATACCTAGGATGCTCATAAAAGAAATACATCTCAAAGAAAAATCTCAATTGGCATCCATTCCTGCTACTCAAAAAGCCTAATTCGTTCATAATTTATCCACATCTCCATATAAGCATCCTTCATCCTCGTAATCCACTATTAGTTCATATACTTCTTATCCTAGATTTCCACTCCTCCATATTCCAACTTTACTATTAGTCCTTATATTTATCTTCCTCCATTTTCTCCTTAACCTTGCTCAACACCATCTTTCCTGCTATTTCATCACCTTTCAAGGTGTGTGCTAATGATTATCTTTCCATTTTCCTCATCCATTTACCCACAAGTCTTATGTCTTCCCATCCCTTATCTACCAACTCCCACCCACCATTCCACTCCTTTAATCCAATCTTTTTCTCCCCATTTGACCAACATCTATGAGTAAAAATGCATCAAAAAAATTGAAATTTTTTGGAAAAAAAAACCTTCCACTGGTCAAAACTTGGCAATTCAAGTGCCTTGGACATATCCCCAACAACTATTAAATTAAATAAATTCTCAAATCTATTTAATTTAATCCCATATCCCCATTTTATTAAATAAATTATTTAATAAAATATCCAAACCCCTAAAACATTCGTAAGACCTACCTTTATCCCTAATCCAACCCATTCACCCATACTAACCTCACTTTGACTCCTAACTAAATCATCCCATCAAAGCTAAGCCACTTGCCCCCCTGACTCCCTTCCTAAGCTAAGTACCATGATGAAAACTTGGCAAACAAGCATCATGTGTAATCACTTTATCCAAATGCTCTATATACTTGGGGGTAAGTTCTAGAACCCACCATACCCATCCCATCCCACCATATTAACCACATCCCATCCATTTCACCCACCATCCTCCTTCAAATATTTATACAAATAAAGCCCACCACTAGATACATGCTTTTGGTCATCCCTTTTGACATCCATTTCCCATCAAATTTTGTATCCACCTATCCTTTATCCACCCATTATTTCGTCCATATAATCCCCCCATGAGACTTATCCGTCATACACCCTCTACCTCATTCACCTTTCACATCCTCTTAGCTTCCATCTATCTCCCTCATCCTCTTGTTGACCAATCTTCCATCCTATCACATCCCTCATAAAACCTCCTCTTGAATACTATATGATAATTGGGGCACTCTATTCCTTGGAGATTGTGTTGTGTCCATATTTCCACCCCCCCCCCCCCTCTCCCCCCCCCCCACCCCCCCCCATTCTAGCCCTATCTTCATCTTGTCATCCCTAGAACCATTCATCTCCTAATCCCTAGCTTTTTTCGGATTCCTCTACTTGAGCCTTCTACTGGTCTTACCCTTTTCTATTATCCTTTCAATTTTCACTATCTCTCCATCTTTCCATCACCTAGTACACCCCATGTCATTGGTATCTAATTCTAGGCTATCTTCATATACTCCAATGTCATCCATTCATATCCTAATGCTCTTGCAAACCTACAATCAACTGCACCATTCCATTGCACATCTCTTAACTCATCCAATCACATTCTTAATCTTCTACCCAACCTTGTTGCAAACCTTGATCACATCCCAATCATCATCATTGGGATCCATCCTTCCCACTCCTTGTCTTCAAGTATATCATTCCCTTATCCATATCACCCTACCCACCATCAATCCATTTTCTCCCACTATCTCCTCATCCTAAGCTTTCATCCGCTATCACCTCATCTTGAAATTTTTATCCACTATCTTCCCATCCTAAGCTTTTCATCCTCTCTATCTCTTTATCTTGAGCTTTCCGTCTATCTCCTCATCCCAATCTTTTTATCTGCTATCTTCTCATTTTTATCTTTCCTTTTGCTATCCTATCATGTTGAGCTTTTTGTACAGTAATCCCTTGTAAATACTTTTCTCTATTAGTTGTATATTCCTTGTGTGTCAGTCCTTAGCTTAGTAAAATTGTCTATCTCTCATCTCTTCGTGTCAGTTCATGCTTGATCACAAATTGCAATTATCTTGGTTAGGTGATTTAGTGAATCCTCATACAAGATCCCTTGTCATCAAAATGTTTTCCTACAAAGTTTTGATTGCCTAGCTCATCCTAGTCCTTGATATTACTGATAGATCCTTGCAGGATGCATCCTTCCTCTTGCCTGATCTTGGTTTCTTAGTATCTAGTCTTTCTAATCTCTTTGGCAAAAGGTTAAATTTTTCATCAATTTATATTTTCTTTCAATTTATTTTCTTTTTAGGATTTCAAGTTTGGTTCTTAAAGTATCTCTTACAAGTGATTTGATTTATTCCCTCCTCAAAGTCACCACGATCTTTTATATCATGGTGTGTTGTGAATGGGGAAATTTGAGGGCAAGGCTTTGATCAGGTCTCTTTCATCTTCTTTTTTTCTGCTTGTGAGTCAATCAGATATGACTCTTGCATATTGCAAACATGTGATCACTTGTGATTACATGGTGCACTTGGGAAATATCATTTTCTTGTGGGTTACCCAGTACCATTTCCACTCTGATTCTTTTGGGATTCATGTGTGATGTTGGGGCAATCTTGGCATGTTTGTTTCATGTTAGTCCTACATAATATTGGTGCAAAGGCCTTGATGTTCTCTGTAACCTTGGCATATACTCAATATTCCTATATCAAAATAAGTGCTCAACTATATGGTGGTGCTCCCCTTTGGAACACCCCCACACTCAAGCTTCAATAGATTATTTCACGCTTCCATCCTATCCAAGTCTCCCATCCTATCCAAGCATCCCAAACATCCCATCTTATCTAAGCATCCCATCGTATCAAAACATCACATCCTATCCAAGCATCCCATACAATCATTCTTACCATCATGATCCAACCAATCTATTAATCCCATAGTATCCAATCCTACATCAATCCTAATCATTGCTCATGCATCAATCATAATCATAGCTCTTGCATCAATCATAATCATAGCTCCTACTTCAATCATAATCTTAGTCATCAACAATCATAATCCTAGAATCATAATCTCCCCAACCTTACCATCTTTCAAATATCTTCCCTGGGCTCAATTTAAAACAACCAATCACCCTCCCCCCTCCCCCTATAACTAGTGTTCTTAGCCATTATTTATCCTTGAGCAGAAGGTTTTCCTTTGTATCATTCTCCCATAGTGAGAGTATGAGCTTCTCTAAACCCCCTCTCTTAGCCACTCTTAGTCCTCTTGCTTGCCCTAAATTCTTGTACTTTTTAGAAAGTCATTGAGCTTCATGCTCTTTCGCCTTCTTCAGGGGGCATCACACAGTCCATTCTCTCCTCTTCTACTCAAAATTGGGGCAGCCATGTTGCTTCAAAAAGTTTTCTTTGTGTCATTTATATGTAAACTTCTTTGAAATAGTGTTATTTCAACACTATGTCAAAGAGGGGCAAAATGTAGACACCTAAATCTAATTATATCACTAGGTAATCATATTGAGTCATCTCCTAAGACATTATTGATCAAATATTTATTATTTAATTAATTAATCATCATCCCCTAGTTAATTAATTAATTTAATTAATTATAGCCCAATTGATAAAATCAAATGATAACCTAAAATCAAATTATCAATTAAATCCCTATTCCTCTATTAAATTAAATAAATTCTCAAATCTATTTAATTTAATCCCATATCCCCATTTTATTAAATAAATCATTTAATAAAATATCCAAACCCCTAAAAAATCCCTAAGACCTACCTTTATCCCTAATCCAACCCATTCACCCATACTAACCACACTTAGACTCCTAACTAAACCATCACATCAAAGCTAAGCCACTTGCTCCCTAACCCCCTTCCTAACCTAAGTCTAATATCCCTCCTAAACATGTGGTCAACTTTAAGCAAGGTTTAATATTTGCTAACCCAAGCCAAAGTCAACAAGTCTCCTTTATGCTCTTACATCCCCCTTTATGGCTCTTATGTCATTAATGGCTCTTACATCCCTCTTAATGACTCTTACATCCCTCTTACACACTCATCCTCCCTCATTAATCCATTTGACCAACCCTTATCCCATCCTCTCACACTCATCTCCTTGTGACAAGTGTCACTCCCCTATTGGCTCTAAACAAACACAATCCATGTGCTTCCCTTTTAAAGAATCTTAGCCCTCCCTCACCATTCTTCCATCCTTGCATCCTGACCCTCCATCTCTCTACCCCTTAGCCTATAAATAAAGCCTTTCCCTCTCACAAATCATCAAACCACCTTCATGCAAACTTATAATGCTATTTTGAGAGGCTAAAAACTACAAAAATACCATCATAATGTTGAAATCCATCCATACCTCCATTATTGAAACCCTCATCCTTTGGAGGCTTGAGCACAACATGAGCATACACCCCCATCCATCAGGGACATATTTACATCATCATAGGTTATACCATAAGGAGCCTACCATTCTTGATTTGCTTTCCTTCTTAGTGATAACTTTGGTACATCATAATTGTTAATTGTTTTAGTATTGTGAATGTTTTTGTTTGTTAGTATTAGTATTCAATATTGCACTACTAGATTAGGTGATATAGATGGAACCACAAGACCAATTCACCATCAAGTTTGTCGACTCTTTCATTATTAGAAGAAATTACATTTATAGTACTTTGTCATTCCTCAATTCTAGCAATGTAACAGTCACACAATAGAAAGGAAATATGAATAAAATATGAAAATATCTAATGTGCAACATGGTATGGATGTGTCATAGCTTTTCCAATGATGATCATGATCCAATGGCACCTCTGAGAACTCCTAGTGACTGTTTATCTTCATGCAACTTTAGAAACCCCATAAAAATCTTTATTTCCTTCATATTTTGATGTTGGCGCCAAATCCATGTAATTTGTATCTCAAAGATCACAACAATTTTGAATTATGGTCGTTGATCTTATATCAACAATCATGATGAAAACCTAGCAACCCTCCTTATTTTTTCCTCTATTACTTCCTTCGTAGGTCCACCTTATTCTTTCTCAACACGTAGCACCCTCTTTGCACCCTCACAACCTTCTTTGAGAGTTAACATTAAAACTTGCAACACTATGATGACTACATGGAAGATTCCTTCGCCACCTTTGACTGCCATTTTATGCTCTTCACTCCATCACAACTTAAATTTGAAAGTTAGTTTTAACATCTACAATGCTGCAAATAAACTCTTTCAATCCTTGGCAACCCTAACCTTAAGTTATTCTTAATTTCTAGCGACAATGCAATCTTCAACTTTCATTGCTTTGCTACCTTAACTCATGGTTAACTTTAATTTCTTACGATGATATGATAGCCTTAATCTTAACTGTCATGTACACTTCATATTTTCAAAACTCATAATGTTTGCTTATAGCCTAATTGTGTGATAGTGCAATCTATTAAATTTTGTGTTTTACCTCTTTACCATCATTTTGCAACTTGAGATTTCTTGAATGCCTTACTATCCATGATGGTGTGATCACTGGTTATCTCTTTTTTGCATCCTTGTAACTAGAAAATTCTTAACTATTTTGCCACCCGCAATGTTGTGGTAACCATTTTGAGTTTAAATGTCACCTTGCGTGCAACTTGGTAACTTAAGAATTTAACTCCCCTTTTAACTATGTGATGATGTGATGACTACACACTTAACTACCTAGGTTTCTTTTTGCAGCTCTGTGACTTATCTTTCATCATATGGAATATAAGTTGTGATGTTGCGAGTTTAGCAAATTGCTTGCGATGGTGCAAAAACCTTTGATCTAATCTTCATTTGATGGTTAGGAATCCATCTCCAAGGGTAATTGACCTTTCTGTAGACACTTAAAATTGTCCTAAAGACTATATTAATTTATTAATATTTCCCATGACATTGTAATTAATATATTAATTAATTAATCATATTGGTCACATTCTTCTACTTGTTTAATTAAATTAATTAATTAAATAAGTTCATTTGCCTAAAGTATTTAAATTTAATTTAAATACTCCTAGCCTTAATGTGTTAAATTTGTTTAACACATGATCCTCCATCATCCCCTTTTTAAATAAATCTTATTTATTTAAATCCTCACATCTCATTAATTCTTCTAAACCTATGATTAAATTAAATATTATTTAATTTAATCTTAAGCCTAGCCTAAAACATAGCCTACACCCATTATTTTCATCCTCTTAAGCCTAATTCCTCTTTTAATCTCACTTAATCATCCTAATCTCCTTCCTAATCCCCCTCATTAGCCTAAGTGTGTTCTTACACATGTGTGACATGGCATGCTTCCACACTCCTCTTGCACTCTTGTCTCCCACTCTTCCTCTCAAGTGAGCAAACTTTGAATTTTTGACCACTTGCATGGCTTGCATGTCACCTTATGTGGCACCTACATGGATGCCACCTCAAGCTTATAAATAGAGGCCTTGTCTCAAGCATTTGCATCTCTCATTATTGCATTGTTATAATGTTGGTTTGGGATTTGAGCTTTCATTATAGTTGAGCTTGCATGCTTTTTTGAGTTTTTATAGTAGCTTTCATGATAGTTTTCATGGTGATTTTTAAATGCATACTAACCATTTGGTAGCTATTTTAGCTTTGCATTTTCATTTTTCATCTAGTTTACTTGTTCATTATCATTTCCATTGCATTTACATGTTAGTATTGTAGACACCAAAATTTGTCCAAAACCCATTTCGTGACCAATTAAATAAATATTTATTATTTATTTAATTCCCCTACCTTTAATTAAATAAATTTGCATTTATTTAATTACATTTGCCTTATCTTGATTTAAATAAACTAAGGTTTATTTAAATCCTAACCTATTCCCCTTGCATCTAACCCCTTTCACTTTAATTAACTATGTCATTTACTTAATTAACTCCTTTCCTAATCCCACTAGGAATTAAATATTACATTTAATCCTATTTGAGCACATGGCTCCTACTTTTAACCCTCACCTAACTTCACTTTCCTAACCTAACCCATCCTTCTAACCTAGGTCAAGCTACTTATCCACTAATTAAACCTAGTTTCCCATCTAATCTCATCATTAATCATTTGCACAATCCTAATCAAAGGATTAGCAAACCCTAGTCACATGTGACATGTGACTCTTACACACTTACAACCTTGTCCCCCTTCACATGTGAACCAAGGTGTCTCACACATGTGTGAGGAAACATGATCTTACACACCTATTACACCTGTCATTGACATGTCACATCAAAGGTTGCTCACACATGTGTGAGCATATTGCCCCCTTTGAATGGTCAAAACCCTAATCCATGTGGAGTCTACTTGTTCTCCACCTCATTGACACCTCATCAATCTTGAGGGATCCTAGCCTTCCATCTTGCATTCGATCTTAGCCGTCCGTTGCATCTATTTTCCTATAAAAGGAGAGCCCTTTCCTCATTTCATGAAGCACTACCTACCTTATTGTTATGCTACTAGACTTGTGAGCAACCACATCCCATTAGCAATGAAATCATCTCCACTTGGTGATTTGTGAGGTTTGCATAGTGCTATTTTGATTTCATTAATACTCTTGTTTGTTTCATGTTGTTCATTTACATGTTTTCTTTCATATTTTGAGGTTTTGAATGATAATGTAGGAAGACGCATTCATTCTTTAGTGTTTTCCTTTAGTTACATTTTTATGCAACACATTTTGGCACACCTGGTGGGACCCACTTCACAGGTTCGAACTAACCATCTAATGTGTTTTTGAGTGTTTTGTGAGTGTTGAAGCTTGTAGGTTGAAGCATGCATTTGGAGGTCAAGTTTCATGAGGAGCGTCTAATCAAGCCATAGAGCCCATCATTGCATTTGGAGGACATAAGGGAAGTCTTTTGACATATAACACTCTATATTTCATTTCCTATTGCTCTATTTTCAAATTTTAAAAGTGTATATACATTGGAAATATCCTCTTCGTTATTAGAAAAAAAAAAAATCCCTTTTTGTTAATATATAAATTGCTTGAAAAAAAAAAGAAGTGGGAGTCATTTTATTTTATTGTATTTGGGCGTTTTTGTTTTTCAAAAATCATTTAAAATCATTTGTGTTTATTTATTTAAAAAAAAGAAAAGAAAAAAAAAGGGGGGTTAGTTTAATTTAAAAAAAGGGTGAGAGGATTTTGTTACCATTTTTATATACATTCAAATATCAATATACAAACAAAAAAAAAAATTTAAAAATAAAAAACTTCCACAAATTTAAAAAAAAATAAAATAAAAATAATAATAATAATAAAAAGGGGGTTTGGTAGCATTTTTGTATATATTTAAAACTTCAAAAATCAAAAATCAAAAATTATAAATTATAAAAAAAAAATAAAAAAAATTTAAAACACAAAAATAAAATTTTTTAACCCGCGTTTTTCCAGGTTCGGCCACCCGCGGTGCCACCAGCGAGCGCCGCCCCTGCACCCCACTTCGCTCGCGAGCGGCAGAGCCGCTACCACGGCCCCCCCGCTCCCCCTTCTCCTGGCACTCCCGCCTCAGCAACTCCTGCCGGCCGTTCCACCCCAGTCGCCGTGCAACTCGCAACACCCGGCGCCTCCATCTGCGGTGGCTGCTCTTCCCTCTCTACCCCGCCGCAGTCCGCCGAAATGCTCGCTGCAGCTGACACTATAACCCACCGCCATCCTCCACTTCCCTGCGCTGTATCCCAACAACCTCCTCTTCCATCGCTCCTCCCCTTTCCGCGACCCACTGTAACCCTTCACCACTCCCTCCTTCGTCGCTTCTCCCCTTTCCACCACCCAGCAAACCCCTCCTTCGTCGCTCCTCCCCTTTCCACCGCCCAGCAAACCCCTCCTTCGTCGCTCCTCCCCTTTCCACTGCCCAGCAAACCCCTCCTTCTCCGCCCGTCGACAGTGCAAAAACCCCACCGCTGCACCTCTGCTCCACCCCGCCGTTGTTCCCGGTGTGCCGCTACTGCCGCTGAAACTCGTGCGTGGCCGCTCCGCCACCGCCACCTTCGGCCGCCTCCACCGCCCTGCAACCCTAACTCCCCGCTCCTCCTCCACCCACTCAAAACCCTTCCCCTCCCACGTTTCAATTTTGAAATATTTTAATATTATTATTATTTTTTCCATTTTAACAACACAAACATTGCATTGTCATTTTACTTTTTCAACATAAAATTTATCTTTTTAATGAGCAATATTTCATTTTTTTAAAATTTTATTTTGCAAAAAAGTCAAAAAACAAAAAAAAATTTGCTTGACGTTCTCTTAACCATCAAATTTTTGCTCGCAGGTTGCTGATGTCAGTACTGCATCAGCATTCCATGCCCCTTTAAGACCATAAGGAGCAACCTTCACGTTTTTACTTATAAGTTGAGCATACGAGCTTCATTTTCAAAAAACAAAATATCATCAGAAAGATGATTTTGAGCCCGTCATCATGGTGTTGGTTTCATGAGATTTTAATGCTATTTATATCTCTATTTTTCCTGTCAAAGACAAAAATTTGTGCTAACCTTTTCATTGCAGGGTTGTTTCACGTTTGCTCTCCATTTTTGATGCACTAACTTATGTTTTTGCAGGGATATCTTATCACTAATCATATTTCTTGTAGATTTTGCCTTAATTTTATTTTGGAAATGAGCTTGTATGCATAAACATTTGTCTTTGAATGCATGGTTAAATGCTAAAACAATCAAATTCAATCTCGAATGCCTTAAGGGAATGGACATGTATGCTTAGGTTAGCAAACATTTCGAATTGGTGCTTAAAATGAACTCACACAATATTGAATGCCTTAAGGGAAATTGATTTCATTTTCAACAATTTTGCTTATGCACATGCTCGATTTACTTTCTTGTTGACGAATCCGCATTTTCATTTACGTTGGTGCTATTTCAAATTGGAAAGAACATTGTATGCTTTAAACACATGTGTCTTCAAGTAGATTACAAAACCTAAAGCTTCATTGGAAAAGAACGCATGTATTTTAAACCCCAAGGCCACTTACGTATTCTCTCCCCTCGTGCCTTTGGGTGATCTTGGGTGCACAAGAAATAAGTGGTCTTTTTTTCTTTTTTTTAGGAGGCTTGCTTGGGGATTTCATCATCCCTTGGGATGACCTCAACTCCAGTGTTCTGGTAGAGTATAAAAATCGGGAGGTGAATCGAGAGACACCTCTCTTGGAAGCAAAATATTGTCACAAGCCCCAAAGAAATTTATACCTTTGGGAATTGAAGGAGGAGATTTGGGTTACCGTCTCCCCTCGACTGTGTGGCAGTATTTTCTTTCATCTACAGATTTGGGCCTCACGTACCTTGCATATATCGAGGACGCCCTCTAGTTGATCCTTGTACATCCTAGTCAAAACCTTATAGGTTTGTTGGTGTGTTTGATGTTCTTGTGTGTTTGAAACATACTTGCTTTGTACATATTTTCTTGTTTGCTTTTGCATCTTAAAACCTAAAAACCCATAAAAATCATAAAACATAAAAATTCAAAAAAATCATAAAAGTTCAAAAATCCAAAAAAAAATCAAAAACAAATTTCAAAAACAACAAAAAGAAGTCTTGGTTTAGGGTTCCCCTAGTCAAGTTGTCGACATCACTTCCACGTCACATCTTCTTTCCATCAAATTCATCACCCTCATCCATCTAGTCTTCATCATTCAAACCATTTTCTTCACATCTTCATCATCTCTATTCATCCAAATCATTTCGTCGTCATTCAATCTACTTCCTAATCTTCATCCTAGTCATACTTCATCATCATCCAACTTCAATTTCTTCAGCCAATCTCATAATGCATTCTTAATTGAATCCTTCACATCATCATTCTTCTACTCCAATCCCTTGTCAAATTCATTCATTTCTAATCAATTATTAATTTAATCCATTTACATATTCCTCCATAATCCATCTTCCTAATTTCATTCATCTTCCTCTAATTCAACTTTTCATCAAATATTCTACTTTGGTCATAGGAGCATTTTCATAAACATTGGACTTTAATTCAAATATCGCATTCACTTATTTGCAATATCATAAGGGTTTTTATCAAATCAAATCAAACCCTTATCCAATCAATATCAATATCAAATCAAATTCAATCACATCATATCCAATCAACATCAAATCAAATCATATCAATATCAAATTCAAATCAAATCAACACAAAGTCCAACATTCGCTCCTAGTCCTAAGTTCATATTTCCTTCATCATTCATCACTCTTCTTCTAGCATCTATGGATTTGAATTTGATTAATCAAATGGTTGACAATATTCAAAGACAATATGGAGTTATACCTCCCGTTCAACCTACATATCAAATCCATTCTCAACATTTCATATCCAACTCTCATCCATCTCATGTCCATTATTCTTCTACCTTTGACAAGGGAAATCCACCTCATTATCTTTCAACTCCATACAATTCTATTCATAGCCCACACAATTCTACAAACACAAATGAACTTGCCAAGGAAATGGAACAATTGAAGAATTATCTTTTAGCAAGTCAACAGAAAGAGGCCGCCTTCCATGCCATGTGTCCTCTTCCCCCATGTTTCGAAGATCATAGTCCTCATGTCCCATCCAACCCCAACCCTCCATGCAATCCCCCACCCATAGTTACACCTTCCCACAACCATCATCCTAATCCTCCAAAAACATCATCCCCACCTCGTAAGGGTTTTTTCACATCACTCTTGGCTAAGTGTAAAATACAAAATGAAGAGAGCCAATCACCCAAAGTCATATCCCCAACTCCATCTCATGACCTTCCTTCAAAGAATGATATTATAGATGCCTCTTCTCCTCTATATCTGAGCATTTCTCCATCCCATCATTCCTCTATCCCTCAAGATCCATTTATCCCCCCTAGTCCTTCTCATGATTCCCTTCCTAACCAAGATCAAGACATTCCATGTACCACACACATTACCGATTCCGCTCCATCTCAAGAGTTAGCCTCCGTAGATCCTTCACTTCATACAAAATTTCCTTCCACTCCATCCACTAATAATCCTCCATGTCAAGATCAAATCCCACCATCTCATGATCCTATTCCATATCATGATCCACTCATTTCGCTTCATGATCCTCTTCTAAGTCAAGACCAAAGCACCCCTTCCACAATTCCTCCTTCCAAACCTAAAACTTCCCATCATTCCTCTTCCAAATCCATTTTAGGACCTTATATCCATATTCCTATTCCTTCCTCACTTTCGTCCATTCTAGGTCCTTATATTCCACCACCAAACCCTTCATCCCTTCCTTCCATTTTAGGTCCTTACTTACATCCATCCACCATATCCATGTTTTCCATTTCATCCTCTCATACTCCTAATAAAGATCAACAAAGGTACACATCCTTGAATTCCTTCCAATGTTCACCATCCATACGCTCTCCATCTCATTTACCTTCATCCACCCATACCATAGCCAATGGAAGCAAATTGGATGCAAAAGAAAAAGCGAATAAAGCTAAAAATCCACAAAAATCTAAGGATCAACATGTCCCTTCTAAACGACATGTTCAAGAAAAGAAAAATCTGATCCAAAGCAAACTCAAAAGGCCAACAAAAGCTCAAAATCAAAAATGCAAAAATTTTGTGGATACCAAAGCTACTTAAAGTAGCAATGAATCTCAAAGAAAGATTCCAAAAGGCATCCAATTTCGCTAATCCAAAGGCTTCCCTCATTCCTAAACCATCCGAGTTTCCATCTCCTTCATCCATTTTGGGTCCTTATATACCCAAGACCATCATCCCAAACCCATCATCCCCTTCATCTATTTTGGGTCCCTATATCCCAAAATTCAAACTTTCTCCTACCTATCCTCCACAATTTCCTCCTTTCCATCACCCTTCAAGGTGTGTGTCAATGAAGATCTTTCCACTTCCTTCACAAGCCTTCCAACCTAGCATTCATCAACCATGTCTTCCTCCCTCCCATGCCACCCCCTTAATCCAACCTTTTTCATAAGCCATTTTCCTCCATCCACTATCCTATCAACATCTAGGAGAAACTAGTAACAAATTCCTTGAAAAAAAAAGGAAAAAAAAAGAAGAAAAAGATATCAAGGGATACTATCTATATATCTAGATGCTTGAGTCCGCCCTTCATTTTCCTATCATGTATCCATTGTCTTCCACTTCCACTTATCCCTCCATTCACTTTTCCTCTTCCACTTGCACTCTACACTAGGGGCAAGCTCCATCCATACCATTTTCCCTTACATACCTTCCATGCTTCCATCCACCATTCATTATCCTTTTCCATCTTTGATCTTGACTTTCACTTTCCTTTCATCCATCCATTGCACTTTCCATATCCCTTGCACATTATCCATACATTTTCCTACATACTTCTATCATCCTTCCATATCTTTGATCATGACATGCTATCCATATCTTGCATTCCATAGTCCCTATCATGTTCGTTTCATCCCTTTTCCAATCCATACTCTTACATACTTCCATCCGTCATTCATCTTGGTTATCCCCTTCATTTCCTCCCCTTCATATCCTGCATGTCATCCATCCTCTTCATATCATTATCCCTTTTCCATACCCTCCCTCCCATATCCCTTATTCAGTCGCTTTCATCCCCATGCTCGTGATCCATACTAGAGGCACAATACTAAAATGTTCATACATGCTTTGGAAGAGCACATGCCTTCTTTTCCTCTGTACGCTAGCCTTTGTTCCACCTTTCCATTTTCGTGCATCCTTTCCCATATATCCTCTTCCATTTTCGTATCCTTGGTATGGGGCATCATTTGGATTCCTTCGAAACATGGTCCTTGACTCCACATTTCCCAAATCCATATCATTTGGCCCCTCATATCCTTTCACTATTCCTTGCATCCACCAACATCATGTTGCTTTTCGTCCATTTACCCTACCTTGACTCTCCCTTGTCATTGGTTCCATTCTATTTCATTCTATCTCACATTCATTTAATCCATTCATTTTATCCATTCTCTAACACATTCCTCTAATCAATTCATTTCTATCCATTATATGTATGCATTTATATCACATTCAGTTCTAATTCTTCCACTTCAATCAAATTCAACCATCCTCTAATTCAATCAATTTTCAATTCTTCTAATCCTTTCCAATCAATTTCTATTCTACTCTCATAATTTTTCATCCTATCAACATCATTCTTCCAATCTCATCCACGTTCATTCTTCTATCCATCATAAAATCAAAAAATCAAAAACATATCAACCATGCAATCAATACTAATTCAATCAATCTCATCTTGTAATCTTGTACATCAATCTTTAATCAATTCATCACTTTGACCCAATCAGCTGATAATCCATTTATTATATTCAAACATCATTATCATGGGATGAATCCTTCCCAATTCTTGGATTTGCATTACGCTTAGCATTAGCTTTTCCATCCTTAATCAATCATCATCAATCAGTCCATTCATGGGTTTTCAGCTTGACTAGGGGCAAAATGGTGGTTTGCTTTTGGTCTTTTGTACATGGTTGCTTGATTACTTGTATGCATTAGCATTTTTTGCATGTATCATGGTCTTTTCATCCTATTGTCCAAGGAATCATGGTCTTCCATATCATGGTTTCATAAGGAATACGATCGTATTAGACCCCTTTTATCACATACTTGACACATTGTCATCTTGGTTCCTCATACCTTGGTGCATAGTGTTAAATACAATATCAAACTTAGGTTGTTCACACCATTGCAACATAACTTTTTCTCTCTTACTTTCCATTTTGAGAGAACATCCATGTTCTCCTAACCCGCATGTCCTCTCGAGGGGGCATACCCTTCCACCATCATCATCCTTCCTCATCCTTCCATGATTGGGGCATCATGCTACTAGTCTTATCCTTTCAACCACTATATTTTATTCTTCTTTGATATAACATTACTAATGCTATATCAAAGAGGGGAAGAATGTAGACACCAAAATTTGTCCAAAACCCATTTCGTGACCAATTAAATAAATATTTATTATTTATTTAATTCCCCTACCTTTAATTAAATAAATTTGCATTTATTTAATTACATTTTCCTTATCTTGATTTAAATAAACTAAGGTTTATTTAAATCCTAACCTATTCCCCTTGCATCTAACCCCTTTCACTTTAATTAACTATGTCATTTACTTAATTAACTCCTTTCCTAATCCCACTAGGAATTAAATATTACATTTAATCCTATTTGAGCACATGGCTCCTACTTTTAACCCTCACCTAACCTCACTTTCCTAACCTAACCCATCCTTCTAACCTAGGTAAATCTACTTATCCACTAATTAAACCTAGTTTCCCATCTAATCTCATCATTAATCATTTGCACAATCCTAATCAAAGGATTAGCAAACCCTAGTCACATGTGACATGTGACTCTTACACACTTACAACCTTGTCACCCTTCACATGTGAACCAAGGTGCCTCACACATATGTGAGGAAACATGATCTTACACACCTCTTACACCTATCATTGACATGTCACATCAAGGGTTGCTCACACATGTGTGAGCATATTGCCCCCTTTGAATGGTCAAAACCCTAATCCATGTGGAGTCTACTTTTCCTCCACCTCATTGACACCTCATCAATCCTGAGGGATCTTAGCCCTCCATCTTGCATTCAATCTTAGCCGTCTGTTGCATCTATTTTCCTATAAAAGGAGAGCCCTTTCCTCATTTCATGAAGCACCTTCTACCTCATTGTTATGTTGCTGGATTTGTGAGCAACCACATCCCATGAGTGATGAAATCATCTACACTTGATGGTTTCATGAGGTTTGCATAGTGCTATTTTGTTGTTCATTTACATGTCTTCTTTCATATTTTGAGGTTTTGCATGATAATGTAGGAATGTGCATTAATTTCTTAGTGTTATTTCCTTAGTTATATTTTTATGCAACACAAGTATAGCTTGCATACTTAGTTAGCTTTCTTGGTTACATTTCATTTTCATCCTTGAATTCCTTCAAGTATGACTTTCTCCATAGCCATTTCTTGAGGTGTTCTTAATCTCATGTAGCCTAGGTTCATATTTCATCATTACTCAAATTTGCACATCCACTCAAGAGATTCAATACTTTTTTGTGTTTGGAAGAGCACATCAAACATACCCCCTATCTTAACACACGAACAAGGCCTCTCATGGGTTCCCTTGTTGAGCTGTAGAGGTGGCTTGAGGGCTTGATTTGTTGGCTGCTTTGAGTTGCAAAACTCAAGCAAGCAATAGTTAAGGTTTCTTGCATTTTGATTAACACTTTTTACATGTTTTGATTTGAGCTAATGTTTCTTTGTTTATTCATGCTCCCAATAGGTCATTTCTTCTAGCACACACTTTCAAATTGTGACATGGAGATTCCGATGCATTCTATGTCATTGATTTGATTTCCATATTCATTATTGCCACCTTTGATTAGGGTGTTCACCATTGTGTAACAGATTGATAATTCTTCAAGGTTTCTTCTAAGTTTGGGGCATTTGATTCTAATTTTCTTCCTTCTAACTTGTTTCCATGATCTGCATCATATCCTCTAACCTTTATTTCGATGTTCTTTGTTTCCTTTGGCTCTAGATATTAGCGTGATCTTCTTTTTGAATGCATCTTGTCTTCACCATGAATATTTGATGAAAGCATTAGGGTTCCAGAAAAAATTCCCTCTTGATGTAGGAGCATCATGGATATTGGATGAATCTTGTATCAACCACAAAAAATATTTATTTACCAGTTTGTTGTTTGTAAAGTAGCATTGTTACTGGAGCTGTATTTTCTATATTTTGCCTACTTGTTGCAAGGGATGTAACTAATTTTCCTTAATGATTGAGAGGCTGAAAATTTCATGGATTGATATGTCTTAGAGTACTATCTATGGTTAAAGGAAAAAGTCCTAATTCATCATAATTTGGGAGATGTGGCCATTTTTCTAATGCATCAATTTTATGCTAGTTTTTGCACCAAATTTCCATGCTTGACTTTGATGATGAATGTGTAGTTATTCTTAATGAATAAACCTTTGCACACTTAAGGTCTTATAAAGGACCTAAAGTAATATCTTTAGTTAAAATCATAATTTCTAATTAATCGAAGCTAGGAGATATCGCCATTTTCCTCAGACATCAATTTTCAAGCAATTTTTGCAGAAACATGTGGATTTTTCCATCTTGTGTAATTTTGGATGATGAAATTGTATTTGTTAAGATAGGTACATGTTCTTGGATCATGTTTGGATTTAAATATGACTTGTTATTAAGTTTTATCCATATTTGTTATGGTTTTTGTTTACTCTTCCAAGGAGGACATATATTTTTATTAAATGCCTAACTAGTTGACTTGTGGCTTAGTTAGCTATATAAGGAACTTGGATTGATGTACAAAATCATGATGTTAGATAAGAAGATACTAGAGAAGAAGGTTATATATGCAAGCTTTGATTTTATTTCATAGTTATTTGTATATGGCTACAACCTAGAAGGCCTCACAGTCAAGCATGTTTGGATCTCTTTTATGAAAGTTAATTGATTATATCATATGCTTGTGTAGAATATGGTCTCTAGTTATTTTTTTAAAATTTAATTTGTATGTTTCTTCCATGTATACCTCTAAGTAGGGGATGTTCATAGGTTTAAGTTGGATTCATTCCTCTTGAATCTACCTATCCTTGTGTTAGGTGGCATCAGAGAAAGGTTCTTTCTTGTGGATTGGATCGTGGAGAACCTTATCAAATTAGTTGAAGGGTGGTAGATATGAAATCTGACCTATAACTTGTAGAAGGTTACAATCTTGCAGGAACTATTATCAAGATGGTTCATGGTAGAGGAAATGTTGATAATTCTATAATAGACATATTGAAACAGATTGCAACCAAACTTGAAGCTATAGATATAGTGAAAGAAGAGGTGTACATCTTGAAGATGTTAGTGATAAAGAATAGGAAACACCTAACTCTAAACCCATACTTTAAACTAAACAAGATGAGGAAAGACTTTTTAGATTTATGTCTAAAGCTAATTCTAGACCTACTATTGAAGTTTCTCTCTATGATGGAATACTTGAGACTGATACATTGTTGGATTAGATCTTTGAGATGGAAAAATATTTTGAGTATGAAGGTACTCTTGATAATAAGAAGGTTAAGATTGTAGTTACAAAGTTGAAAGGTCATGCATCTCTTTGGTGGGATCATTTGCAAAGTGATAGACAAAAGAGAGGAAAAGAAAAGCTCAGGACATGGATGAGGATGCTTGGAAATATGAAGAAGAGGTCTCTCCCAATAGACTACCAGGTTAGTTTTTTTTAGAAAATTGCAAAATTTGAAACAAAAGGACATGAGTGTGAAGGAATATACTGAAGAATTCTACAAGCTAGATATTAGATCTAGACATGTTGATGATGAAGTTGAGAAAGTGGCTAGATACCTTAATGGTCTAAGAGTATTAATTCAAGATGAGATCAGCTATGTTAAGATGGATAGCATGGAAGAGGAATATCAATTTGCTTTGAAATCTAAAGAAAGGTTGTCAAAGAGACATGATCAAAGGCAAAGAGGGAGAGGTGGCATATTTCAAAGAAGTAGAGCTATTTCAAAGAAGTAGAGGTAGAACCTATGGAGAAAGTAGCAGATCTGATGCCACAATGCAAGATAAAGGATGGAAAGATGAACCTGCTAAGAGAGGTAATTACTCTAAAGGTAGCTGTAATGGTAACTCTAGGAATAATAATAGTGGAAAAAGACCAGAGAGATCTTGGTTTAGAGGTACTTGTAACAAGTATGGTGAAGAAGGACATGGGGCCTTTGAATGTACTAACTCTAGAAAAAATATTGGAGGTAATAGCATAAATACTTTAGCCAATGAAGAAGTTGTTGAAACACCTAATGAACCTAAAAATGGCAAGAAACTGATGTTAAGAAGGATCTTGTGGAATGAAGAAGCTAATGAGGAATCTATTTTGAGAAGAATTTTTTTCAAAACTAGATGTAAGATCGCTGGAAAATGTTGCCAAGTAATCATTTATAGTGGGAGTTCAGATAATTTGGCATCTGAAGAGTTGGTTAATAAATTGTAGTTGTAGAGATTGAGACATCCTAAGCTTTACCATTTTGGTTGGATCTAGAAGGAGCATAACTTACTTGTAAGTGAATAATGCCTTGTCAATTTTAAAATTGGAAATTACCATGATGAAGTCTTGTGTGATATTATGCCTATGGATTGTTGTCATATTCTTTTGGGTAGACCTTGGAAATGTGATAGAAAAGCTTTGCATGATGGTAGATTGAATCAATGTACTATTTGGGTGGAAGGAAAGAAACAAATATTGTTGCCTTTGGTGAAATTTTGTGATTGAAGTCACTGTACTATAGTTAGAGTATGTTTGGTAGAGGGTAAAAAGTTTGCAAAGGAAATGAAAGAACGAAATATTCACTATGCTTTGATTCATAGAAAGACTAAGAAACAAGATGAATTGGAACATGTAGCTAAGATTAAACCTTTATTGATTGAATTCATGATATCATTTTTGATAATGTACCTAATGGTCTTCCTCCTATGAGAAGTATAATTCATTGTATGGATTTGATACCTAGAGCTAGTTTTCCTAATAAAGCACCACACATATTGATGCCTAATGAAAAGATTGAGCTAAATAGGCAAGTGCAAGAATTTTTGGAGAGAAGTTTGATCAGAGAAAGTTTGAGTCCTTGAGTAGTACCTGTTGTGTTAGCACCTAAAAAGAATGGAGAATGGAGAATGTGCATTGATTCCAGAGCTATAAACAGCATAACTATGAAGTATAGATTTCCATTGCCTAGGATGGATGACATAATGGATAGTTTGAGTGGAGCAAAGTATTTTACAAAGATTTATTTGAAAAGCGGTTATCATCAAATTAGAATTAGAGAAGGAGATGAATGGAAAAATTCTTTTAAGACTAATGAAGGATTATATGAATGGTTGGTTATGCCTTTTGGTTTGACTAATGCACCTAGTACTTTCATGAGATTGATGAATAAAGTTTTGAAGAAATTTTTGAGTAAATTTGTGATTTTAGATCTTGATGATGTTTTGATATTCAGTAAGAGTAAGGAAGAACATCTTGAGAATATTGAACAAGTATTGCATAAATTGAAGGAAGAAAAGTTACTAATTAATTTGAAGAAATATTCATTCATGAAGGAAGAAATTGTATACCTTGGTCTTGTAATCTTAGCTAATGGACTGAAGATGGACCCTGAAAAGGTGAGAGTTATTCTTTATTAGCCTACACAAAAGAATGTTGGAGAGGTAAGATCATTTCATGGATTGGCAAGTTTTTATAGAAAATTTATCAGAAATTTCAATTCTATTTGTAATGCTATGGCTGAAACTATGAGAGGAGATAAAAAAGGATTTTAAATGGATACATGGAGCACAAAGAAGTTTTGAAACATTGAAACAAAAGATTGTAGAATTTCCTACACTTGCTTTCCTAATTTTAGTAAAGTTTTTCAAGTTGAATGTGATTCTATTGGAAGTGCAATTGGAGTTGTTTTAAGCCAAGAAAGAAGACTTGTATCTTTCTTTAGTGAGAAATTGAATGAGGCTAAGAGCATATGTCTCCTCATAGTCTATGCCTTCTTTCTATGAATATCCCTTGCATACTAGTCTACCCTTGTTCCTCACAACTTCACCTTATTCATTCATCTTATTCCTGAATACCCACTTGGTTCCTATCACATTCTTGTCTTTAGGTCTAGGAACTAACTCCCACATATCATTCTTTACTATCTAATCAAATTCTTCCGTCATTTCTTGAATCTAATAATCATATTTAATTGCTTCAACTATGCTCTTAGGTTCAACTTGAGATATTAGACATATCTCCTCATTTACTTTATTCCTTGTCATTGCACATTTGTCTTTTCTTCCAATTATCTACTAAGGAGGGTGATTCTTTGTCAGATTCCTATTAGGAGTTGATATCTCAACTCTTATCTCTTCTTTAGGTTCAAATCTATGTTCTCCTCTTTGCTCTACAATTAGCACATCATTCTAAAAATCATTATTAGTCTCAAAGAAAACTTCAAAAGTCTATCTAACAATTCTAGAGTTATCTTCTTCTTCATCTAAATTATAATCTATCATCTTTTCCTTAGTTCCAAAATTTTCACCAATCCTTACATTTGCACATTTAACTATTGTCTTAGTTCTACAACTAAAACATCTATAAGCCTTACTTTTTAATGAATAGCCAAGAAACATACCTTCATCACTTCTTGGATCAAACTAACTAATGTCATCATCTCTCTTAATGTAAAATTTTCTCCCAAATTCTAAAATACTTAACTGATGGTGAATGACCAAACTATAGTTCATAAGGTTCATAAGGTTTCTTGTCCATACATTTCCTGATCTATACTCTGTTTAGAGTATATAGTATTGTATTGACTGCTTCTCTCCAAAATTTCTTAGAGACATCATTCTCAAACAACATCACTCTTGCTACTTCTACTATTGACTTATTTCTTCCTTTAGTAATCCCATTTTTCTTAGGTGTTCTAGGTACAAATAGTTGCCTTTTGAATCCATTCTCTCCACAAAATATGTTAAACTCTTTAGAGGTGAATTCTCCTCCTCTATTAGATCTCAAACACTTTATCTTAACACCAAATTCATTCTCAAATCCATTCTTAAATATCTTAAACTTCTCAAAAGCTTTAGATTTCTCTTTAAGAAATGCTACCCACATCATTCTAGTGAAATCATCAACAAAAATCATAAAATACTTTTCACCATAGAATCCTCTTGTTTGGGAAGGACCACTCAAATCTGTGTGAATGATCTCCATCTTTTCTATGGTAGTAAACTTCTTGCTAGGGAATGATACTTTCTTCTGCTTAGCCAAAATACATTCCTTACACACAACATTAGTAGGCTTTGCAATCTTAGGAAAGTCTATGACTAAAAAAGTGCTACTAATCTTCACAATATTATCAAAGTTTATGTGACAGAATCTTCTATGCCACAACCAATTATTATCCACTTTAGCTACCAAACATGTCATCTTAGTAGGATTCAATAGAAATACATTACCTCTGGATCTAGTGCCACTTTTAATCATCTTACCATCTCTATCTTTGATAATGCAGTACTTCTCGATGAACTACAACAAATAACCCTTGTCCACCAACTGTATAACACTCAAAAAGTTATGCTTCAATCCATCAACAAAATAAACATCATCAGTGTTAGTTTTACCATCAAGAGTAATGGATCCAACTATTGTTATATGACATATTGCATTGTTACCAACTCTTACAAGACCTCTATCATGATTCTTGAACTTAGAAAACTTATTCATATCACTAGTCATCTGATTTGAACAACCATTATCAATTATCCAGTCAGACTTCTTTTCCACTTAACTAACTAGAGCCCTTTCTTCTCTAATATCTATATAAAGATCATCTTCCTTGATATCAACAAACCCCAATTCATCATCACTTCACTTTGACCTTTTTCATCATATTCTTCATCTTCATTTTCATACAAATAGTTTCTATCTTTGTACCTTTATACCTTTTCTCTCTTTTAGGACATTTAGATGCATAATGACCAAATTAATTGCAAGTCCAACATTTAAAGATTTTCTTATCATCTTATTTTCTTCTCACCAAAAGGGTTATTCCTTCCTCAATCTTCTTGTCTTAATTAGATCTGTTGTTACCAATGAAATCTCCATGAGTGCTTGCACTCCTTGTCAAATTAGGTCAAATATTGAAGGAACTAAAAGCTATATTGACTCTTGCTAAATCTCTAGACTATCTCAGATCTACTTCTATTGATTCTAATCTTTTGAGCAATATTTCCTTTGTGAAATCCTTAGTGTGGGACATTACTAGCTAAATCATCAGAGCTATTGGCTTGAATGGTGGTGTCAAACTTTTCAAGATCTTCCATATAACTTCATTATCTTCCTTGGTTCCACCATGAGATTGAATTCCTGCAACAATTTCTAATATTTTGCCAACATAACTTCTAATAGATTCATCTTCCATCATTTTAGCATCTTGAAATGCACATATCCAATTTTTTAATCTCATTCTCTTTGCATAATCATCACCTTAAAAAGTAGATTCTAATATTTTCCAAGTTTCATAAGACGTTTTGAGTGACTTTACCTAAATGTACTCATTATCTGGAAGAGTTGTTAGTAGAGCTTCTCTTTCTCTCATGTTACACATGAATATATCTCTCTCCTCTTCACTATGACCTTCTAGCTTTGCTTCTTCAACAATTGCCTTCTTTTCCTTGGGCAAGATCCAATATTTTAGACTCATGCATAATAGATGCATCTTTATCTTCTCCTTCCAACTATCATAGTTGACCCTATCAGATCTAGGACTACCCTTTATAAAAATATCCGTCATCAATCTCCCAAAGATGTTACGCTAGTTATCCTTCAAGGACATGAGGCTCTAATACCAATTTTTAGAATATACAATCCACTAACTAAGATGGGGGGGACAAATCAATTATCCAACTAATATCATAATTATCAAGCTTAGACAATCTTAACCATATGAGTAATATAAACTAAAGCCACAACAAGATACTCACACATAATAAGACTAGATATGTTAATTAGGGAAACCCTTGATTAGAGGGAAAACCCTGGTGGGGATGGTACCCACAACATGATATACTAATATAAATATTCCTTATTAGAGGATAGACCCTATTAGGAGTCTGTTACAACATTCAATACATATGAGTCCCTATTAGGAGACTTTGAATCCCTATTAGGAGATTCCAACCCTGATAGGAGTTGTGGAAGATAGTTGGACCCAATACCCAAATAGCTTCAAGGGAAAGATCAATGAACCCATTTCCCAAATGCTCTTTGTACTATTCCTTGCAGAACAATATAATGGTACTATACTATTCCTTCCTCTTTCTTTGTTTTTAGAACCAGACCTCTATTTCTTTTGATCTTGTAACTAGATCACAAATATCTCATCGAATAATCCCTTAGATCACTTACTCACATTCCTCAAGCACTCTTCTTCTTTTTGCACTTCACACTTCTTGCAATAATGAATACACTACATATATACTCTTTTTCTACAAACAAGGAAAACATATTTCCTTTATACCATATCTTCATAATAATTCCTTGAGTTGGCCTTGAGCCTTTTCCAATTAATTATAATAAGATAATTAATTAATTATAATTACAATAGTATTGTTGGCTCATAGTCTATACAAAAATTCACACGTGCAATACTAAGGCTTGAGCACTCACTGACATCATTAGTTGATTGTCCTCTATCACTGCTTGACTGTGCATCACTTCATTACATCTCAGATGTAAAATTGCCAACAAGCATTAGGAATTAATTTCCTGATACTCTATCTCTAAATTTCTCTCTATACATCAAGCACATATTTCATATGTCTTTGACTTAGACACTGTGCACTTGAACACATCATCAGGACACTGTGCCAAACATTCCCACAACTATGCATCACCAAACAATGAAACCATTGTTTGTACCATCAAGATCTCTGTCTGCTACTTAGCCAGGCTTTCCAAAAACCATACTATGTTGACATCAATGAAAAATATAGTCATGAATGCAACATGTCAATATTCTCAAATGCTTAGGATACTCACCAAATGTAGTATCATCAACATTCATGCTCACAATGCAACCATCAAATTTCTATTTCAAAATAGAGAACTCCATGTCCCATTTATCCTTAACTGCATCTGAAATACTTAAAACTACACATAGAGGATAAGAAGTTGTCTCTACTACATCTAAATTTGTATAGGGTTTTTTTTTCATAAGATTCTTTCACTGATAGGCATTCTTATAGCTATCTCTATACAAGATCAATTTTCAATGTAAGGTGTTCCCTTAGCAATGAGAATATATTTAGTTTCATCTCCTTTTGTAGCTCCAAAAGCTTTATTTCATCATTGAATTTAGTGACTTTACTCTCCAAATCAAAAATCTTAACTGAGAGGTTATCTACTTTATTTCCAAGTGCCTCTAACTCTCTAAGTTTGGTGCTTAGCTCATCTAAAATATCCCTGATTAAAGTATGTACTCCAACACACTTCCCATATATTGTCTTCCCCTTCTGTTAGACATTATCTTAATTCCTTGATCTTTTCACCAAGGTTCTTCAAATCACCTCTAATATTATCACAATTATTTCTAATTAACTCTGCATCATGCAAAGTTTGTGCCTTCATAGTAGCTATATCTGACAAGTTAGTGAATTCTTTGTCAAAATCTTGAATTACTACTTTTTCTCTATCTTGTGGATATGGTTCTATCTTCCTTACTAATATGGTGTTCTGAAGTCTATTTGTCACTTTCATCGATAAACTATAAAGACATTTCACCTTCTTGTTCTTCTCTATGATCTTTCTAAGTCATGAGATCAATGCTGTCTGATCATCATCATCTAATCTTATTAAAGTTGTAAGTACAAGGGATATCCTAGAAGAACTAGGTATGCTTGTCTTCATCTCTTCTTCCTCCTTTCTCTTCTTATCTTCTTCCTCCTTTTTCTTCTCCTCTACCTCCTTTCTCTTTGCTTCTTCTATCTTCTTCCTTTTTTCCTTCTCCCTCTTCACCTCTTCTTCTCCTTTCTTCTTTTCTTCTTCTTCCTTCCTCTTTCTCTCATCTTCTTCCTTCCTCTTTTTCTGCTCTTCTTCCTTCCTCCTCCTCTCCTCTCCAATCTTACTCCTTTTCTCCTATTTAATCTTCTTAGCTACCACATCATTTTTCTTTCTTTCCTCTTCTAACCTATTTTTATTTTCTTCTTGTAATTTATTCTTTTCTTCTTCCTTTGCCTTTTTTCTTCTGTACCTTCTTCTTTCTAACCTTCCAAGATCTCATAGCACACTAAATTGTCAATATTTGTACCAAAATTATTAAAAGGATCTTCTATTGTATCAATAATAACATTCATGTTATCAATATGCATTGTACCAACACCTATTGTTACATATAGAGTTTATGTTGTTGGTACTACTGTAGTCTAAGGACTAGAGGGTTAAATGTTCTTCATCATTTTCACTATGGATTCTTGTTGTTCATCAAAAATAGCCCTTGTCTTGTTCCTTAGAAAAGGTTCAAGACTCTACAAAAATCTCTTCAAGTATTCCTCACTTTCAACTACACACATGTTGGTTAACAATTTGTCTTGGTTTGATTTATGCGTCGACTCTTAATGTGCTCAATTGTTAACAAAAGAACAGGTCAATTAGGTATTCTATTGAGGACCCCTAAATTGAAGAGTTATAACTCCCTTGTATGCAAATATTTGCAATGAATATTTTTTTCAATAGATCAACAAGATTTATGAGTATGCTAATGACCAGAGAATAGAAGAGATATGACCAAATTACCTAAAGACTTTAAACAACCCAGGTAGTTTAAAGATGATAATTCACAAAGTTCCACAAATATGAATACACATGAGTCATTTTTAGTTTTCTAACTCCTAAATTTAATCTACCCTACTTACTAAATGCAAGATGCAATAACAGAACACTAACTAACAATGCATGTTGCATAAGTAAAGAGAGAATGATTAACTAAGCAATACCTAGCTTGTACAAATTAATGAGGTTGCACAACAACCATTTTATTCTCACTCAATATCTTACATTAACCAAATCCAAAACTTCCCACAAAACCATGAAGATGTACATAAACTAACTTGTATAGAATAGAGGAAATGAGATAATAATGCAAATAAGGGAAATAAAGCTTATAACCACTGCAAAAAAAAACCTAGTTCATTTGCAATCCCATAGTTTTTATCAACAACACATTTCATTCCAACCACCATAGAAGAACTAAAACTTAACTAACATGAATGATAGAATCAAAAATTGGATGTAGAGTCTTATACAATAGTCCTATTTATAGGGGTTTTCCCACATCAAAATTTGTCGATCTTATTTAATTCTCAAAAACTTATATTAATAGGCCATTTGGGAATTGGGAAATTACATTTCATGATTACTCAACATAGCATCTTTGAAAATTCTAAAAATAGATTGACTGGATATGTCATCCATTAAAAAACTTTAGCCTTCGAGGAGAATGTCAAATCTCCACTTGGAAATTTAATGGATCAGTAGCCTCTTCAACAAATGCCAGAAAATTAGTCTTCACTCATTCGATATCTACCAATTGATCATCATTGGTTACATATGATATAGTTTACAAAACCTTTAAATGTTCAAATATCTTGTCCATTACTTTCTTTACTAAATCATATTGTATCCTTTAGCTCATGTTCAAACTTCACTGATCTCTCAATTTTGAATTCCAATGATTACTTCCAATGAAGTAATGGTTCATGGTCTATCTTGAGTATCTTGTGGGTCACAACAATGTCAGTCTTCATGTCAATCACCTCATGCAACAAGGCCAATTTCTCTGTTAGGCTCTTTGATTCTTTGTGCGTCAAAGTCTGGTGACTTAACACTGCTTCTCTAAAAAATTTAGTGTTTAACAACAGATTCCCAAGGTTCTCAATGAGAGGGGGACCTTGGGACTTTATTTCTTCAATCCAGGTACAACCAATTTGACCAAATTGCCTCTCCTATTGTAGCTTAAGTAGAAAATTCTTTTTCTCCTTTGCACTTGGGTTGAATGTGTTTGTAGAGGCACTTCCAAGTATAGCTCTAATGCAATCCACCAACTACTTGTTTAAGTCTTTGAGTACCTCTTTTTTTTATCGTAACTCCTCCAATCTATCCTTAATCTTCACATTTTTTGATTTCCATATGTGGACCATAAAATCATGCACTGAAATGCCTATGTTAACCAATCTAATATGAAAATCATTTTGAGTTAGTTCATGAAAGTTTCCCTCCTTCTAAGGTTCTACAATCTCCACTAGCATGTGACCAGTAGAAGAATCCATGGCTAAAGCAGCTATAGTCTTCTACTTCTTTTCCTTCTTTGATGTTGGCTAAACTAAAGTTGCTTGTATAATAAGGTCCATAGATGGAGAAATTTCCTCACATCTCCTCTTTTTCTAATTAATAGTCTCTTCCAACCAAGATTAAGTTGAAAGGACATTAAGTGCTGACTGCAATGTTGTAGGATCAAACAACTTCCTCACTACTGGAGGTGTCATATTACTTTGGTTGGAAAAAGGAAAAGAAGTTTCTTTATTAATAGAGAGGTCTAGTGTATCACCTTTTTGAGATTCCTCCTATTCTTGGGCATCCAAAGGGTTATTGTCACCATTGGGGTTGATGACTAAAATAGGGGAGGAGGGCTTGGCTACTGATTTATCCTTCTCTTTTTTCTTTTCCTTATCCTTCTCTTCATCTCCAACCTTTATTGTATTTGGAAGAGTTCCTCCACCATAGGTTGGGGTGATTTGAACATTCTTCTCAGGAGTTTGGTTTCCTCCTCCACCGATAGATTGTGCTAGTTTGACTGATGTTGATGTAGTTGCAGTAGTGGATGTAGTAGAAGAAGATTGGGTTGTTACTCCACCAGTAGAACTTTCAGTTTCAATTCTTTTCTTCCTTTATCTAGTCCATTTCACCCATTTTTTATTCCTATTGATGACACCATGCATTAGGACTTCCATTGTGTCAATAACAAGGCCTTCAACTAGAGTTGACACTATAGGAGTGTTCTTGATTTTCTTGTAAGTTGAAGGATGCATAGAAGAGCCATCATTTGCAAGATCACTAACATCAATAGTGTAATTATACAACTTAATCTTATCCAGTGTCAACCTGGACTAGTACCTTTTTTTGGTTTGGTACTCATTATAATACTTGACCTAGTAGTCTTCAATTTTTAAAACATGCCTATGAGCATACCCTAGCTTCAGATGATCTTTTAAAAAAGTCAACAGGGTAATATTGGGGTCTTATCACCTCATAATCATTCAATTTAATTATGCTCTCAAAGGCTTTAATTAAATTTTGGATATCAAATCTGGATGCACAAGAGTAAGGGCCTATGACTATTGGAAAAGGAATTGCAACTATCTTCTTCACATTAGAACATGAGGTATTCACTTCTAGTATTTATTTACACAACTCAACAAGAACTACCTTATCTATGGGATATTTGGGGAGCCTCTTTGGGAAGCCATCGAATGCACCAATCCTCACATAGGAGAAAGATAGAAATTGGATGAAACAATACTTGAACTGGTTGACTACTAATATGACTACTGATGAAAATATCCACTCAAAGAACCCTTGCACTTCTTGACATAGCCTCATTGGAAGGCATAATTTACCTTCACATACTCCTCAAAACTCCTCTACAATTATAAGTGATGGTAACATTCATACACCTTGGTGTTTTCATCAAAATATTCAATATTGGTAAGATCAAGCTAGAGATGATGCATGGCAAAGATGTATATCAAATATGAAGACATAAAGAACTACCTAAATGCCTTTACCAAAGTTAGCTAGGAGGAAAACTCTTCACATATAATCTATGCCCAAAAAATTTGAAGTCCTATAGCACGAACAACCTGGACGAAGAAGAAGTGATGTCCAATGAAATCCAGAATCTCTTCTTTTCCTTTAATCTTAGCAATAGTGCTAATATATCCATAATTTCCCTCTTTAGGTTAGTTCCAAAAAAAGTCCTTGGAATCTTACTCTTTTTTACATAAGGATTTTGAAACCATGTCCTCTACATGTCTTCTCTCCTTAGAGTCTTCTTCTAATTGAACATTAATATAGAGGAAGAAAAATCAATGTCACAATACTCTTCCTTCACTTGTATCTCAGAAGTAGATAACATTAATTCCTTATTCATAGAAAGTATAATAGATTGGTTAGGCAACAATATCTACTTTTTCCTCTAGATTGTATATTTTGATACATTCCTTTACCAATTTTAGAACTTGCACAACCATGAGGAATCCAATAGCCTCAACTGATCTTCTCTCTTTCAATTTTTGAGTAATTTGATGGATGGACAGGGCATTAAATCTTTTGTACAGATCATCCAGGTTAAAAAATTTGAAGGAAGTGTCAAAAAAGTTCTTCAACTCACTCTCCAATCCAATTAAGTGATCATACCTTACTAATTTGATTTCCATTAGCTTATAGTTTTAATAGAGAAGACATTACTTTGACAAAATAGCTGTTATGAGATGAAGAACTGTGTTTGGCAGAAATTTGATCATATAGATTCATAAATTTGAAATTTGGCACCACACAAACAAAATTACTCACAACTAACGGTCATAATGGTTAGATTTGAAATAAATCAGGCATATTAATAGCTCTTTAAACAATTTTACTTCTATCAATATGATGATGCATAAATCTAATGAACATAAAATTCACTTAAATCTAACATAGTAGTGAGATTATTTACTTACCAAATTTATTGATTCAAGCATTAGTGGAAGCTACCATTTTAACTTTGAAATCTCAAACAAGGGTTTGCACGACAATTCTTTATCTACAGGGAAGAAAGCATAAACCTATCTTTCTCTAAGCCTACCTTTCCTTTGATTCGGGATCGCATCACAAGAAATAATCCTTTGGTTCCTTGGATACCTTATTCCTTTCTTTTCTACAAAAATATTTCCTTTTTTATTTATCTCATTCCTTGGAGAAGCCATGAACTAAGCTTTTCACCTCAAGAGCTTGGACTAGCATTTTCTTTACATCAAGTCTACACTTCACGAACTACTCCATTAGAAACACTTTGTTGTACTTCCAAAGAATGTCTTTGAATTCAGATTTAGTATTTCCACTTTATATCTTCTATAATAGAAACTTAATATTTTCTTTTAGAGTTAAAGTATCATAGAGGCATATTCTTTCCAAAGATTTCAACAACCAGAAGTTTTTCCAACATTTCTTTAGAAATGAACTCAAAGACATTTTCTTCCAAGGGGAAAGCACTTAGATGGATGGAACTCTATTCCTCTACACATAATTTTTTTTACTATAGACTGGTACTCTAAGAGTTCCATGATTGTAGATCCTTGTTCTTCTGATCCTCTCATCATGATTCAACCTTTAAATACACCTAGAGATGTCAATATACTTTTCTCTTTGAGATGCTAATTGATGAAGTGCACCAGAAATAGGAATTCAACAACACAAGATAGAATTTGAAAGGAACACCATGCTAGCATTAGGATCTAATTAAAAAAAAAATTGGCTTCCTTCTCATCAGGAAGATGCTGAGATAGAAACCCACCCAAAGCTAGATCACCTAAAACCTTAATGCAAAGATAAAAGAAAGAATCCTACATAGACATGTTAAGGGAAGTAGAGGATGTTAAACTCATAAAGTCCCAAAATTCAAGCCTCAAGGATGCTTGATGAGAAGGGAACCACCCAGGGGATACATAGATAGGGACTCAAACATATATGCAATGAAAAATGAACAAGCTAGAAGCTTAAAATAGATGGACTGAAATTTTTGAACAACTGGCTTTGACTGGGGACTTAGAAATGCACATGTCTAAGAAAGGACCTAGCATCTCTAGTTTTGCAAAGCCAAAACAAAAAAACTTAGGGGGAAACAACAAAAAAAACACACAATAGAAAAGGAAACTATAGTAGGAAAACATGAAACTAGACTAGAGCATGCAATAGAAAGGAAAATACCTAGGCTAACTCTAAGTACATGGGTTACCTACTCTTAATGTTTGAACTAATACAAATTTAGGTCCTAGCCATTGTAGGAAAATGGCAAAATCTTGCTAGTGGGATAGGCTAGTATGAAGGAGTTATTATAATTTAGTCGTACAAATCTGAAAGGACCTTTCCAAAGAGAATCAAATTTGTGATGCATGCCTTTGGGCTCATGTCTCTTATCCCATAGTAGGATTAGATCATCTTTCATGAACCTTCAAGGAATATCTTCACACACTTCTGATGCTCTATGATGTGGTCAACCAATTTTTCATGCTCCTCTTCTAGCTTGGTTAGGTACATAATTCTCTTTTCCAAAGAAGTCTGAAATACAAGTTCTTCAATTGTTTGATGTAACTTGTACACTAATAACTCCAAGGAGAGGGGAAGACTAGCCTCAACTCCATATACTAGCTAAAGGGGAAATACCAATGGCCTCCTTAGGTGTTACTCTATCTTCCCAAAGAATTTCATATAGCTTCTTGTACCAATCCTTCTAGTTGTCAGAGACAAGCTTTCTCATGATATTAACCAAATTTTTGTTTCTTGATTATGCTTGACCACTTCCCTAAGGGAAATAATTTGAAGAATGACTAAGGTATACAATGTTATCATAGCACAACTCAATAATTTTTTTTGAATAAAAATATGTAGCATTGTCAATAGTGAGTTTCAATGGGACACCAAATCTTACAATCTCTAATGAATACATAGACAACTTGGGAGGTGGATCTTTTAGTAGGCTTAGCTTCCACCCACTTAGTAAAGTAGTTTGTAGTAGAAGTGATGTATAAATGTCCTGCAAATGAAGGGGGTTTAATTGGGCCAATAAAATAAATTCTCCATTTCTGAAAGGGGCTCTCTAAGACTACTGATCTTAGAGGAAAGGCAGTCAAATGAGGTTTACTAGCAAAAAAATTGCACTTTTCACATTTGGCTACCCATTTGTAGGCATTCTTAAACATACCTAGCCAGTAATAACATTGCCTCAAAATATTATATGATGTGATTTTAGAAGAGTAATGCCCACAACAAGCTTCATTATGGAACTCTTTGAGCAACCTCTCCTATTGAAGCTTATCTACACATCTTAGGAATGTGCCATCAATCACACTTTTGTACAATCGATCATCATAATGACATACTTGATAGACTTGGTCCTAAGATCTCTTCTCTTCTTATAGGTCAATCCGTTGAGTCATTCTCCATAAGTGAGGAAATAAGCAATATTTGAAAACTAAGGGTCTTGGAGGCTTACCATTAGGACTCTTGAGAATTATTCATCTTCATTTACCTCTAGATTTTTTGCAATTTCTTTGCACAAACTATTTCCATGGATCAACTTCATAGGTTTTAGATCAATGTCATACTCTTGGACTTTGGATATCTAGGGTCCTCTTGAATTGCATCCTATTTCTTGCGAAGTTAAGATACTTTTGACTGTTGAATTAGGAACATAAATGATTGAATGTGAATGCATAACATAGAATCTAAAGTTCTTAAGGGCTCTAACCGCAACATAGGCATGTTTTTCTATTTGGGAGTGCCTTATTTCATGTTTCTTGAGAGGGGTTCTCATAAAATCAGTAGGTGCTTGGATGCTTTCTTTATTTTTTTGCATGATTATGCCAAACAATGTCTAGGATGATGCATAGAAATATGAAATAAAATCTCTGGTATAATGTGGATAAACTAGGATAGAGGCATGAGTTATAGTAGTTTTTATTTCATCAAAGGCCTTTTTTCTAGAGTCACTCCACTTAAGATTTTGATTGCCCTTCATAATGTAAATTATGCACTTTGTAACTTTAGAGAAATCAGGAACAAACACCTTAAGAGATTTACCTGACCAAAGAATGATTTAACTCTAGTTTTTCTTGCTAGTAGGTTGAGATGCTATATGGCTTTGACACATTTGGGTTCAATTTTGATGCCTTCTAGAGACAATATGTGACCCAAATACTTGCCCTTTATTACGCAAAAGACAAACTTCTTAGGGTTGAGGGAGATTTTATGTTCCTTACATCCAAATCTCTCAGATGATCTTCTCTTCTTTAGAGAAAACTATCAAGTCATCTAGGTAGACAACAATGATTTTTTCCTTCAAATCTACAAAGCATGAATTCATGGCTTTTTGAAAGGTGGATCTAGCATTCATTAGTCCAAAGGGCATTTTTGTAAGCAAAAGTTTCCTAGGGAGTAGTGAATTTTGTTATAGCCTAATCATCTAGGTGTATGATGTAACACCCCAAGCTTTCTCAGGGCTTCCTTAGGTCATTCACCTGACCCACTAGGGCTTCTTCACACCCTATGCTTCCTAGGATCTTGCTCAAGAGATCCTATTCCTTCAGTTGGAGGCACACCAACAAAGTAACATCATTGCTCGCTAGCCTTCCCCAGTCCACCATCAACCCTCAAGTCCACCTAGACCTCCAAGGGTGCTAACTAGTCATCTATGGTTTCTTTGGACTCCTTCTAACATCCAAGATCACAAAAAATTCTGATTTAATGGGCACATTCAACCCACAAGGCTTCAAACACCAAAATGCTCCAAAAAGGCTACTAGGAATTAGCCCTCCTAAATAACCGACAACAAGATTTCTTGGAAAACTTCTTAAAAACCCTACAAAAAAATTATATTTATGGACACCCTTTTTAGATTAACTCAATATTCTATAATTTTCCAACCCTCAAACTATCCATACAACCAAAGTACAAAATTGGGCTAAAATGAGGGTTTCAAAGGCTTTATCGCTGTTGTTATAGAAAAAAACCTTAGAAACCTTTCCAAGACCTCTTCTTTAGACTAGAGCAAGGCTAGACCTTCTCCTTAATCACTGTGTGAGCCAGATTGAGGCATTTGAACTCTCAATCCCCTCCATAGCTTGTTTTTCTGACTGTTATCCCTAGCCAAGTTGCATTTGGATTGCCTAGGGCATCACTTTAAAAATGTTTTCCATGCTTCCCATCAGCTCTCCTTTGCTGTACATAATGTGCAAGGAGTCTAGTTCAAAATACCAAGAGGCCATACATTTAATACAGTGGGAAAAGGCCCTAAGACTCCATTTTTTATTCATTGCCTAGTTCAGAACAGCAACTTGCTAACTTACAAAATAATTTATTCAACCACACACAACTCTCTGTAACAACACAAAAACTAAAAATAGAATTGAAGGAAAACTAATACTAACACTTCAAACTCAGAAAAACCTAAGTCTGATTTGTACAAAGCATGAAAAACACTCCAAAGCAAGAAATTGCTGTAACATAGTAAAAATGTTGATTACAATTCTTAAACTCTCATTTCTCCTTCCTCCAACCTCTTGAAAAGGTTGAGTTTGACCTAATATAGGCTTGGCATAGAAATTTATAACTACTTTAAGTGGTTAAAGGTCTCCCACAAAGAAGTTTCTCTTTTTGCATAAAAGTTACAAAAGTTGTCTATGACAACTTTGCAAAAAAATGAGCAATTTTTGCAATTTTGCAAATTATCTATCCAAACTTTCTCTACTTGCTACCAAACTTTCCAAAAGGCTTAATATGGATCCAAAACACCCAATAAGGACTATAAAACACTTTCTTTCCCTATTTGGCCCTCAAAAACCAAAAATTCTCTATTGAGCCAAATGAGCAATTTTTAGCAATTAGGAGCAATATTGCATTGTGGGGCTCTTCTACCCTATCTAACCTCACCTTAGGACCTAGTTGATCCTATTATTAGACTAGTGATGTTTCTATCATCACTACAAGCTAAAAATAAGGAAATACCTAGGTCTCATGCTTAGCCTACCTAGGTGCTCCTGCACCATACTCCCCTCCAACAAAGAACTCAAGGTGGATCAAATTGCAATAAATCTAGAGGTATGCCAACCTTCTTGAACTCTATCTCAGTGACCCATGTAGCCTTTGAAACTAGTTTTTCCTTCCATTTGATGAGGTGTTCCATGTACACCTTGTGCCTTGTAGTCTTGTTTACCCTTGAGTCTAATACCTTTTCTACCTCCAACTTGTTGTTTGTAGGTGTTGCAGCAGGTTCAAGATCTTCATAAACATTTGGACTGATATGAGATGAGTCACCTTTATATGGCACCAAGTCTTGCACATTAAAAATAGGGGATATGCCCAAATCAGAAGGTAAATCTACCTTATAGGTGTTTGCTCCATATTTAGCCAATATTTTGCAAGGCCCTACCCTCTTCATCTATAGCTTAGTAGGAATACCTTTTTGAAGCCTTGCTTTGTTCAAATGGACCATCACATAGTCCCCAATAGCAAATTGAACATCCTTCTTCTTTTCATCCACCTTGGCTTTGAGTTTTAGAGTGTTGTCTTGAATAGTTTTCTTGACTTGCTCCTAAATCTCCTTCATGGTTTGTACAAAGTCTTCAGCTTGACCACTAATCTGATCCATGTTTCCAAGATACCTTAGTTCACACACACCTCTTGGATGCATGCCATAAACAATTTCAAAAGGACTCTTTCTGGTAGTCCTATTCTTGCCATCATTGTAGGCATATTCTGCTTATGAGATGATAACATCCCAAGTCTAACCATACTCCTTAGTTAGGCACCTAAGAAGGTTACCTAAAGTCCTATTAACCACCTCATTTTGACCATTAGTTTGAGGATGGTAAGCTGAACCAAAAGACATGTTCGTGCCAAGCTTCTTCCATAAAGTCTTCCAAAAGTGACTCATGAATTTCACATTTCGATCTGACACAATGCTTAATGGAAGTCCATGAATCCTTACAACCTCTTTGAAAAACAAATGAGCTATATGACTTGCATCATTTTTTGTCTTACATGGAATGAAATGCCCCATTTTACTGAATCTATCAAAAAGAACATAGATGATATCATATCCTTGCTTAGTTTTAGGCAAACCTACAATAAAATCCATACTTACACAATCCCATGGCTAGTTGGGAATTAGTAGAGGCTGATAAAGACCCACATTGCTCATTCCTCCTTTTTCCTTCATACACACCATGCATTGCTCCACATACTTGGTTACATCTTTGACCAATTTAGGCCAATAATAGAAAGTTTGCACTAGTTCTATTGTCTTGCTGATATCAAAATGCCCACTCAAGCTGCCATTATGCTTCTCTTGTATTAGGTTCTCTCTCATGGAACCTCTTGGAACACAAAACTGATTACCCTTGAAAAGTAATCTATTTTGCATTGTGAATTCTAAAAATTTGCTATGGAATTGATTCTCAAAATCAATACATACCTTGCAAAGTCACTGTCTTCTTTATAGAGGTTCTTAAAACAATTTATTCCAATGCTTTGGAGATAAATCTCTTGAATAGTCAAGACTCTTAACAGTCAAGAATCTTCTACTTAAGGCATCAACAACCTTATTCAATTGCCCCTTTTTATGCTTTATGGTGAAGGTAAAAGCTTGCAAATACTCCATCCATTTCAAGTGCCTGTTACTTAGCTTCTCTTGTGTATTAATATAACTAAGGGCTTGGTTATCAGTAAAAACAACAAACTCTTTAGGCAGCAAATAGTGTCTCCACTTCCTAAGACACTGGACTAAGGCATACAATTCTAGATCATAGGATGAGTACTTCTTCTTAGCTTCATTTAGCTTCTCACTATAGAAGGCAACTGGTCTACCTTCTTGACTCAACACCCCACCCACTACTAGGCCACTTGCATCACACTCTAAGGTGAACAAATTTTCAAAGCTAGGAAATTGTAGGATGGGTTGAGTGGCTACTTGCTTCTTCAACATATCAAAGGACTTTTCAACTTCTAAGGTTTACCTAAACTTATACTTAACTCCCCCCTTTATGGTATCAAGTAAGTGTGCACAAATACCACTGAAATTTCTAATGAATTTCCTATAAAATTGAAACAATCCATGGAAGCTTCTTACCTCAGTGGTAGTGGTAGGTGTAGGCCAACTTAGGATAGCAGCAACTTTCTCCTTGTCCATCTTCAAGGTTCCTTTAGACACCACAAAGCCTAGATACACCAACTCTTGCTTGAAGAAGTCACACTTCTCAAGGTTGATAGCTAGCTTCTCCTCATGAAGCCTCTTCAAAAATGCCTCTACATGCTTGACATGTTCCTCTTTGGTCTTGCTGTAGATGAGGATATCATCCAAGTACACCACCACAAATCTGCCTGTGAAGTCTTTGAGCACTTCATTCATGAGCCTCATGAATGTGCTAGGGGCATTAAAAAGACCAAATGGCATCACAAGCCATTCATAAAGACCATCAATAGTCTCAAATGTTGTCTTCCATTCATCTCCCTCCTTTATTTTGATTTGGTGATACCCACTTTTCAAGTCCAACTTAGTGAAATACATAGCACCTCCTAGACAATCCATAAGATCTTCAATTCCGCGAATAGGAAACCTATACCTAATTGTAATGCGGTTAATGGCCCTTGAGTTAGTACACAACCTCCATTTTCCTCCCTTCTTGGATGCCAAAACCATTGGGACTGCACAAGGACTTATGCTCTTTTGGATTAGACCTTGGTCCATCAACTCTTGGACTTGTCTTGCCACTTCAAGGTTCTGATATGGAGTGAGCTTATAGGCTGCCTTATTAGGCAAAGATGCACCTGGTACAAAGTCAATTTAATGACTTATAACCCTCCTATGAGGTAGGGTAGTTGGGGTACCATTACTCACTATATCTTTATACTTTTCAAGAAAAGTTTGGACTTTAACTGGTACGGGTTCCTTGACTGATTTTTCTTCATTAGTGGGCTTTAGTATGACTGAAAATCCTTGGCTCTCCTTATGCTTAAGGTCTTTTACAAACTCTTTCTCTTCACATAGTAGCACACTAGGTAATTGGGACTGTGGTTCTTCCCCTTCCAACAAAGACTGAATTTTGAAAGTCTTGGCTCCTTTTTTGAATGTTATGGCATTAGCCCTGCCATCATGCACCACCTCCCTATCAAATTGCCTTGGCCTCCCTAGAAAAAGATGACCAGCATCCATTAGCAAAATATCACACAACAATCAGTCTTTATATCCTACAATTGAGAAGTCCACCCATGCTTGCTCATTCACTAGGATGCTTTTCCCTTTGTTAAGCCATGTGACCTTGTAAGGGTTGTCATGAGGTATCTTCTTTAGTTTAAGCTTTGTAATAGCCTCCTCTGATATTACATTATCAGTTGATCCAGAATCAGCCACCACCTTGCATACTTTTCCTAGGATCTTGCACTTGATCCTAAACAATGCCCTCCTATTTCTAGGCTCATCAGGAGTTGGTTTCTTGATCAGTACCCTCCTAAAAATGAGGTTCTCAACTTTGTTAGACTCAATATAGTCTATATCAGCATCCTTGCGACTTGTATTATCTTCTTGTGTATATGTTAGCCTTTTATCTTGGCTTGAGGAAGAGGGTTTGTTCGGGCACCTATAGGCAGGATGGCCTAGTTGACCACAATTGTAACACTTCATTGTTGCAAAGTAAGAGCTTCTCCTACCTCCTCTACCCCTACTTGATCCTCCTTGATTGCCTCTCCCTCTATTATAACCAGCTCTTGAAGAGTGGTCACTAGTTTGCTCCATGGGTTTGCTTTCTCCTTGGTTCTTTTGATCACTACCTTTGCCTTGGTAGCCTCCTCTTTGATTTTTCTGATGTTTTCCTTTGCCTCTATCTTTGAAGTTAGAATCTCCTTTCCTCTTGTTCTTTTCATCCACCTTCAAAGCTAGCTGATGAAATCTTTGGATAGTGGTAGGGGCCCACAAGCTAAGCTCTTCTTCAATGTTCCACTTCAAGCCACCGAGATACCTTTCCACCTTGAGTGACTCCTCTTCTTGCTTCTTGGATCTCAAACACAACCTCTAAAATTCTTCAGTATAGGAGGTCACATCAAGATCTTTTTGCTTCATTCCTTGCCTTTTTTTATGGAGTTGGATCTCAAAGTATTCAAGTAGGAAGTTCTCCTTGATTTTTCTTGCCATAGCACTCCAATATGCAATTGGATTCTTGCCCATGCTGACTCTTTCATCTTGTAAATACTTCCACCATGTTAAGGCTGAGCCTCTACAACTTGACTTAGCCACCTTAACCTTCTGTGCCTCTAAGATACCTTCACACTCAAAGTGGTTCTCCATACCCTCTAACCAATCCATAACTGGATCAATATCCATCTTACCACTAAAAAGTAGAACTCCTTCCAAGGCTTTACCTCCCAAGGCTTTGATTTCCTTCAAGAAAGGTTCTTCTTGCAAGATAGGAGCAAGTTCACATATGATGTCTTCCTCTGCTACCTTCTTACCCTTCCCATCTTCTTCTTCCCTTTTCCTGGCTTCCTCTGCAACTACATCCAATTTTTGCTTCACCTCTTCTAGTGCTTCTTCAAGAAGCCGATTTCTTTCCTTTTGTTCATTAACCTCTTTGGCTAACTCCACATTAGTCACCATCATGGATTCTCCTACTGATTCTTCAGTAGCTTCAGACATCAACTACTTTTTCTCAAATCTTTAACTCACTCTGATACCACTCTGATGTAACACCCCAACCTTGCTTCCAAACCCCAAGCTTTCTCAAGGCTTCCTTAGGTCATTCACTTGACCCACTAGGGCTTCTTCACACCCTCTACTTCCTAGGATCTTGCTCAAGAGATCCTATTCCTTCAGTTGGAGGCACACCAACAAAGTAACATCATTGCTCACTAGCCTTCCCTAGTCCACCATCAACCCTCAAGTCCACCTAGACCTCCAAGGGTGCTAACTAGTCATCTATGGTTTCTTTGGACTCCTTCTAACATCCAAGATCCAAAAAAAATCTGATTTAATGGGCACAATCAACCCACAAGGCTTCAAACACCAAAATGCTCCAAAAAGGCTACTAGGAATTAGCCCTCCTAAATAGCCGGCAACAAGATTTCTTGGAAAAATTCTTAACGACCCTACAAAAAAATTATATTTATGGATACCCTCTTCAGAGTACCTCAGGATTCTATAATTTTCCAACCCTCAAACTATCTGTACAACTAAAGTACAAAATTTGGCTAAAATGAGGGTTTCAAAGGCTTTATCGTTGTTGTGATAGAAAACCACCTTAGAGACCTTTCCAAGACCTCTCCTTTGGACTGGAGCAAGGTTAGACCTTCTCCTTAATCACTGTGTGGCTAGATTGATGCATTTGAATTCTCAATCCCCTCCATAGCTTTTTTATTTTACTATGGTCCCTAGCCAAGTTGCATTTGGCTTTCCAAGGGCATCACTTTAAAAATACTTTCTGTGCTTCCCATGGGCTCTCCTTTTTTGTACATAATGTAAAAGGAATCTAGTTCCAAATCCCAAGAGGCCATACATTTTATATGGTGGGAAAAGGCCCTAAGACTCCATTTTTTATTCACTGCCCAGTTCAAAATAGCAACCTGCTAACTTACAAAATAATTTATTCAACCACACACAACTCTCTATAACAACACAAAAACTAAAAACATAATTGAAGGAAAAATAATACTAACACTTCAAACTCATAAAAACCTAAGTCTAATTTGTACAAAGCATGAAACAAACTCCAAAGGAAAAAATTGTTGTAACGTAATAAAAATGTTGATTACAATTCTTAAACTCTCATTTCTCCTTCCTCCAACCTCTTGAAAAGGTTGAGTTAAACATAATATAGTCTTGGCATGGAAGTTTCTAACTACTTTAAGTGGTTAAAGGTCTCCCACAAAGAAGTTCTCTTTTTGCATAAAAGTTACAAAAGTTGTCAATGACAACTTTGCAAAAAAATGAGCAATTTTTGCAATTTTGCAAATTATCTATCCAAACTTTCTCTACTTGCTATCAAACTTTCCAAAAGGCTTAATATGGATCCAAAACACCTAATAAGGACCCTAAAATACTTTATTTCCCTATTTGGCCCTCAGAAACCAAAAATTCTCTATTGAGCCAAATGAGCAATTTTTAGCAATTAGGAGCAATATTGCATTGTGGGGCTCTTCTAACCTATCTAACCTTACCTTAGGACCTAGTTGATCCTATTATTAGACTAGTGATGTGGCTAGAATCACTACAATCCAAAAATAAGGAAATACCTAGGTTTCACGTTTAGCCTACCTAGGTGCTCCTGCACTAGTGTACTTCAATCTAATTGAAGCCAAAGAAACCATCCAACATAGACATCATTTCAGAACCTGCCACTATCTGCAGCAAGTGATCCATGTTGGGGAGAGTGTATTTCTCTCTAAGAGATGCTTGATTTAGATTTCTAAAATCAACATAGATTCTAATCTCCCAATTTTTATTCTTGATAGGGACAATATTAGCTATCCATGTTGGATGTTGTATGTGTTAGTGTAGTTTTTTAATTTTTTCTATTTTGCTAGGTTTTTCCTACACTTTTAATAATCTCGCTTAGGTTAATAAAGCATGTCTTATTAGGTGAATGGTTGTGAGGTGTCACCTTCCTACATGAGAGCATCCATTAGCTATCTTGGGAAGATACTTTGCTATCTTTAGTCCGATAGATGGTTGCTCCTCATTGGTTGGTGTTGCCACCTCCTCTCTCTTCCTAGCCTATATAAGCATGCTACCTGGCTTGTATTTGTATCTCTTATTTTTGCATCCTCTTAATGCTATTTTGCTTCCAGCATTTGCATTACTCTCTTGGAGACTAACTCTATGATGCTATTTTGATTTTTTATCATTTGCATTCATAGTTTAGATATTTACTCTTTGCACTAGTTTTCTGGGTTATTAATCTTTTCAGATTCTAACATGGTATCAGAGCTTTTCTATGTGCAAGAGTAGATTTTAGTTTCCTTATTTGAGAGATTTGGGAGGGGCAAATAAAGTTTATTGTAGTTTTTTGAAAAACGAAGTATGCTCTTCTCTTGCATCTTTGGATGATCCTGAGAATCAAAAAAAAGTTTTGACAAAAATAGTTTTTCTCTGGGGTTTCAATCTCAAATTTGACAACCAACTTGCATATTTGGAGTTTTCAATCAGTTTTGCAGGTTCCAGCATGCCATTGATGGACTTGAGAAGCTGATCCAGCATTTGCATGTCATATTTTGATTGCTGGGGTCGTTTTCTGATTTTTGGAGCCGTTTTTTACTATTAAAGGCATCTAATTTACACTACAGCAACATCTTCTGTTCATCAGCAAGAAAAACGCTTTCTGGGTTTTGTTCGCAGCCCCGAAAAACCATCTGGGTATCTTTTAGATTTTGCATGCAAGCTGTATATTTTTCAGGATCGAGCATGCAAAGCTACAGCCATACCCCTCTCCGTTGGCAGCCACAGATTTGAATGCAGTTTTCAAATGTCTCGTTCTTGCTCATACGGACTCCGATTTTGATGATTCTTATTATGAACTTGGCTATTTTTTTGTGCTCTATCCACTATTGGAGTTATTTTTTGATTTTCATGCATGAATTCTTCAAAAATTGCAGATTCTCAGCCATGACTGTGCACAGTTCTTGTTTTGGAAACTTCGGAGGATCATAACTTTCTCATACGACCTCATATCGAGACGATTCTTTTTTTGAAAGTGCATGATTTTTCGAGTAGATCGTAGTGGTGCTATTCGTTTCTTTGATTATTGTGCCCAAGTTTCACTTTTAACATATGCTCTTCATGAGGGTTTGTAATGCATTGAAATCAAGACCTACTTGTGGTTTTTTGGCCATAACTTTTGCATATGGAAGTATTTTTCCGATCCGAAAGAAGCGTCGAAAAGCTGGTTCTGAGACAGAGATACTGGTATAGGTTTTTTTGAGTTTTGATACAGTTTGGTTGCCTATTATGGCAATCAAAGTTAGATGTTCTATTTTGCACTCCGGGAGGCGTATCTTGAGCTTTCGATCTCCGTTTTTGGACTTCTTTATATTTCTGGAAAGCTCTTTCTGTGCTCTTTCCAGTGATGTTGGTTGTTGTTCCAGATTCTGTTCCAGACACATCCTATTCAGTCTTTTGCATTTTAGCATTCTGGTGGATATTCTGTTTGTTTCAGGTCCGGAGATCGATTTTGTTGCTTCAGTTGCTTCGTTTTGGGCTTTACCTTCTGTTGTTTCAGCCTTATGTTTTTTCTGATCATTGTTGATATTCACTGTAAGCATCTTTATGCAACGCACTGAGATAAAGTGCCACTCTTGCGATTCGGGATCCTTTTCATCATTGTGATTCGTTGTACTCACACTATTATATAAAGTGCCATAGGGGGGATAGTTGTTTGCCGCTTATAGGCTCTCTTTCTCTAATTCCTCATGCAGTGTCGACGACACATGCCTTTATTTGTGTTTGTACCTCACGCTCGATGAGTTTGGCTCCTGTGTTGTAGGAGATTTTTTGGCCCATCTTTTCAGCTACCTGTCACCTCACCTACCTTAAGGGGAGGTTATATTGTTGTTCTATGCTTCTTTGGTTGATGGTTCGTGCCTTGTATTTCCATGGAGGTTCTTTTGGTTGATGGTTCGTGCCTTCTATTTCCATCGAGGTTCCTTTGGTTGATGGTTCGTGCCTTCTATTTCCATGGAGGTTCCTTTGATTGATGGTTCGTGCCTTCTATTTCCATGGGGGTTCTACAGATCAGCATTTTGACAGAGTTTTGCGGTTCTTCATGCTTCATTGATGCTGCTTCTTCATGATCACTCCTTGTTCCTATTTTAGGGGACAATTTCCCTAGCGGGAGACTTCTTTAGTTCTTCACTAGGTTCTTACCTCTTTTTGGGGGAGGGTTTTTCCCTTGTGGTTTTCTCTCTTTTCCCACTTTCAGAGGTTGCATCTTCTTGCATTGTACTTGGGTACCTAACATGGCCTCGTTGCCGGGACCCATTTCTACATCCACCTAAGCTTCGCTTATGGGGGGGTGTTAGTGTAGTTTTTTAATTTTTTCTATTTTGCTAGGTTTTTCCTACACTTTTAATAATCTCGCTTAGGTTAATAAAGCATGTCTTATTAGGTGAATGGTTGTGAGGTGTCACCTTCCTACATGTGAGCATCCATTAGCTATCTTGGGAAGATACTTTGCTATCTTTAGTCCGATAGATGGTTGCTCCTCATTGGTTGGTGTTGCCACCTCCTCTCTCTTCCTAGCCTATATAAGCATGCTACCTGGCTTGTATTTGTATCTCTTATTTTTGCATCCTCTTAATGCTATTTTGCTTCCAGCATTTGCATTACTCTCTTGGAGACTAACTCTATGATGCTATTTTGATTTTTTATCATTTGCATTCATAGTTTAGATATTTACTCTTTGCACTAGTTTTCTGGGTTATTAATCTTTTCAGATTCTAACAGTATGGGGTAGATAATATTAGCTTCTAACATTTTATGAATTTATCTAAAGATGGCATGTAAATTCATTAGGTTATAGTTGTGTTTCTTTTTCCTAAAAGGAAATGCATCTGTCTTAATGGTGATTTTATGCTTAAATTCACCATCCCTAAAGGTTTTCAATTCTTCATAACCCCATGCAAAAACATCTTCATATTCAGAAAGTAGTGCTTTATTTATGATTCCTTCTTTGTTTGAACAACAACTACCAATGTTAATCATTTTAGTCTTAAGTTAAGTACCTACATTGATTCCCTCATAATCATCTCAGGTTTCACCCTTCCTGCCTCTTTCTCTCTTGATATATGCATCATTTCTATTGAACAATATTTCTTAAGAGATTAGGTTTCTAGGCATATTGTTACCTTTTAATTTCTCAGCACCTAGCTCCAAGTCTTTCTTATTGTCAGGAGAAAACTCTTGACAGGGACTAACACTCCCTTCAATGTACAGGTTAGTGAAGGGCTCGATTCCTTCTAGAAAGCACTAGATTTTCTTATCATTTTTAAAGACTTGCCATAATTCACCATTATCTGACACATTAGGTTTGAAGAGGACTTCAACCTTGTATTCCTTATCTTTGAATTTTAGTTGATGTAACAGATGGGATGAAGAGGTAGTTAACATACTAATCCTTTCATTTTGTTCCCTTGGAAAAAATTGTATATAAAAGGCATCAAGATCTTCTATCTCATCCCAAACTATATTCCTATAATTCCTAAGTCTTGGGTTCTTCATAGTATATTGAATTCGTACTTGTTTCACTATTAGTTCAATGTCACCTTGGTTTGTAGAATTTTCAACCCTCTTTTCTTTGCAATAGTAATGCCTAATAGTAATTATTCATATTTTGTAGTGTTGTTTGTGTTTTTGAACTGTAGCTTGTGTGCTACTTGTGTCAAATCTCCCTTAGAGGAAATGAGCACCACACCTTCTCCTAATCCAATTGTTGCACAACTTCCATCTAATTCTAAGGTCAAAATTCCTTGATCATCAGGAGGATTTGATTCCTATTGAAGAGTACTAAAATTAATGAACATCATATAATTCCCACACTCTATTTCTTGATACAAGATTTGAGCCTTAGGATCATCAGATTTTATTACACTAAATTTAGCTTTTTCCTTAGGCTCAATTTTGATCTTTTTGTTGCCAATAGGATTGAAAGCATGAGACCAATCAAGTTTTATTTTACCTCCCATATCCCTACAAAATCTCCTACTTAGTATCATGCCATAACTAGTAGGGATGTTAGCCAGAAGGATAGTTTATTTCATTCTTTTTGTTAGATGTGCAACTAAGGCTAGTTGGGCATCCTTTACTTGACCTATTAAGGGAACTTATATTTTGCATCCATATAATAAAAATTCCTAAAGGTCTTGGTTAAGGGTAAGCCTAAGGCAAGAGCAATAGTACTGATGCACCCAAGTCAATTATGTAATTACTTAGCTTGTGACCATTGACATATAAAGACACATAGAAATGATAAGGTTTCTAGCTAGGGGAGGTAGCTAGAACTAAAGATTTTCCTTCATTGAATAACATAGGTAGGATTTATTCTTCATTAGTAGGGGAAATGCACTAGTACTAGGTTTATTATTACTAGCAACATTGATATTTGGGTTACTAATTTCACCTCTGCAATAGTCAACTATCTTTTGCAATTCACTAGGATTAGATTTCAAATATTCTAGAGGGGAAACTTGAATATGAGAATCTTTACAATACTAAATAATATCAAATGAAGAATCAAACTTACCACTTGGCTCTAATCTCGATGGCTCTTTCTTTGAGGTAGAGGGGGTAGAAGTAGTACCCATGGTTGGTGAATCAGGAGTAATGTTTCGAATAGGAATAGAGCTCACCAGAGCTTTGTTCTTCTGGCTTCTTGTGGTTATGGTCATTTTTACTCCATCCAAAGTGACAAAATAGTCACCTCCTATATATGAATCTAATTCATAGTTGGAAAGAGCATAATCATCTTCACTTTTTGTACATTTCATTTTTAGCTCATTACTTGCGTTCATCTTCTTGTATCTATTAATTTTAGGGAAAGATTCACCATAATGATCTTATCCTAAGTGGAATATGCACATGCTCTATTTCTTAGCAGATGCCTCAATAGCAAGCCTTTGTTTAACTATAATGACTTTATTTCATGTTTCTTTCTGAATATATCTTAATATGGCTATTGAAATGAAGAAGTTGGCTTACCCATTTTCCTTTTCATGATAATCATCTTATTTAAAAACTTTTGAAGCATTGTCATGATGTTAATAGTGTTATTAGTAGATCTTGCAAAAGCTCCATTATGAATGTTTCTCTTCCATTTCCCAACTACTATCAAGTCATCTTCTAGTTCTATGGCTAGAGTTTGAGCAACTTGGAGATCTACTACATGCACTCTTTTGATTTAAAAACCGATTCTAGAGGCATAGAACTGATGAAAAATATCTTTTGATTATCCATAGTTGGATTACTTGTAGTAGGAATTATGTTAACCAATTTTTTGAACCTTGCAACAAAATCTCCAATGGGAATATTCGGTTTCTTCTTGATTTGAGTAAGATGAGACAACATTGCATGCTCGACTTTTGTGCTTTTATAGAAGGTCTCAAACTAATTTTGCATGTCATCCCAAGTTGTGATGCATCCAATAGGAAGATGTTGGAACCAATCAATTCCATTTTCAAGTAGTGTTTCAAAAAACATCCTTACAGTTACATCTTTGTGTTGAGGGGAGACAACACTATAGGCTAAAAAGAAAGCAACAACACGTTAATTTGTAGAAACCTTCTCATTACCATTGAACTTGGGAAAATTATTCTAAGGGGATCTTGGTAAGTCATTGTTAGCTACAATTTTTAAAGGACCAATAACATTACCCCAAGGCATTTCCATTGATGTAGGAAGAGTAACTGGTACTGGCTAGAAAGTAATGACAATTGGGGCTACCACTCCATGTAAGGTGAGAGCATTACACAACAATAGATTCTATGTTAAAAAAATGGGTGTGGAGAGGACTGACTACATCTCTTGGAAGTACGATGGGGTGGTGGAAATAGAGCCCCATAGATACCTTGTAATATCAGGTCTCTTGAGAAAGCTCTTCCTCTTCTCAGGGGGTCTTCTAATATGGGAAAATCAGCTTCCTTCAGCTCTTCAAACACTAGATGAATTTGACCATAATCATGAACAGTCCTAGTATACTTAGGGTTCAAGGTGAACTAACTTGTTTACAAATAGGTACCTTTAGGCTTACCTCAACCTTCTTTTTTGAAGTACACCTTCCCTATACTCAATGTTGGCTTCATCTTGTTCTAGTACAAAGCTAACTATTTTATACTCATTTATGGAATTTCTACTTCTCCAAGTGAGTGTATTCAACTGGTTGACTCTATCTTCTTATTTTTCTTGGAAGAAAAGGTTAGGCTGAATTATTAGGATTTGGCCTTAATGACATAGAACCATTTTTCCTCATGGGTCAAAAGACACAACTCAAATAAATATGTGAGTGCCTAGTTTAGAGTTGTTCCAGTGAAGCCACAAAAAGACTTATTGAGAACACTTATAAAATGAGTAATAGGCACAAGAGATTTTTATCTCTCCTATGAATTTCAATACAAGGAAACATGTAAACTAGAGATTCTTTAATATTCCCTCAAAGAGTCACCAAAAACTATTGGTTAACAGTTTGTCTTCCTTGGTTTGGTTTATGCCCTGACTCTTATTGTGCGCAATTTGGTAAAAGAAAAAGTAGCTAACAATAGAATGGGTCAATGTAGGTATTCTTTCAAGGACCCCTGAATTGAAAAGGTACAACTTTTTTGTATGCAAATATTTGCAATGGATATTGTTTTTAGCAGATCAACAAGATTTAGGGGTACTCTTGACCAGAGAGCAGAAGAGGTATGACCAAATTTCCTAAAGACTTTAAAAAACCCAATCAATTTTAAGATGTTGAACCACAAAGCTCCACAACTATGAATGCACATGAGATATTTTCAAAATTTTAACTCCTTAATGCAATCTATCCTACTTACTAAATGCGAGATGCGACAATGGAACACTAACTAATAATGCATGTTGCATAAGAAAAGAGAGAATGATTAAGTAAAAAATTCCCAAATTGCACAAGTTAATGAGGTTGCACAACAACTATTTGCTTCTCACTCGGTAGCTTACATTAACCAAATCCCATACTTCCCACATAGCCATGAAGATGCACATGAACTAACTTGCATAGAACAAAGGAAATGAGATAATACTGAAAATAAGGGAAACACAGCTTATAACCACTGAAAAGAAAGAAAGAAAACCCAATTCATTTGCAATCACACAGTTTTCATCAACAACACATTTCATTCCAACCATCATACAAGAACTAAAACTAGACTAACATGAATGATATAATCAAAACATGGACGCAGAGTCTCACACAATAGTCCCAACTACAATAGTTTGCCCACGTTAAATATTTTTTGATCTTATTCACTTCTAAAAAAGTTACATTTATAGAACCTTTAGGAATTGGCCAATTAAATTTTATGATTACTCAACAAAGCATCCATGAATATTCTTAAAATAGGATTGACTAGATATGTCATCCATTATAAAACTTTAGTGTATGAGGAAAATGTTAAATATGGCTAGAATATCAAAAAAGTGTGTGAGAGAGAAGAGGTGACACTTGTCATACGTTCATAGGGGAGAGTATAATCCTTTATTAGAGCATCAATTTTTCTTTGGAGTTACAACCATGGATTTGTATGCCTTTACTGCATCAGTTACACTTTTCAACTCATCGATCCTTGGAATGAGAATGTTTTCAACTCTAATCATCTAATAATCATGCATTTTTGTCAATTCTTCAACTCTGGAAATCTTTGATTGGAGCTTCTTCACTGCATGCTTTAGAATATAATCCAGTACTAAGAGTTCCAAAATATTTTCCACCTGGAAATTTGATGGATTAGTAACCTCTTTAGAAAATTCTAGAAACTTAGTCTTCATTTGATTGATATCTACCGAATGATCATTATTGGTGACATATGATTCAGTGTGTAGAACCTTTAAATTTTTGAATTTATTGTCCATTAATTTCTTCACTAAATAATATGGATCCTTCATCTAATGTTTAGACTTCACTATGTTGTTAGTTTTGAATTCGAATGATTGCTTCCATTGAAGCAATTTTTCTTGGCCTGTCTTAAGTTTCCTGTGGGTCACAAAAATGTTGGCATTCATGTCAATCACCTCTTGTAACAAGGCCAATTTCTCTATTAGGCTCTATGATTCTGTATGCATCAAAGTCTAGTGTCTTGACCCTACTTCTCTCAATTTATTAGTGTCTAATATAGATTCCCAAGGTTCTCAATAAGACGAGGACCTTAGGCCTTTATTTCATCAATCTAGGGACAACCAATTTGACCAAATTACATCTCCTGTTATAGCTTAAATAGAAAATTCTCATTCTCCTCAACACTTGAGTTGAATGTTGTTGTAGAGATACTTCCAAGTGTAGCTCTGATACAATACATCAACTCCTTATTTGAGGCTTTGAGTACTGTTAACCAAAAATGTTGTCCTACCAAAAAATTCAAGTCAAGACCTAAGAATACCATAGTGCTCATCTATTTGAAAATTTGAATATTAGGGCACGCAAAAATTCTTTGGTTATACACATTATATCCTAAGTCCCAAGGTTAAGTTCATATTTTAATATCTTTGTTAGCTCACATTTTTCCTGTCATTAGATCTTCCTAGATCGATGAGTGTCTCCTTGTGGCTTTGCAAAAAAACATGAACTTTATTCCATGTGACAAGGTGATAGTTTGACACATGTCTAGGTGGTGCCTTCTTCTTCAGCATAGTTGTTAGTAAGTTTTTGTCCATAGTCAGATCTGAAATAATCCATGGTTGTCACTTTATCACTATACAAAGTTACAAGGTCATTATCCTTGGTGACAAAGTGAGAGGTTGACATGTGGCATGTGGATCCTATCTTTCTTGTGGGCCACAAACTAGTGGATAGATTGTTAGAGAAGTTTGCAAAAGGAAACATTTCTATTGGTCAGGTTCTGACATGAATTGGTATGTTTTTGGAGTTGTTAGATAGATTATGATCAAGTGGTCATCATTTTTTTGCTAACAGAAGTTGCACAAAGGATACCCACAATGACATGGCAAGGTCCCAACACATGTCCCTAATGGGCACCATTTCTTTAGATTGTAAAAGGTCAAAGGTCAAAGCTACAATAATATGACCATGTTTCCATGCTACGATCTTATGATCTAGCATAAGATCGTGAAGTTAATTATCAAAGTTCTCGATGTTATGATATTCAGCTATCGTAGCATCGTAGAAGTGTATGGTTGCAAGACATCATAAGGAGGGTTGTAATCTTATGAGATGTAGTTATTGTAAGATTACAGGTACAACTAAATAGTCTCTCGAGGACATGAAGATAAGGGTTTTTCATAGCAACGTAGTGATCATAAGATCATAAAGAGACTTCAAGGGAGGCCCAATGTTAAGATAGGTTGAGGTTTGTAGGATTGTAGAACCTTGAGTTGACAAAAATAAGGGTGTTTCACTAGTCTAAGCTAGAAAAGAAAAGGGTCTTCAACCAATAGGATCACAGGAAAGGTACAGGATGAGTGTTGAATATGATTGACCTACTAATACATTTGAGTTGGCATGCTGATAGTGAGAAAGAAATGACTCTTTAATGGTGGATCAAATTTTTGATTGTTTGTAGATTGATTTCAGCATTTCCCATGCCTAGAAAATGCAAAAGGATCATGCACTCATCACCTAGTTATCCATCTACCCTAGTTATGCATTAATGATCGTCACTTTTGTCTTCTTAGGGTTGTTCTTTTGGGAAAATATTGGTTTTCCTTGCATCTGGGTCTATTTAAAGATCAAATTTTCTAAATCTTTATGGTTATTTCCTATAAATCTTAATGATGGTAGTTGTGCCTTGGCTTCTAGTAGAAGTTTCTTAGTCATGCTTCAACTATAAAAGCAAGTTTGGTACCCTTTCAAGGATTTTTGTTGATCTTTCTCTAATTCTCTAGTATTGCCTTCTTTGCATACTATGATAATTTCTCATGCCTCTAAGCTATTGTAATTCTCTTCCCTATCTCTTTTAGCCATTAACACACTATGCAAGATTTATTTTCCTCTAGTTAATGTCCTTCTCTATATTCTACAATTTGCATGATTGTATCTATTTTGGCATTCGAATAATATTGAGTGAAGTTTCTTCCTATAGCATTCTTTTGTTTTCTGATCTACATGTGGTTGTTGAAGTAAGAAAAGTTTGGATTTGTATCCTTTGAGGTTATAATTGGTTAACTATGCATTTATGGGCAACAATAATATCAAACACTCTATTTTGGTGCATCACCTCCTTATATTAGATTAGGTAGTTTTCTTCTATGCATTCCTTCTCCCTTTTCCTCTTTAAGAGTAGTTAGGTGCATCTTGATAGCAAAAAGGAAGTCAACCTTCTCCAAAGACTCAACCTTATAGTTTAAGTCCCACAACTTGGAGGTTGTTTCCATGTTTCACAAGTTTTTCCTTAGGTAAAAACTTTGGACAAGGGTGCAAACTTTTGTAACAATAGTTTTTGGCATGCCTGGTGGGACAATATTCAGAATATTTCAAAGCCTACTAGTGTCAAAAGAGAATAATTTCAAGTTCACACTGAGAAGATAGTGTTGGTCTTAGTATTCTAGGCCTTCAAGAGGCTCATTTCCAGAAAACATTTGGCAACTCTACACCCTTCATATCTAGTTCCAAACAAAATTTGTTGTGATTCATGCCCAAGGCTGAAACAAGGGCATCTTCTAGAGGTAATTTCCAATATCAAGAGCTTTTATTTTCAAATACTAGAAGAAGAAATACTAGAGTATCTTTATCACAAGTTAAGAGTACAAAAGAAATACATACCCCTGCAAGATTAATCTCCACTCCTCTTGTTGTGAGATCTCAACCTAGAAAACCATTAGCTCATATTAATAGACCACTTGCTTATATGGCTAGAGCCCATGCTTTTGCCACCTTTAGTGGTGGATGTCCTCTTTTATTGGCCCAAATACATGACATACCAGTAGCTACACTTAAAATTATACCTAAATTTATTAGTGAAACTTCTATCTCTCACTTGGAACACATTCAAGAGGTTGCAAATGTCTGCAGCATCCATAGTATTATAGAAGAAGATGTGGCCATTAGACTCCTAGATTCATCTTTAAAAGGGAAATCCCTACAATGGTATAGGGGTCTATCAGATGGTTCTATAATGGATTGGGATGGATTAGGAGTAGGACTTTGTAAACATTTTAAGGACAAAAATGACTATTTGTTACTTTTAGAATAACTAACCATCATAAAAACAACCCCCCATGAATGTATGACTGATTTCAACTATAGATTTCAAAAGACATGGGACATAATATCTACTTCAGTGAAGCCTACCCCTGGTAATGCTTTCAAGCATTAACTTAGAGATTTTAACAGTGACATTGCCACTAAATCCAAACCATTGGAGGAGATACCTTACCTAATTCTTATGAAATAGCAATAAGGGCAGAAAACATATTAATACTATTGTAAATATTCAAGACTATGCTAAGTTACTAAGAGGGGTGGGGTGAATTAGTAACTTCTAAAACTTTCAACAATTTCAACCTTTAATCCAACCATTCAATTAGCATTTATCTATTATATACATTCTGATCTAATTGCATGCATAAGAAACTAAAAGCATTCATAACATTGAGACACAAATATTTGGTGACCTAGAAACCTTCAAAATAGAACATAAAATGGGGGTGGGGATGATACCCACAACTTTAGTATTGTAGTATAAAGTTAGCCTATTAAAGCTTACATTGACCACTTTTGATGATCTACCTTGTTAGGAGCAATAAGGACTGCTAGGTCCACCTTGTGAAAGGATTTACAAACATACAATCAAATATGCACTCGATAAAGAGATTTACAAAATACTGCTAGGTCTACCTTGTGAAAGGATTTGACTGATCCACCTATTAGGATGAGGTAGTAGTAGATCTTTGATCTGCAACTTAGTTTGTTGAATGAGATTCCTTTGTGTATTGATCACCTTTCTGGGATAGATATGTCTATGTTGCTCCTTATGCTATTATGGCCTTTCCAATTCAATCCTTCTACTTTTCTCTAATGTAATTTACATTCACATATTCATATTTTCATTCATTACATTACATCATGCATTGGATATGAAACAAAGCATTACATATATATCAATCCAATTATACAAATTACAAAGTTGGCCATCATATAAGTTACCAAAAATGTTACAAAGTCATCCCAAATGAAGACATTCAAGTTTTGAAGATTGACTTAGTAAGGTTCTAATACGCAACATCCACTATCAATACTATACATCGTCATGCACTCAGTAGACATAGAAGCTCGGTCCATACTGATCACTTCTAAGTAGTCCTAAACTCAATCTACACTGGTGACTTGGTAGACATTGTGAAACTTGTCATATAGATTGAGTCTCTTGATTTACATTGTATGACTCAGTAAACATTCTGACCTCAAGCTCAGTATAAACTAAGTCTATTGGTGAACATTGGGAAGCTCAGTTAACACTAGACTCTCATCACATACACTATGAACTTGGTGAACACTACACTGCTCAGTAACCATTGATAAACTTGACATCAACTAAAATGCACAGTTTACACTGTTAGTCTTCACTGAATCTGCTCAGTAACCACTAGGATGTGTCCAAAGGAAATAATAGCAACTATAAAACTTAGCGAACAACTAAAATACATGGCAAACACTGTAAACTATACAATGAACTTGGTAACCATATACAATCTAAATAAGTGTGTGTCACTAATAAAAAACTTGGCTGATATGTCAACAATCCCTCCCTCTAGCATTAGTGACAAAAACACTTATCAGTCAAAATTGAATACCTTATGTCCATCACCACATGATACTGGCTTGGTGGAGTATACTATTTTTGGGATTTTTCAAAATTTATTTTTTAAGGTATATATAGTATACTATACATCTTCTTGCTATATAAAACATGTCTTACTTATTGCAAGTTCTCCCCCATAGCATATTTCTCCTCATACTATGCGTCTCACTATGTACATGTCTTACTCCCCCATAACATATGGCTTTCTCCAATATAAATTTTCTCCCCCTTTTTGACAATAATGCCAAAGCTTTATTCTATTTTATTTACATAGAAACACCAAAATGAGACAAAAATTTAGAATGTACCTTAAGAATGATTGCCAAGGTTTTATCCAAATTTTCCTGTAGGACCTTACATGTATGAAGTGCAATTTGGACTTCTACCAATAATACTATCATGTGGTCCACAATAGAGAAGTTATTGTCATGGATTAGAGTTTTTGAATATGCAATATGTTTTTGTAGTGCATCCATGTTGGGAACAATCATGTTTTCTGTGTCAATAAATGTAGATCTAGTCCTTGCTTCTTCCCTTAGCAAGTGTGTAGAGCTTGAACTGGGGTCAAGTTGCAGCTGTTGAGCACTACCCTTTAGATCTTCATCTATTTTGGATAATTTTTCCTTTGCAAATCTAGAAACAACATATAGATTCCCAAAAAGTGATGACACATTTGAACATGATGTTGCTAAATTTCTTGAAATTGTAGAGAGCTCTACTTGATGAATGGAAATTTGTTGAGCAATGTGCTCCAACATTTTATTGTTAAACTTCTTTTCAGCCTTCTACAGTAGCTTATCTTGTCCTTCAGTGTCTTCATTGAATTTCTGGATTACTTCTACTAGCTGATACAAAATAGGTTGAGAAGAATCGATCTCAATTCCTATAGCCTCTGCCAAATTTTTTTTAGCATCTTCACTTATCTTATACTCTTTATCTCTCTCCTCTCTTAGCCTTTGCTATTTAGCCTTCTTTTGGAGGAGTTCACCAAATGTCTAAATTTGGTCTGGAGCAAGCTTGTAAATATCCCAATTGGGGATTACTATTTTCTCATCTAAATCAATGTCTTCCTCTATCTCCTTTCCTTTTCCCAAAAATGTTGTGCTCGGTTGAACCTTGGGCTCAACTATCCTTGCAATAAAAATTGAAACTATACTAACTAAAGGAATACTTAGAGAAAAACTTGAGGAACCCCAAATTGGTGTGCTCAAAACTATAAAACCCAAAACTGGTATGCTTACAACTGAAGAAGTCAAAATTGGAGAAGTCAAAACTAAAGTACTTAACTTGGTAGATGAAGGAAGAATCAATAGCTCAGTGGATGAAGTGGAAGTCACTTTTGTCAATGATGTGTTGAGTTGAGTGGGAACAAAGAGTAATTTCACATTTGATATATCACTAGTGGTCACAATCAAAACTTGCTGATGTTATCTCCACATTTGATGTTGACACTAGCTTGCTTGGAGGGTGAGGAAGTGAGGCAATGACTACTATTTCTATCTTGACGGGGTTAGTCTCCTTATCATCTTTCTTTTCTTCCTCAACAACCTCTTGTCCTTGATCCTCTTCATCTTCTTCATTGTCAAAGTGAGTTACTTCTTCAACATTCTCTTCTTCATCCTTCTCCTTATCTTCTTCTTCATCATCATCTTTGACATTGACTGGAAAATCACTTTGTTTGTTGCATTAATAACAACATGCTCCATGTCCTCGATCAAAACTAGACAAGCGTTAAACTTTAGAGTCAGTTTTTCTTCATTTTTCTTCAATGACTCTTTCACCTCAACATCTAATATGCTCAGTAATAACTACCTTAGGGTTTGTCCATATATATCCTTGTCAGTCTGCATAGCAAAATCCCATCTTGGCTTTATCTTTTCTAATAATTCACTAGGAACTTGAGAAGCAAGCTGATCTAGTGAGTATTTCCACTTACCCATTTTCTTCAACACCAAGTCTTCAACTTGCTTCTACTCCTCTGCTATCCTAATCTCATATTTTAATGATTAAAATTTTTTCATGTCTACTCCTTCCAATTACTTTAACCTATCCTAGAAGATGGGTGCAAGTTTTCTAAATATGATGTCACCTCCTTCTTTGACAACATTCTTTCTTGACCTCCTAGTGAATACTATAGTGGATGGTTTTTCTAGCTTGGTGATGATCACCTTGCCTTTCTTCTTTAAAGGTTCTTCTTCCTCAAACTCTAGCCTTTAATTCATCATATGTTCCAAATTATGTAACATTAGGATCAACTGGTTCATTGATAAGAGCTTCAATGATATCCTTTGCCTCATCAATGTTGACCTCATAACCAAGAGGTTTTACCCACACTATTCTAGGATTAGCTACTTGAATATACACCTTGTCACTATTCACCATGAAACATATATCATCTTTGTAGTCCTCAACTAGTTTCTTAGGGATTCTAAACCTGCTATTCATTTTCTCCTTAAACACATTGAAGTATTTGTCCATAATACTGTTGCAATTTTTACCCATCTTTGCAATATACTTATTGATTTGATAGAGCACAGGGACATCTTTTCTCCATACTATAGTGCCTTTAGAAGGAAAGAATTTTTGTACATAAAAGAATAGGCAAGTCAATAAGGAACCAAACTTACATGGGTTGTTCTTTGAAGTTCTTATGCCTTCCATGTTCTTGTTGAACTATCTCAACAATATCTTGGCAAGGTCGTATGATAAATTTTTCTTATCCACCTTGTAAGCTAAGTCTATAGCTTCACATGAAACACTATTTAGTTTTCTTGAAATATATCTTGTGTGTAATGACATGAATACCAAAATTTAGTTCCGCATTAGTGACACTACTAATTTTCATTCCTCAGCCATCCCATTCAGCGAGGGTTTTATTGTCCAATTCTACTCGACCTAGGGTTTTTGTCATTTTGGTTTTGGCTAGCATAGGGAGGCCAATGATTTGATGAATCATCTTCTTTGTTATCAAAATTTGTTGGTCTAGCCATAGCTATCTATTATACACCTGGTTGAGGATAAACCTAATCCATTTGATTTGAAATTCTTGAGGCATGTGATAGATGTGTGTCAACCCTTTGGTTTCTAGATGTTGATGCTTAGGTTTTAGGACTCCATTCACACATAACTAACCTAGGGCATCATCCATTTATAGTGTACCAATTTCTTGGATAACACATTTAAAATGAGTGCAAATATCATTGATAAGAAGTACCTTGGGAGGAATTTGAGCTTGTGCACCACTTGGATCTAAGGTTTTAGCAACTGCAGGAGTGAGCTTGAAATCTAGCACCTTCCACTCAACTCCATGAACCAACATGTTAGGTCCTTGCTTAACCTAGCTATTGCTAGGTGCCATTTTCACTCAGTAGGGTTTGAGAGAATTTGAAATACTTTTACTAAAAATTCGCTCAAATCACTTTGATTGCACTAAAAAATCATTCTTCATAATAGCACTCAAAATTTCATGACAAGAAATGATTTTGATTCCATGCCTTTTGTTGAAATTTCACCATTAATGCTCGGTGCAAAAGTAGATATGTTGAAAAACTAACATCCACTACTTGCCATTGAACACTCGATGATGTCTTTGTGACTTCATAACCATATGAATCTTTATTACTCCTGGCGTTGCTCGATAGAGTCTATGACCTAACCTCACTCAGTAGAGGAGTAACTCGGTAGTAACTAATACCGATCTCACTCAGTGATCCCTTTGTATCCCGAATAAAGTTTTGGATCTTTGCTACCTTTTAATTAGAACTTATTTGGATGTCATCTTTGATAGCCTAGTTCCAGTTCTCCTATGAGAATTTAATTAGTAATGGTAGAGTCACCCAATTCTTGAGTGACTTGTCCATCATTTCTCGATCTTGTATCCTCTGTAGACTTAGGAACCCATTGTATTCTTATTTATTTTCAGACATTATTAGCTCTTGCCTTCTTCTCATCTTCAATTTTATTAGTATTCATGTAGTTCTTGGCAAGATGACCAAATGTTGTACAAATGAAACATATTTTAGTAGTATGCCTTTTCCTCATATGATGTTTAACACAATTCACACCAATGTGTCCAAATTCTCCATAGTAATGAAATATGCACTTGGTGTTGTAATCCCATCCAAATATTGCTTTCACAATTTTCTCTACTGGATTCAATACCTTGGTTTTGCATTCTGATGACTTGTGTCCATGTTTCTTGTATTTTTGACATTTTCCTTCAAATCTTGGTTTGTCTTTACATTGATTAGCTCTATGACCATGTTGATTGCAATTGTAGCATTTTCCATTGAATTTTTCTTTTCCATTGCTCTAGTACTTGTTTGATGTATGACCTATCTTATCACAATGATTGCAAGTAGGGCTTTGGTTCTTTTGAGCTCCTTTCTTGGATGATTCTCCTTCTTTTGTATATCGAATTCCTACTTTTCCTTTTTGCCTATAGAGGTTTTTCTCATTCAATTGATTCATGTCTACTTAAGATTTCATCATTCTTTCATTGATTCGCTTCTAAGAGTTTAGATCATTCCTCAATCTTTCATTGATTTGTCCTTTAGATTTCAAATCATTTTTCATTCTTTCATTGATTTGCCTTTCAGAATTTAGATCATTCCTCATTCTTTCATTTTCAAATTTTATACTCATGAATTCTTCATTTGCATTGGAGAACTAATTAGTTAGGTCTACTTGTTGAAGGGATTGTTTCTAGATTTCATTGTTCCTTCCATCCATTTCTTCTTTTATCTTGTTTCTCTGTTCCAAGGCTTCACATAACCTTACCGATTAAATTTCTCGTTCTCTTCTTAGCTTTCTTACTTCTTGTAGGGAACCATTATTTTCTAGGAGCTCTTTTATTACTTCATTGGCTTCATCTAAATTTCTTGAATGAAGGTCTTCAATTCTTTCTTCAATGTATAGTTGATCATTCATTTGAATTGAAAGTTCTTTTATTCTTTTTAAGGATTGAGAGAGTTGCTCCTTTGCTTTCTTGAGTTGGGAAATGACCATTTCTAAATCCAAATTTTCATTGCCAATGGCTTTTTCAAGTCTAAATATCTCTATGGTCTTGATCTTTGCCCAAGCTGTTAAGCTTTCTCCTAAGAACCAAAAAGCTCTGATACCAATTGTTGGAGATATTCAAGACTAAGATAAGTTACTGAGAGGGAAGGGGTGAATCAATAACTTCTAAAACTTTCAATAATTTATGTTGGGACTAAAAATTGCATGCTTCATTTTTAGTCACATTTTCAAATTTTGAGAAATCAAGCCCCATAAATGCCCTTTTGATGAGATTGTAGCTGGCTGTTAGTATGAGGCCTGCATGGTGTTCAATGTTTCTAACACCTTCTCCATGAAGATAAATTGACATTTTGAACCATTCTGCGAAGTCCTATTTTGAGTGCATTTCAAATCTGCATTTTACCCCAAGTGTTAGACAACGACAGGAGGCTGTGTTTGCATCTGAATATCTCGCACCCAGAAAGGTTTTGTGACTTTCCACTTTGAGAGTATCTAGTGTCCATACCTGAAAACCTATGTTTTAGATTTTGAGTCGTTTTGAGTCCTTTTCAAAGTTGGTCAATTACTGTTTTCATGTTTTTGCAAAATATTCAAAATTTTGGGAAGCCCTGTTTGACGAGTAAAAACTTTTGACAAGTTGATCCAAATGTTGAAATTCCTATTGCATTACATTGTAGGTGTCAGAGACTTGTTATGTTTCAAGTTTCATATCATGACGAATCTTTTTGATCAGTTCTCAAGCGTGATTCCAAATGGAATTTTTGACTTTTTGATGGTGTCAGTATTTGCAGATTGATTGGAAGCCCTATTTGTGACGTTATAACTCAAAATTTGTGATTGGTCAAGTCAAATGGATTGTACCCCTGTGTAGTACCCTAAAAATACTTCAAGTGTCTCAGTTTGCAAGTCATGATGAATATGTATGCACACTTTTCCAGGTCATTTCCATTTGCAAAAATCGTTATCTTGTCAATGTTTCCAGTTTGCAAATCCAAGTGGCTTACTTTGACTGATCGCCATTTGCGCCCTGTGATTTTTCATGAACCTAAATCGCATATTCATATTCACCTCATGACATAGAATCAGTGTCCTAGTTTTCGTTTCCCCACGTGCTCACTTGTCTGGTTTTTTGAGCCAAATCCAAACCCAATTTATGGTATTCTGAAATGTTTTGGTGTAGGTAATTCTGAAGGGGAAACTTTGATGGTCAATATCTTTTGACCTTGAAATTTTCATGAGATGAGATCTGACAGGGTGCAAGAATGTGGAGAAAAGATTTAGTGTCTTCAATTTCAGGGCATGATCAGGTGATTTGATTAGTTTTTAAAGCCAAGCAACAAGCCTCTGGACACAAGTATCACAGTGTTGCAGAAATGATTTAAAATAAGTTTTAACGATCAATTTGTGATCAGTCTTGATTTTAGATAGTTCAAGGTGGTTGACAAGACAATTTTCCATGTCAATTATGTGGAAACAAAAAATTTTTTAGTCGGTCCCACTTTGGGGCTCGACTGAGTACACCAAATCGATGATAGATTGAATATGTTCAAATTACAAATCACTCATATACAGGATCCCCATGTTTTCACTCATAAGCTAATTCTTAAGATAATTAGGGGGTCATATGAATTGCTATTCGATATGATGCTTGAATGGAATATGGTGTCATGGATTTCAATGTCATAGGTTATGCTCACCATGGTCATGGAAAGGAAGCAGTACAACTCTTTGAACGAATGCGACAAGTAGACATTAAGGCCAACCACATAACCTTTATTAGTGTCTTGTCTTCTTGTATCCATGCTAGGTTGGTACTTGAAGGATGTCACTACTTTGATTCAATGGATAGAGATTTTCATATCGCAGCCAGGGTAGAACATTATGCTTGCATGGTGGATCTTCTTGCATGCTCTGGACAGCTGGATAAAGCAAAGGACTTGATTGATAGAATGCCAATAGAACCCACTACCACAATGGGAGGATGTTGCAAAAATTTGAACAATAAGAGAAGCCCACGTGGTGGAGTGGAAAAGATCCCAGGTAGTAAAAGGAACGGAGGAAATGCACCATGAAGAGTTTGGCATCCATACAAGCTGGGGAGTTCCACATTTTTGTTGGGGGTGCCAATTTAAAATAGGGGAGCTCATTATAAATAAAATTTACTGGGAGAGGAAGACCACAGTCAAAGATTTGAAGGAAACCTACAAAAAAGAAGAGAAATATGCCAAAAAGTTGCAAGAAAACATGCAAGGTATAAAGTTTTAAATGCCCAAACAAGAGGTGTCCACAACGGGTAGAAGGAACAGAAGCCGCAAGTTTAAAACTGTCAACATTTGAAAGGGAAACTCACACAATCCTAAGGAAGCCTTTTAAAGGTTGAGATGCCAAAGGTGTTCAGGAAGCCCACACAGAGGAGGCGACAGTTGAAAGTAGAAGCCTGCATGAGTTAACATGGAAGTCCACGCAAGTCTAAAGGGGAGCAGGGTCATTATTTTTAGAAGGTAACAATCAAAAACAAAGGGCTCCCACATTTTGCGCATATTTATAAACTTGCAGTCATGAACAAAGGAACTCCATGTACGTGTGTTGCATAAAAATGTAACTAAAGGAAAACACTAAACAACTAATGCATCTTCCTACATTATCATGCAAAACCTCAAAATATGAAAGATAAACATGTAAAAAGAATAACATGAACATCAAAGTAGCACTATGCAAACCTCATGAAATCATCAAGTGTAGATGATTTCATTGTTGTGGGATGTGGTTGCTGATAAATCCAACAACATAACAATGAGGTAGATGGTTCTTCCTAAAAATGAGGAGAAGGCTCTCCTTTTATAGGAAAATGGATGCAACGAACGGTTGATATTAAAGGCAAGATAAAGGGCTAGGATCTCTCAGGATCAATGAGGTGGAGGACAAGTAGACTCCACCTGGATTAAGGTTTTGACCATTCAAAGGGGGAAATATGCTCACACATGTGTGAGTAACCTTTGATGGTGACATGTCAATGACAGGTGTAAGAGGTGTATAAGATCATGTTTCCTCACACATGTGTGAGACACCTTTGAAAGTGATGGGTCAATGACGTGTGTAAGAGGGTTGGAGGCTCAAGTTCTCACACATGTGTGAGACACCTTGGTTCACATGTGAAGGGGGACAAGGTTGTAAGAGATGTAAGAGTCACATGTCACATGTGGCTAGGGTTTGCTCATCCTTTTATTAGGATTGTGCAAATGATTAAGGATGTGATGAGATGAGGAACTAAGATTAATTAGTGGATAAGTAGGTTGACCTAGGTTAGAAGGATGGGTTAGGTTAGGGAAGTGAGGTTAGGTGAGTGTTAAAGGTAGGAGCCATGTGCTCAAATAGGATTAAATGTAATATTTAATTCCTAGTGGGATTTAGGCAAGGATTAATTAAGTAAAAAAAGTACTTAATTAAAGGGGATGGGTTAGGATTTAAATAAACCTTAGTTTGTTTAAATCAAGAAAAGGTGAACATAATTAAATAAATGTAAAATTTATGTAATTAAAGGTAAGGGAATTGAATAAATAATAAATATTTATTTAATTGGTCAAGATATGTGATTTGGACAATTTTAGGTGTCTACAGTATGCAGTCAAAGGGTAGAGTTTGATACGAAATCCCATGCATGTATGAAGTTTGAAGCATGTACTCCATGCCAAAAATAGAACAGAAATTGTTGAAATTAGAGTGAAAGCCAACAGTGATGTAAGTTGCAGGTAAAATAAAAAACAGAGGTGAAGGAGGGCAGAGGTCCCACTTTTTTCAAAGAACAGTTCACACGCAAGTAACCAAGCAGGCACTAGGTAGAGGCTTGTGCATCAATGAATAGAGGCAACCGGCTCGAGATATGTAAGAACAGGGGAAGACCATGAAAGGTTTTAATCCCACATTGTGTATGGGAGATGTTTTTACTGGTTTAAATATGATTCTAAGTGTAATGAAAATGTCTTAAAAGACACACCTTTAAAAAGGCCACGACCTAGTGTGTGGGGCCCGCAGGTCAACGGTCATACATATTTTGACCCACAAAATACCAAGCTCATGCGTTTGAGTGTAAGGCAATTGTGATGGTTCTCTGGTATTACGCTCGCGTAGGAGCAGAAGGTAAAAAATATCTCATCCCGATGATACGAGGAAGCAAGCCTCCCATTGTAGACACCTAAATTTGATTACACTATTTTAGTAATCCTATTTAGTTATCTAAAAAGGCATTATTAATTAAATTTCTATTTAATTAATCCTTTGTCATCCCCTAGTTGATTAATTTTATTAATCATCTATAGTCCTAATTGATAAATCAAATAATCTATTATTTATCAATTAAATAAAAATGTAGAACAAGAATTAGTATGCAAAGAACATTAACAAATAAAGTAAACATTCACAAACCAAAAACTAAATTCACATATATGCTTAGACAAAGAAAGCAAACAAGAAGTGCAAACCTCACAAGATAAAACACTCCATGCTTTCTTGATTCTGTAGATGTGTCCTTTTGCTATGGATGTATGCTCAAGATGCTCAAAAGCTTGCTTCAATGGAGATGGGTAATGGCAAATTGGTAGCTTTGTGAGCTCTCAATTTGGCATTATAAGGGTAAGATTGATGGCTTTGGTTCTCAAAATAGCATGGTAACTTTAGCTCAAAGATTGTTGATGAAATGGCTTGGGATGGGATTCAATTTATAGGCTAAGGGGTAGAGAGATGGAGGGCTTAGATGCAAGGATGGATGAAGGCTTAAGGAGGGCTTAGATGCACTCAAAGGGGAGCACATGGATTGTGCTTGTTTAGCACCAATGGGAAGGTGACACTTGTCACAAGGAGGATGAGTGTGAGAGGGTAGGGTAAAGGGTTGGTTAAAGTCATGATGAGTGGGGTTGAGTATGTAAGAGGGATGTAAGAGGAATGAGTGTGGAAGAGGGAAGAGTGTGGAAGATGGGTGTAAGAGTCATGAGTGGGCTTGTAAGAGTCTTTATGTTTTGTAAGAGCACTCATGACTTAGTGGTTGGGTTTTTTGAGGGGAGACTTTGGTTTGGATTAGGAAAGTCTTAAACTTGTTTAAGGAATGTGACAACATTAGGGGGTGGATTAGGCTTGGGTTTAGGATTATATTAGGGATGTTAGAGATGTGCAAGTGGATGGCATTAATGAAGGTGGGTGAGTTAGTGGCTAAGCTTGGTTAGTATGGGTGGATGGGGTGGATTAGGCTAAATGGAGGTTTAGAGATAGGTTAGGGGTTTTTGAATTTGAGGATTTCATTTATCAAATAGATTTATTTAATAAATGGGGATTTTTGGAATTAGATAGGAGAAAAGGATTTAATTGATAAATAATAGATTATTTGATTTATCAATTAGGACTATAGATGATTAATTAAATTAATCAACTAGGGGATGACAAAGGATTAATTAAATAGAAATTTAATTAATAATGCCTTTTTAGATAACTAAATAGGATTACTAAAATAGTGTAATCAAATTTAGGTGTCTACACCCATATGGTCGGGAAACAATTTTCAAAGGCTCCCGGTGACATGAGTAACCCCATATGAGCATAAATCCGTGTAGTCATAAAGGAGATCCGCAGATCCACACTCGTAAGAGCGTAAATTAAAATTTCCAAGAGCCTGGTCTTATGCTGAGGTCGTAAAGACATATAGGAAGCTTTGAGCATGAGAATATAAAGCAGAATTTGGAGGCCTCTAGTTCTATGGGAAATGAAAAATTGAAGGAAGGACTAATTAATTAATTAATTTTCCAAAAATCATGGCCAATCAGCATGTGACAAGTGGTGACATCAGATTGGGGGGATAAGGATATTGAAAGTAAAATGAAAAGTCTGAGAATATAAACGCATAGAATGAGAATTTGAAATATTTTTGAATTTTATATAGTTATCACTATGTAAAATTTTAAAATTTTCATTTTTTAAATGCCAAAGTTCAGTCTGGAGGCCTATTTTTCAAATGGCCATATCAGGGGCAATTTTTATCAAAAATGGGAAGTGCAGCATACTGTTGGAACTGGGAGAATCCAAATTTTCTGAATATGGAGTCAAATTTTGCATAGGTCTATGGTGGTTCAGTCTGTAAGCAGTTTTATAAATTCTAGGGCATTCTCAATGAAAGGAGCAGATTTGATCTCAGAGCATCAAAGTCAGTTAGAGAGCAGTTTTGAATACTGTTTAAAGTTGGTATGTGAAGAAAATCAGTTGTAGAAGATTTCCTTGGCTTTTTGAAGTCATTTAAAAAAAAATGATCTTCACTTTTACCATAGGTAAAGATCAAGAATCAAATCAGATAGTTGTTCAATCATAGTCTCAGATATTTGATGCTTTTAGAGCCATAACTGAAAAGGATTTGATTCAGCATTTGAGGGAAAAGATTTGAAAGTTTCTTTTAACCTATTGAGAAGGTTTTTCCAAGTTGACAGATGTCAATTGTAGATTTAGATCCAGGAATTAACTTCTCCTATATCTTTCTTTTCTTTCTCTATTGTAGAGTTTCCAGTTTTTGTTACTGAGAAACCAGTTGGTTCCAGTTCCTTGGAAGAAATTTACTCATGACTAAGATACTAGGTTTTGGATCTAGTTCTTGATGCATTTCCAATATTGAGACACCATATTCTTCAGCAAATTTTTCTTGTATGAACAACAATAGGAAGATTAACACAGACAGTTCAAATCTGTTAGGCTGTTTCATGTTTTTCATTTCATGCATATGATTGAATAATTTCAAGGAAATAATACAAAGAGCAATAGATGATTAAGTTTCAGTTGAATCCTGTCTCCTTTATTAGATAATTTTCAATGTTTTACAGTCTTTGACATAGTGTTTAGGTTGTATTTGCAGTCCCTTAAGGCTGTATGCTATTCATTGTTTCTTATGACCCAAGGGGTTGTGTAAATGCTTCAGGGAATCAATAGGGTTGCAGGTTTACTGATGGGGATATCATGTAAGAATGGGATTTAATTTGAGCATTGATGTCTATTTACAAGTTAAATAGATAGATAAGATATTTGAAGATGCATATATGTCTCAGATATTCATATGTATGTTTGTGATTCATGGGATTGCCCAATGGTTAAGGCACTGATCAATTTCAGGATCATTAGGTATTATTACTACATACCTGAGGTTTTGTTGAATTCAACATTATTAATCAAATGTTTTTTCCATCTTATGTTGAAGGACTTAATTGTTTTTCCCTTACTCAGCTTGTGAATATTCTAGATCTGCATTTAGCTACTGCAAATTTATGTCATTTCATGAGCCTCTAGGAGATATAAGGGGTTTCAATCTACTTAGTAGATTCAGGGATATGTTTTACACTGGTACGGTATCAATTGAATCTCAGGTGTACCCGCCTAGGTTTAGCAGAGCCTGATGTAGAAGAATGGTCATGCCTTATAGTTGGCCTTGTGTCTGAAATGATGTGTTGAAAATGGGAGTTAGCTACCCCTAGATGTGTCATATTCTCATGGGGATAATTGAAACCCCTCTAGTGTTTTCAAACACCAACAAAATGGTGACTCTGTTGGGGACTGTATTGCATCAGATTTAAGACAAACCTTGAGAATTTGAGAAGAGATTCAATACAGTATGAAGAGGTGCATGAAGAAAAAATTTACATAGTAGTAAGTTGAGGTGTTTAGTCCATTTCCTTGCTGAAGTTTTATGTTCCCCAGTTAAGCTTTATTCATGGACAACAACATGTGAAACTGGATGAAAATTGTGTTCTATGACTGTTATAAGTCTATCTTCAATCAGTTCAGTATTTCCAAGTGCTATTGAGAAAATTTTAGGGTCAAGAAATGATTTATAAAGTGTATTTTCTTTTCAAAGTGTTTGTGATCTGCAAGTTTCTCCTACATTGAAGCTCTGGTTCAGATTTTTCAAGTGACAAATTATGTTTTATTACTCACATGAGTGAGTGGAAACTCTCAAATCTCTATACCAATTTGTTCCTAGTTGATTTAATTTCAAAATTTTGAAGGACTTTCAGTTGTATGGGTAGATCTAAAGTTTTTGATAAAGTCTTGAAAATGAAGTTTTAAATTCTTGACAAGTTTATGTGGTTGCTTGTGTCTGCTGAAATAATTTATTTCAAAGGGTGAATCACTATTGTGATTTCATTTTCCTCTTCAAGGAGGTGGAGACTCTACAAAGGATTAGATCAGTGGTGTGAAGGAATTCCATGTTTGCACCTGTGTCAGTCAACAGATCAGTGATTTTATACTGCAACACATAAAGGTATTTTCAATTTTCATGTCTCTATTTTCATGAAAGTTGAATGGTATAAATGGTTGCCTCCATCCAAGTGTTTCAGCACTAAAAAATAGAGGTAGAAGTTTAAAATCTTAAGAGATGGATTCCGAGTCTGGATATCAATATGAATTAGAGAGTCTTTGCGCAGAGATTGCTAGATTAGAAAGAGAAGATCATGATAATCTGGTTGTCATATTAAGAAGTAGGATTGGTGATGTTGAAAGTCTTGATGGATTACAAATTTACATTAAGTTCAAATCCGCAGTCATGGATCTTCATGAGTCCTATAGACCAGAGAAGTCTTTATGGCCAAACTTGCTTTTAGAAATTTTTACCCCACATTCGGTTGATTGGCCAGAGGAGGCAAGATTCCAAGAGATTATTAAATTTCATGATATTATCATAGAATTTGAATGTGAGTTGAAGGCTATTGAGTCTAATTTTAGTGAATGTAATGAATTTGTTGAAAGTGATGTAGAAAATGAAGAGTCTCAGTTTTATGAATTAGAGGATAGTAACCAGTAGTCTGATAATATGCATAATGTCAATTCATCTTCTTATGATGATGAGTATACAGAAGAAGAACAATGTCACAGTAATGATAATATTTCTTCTAATGATGAATGTGTTTGTGTTGAGATGCCGGTTGTTGAGGTGTTGTCTCAGGAAGAAGAATTATGTGATGATCGGAGTTCTAATTTTTTAGAATGTATTACTAATGAATCTACTGTTACAAATGTACCAAGCCATCTAGATAATGATCTCAGCCAAGAAGAAAAACTAGGGATGAAGTCTTGTTAAGTGTTGATGAGATTTCTGATTTTTTGGCTCATGATTTTGAAAGGTACGCTAACCAATCTAAGGATGCTTGTGTTTTGACATGTTATGCAAATTCATGTGGTGAAGTCATTTTCCCTAAGTATGATGTTGAGAAAGATGTAGTTTCAGAATGTGCTATGTCAAGTTTGGGGGGTGTATGTGATAGTAATTTGTATGTCAATGTACATCATGACCTTTATGGTGAGAATAAAAATAGAGAGATAAGAGTTGTTGTTGATTCAATGTTTTCCTATTTTCATGAGGCTGAGGTAAGTTCAGATAGCTCATGTGATAAGAGAAATAGTAATGAAATGGTTTATCCTAGTGAGCTATTTGAGAAAGAATTTGATACAAATCATTACATTCTAGGCACACAATTTCATGATAATTCTTATGATTTGGGATCTAATCACTTGTTGGAATATGAAGAAAACGCAGCAGATATTCAGCCTAATGTATGGTGTACTGATGTTACAAGTGAGGATAGATCAGATTTTCCATACTATTCATATTTGGAGGCACAAGGTGAGTTACCATCTGATTCATGTAACTCATTCAATGAAGTAGAATATCAAGCTTTTGTGTTTTCGATTGAGGGAATCCATGACTCAATCAGTAGTGATCAATTTCATTTGCAGTCTGATGTCATTTATTATGATCATGCTGATTCATATTTTCATAGTGAGCAAGGTATAGAAATTTTGTTTGATTTCTATACACACTATGAAGATGATGACAATAGTTTTGTTTTTCCTAATGAAGTGATTGAAAGTGCTGATGTGTGGGGTGAAACAAATGGAAATGAGAATTTTAGTTTAGCTCAAGAGGATGTAAATGAAAACAAGGTATTTGACAGAGGTAAAAAATTTTGAAACTTTTCGGTGGCCTGGAGCCATCTCTTGTACATAATAGTAGTAGTTTCCCTGCTTTCAATAAAGCTATTCAGGAGAGTTTTTGCTATTAGGTGTGTGGTCTGCTTCTCCTAGAGATCTAAAATCTTACCATGCCTGTAGGGGGCATGCATCCCTAGACAGAGCCATCGTTGGGACGAAAAATTGCATGCTTCATTTTTAGTCCCATTTCAAAAATTTGATAAATAGAGCCCTATGAATGCCCTTTTGATGAGATTTGCACCTGGCTATCAGTATGAGGCCTAAAAGGTGTTCAATGTTTCTAACACCTTCCATTCAACCCGTCTACCTATTCCATGAAGATAAATCATCATTTTGAGCTGTTTGGCGAAGTCTTGTTTTGAGTGCATTTCAAATCTGCATTTTTCCCTAAGCATCAAACATCGATAGGAGGCTATGTTTGCATCTTAATATCTCACATCCAGAATTGTGTCATGACCTACCACTTTGGAAGTGTCTAGTGTCCATACCTGAGAACCTATTTTTCAAATTTTGAGTCATTTCAAATCTATTTGACTAGGTTTTGAATCTCTCAAAATTGGTAGTTTACTGTTTTTACACATTTGTAAATTTCACACATTTCTGGGAAGCCTTGTTTGACCTGTAATAAATTTGACCCAGTTGATCCAAATATGAAAATTCCTATTGTGTTGTATTGTAGATGTCAAAAACTTTTTATGTTTCAAGTTTTAGCTTATGACGAATCCGTTTGATCAGTTTTCAAACACGTTTCCAAATGGAATTTCTATCTTTTTACTGATGTTAGTATTTGCAGATTGATCGGTACCCCTGTTTGGGACATTATAACTCCTGATCTGTGATTGGTCAAGTTGAATGGATTATACCCCTGTATTTTCCTCTAAAAATACTCCAAGTGTGTTAGTTTGCAAGTCATGACGAATCTGTTTGCACACTTTTCCAGGTCAATTCCATTTCCAAAAATCACTTTTTTGTCATCCTTTCTAGTCAGCAAATCCAAGTAGCCCACTCTGAACGTTCACCATTTGTGTCTTGTTATTCGTCATGAGCCCAAATTGCAAATCCATACTCTCCTCATGACAGAGAATCAACGCCCCTATTTTCGTCTTCCCATGTGTGAGTTTTCCCAATTTTCAAAGCCGATTCCGAACCGAGTTTAGTGTTTTTTGACTTGTTTTCTTGTAGGTAGTTCTAAAAGGTCAACTTTGACAATGAATATCTTTTGACCCTAGATTCGTCATGAGATGAGATTCAACAGGTGCAAGAGTGCGGAGCAAAGATTCAATATGCCAGTTTTTAGAGCCCAGTCAAAGGTTTGGGTTAGTTTTCAAAGGCAGTCAATAGACCTCCTGACATGAAGTTGACAGTTTGCAAAATAATGGTAAAGCCAATTTTGAATGACTATTCAGAGGGTCGAATGTGTCTTTGATCAGTATGAGGTGTTCATTTGATTAGTCTGAGAATCCAGTTGTTCGAGAACGAATTTTTTTTTAGCTGGACCCACTCTAGGGCCTGGCTGAATACATCAGATTGATGGAGGGTTGAATGTGTTCAAATTGAAAATCATTCATATGTAGGACCTCCATGTTTGAATTCATAGGCTAATGTCCAAAATAATGAAGTGGTCATATGAAGTGTTATTTATTAAAATGTTTGATTGCTTGTATGCTCTGGGGAGTGTGTTGAGTCATCAAGCCCATTTAAAGTGAGTTCGAGAATGTGCAAAACCACAGGCAAGAGCATTCTTTAGTTTCATTCTTATCTATATATCTATAGAGCATGCAAGATAGAGCATTCACATATTTTAACAAAGAAGCCCCCACGATGGATTTTAGATGCTACAACTCGTGCTGATTGAAGAGTAGAGGCATGTAATAATAACATAAAACAAAGATGAGAATGAAGAAGTGACAAATCAACAACGCAACCTAATTTCTGCAGCATAGTGGATGCATCCATTTTGAGATGGAGTGGCAGAGATTCACACATCTTGCGCCAAAGCAAAATGATGTTCACATTTTTAGAGGGAATTTCTAGCAAAATTGAGATAAAGACTAGCACAACAAAGTCAGTGTAAATAAAAAGGATGTGTAAAGGTCAATGCCAAAATGAAAGAAGCTCCCTGCCATGTAGAGCTTTGCTCACATTTTAAAAGAAAACCCCCAGTCAAATAAGGAAGTCATTCCAAAAGGCAGCAAGTGCTACAAGTAGAGAAGACACAAGCAATGCATGGTAGAATAGACACTCAGTGCTAAGGAAACACCAGATGTTGTTAACTCAAACATGACGATAGTAAGTGCATGGTGGAAAGGTAGAATGCAAACTTTTCCACTCACGCACATGAAGAAAACTCACAACAAATTGAAGCAATCCACAGTCAAGGAGAAAGGAAGTCAAGTTCATCATTTGAAGAAGAACAAAGTTGCAGGCGTAAAGAAAGAAGCTAGAAAGATGGTAGGTGTTGGGGCATCCACAATGAGTAAAGATGAAGTCCATGCCCATAAATGAAGAAAGAAATAGCCCACACATAAGTGGCAGGGGAGACAGAGCAGAGGTGAGATCCATCTGCAGAAGCCCCACAGTAAAGGAAGCTACTCCACACAAAAAAGAAGACTTACTCGCAGTCCAAGCCACCAAAGCATGAGAAAGATGCCAGTTAGAAATGGAGGAGTCCTTCACCATAAAAATGGGCAGAGGTATGCGAGCATAGTAGGCACCATGGATGGAAACAATTAAATGATTTATCCCACATCTGCTATGTGAGAAATTTTTTATCTTGTTAAATACTAAGGCATATGCCTCCTATAATGTCTACAAGACCTATGGTTTTTGCAAGACAAGTGCTCAAAGGGTGGGCCTGTGGTCAGTTGGCTGGGCAGAGAAAGCTAGAAAGTTTTGACCAAGGCCCGCAGGAGGAAAATACCATGTGGCGACTCATCGTATGAGCAGGAAGCAAGTGCAAGGGCACTTCCGATGCTATGAGTAACCAATGAAAGCATAATGAGAAGGCTTAAGCAGATGGTCGAGAGGAGAAATCTCAAAGCTCACATTCATATGCAAATGGAAGACCCCGTATGATCAACAGAGGCAAAATTTCACCGATGATACGCAAAATTCATTCCCGTAAGAGCGTAAAGGGTAGTGTTCATTGGATGGTCGTAAAGGAAAATTTGAAGGGGTCTGGTCTTATGCTGAGGTTGTAAAGGTGTAAAGGAAATTCATCTCGTATAAGCGTAAATAAATAAATAAAAGGCTCCAGGGCTACGAGAAAAGAGGATTTAAAAGGTGCCCGTGAGAATGTGAATTTTTTTTTTGAAGCTCCCGAGGTTACGTGATTTTCATGTATGAACATAAATCCAAATGAATGAGGCCTCCGATGTCATGAGAATTGAAAATTAATTAATTAATTAATTAATTTTTTAATTGTTCAGAGCCAATCAAATAGGGACATGTGGCGACAGCGCGTTGGGGGAGACAACAAAGAGAATAAAGAATTGATTTTCAAATGGAAATTCAGAGGTTTCAAATGCATAGAATGAAAAATTCAAATAAATTTAAAATTTTTATATAGTCTTCACTATGTAAATTTTTAAATTTTTCCATTTTAAAGCTCTGCCATAGCCAGGACCAGATTTTTCAAATGGTCATATCAGGGGCATTTTTTGTTCGAATTAGGAACTTCAATATACTGTTGGAACTGAGAGAATCCATATTTTCCAGATTTGGGATCAGATTTTGCACAGGTCTTCACTATTTAGGCTATAAGCAAATTTTCATTTTTCAGAGGTATTCTCAGTGCAATGGGCAGAAGTCATCACAGAACATCAAATTTGGTTGTAGGGTAGATTTTGAATACTTTTTGAAGCCTGGATGTGGAGAAAATAAACAAGAAAGGTTATATTGGCTTCTTGAAGTCACTTTGTAACTAGTTTTTCATTTTGACCATGAATGCACTTTAGAATCAGAAATTAGTTACGCGGGTGAATAGAATATCTCAGATGCCTTGTGGAGCCATAATGATGAAGATTTGATTCAACATTTGAGGGAAATGATTTGAAAGTTGTTTTTAACTTGTTGAGAAGGTTTTTCCAGGTGGACAAATGGTAGTTGCATATCAGATCCAAGAATTTCATCCTCTCCTATATCTTTCATTCTTTCTTTCATTGTAAGGGTTCTAGTTCCTTGGAAGAAATTTGCTCATGACTGTGATACCAGATTTTGGATCCAGTTCTTGATGCATTTCCAATACTGAGACACCATATTCTTCAGCAAATTCTTCTTCTATGAACAACAGTAGTGTAGATAATACAGACAGTTTAGATCTGTTAGGTTGTTTCATGTTTTTCATTTCATGCATATGATTGTATAATTTCAAGGAAATAATACAAAGAGTAGTAGATGATTGAGTTTTAGTTGAATCCTGTCTCCTTTATCAGATAATTTTCAATGTTTTATAGTCTTTGACATAGTGCTTAGGTTGTATTTGCAGTCCCTTAAGGCTGTATGTTATTCATTGTTGCTTATGACCCAAGGGTTTGTGTAAATGCTTCAAGGAATCAATAGGGTTGCAGGTTTACTAATGGGGATATCATGTAAGAATGGGATTTAATTTGAGCATATATGTCCATTTACAAGTTAAATGGATAGATAAGATATCTGAAGATACACATATGTCTCAGATATTCATATGTATGCATTTGATTCATGGATTTACCTAACAGATAAGGCACTGGTCGCTTACAGGATCAGATGTTCATGTTGTTGCATATTAGGTGTTTTGTTGAATTCAAAATCTTTAAATCAAATCAATTCAATTGTTCATGTTGAAGTGGGCATCAAAGTTTAACCCTCACTTAGCTTGTGAATATTCTAGATTTGCATTTAGCTACTATAGATCTGTGTCATTTCATGAGTTACTAGGAGATATAAGGGTTTTTATCTACATTAAATAGATTCAGGGATATGTTTTGCACTGGTACGGTATCATTTGAATTTGAGGTCTATTCGCCTAGGTTTTGTAGAGCCTGAAGAAGAAGAAGGGCCATGCCTTATAGTTGGCCCAGTTTCTAAAATGACATGTTGAAAATGGGATTTAGTTGCCCCTAGATATGTCATATTCTCATTGGGATAATTGAAAATCCTCCAGCATTTTCAAACACCAACAATTTCAACCTTTAATCCAACCATTCAATTAGCATTTATCCATTATATAAATTCTAATCTAGTTGCATGCATAAGACACTAAAAGAATTCATAACACTAAGACACAAAGATTTGTTGACCCAAAAATCTTCCATATAGAAAGTAAAACTAGGGTGGGGATGATACCCACAACTTTAGTACTATAGTATAAGGTTAGCTTGTTAAAGCTTACATTGACCACTTATGATAATCTTCCCTATTAGGAGCAATAAGGACTACTAGGTCCACCTTGTGAAAGGATTTACAAACATACAATCAAGTATGCACTCGGTAAAGTGATTTACAAAAGACTGTTAGGTCTACCTTGTGAAAGGATTTGACTAATCCACCTATTAGGATGAAGTAGTAGTAGATCTCTAATCTAGAACTTAGTTTGTTGAATGAGATTCCTTTGTGTACTAATCACCTTTCTGTGATAGATATGTCTTTGCTGCTCCTTATGCTTCTATGGCTTTTACAATTCACTCTTTCTACTTTTCTCAGTTGTAATTCACATTTACATCTTCATATTTTCATTCACTAGATTACATCATGCAGTGGATATGAAACAATGCATTACATATATATCAATCCAATTATACAAATTAGAAATTTGGCCATCGTACAAGTTACCATAGATGTTACAAAGTTGGACCACATGAAGGCATTCGTGTTCTAAAGACTGACTTGGTGAGGTTTTGATACTTGGCATCCATTATCAATACTTGGAATTGTCATGCACTCGGTAGATGTAGAAGCTTGGTCTATGATGATCACTTCTAAGTCATCCTAAACTTGGTCTACACTAGTGACTCAGTAGACATTCTAAAACTTGTCATATAAACTAAGTATCTTGATTTACATTGTATGACTGTTTTAACATTCTCATCTTGATCTCAGTATAAACTGAGTCTCTTGGTTAACACTGGGAAGCTTGGTTAACACTAAACTCTCATCACACACTATGAACTCGGTGAACACTACACTACTTGGTAACCACTGATAAACTTGGCATCAACTAAAATGCATTGTTTACACTACTGGTCTTCACTGAATCTGCTCGATAACCACTAGGATGTGTCTAAAGGACTTGGTAGCAATTGTAAAACTCGGTGAACAACTCAAATACATGGAAAACACTAAAAACTATAAGATGATCTTGGTAACCATATACAATCTAAATAAGTGTGTGTTACTAATAATAAACTTGACTAATATGTTAATAGATACAAGGAGGAAAGTTAGCTCTAAGGGCTCCTATGTCTTTCTTCCCTGATATCCCAAATAACCAACCAACAATGGCCCCTGTTCCCATAATTTTTACATCATAACCCCTTCCTTCCATATCTTCAAATGGAATTGATGAAATTAAGTAGATGATGTAGTCTATGGTGTTGAACATAGATAAAAGATTGCAAGGTCAAGAAAAGAAATTAGATGATAACTTCTGTGTGATGCAAAAAGTGAGCAACAAAGTGGTGACTTTGGAGAGACAATAAGATCAATGTAATAAGGGTCCTCAACTGCAATATCAAACTCTAAATAATGGGAGGCCTCCAAATCATAATTATGGGAATACTTCTTTTGATCAAAGTAGGCAAAAAAGTCATGCCTCTACTTGAAGTGTAGATCAAAGCAAGGCCATAGTCCCTTAAAACAATATGGCTCAAGACTAAGATTTTTTCTCCTCCTGAAATTACACCTATGCCTATTGTATGTATCAAAATGATGAATCTTATTTGGATTTGACCACTCAAGAACCTATAGTAGGACAATCATACAAAAAAAACCAACCCAAAGATGCCTCACATATGCAAAGATGGGGTGATTGCTCCTTCATGAATCATCAGGTGGAGGACCATTATAATGTAAACTAGGGCTCCATTATTCACAATACTAGGAGAAAAAGAAGAGCCATTGAAGATACTACCCTTCTCCTCCTAATCAAGCTTCAACATCAAATGTAGTATCTAATGTACAAGCAGTGAATGATCAAGCCAATGCCCCTTAACAACAAAGACAAAATAATAGTAGAGGAGATGTGAATGGTCCCCAAGTTATTCCAACTCAAAAACATACACATGTAGCTCCCAAAGCTTCTACCAAAGAACCTAATGTCTCATTCAGTGTGGTAGAATAGATGAAGAAGAAAAATGTGAATATTTCCATGTGGGATGTTTTTGCTACTATACCCATGCAAAAGAGGTTGTTGCAGCAAGAATTGGAAAGCATTGAACCAAAGAATCAACCAGCTAGCATGGAAAGTGCCACAAGCCTAATAAAACCATCAATGGAGGTAGAAACAAGTAAAAAGGTTAGACCTCCTCCATTTTATGTTACTCTGATTATAGGAAATAAGCTAGTCCACAACTGTATGATTGATTCAAGGGCTAGTAGTTCAATGATGCCTAGGTGTGTCACTGATGCTTTAGAAATGAAATATGAGCCCATTGGTGGGGATGTATTATAGTTGGATGGTAGTACTATCAAGAGTGTAGGGATCCTTAGGAATTTTGAAATGGCCCTACATGCATGCCCTTGTTGTATTGTAACTCAAGATATATCAGTTGTTGAGGTCAAGCCACACTTTTCCATTTGTCTTTCAAGAGACTTCACTACCCAAATAGGTGGTTACATATCTTTTGATTGGTCATATATGTTTTTTAGAACAAGATATGGGACCAAGGTTCAATCAAAGTAGACCCTCTAGCCCTCCATCATATTGAGCTCTACAACCATAATCTCATCAATATGAATTGCATTATCTTAGAAATGGATGAGAATGACATAGTAAGTGAGCCTACCACTTCTCTAGTAGAGATACTTGATATTCTCTTAGATGAATGGGCTAATGCATATCAATTTGATCTCATATTAGAAACTCTTGAGATAAGAACTGGTACATACTGTGTGTCAAAAAAGGATGCTCTTGTCCCTAACCTTATACAAACCAAAGAAGATACCAATGGCCTATGGAGTATGTATTTTGATGGATCAAGGAATAAGAATGGATCAAGGGTAGGTGTGATTTTGATTTCTCCTACACAAGTGAGGTACTACTTCTCCTTTAGGCTCCAATTTATTTGTACCAATAATGTAGTCAAGTATGAATCCTTGATTCAAGGTCTTTTACTTGCTCAAAAAAGAGGAATTCAAGAATTGAGTGTATATGGGGATAGTGAGTTCGTGGTCAATTAGGTGACAAATTAGAATATCACTAGGAATGGTTTGCTCAAGTCTTATAAACATAGAGTATGGGATTTTCTTGAAAGTTTAAATGCATTTAATATTCAAATCATCCTTAGAAAAGAGAATAAACATGTTGACAGACTTGCAATAGTGGGTGCATCTTATGATATCCCAAAGAACCTTGAAGTTGAAAAGAAGCAATAGATTAAAGTGGTGGTTAGGCCTGCTATTCCTAACAACAACATGAATTGGAAAGTGTTTGAATTTGATGCACAAATTGTAAGTTTCTTGCAAGATGAGGCATAATTCTCAGATAGAAATTAGTCAAGGTTGCATGGCTAGTATGGGGATCAGATCATCAATCACAGTTCTAATAAGTTGCCTAAGGGTCTTGTTACCTTAGAAGGTATCTTTGATTCTAATGACCAAGCAAGGAACAGAAGCATGAACATAGTTGCTAAAAAAGATTATTACACACTAGTTATGATTGCTAATAGAAATACTTTAAACATGGGGAAGGTATGTTTTGAAACTAAGCAAGAGAATTTCATTCATCTATATCAAGAATTTAATGATGTATTTTCTTGGACATATGATGATTTAAAGGGTTTTGACCCTAGTTTGTTTTAGCATGCTATTGATTTAATTGATAATGTCAAACCTATAAAGTATAAATAGAGGCCAATGAATTGTAAGATTGAACCATTAATGAGAAAAGAGCTATCCAATTTTATTGAGGCTAATATAATTTTCCCTATCAAACACTCATCATGGGAAACAAACCTTGTCCCTAATAGGAAGAAGAATGGAGAAATCAAATTATGTGTAGACTTTAGGGATCTTAACCAAGCCTCACTTAAAGATCATCATCCTCTCCCTTACATGGAATAAATATTGTCCAAGGTTAGTAATTTAGAGAGATTCTCTTTCTTGGATGGATTCTCGGGTTACAATCAAGTGCTAGTCAAAGAGGCCACTAGATATAAGACTACATTCACAACAAAGTGGGGCACCTATGCTTATAGTAAAATGCCTTTTGGACTAACAAACATAGGTTCTACATTTCAAATGTCAATGGAGATGACCTTCAAAAACATGATTGAAAGGCTTGTGTTGGTTTACCTTGATGATATCACAATGTACTCCAAGAATATAGTAGGCCATTCTAGTTATCTCAAACAAGTGTTCATAAAATGTAGAGAGTTTGGAGTATCTTTGAATCCAAGCAATTGTATCATTGCTACTAATCAAGGAAAATTGTTAGGACACATTATATCTAAGGATGGTTTACCCATTGATCTAGAAAGAACAAAGGCAATACTTGCTCTCTACCTTCCTATTCATAAGAAAGGTCTGCAAAATTTTCTTGGTAGAATAAATTTTGTGAGGAGATTTATCGCTAATTTAGCTACCATGGTGAAACCTCTTATAGTCATGCTTAAGAAGAATATGTTCTTTTCATGGACCAAGGAAGGGAAGGTAAGTTTTGAAGAGATCAAAGTTTCCATAGCATCAACCCCTACTCTCATCAATCTAAAATTTGAGAAGGATTTCATTCTTTGTACCTTAGGTGGTGAGTCAAGAATTTATGCTATCCTAACTCAAACAAATGATAAGAATGAAGAATGTCATATTTCCTTCTTTAGTGAAGGGCTTAAGGAATATGAAGAAAAATATAGTTGTGTAGAAAAGCAAGCCATTCTAGTTGTAAGAGCTTTGAATAAATTTGGACACCTTCTATATCATAATAGGATCCACTTTTTAGTACCCCATGCTAGTGTTAAGGACTTCCTTTTGAGAAAAGATATTGGTCAGAAGAGAGATGGATGGATCATTAAGGTAATGGAGTATGATGTGGACATTCAGATTACCAAGTTGGTAAGGGGAAAAGGATTTTGCAAACAGATGATCTCATCTCAAGAATTAGATTAGGAGGTCATTATGGTATTAATAGAGTAGCAAGAAGCAAGAAATGATAATACAAAGAGTTGGATAGATGACATGAAGGCCTTCTTAATAGGAAATGGATATCTTCAAGGGTTGGATAAGGCTAAATAGAGATAGTTTAGATTATAGTCAATTCCCTATGCTATAGTTGATGGTACCCTATTTAGGAGAGACTTCAATGGAGCCTTGTTGAGATGTATTGATATAGACCAAGCTGGAAGAATCATCAAAGAGCTTCATGATGGTCTTTATGGTGGCCACTTTTCAACAAGGAAAACTTCAATAAAGATTATGAGGATTGGTTACTACTAGCCATCCCTATTCCATGATTGTCATAGATATGTGAGGAAGTGTGTAAAATGTCCCTTTTTTTCTAGTAAGCAAAGACTTGCATCTTTTCCTCTTCATCCCATTCAGGTAGATCAGCCTTTTGCTCAATACAGATTAGATTTCATAGGCCTATCAATCCACCTTCTAGCTTTGTTCACAAATGGATCTTAGCTACTACAGATTAATTTACTAGATTGATAGAGACAATAACATTAAAGGATGCCATAGACTCTTCAGTTTTTGAATTCCTTGATGGAATTTTTACTAGATTTGGTGCCCCTTCAACAATTATTTTAGATAATGCAAAATATTTTCCAAGAACTTAGATTTTTCCATGGGAGGTTGATCATAATATCTACTTAAGCACATCCTCAAACTATTATCCTCATGACAATGGATTGGTTGAGTTATCTAACAAGAACCTAATCAAGATTATGAAGAGTACTATTGAGGATAACTAGAGATGTTGGCATCAAAAGTTGAAAACAACACTATGGGCTGACAGAATAACACCCTGTTAGGATAAAACCATGGACAGAAATAAAAACTACATGCAAATATAACTAATAATAGAAAATAATAGATCACATAGAAATTAACACAAGACACCAAGATTTAATGTGGTTCACCCAATCCTTGGGCTACGTCCACCAAACAACAAGTCCAATCTTATTACAATCCAATGATTACAACCTGATTACAATCTGTAATCCCTTACAACTCAATACCGCCACAAGAACCAATTTTGCATCACACTATATAACAATCTCTAACCCTAAGCCCTTTTATATAAGTATTAAACTGCTTTAGGGTTATAACATGTCGGCCATAAATTAGCCATAACTTTAGTGGAAAATCTACGAATGGCGAATCTAACAATAGTACCCAAAAAAAAATTGGGGCGATGCCCCAGACCCCACAAAATTATGGAGTATGTACAATACTTTCCTAATCAGTCAGCACAATCTAACAATCTCCCACTTGGGGACTGATCAGGCTCCACACTAAACAACAATCTCTCACTTGGAGACTGATCCTGTAGCAATACCACTACCACATGGGGATCCCACTAGATCAAATCATCCTAGACTCTACTGTTCTTTTATTCATGGTCAGTCTAGAAGACCAACCAAAGCTGAAGAGGAGTGCAGCTTCTCTCTTGTTACAACCTTTGTCAACATATTTGCTAGATTTTCATTTGTATGTATCTTCTCTAGCTTTAATTTTCCATCCTCCAAAATTGATCGAATGAAATGATACCGCAATTGTATGTGTTTGGTCTTAGAATATAGAGCTAAATTCTTGGCAAGATGAATGGCACTCTAACTATCTATGAACAAATAATTATCCTTCTGAGGATGTCCCAATTCTTCCAAGAAGAACTGAAGCCATATCATCTCCTTGGCTACCTTTGTAGCAGCAACATACTCTATCTCTATAGTCGATAGAGCATTAATCTTCTGTAACCTAGAAACCCAGATCATGGCTGCCCCACCAATAGTAAAGACAACCTATAGTACTCCACCTAGTATCAATATCTCCTACCAAATCTAATTCAATATAGCCATGTAAATCAGTAGTAGAGCCCCCAAAGTGTAAAAACTTATTGGATGTTCCTCTCAAATATCTGAGAATCCACTTGACAACATTCTAATGCTCAAATCCTGGATGACTCATAAACCTGCTAATGACTCCCACTGCATGTGCAATATCTAGCCTAGTGCATACCATAGCATACATCAAGCTTCCTACAGCTAAAGCATAGGGTAGCTTGGAAATCTTATCATCCTCTTCTTGTGTCTTGGGACACATCTCCTTAGTCAACTTCAAATGACTAGGTAAAGGTGTGCTGACAGCTTTAGCATTCTCCATAGAGAAACATTGCAACACCTTCTCACCATAATCAGCTTGGGATATCATTAATGTTTTTTTCTTCCTATCTCTGTAAATCTTCATACCAAGGATTTATTTTGTTGCCCCCAAATCCTTCATATAAAATTCATGTGTTAACTGGCGTTTCAACCCCTTAATATGATCCATGTTAGACCCAGCTACAAGCATATCATCAACATATAAACATAAAATAATGTAGCTATCATCAGCCAACCTCTTAAAATAAACACAATAATCTGAATGACACCTATTATAGCCATGCTCATGCATAAACCTATCAAATTTTAGATAACATTGCCGAGGTGCTTTCTTCAAGCCATATAAATTTTTCTTCAATTTGCACACTAAGTTCTCCTTACCTTTGACCTCAAATCCCCATGGCTGAGCCATATATATTTCTTCATCCAAATCACCATGAAGGAAGGATGTTTTGACATCCAACTGCTCTAAATGCAAATCTTTAGTAGCCACAAGACTTAAAAAAGTACGGATAGAAGTCATTTTAACAACAGGAGAAAATATCTCATCAAAATCAATTTCCTTTTTCTGTGCAAATCCTTTTTTCTGTGCAAATCCTTTTACACTAACCTGGCCTTAAATCTTTTCTTACCTCCTTCCTCTTCTTTCAACCTATAAAACCACTTATTCTGTAAAGCCTTTTTACCTGCAGACAACTTGCACAAATCCCGTGTCTTATTCTTTAGCAAAGAGTCCATTTCATCTTTCATTGCAGACTCCCATTGAATCTTAGTATCCACCTACACAGCTTCATCATAACTTTAAGGTTCCCCAACATCAGTAAGTAAAATAGAATACAAAGAGGGAGAAAATCTTTGTGGAGGTCTAATTTGCCTCATTGACCATCTAACATTCACTGGTGTGTGTGGTATTTGTTGTTGCAATTGTTGCACATCATGAGGAATGGTTGGAACATCAGCTTTTGGAATATCATCCAACACTACATAATCATCTTCTTTCTTCTCATGTTGCTGCAACTGATCTTTGTACAACACTTTCTCATTGAATATGACATCTCAACTTCTTACAATTTTATGATTTTCAAAATCCCAAAGCCTATAACCAAATTCATTAATTCCATATCCAAAAAAGACACATTTCTTTGATTTAGCTTCTAGCTTGGTTCTATTTTCAGAGTCTATATGAGAAAAAACTTCACAATCAAAGGTCTTGAGAAAAGAATAACTCACCTTCTTACTAGTCTATGCCTCCTCTAGAATACCACAGCCCAAAGGAGTAGAGGGACCTCTATTAATCAAATATACTATAGTATTGACAACCTCCACCCACATGTGTAAGGGCAACCCAACATGCAACCTCATGCTCCTTCCATGCTCCATTATAGTACTGTTCATGCATTCAACCACTCCATTTTCTTGTTGAGTCCTTGGAATAGTTTTCTAGCTATGAATACCATTAGTGGAGCAATAATCTTCAAATTCATGACTGCAATACTCACCACCATTATCAGATCTAAGACATTTTAATTTCTTACTAGTCTCATTTTCAACCAAGCATTTCCATTTCTTAAAAGTTTGAAATACATCAAATTTCTGTCTAAGGAAATAAACCCATACTTTTCTAGTTACATCATCAATAAATGTAACATAATAATGAGAGCCACCAAGGGAAGATACCTGAGCTAGTCCTCATACATCTGTATGTAGAAGCTCTAATTTCTCCTTTTTGTTTTCCTTTCTAGTCTTTACAAAATTCACTCTCTTTTGTTTTCCATACACACAACTTTCATAGAAATCCATATTTACACATTTTAGACCTAGTAAAAATTTCTTTGAATGAAGTACTTTCATACCTTTCTCACTCATGTGCCCAAGCCTGTTGTGCCACAGTGCTATATCAAAATCTATAGTAGTTATTTGTTCTCCCTACTCAACTGCAACAATTATTCTGAACATTCATTTTTCTCTGAAACAATCAAAGTAGAAGGAACAATATGACTTGTACAAAGATATAACATGCCTACTTTCACACCTTTTGCTACTATGAGGGAACCTTTTGAAACCTTCCAATTTTTATCATTAAAAGTAACTACACAACACTCATCACTAAGTTTTCCCACTGAAATTAAATTCTTACTCAGCCTTGGAACATGTCTTACCTCAAGTAGTATCCAATGATTCCCATTCTGTAACTTAATCTTAATTTTTCCCTTTCCAAAAATTTGATAGGGTTCATTATCCCCCAAATAAACAAGCCCAAAATCCCCTTGGACATAATCAATGAAATAACCTCTATGAGGTGTAGCATGGAATGAAGCACCAAAATCTAAAACTCATGAATCATCAACACTTTCTAAAGATAGAAGAAAAACATCCTCTTCAGATTTGTTACTTACCACATTTGCCTCCTTGTCTCCATCTAATTTATCTCCTTCATTTATCTTTCTATTCCAACAATCTTTCTTTTTGTGCCCTGGTTTCCCATAGTATTAGTAGTCATTTGGTCCTCTTGATTGAGACCTCTTCCCCTTTGACTTTCCTCTTGATTTCCCACGATTTCCAGAGTTACTTCCTATCTTAGTTGTTTTGCCCCTGCTTTGTGCATTCAAAGTGCTTCCTGATGTAGATCCATGTGAGGATTTCCTATGAGTTTGCTCACTCAAAACAACACCGATCACATCATCATATTTTAGGGTACTAGATCCAAGAATAGAAATACTCACAGCCATTACCAAGCCATTCCAACTTTCAGGCAAAGAACACAAAACCAAGAGAGCCCTAATTTCTTCATCAAAACTAATACCCATAGAAGAAACTGACTAGTAATACTATTAAACTCATTTAAATGATCTACAATAGATCCACTTTCTGCCATTTTCATATTAAATAAATGCTTCATGAGAAATACCTTGTTTGAAGCAAAGGGTTTTTCACACAATGTCGCTAGGGTTTTCATCAATTTTTCTATCATCTTTGCTTTTGTAGTATTAAATGCCACTGATGGTGCTAGGAATAATCAAATGCTTCCAAGTGCCTTTCTGTCCAAAAGATCCTATTCATCATTTGACCTAGTTCCCTGATTCTTGGCTTTTCCTTCCAACGGCTTCCATAAATCCTTTTGATAAAGATAGTATTCCATTTGCATCTTCCATATCTAGAAGTTCTACCCATTAAACCTATCAAACCTAAGCTTACCCTCATCTGCCATTGCTCCCACTCAACCATGAGACTCCCACTCAACTATGAAACTTTCCTGCATAGGATAACTTAAAAAACAACTAGGCTCTGATACCACTTGTTAGGATAAAACCACAGACAAAAATAAAAACCACATGCAAATATAACTCATAACAAAATATAATAGATCACATAGAAATGAACACAAGAGACCAAGATTTAACATGGTTCACCCAATCCCTAGGCTATGTCCACCAAATAGCAAGTCCAATCTTATTACAATCTAATAATTACAACCTGATTACAATTTGTAATCCCTTACAGCTCAATACTACTGCAAGAACCAATTTTGCATCACACTATATAAAAATCCCTAACCCTAAGCCCTTTTATACAAGTATTAAACCACTTTAGGGTTATAACATGTTGGCCATAAATTAGCCATAACTTTAGTGGCGAATCTACAAATGGTGAATCTACAAATAGTACCCAAAATTTTTTTTTTGGGGCGATGCCTTGAACCCCAAAAAATTATGGAGTATGTACAATACTTTCCTAATTAGTCACCACAATCTAACACATTTGAGAGAGCTATAGGAAATTCTCCTTTTATGTTGGTATATGGTAGGGAGGCTAGACTCCTTATTTCATTAGAGTTTCTTGATCGTGATCTAGCTCATTAGTTGGAGCTAATTAAAAATGATGTTATGTCTATAAGAATGGTAGAACTGATGGATTTGGAAGAGAAAAGAAATCAGGCAAGATAGACCCTAGAAGCACATCGATAGCAAGTTAAAAAGTCCTTTGATAGGAAGGCTAAGGTCAAAACCTTTAGAGAGGGTGATAATTAAAATGAGATACATACAAAGCAAAACTAGGGAGGCCCTCAAAATTTGATATATTATGGAGTGGTCCCTATGTGGTTATTAGTTGTAAGTAGGCCAATGCTTTCTAGTTAAGCAAGCATGATGGTGAAATTTTAGTTATTCCAGTTAATCAGATATATCTCAAACCCTATTTCTAAGAAAATATGATGTTTCCCCTACATAGTTAGAGTAGTTTGTTTCTCGTTTGGTCCTACTTTCCAGGAAGCCTCGAGTACATGTTTTGTTGTAGAGGTAGTTTTCCTAAGTTTTGAGATTATAGAGGGTCACAGTTTTCAGTGTTATGGTTTCTAGCAGGGTGGATTTTCATGATGTTTTTGAATCTATAGCCCAATGGACTCTTGAGGTCACTAGTTGTATGTATTGTAGGCTTGCATCCCCTCTAAGTCACCAGAATTGTCAACCAAAAATATTTTCTTGCCAAAAAAAATGAATTCAAGACCTAAGCATACCCTAACATCCATATATTTGAAAATTTGAATATCAGGGCATAGGAAAATAATTGGGCTATACTTGTTATATCCTAAGTCCTAAGGTTAAGTTTATATTTTCATATTCCCATGAGATTGCATTTTTTTTTGCCATCAGATCTTCCCAAATCAATAAGTGTCACCTTATCACTTTGCAAAAAAATAAAGTGATAGTATGACACGTGTCTAGGTGGGGCCTTTGTTCTTCTATAGTCAATATATTCATCAGTAAGTTTTCATCCACTGTTAGAGAGGTTGGCATGTGGCATGTGGGTCCTATCTTTCTTTTTGGCTATAGGCAAGGTGGACAAATTATCAGAGGAGTTGGAAAAAGGTAACATTTATATTGGTTAGGTTCTAACATGAATTGGTGTATTTTTAGAGCCTTCAAATGGATTATGATCAAGTGGTCATAATTTTGTGACTAATTGAAGTTGCATGAAGGATACCCACAATGACAAGGTGAGGTCCCAACACATGTCCCCTATGAACCCTGTATCTTCAGATTGCAAAAGTTGAAAAGTCAGAGCTATGATAATATGACCATATTCTTGTGCTATGATCTTACAATCTAGCATAAGATCATGAAGTTAATTATCAAAGTTGTTGATGTTACGATATTTAGCTATCATATCATCTTAGAAGCATATGGTCACAAGAAATGCTAAGGAGGGTTGCAATCTTATAAGATGTGGTTATCCTAAGGTTGTAGGTGCAATTGAAGTGTCTCCCGAGGACATGAAGACAAGGGTTTGTCATAGCATCATGGTGATCATAATATCATAAAGAGAATTTAAGGGAGGTCCAATACTAAGATAGGTTAACAATCATAGGATTGTAGAACCTTGATTTGAACATAATAAAGGTGTTTCATGCATCCAAGCTAGAAAAGAAAAGGGTCTTCGACCAATAGAATCACGGGAAAGGTACAAGATGAGCATTGAATATGATTGACCTATTGATAACTCTAACTTGGCATGCTAATAGTGAGGAAGAAGTGACTCTTTAATGTCGAATCAAATTTTTGATCATTTGTAGATTGCTTTCAGCATTTCCCATGCCTAGAAAATGCAAAAGGAGTATGCACTCATCATCTAGTTATCCATCTACCCAATTATGCATTAATGAACATCACTTCTATCTTCATAGGATCATTATTTTGGCCAAATATTAGATTTTATTGCATCTGGGTTTGTTCCAAGATCAAATTTTCTCAATCTTTATGGTTATTCCTTGTAAATCTTAATGATGGTAGTTGTGCCTTGGCTTCTAATAGAAGTTTTTCAGTTACGCTTTAACTATAAAAGCAAGTTTGGTACCCTTTTAAGGGTTTTTGATCTTTCTCTAATTCTCTAGTTTTGTCTTCTTTGCATACTACTATAATTTTTCATGCCTCTAAGATATTGTAAATCTCTGCCCTATCTCTTTCAACCATTAACACACTATGCAAGATTTATTTGCCTCTAGTTAATGTTCTTGTCTATATTTTTCAATTTTCATTATTGTATATATTTTGGAATTTGAATGATATTAAGTGAAGTTTCTTCCAATAGCATTCTTTTTCTTTTTGATCTACATCTAGTTGTTGAATTAAGCAAAGTATGAATCTGTATCCTTTGAGGTTATAACTGGTTGACTATGCATTTATGGGAAAAGATAAGATCAAACACTCTATTTTGGTGTGTCATCTCCTTAGATTAGATTAGGTAGTTTGTTGCTATGCATTCCTTCTCCATTTTCCTCTTCAAGAGTAGTTAGGTGTGTTGGGTCCTAATTTAATAGTTTTAAAAATGACTAAGAAACCAGACAATGCATCTAAGGCTAGCAACTTCCTAAGATAAATGCACTTGAATGGAATCTTGGGCCAACTATAAGGCTTAACCCTTCTTCACTTCAGGCTCTACAAGACCTAGGTGGGTTAGCCTTGAGGTTTTGAGTTATGGTACCAGTGCATTTAAAACATAAATCTGAACCTATTTACTATAGATGAAAACTTGCATATCTCCTAATAACTCATGAAATGACATAGATCTACAACAACTAAATGCAAATCTATGAATCTCATAAGTTGAGTGAGGGTTAATTCTTTTTATCCCACTACAAAACATGAAATATTGAATTTATTTTGAATAAAAGATTTTGTGCAAATGACATTCATAGCAGCTTGCATCTAATTTAGTGATCAGTGCCTTATCAATTGAAACATAGAGTCATTATCAGCAGGATGACCTAAATTGTTTGCATTACAATCAAGTTTATCAACTAAAATCCCCAAATCCCATTCTTATGCAATATCCCCTTCATACACCCAGAAACTCTATCAGAACATTGAAGCATTTATCTAACTCTTTGAATCAAAAGCAACAATAGATCTGATACACACCTCATCCAAGCTGCCTTAAATCAAATGAACCTTATCCATTTAATCACAAAGTTAATGACATATGAAGAATTAGGAGACAGAACAAGGAAACTCAAATAATTCTTGTAAATCCCTTTTTATATTCATCCATGGAAAGATTAAATACATTAGACTAGTAAAACTAAATGAAACTCAAGATACTTCACATAATCTAGCATCAATTTCTAGTGTCTCAGAATGACAATACATGACATGAAATGAAAATCTAGATATAAATAGGTGTGTGGCCTTCACTGCTAGAGCTTAGCTCAATAGACATGAAGCAAAACCATCAACAACCCTAGTTTCAACAATAGAATTGGAACCCTTTTGGTATTACCTAGAGAAAACTGCCAACAACCTCAATGGATGAAAAATAGAAAGATATAGAAGATAGATGAATTCTCAGATTTGTTATGCAACTAACATCTGTCCACTTGAAATTCAATCCCTTGCAACTGAATCACCTCTCTCTTCTTTCTACCATTGATTTGATTTGATTTCATCATTATTCTGTAACAAACTTCTAAATATCTTAGCTAAATGATGAAAACTTTATGCAACCAAAAATCTGAACTGCATCATGAAATGCTGAAGGAATTAAAATTTAATTGATTTGAATGTAACCCAATTCGACCCCAATTGCATTTTTACCATGTTTTATCAACATTTAGCTCATTACCATGAAAGAAAATAGTTTCAAACTTTGTCATCTGAATGCAGTTGTCAATTAGGAATCTAGGACAAAACCTCTTGTGCCTAGAATAGACAGCTTCCTGTAAAAAAACTAACCTCAGAACCAGAGAGTTCATCTTCTCCTAATTTTGGTGATATATAATATCGCTATATTAGCCTTCCAGATACTCCCAGAATATCAATTTGAAAAATAGTCCCTCTACTATTTAGCCTTGGTCTGCAATTTTGAGTTTCAAAAAATTTTAAATATTCTAAAGTCTAAACTTTAGAAAATGAAATTTTGGACTTAAAAAACATTGCACGTATCATTCTTTTGAAAAATAATTAAAAATTATTTTTTATACTCCTAAATTTTTTGGTCCCACCCTACATTCTGGGTCAACCCATGTTTGACCAACTGCCATGTGGCAGTCTCATATTGGCTGCTCAATCACCACATCATCGCTGAGATAGCACCTACCTCATCATTTCCATGTTAGCATCTAAGTCAGACCCGATGGCACGCGGCAGAATCCCACTATCCCAAATTCCTTAAATCTTGAGCACTTTGGTTTTGTGGGTTTCTACTAATTGCTCAATTTGCCACGTAGCACAATCTGAGTGCTCCTAATTTGAACCTGCAAATCTCACCACCTCATCGCACACATAGGACCCGCTGCCATGTGGTAGCTTCCCACATTCCCGCAATATTTAAACTTCATGCATTTTGTTTATGTGGGTGTGAGCTGTCCACCCAATGTGGACACGTAGCGTAAGCTAGTGCCACCTCTTCCATGTCAGTGTCTCTATGTCTCCAGTCAAAATATCACTTATATTAGCCTCCAACTAAGCAATGGTTGGACCCACCATGTAGGCATTCTTTTCCAAAATCCTTTGACTTAGTAAACAATGCCTCTCGTGTAAGATTTTATTTAAAGACATTAGACAACCATTCCCTCCCCAATGTGGGATAAAGGCTATTTTGTTTTTAGCCTCTACACATAGCATAGAAAGCTCCTTCATTATTCAACTTGGGGTTTTCCTCTTTTATATTTCTACTGTCATTGAGCTTCTTTGTTATTGGGCAACTTACTCATAATCTTTGGCGTATTCTTCTATACGTGTGGGTTTCCTTTTCTGTTTATATTTTGTAGCTTCTTTGTGTTTATGCAAGTTGTGGATTGTCTTATGCCTTGGATTACTTCTCTTTTTTCCTTTGACTTTGTTTTCAAGACTGTGGCTTCCACTTTGATGCTACCTCCTCACATGTCGAGCTCCTTTTCCATTGATGCCCATCTCTTCTTGACGCCCACCAATATTGTAAACGTCCCTTCGCAATGCTACCCCTTCTCCCGATGGCTCCCCTACTACCACATGGGCTTCTCTATTTTTAAATTTGACTACCCTCTAATGAATTCAAACATAAAATTTCCTCCTTGCCTGTGGCTTGTTTATAGCTGCTTTGTGTGGGTTCTCTGTTCATGTTTGGTTGCTCCTGCTTTTACTTGGCATCATCTACTATACGTGTAATGTGTGGACTCCATTTTAATGGCGTTGAGAGTAGGCTATGACCTGATCTTAGCTACTTGTGGAGCTCCCCATTTCCAAGTTGTGGGATATTCCTTTTTAAAAAAAATTGATTCCCTTTTGAAATCATTATGTCTCCTATTTGTGTGGCTATGATCTTCTTGGCATGAATGGTGTCAATGTAGGGCCATAACAAGTTCAACAACATCATCAACCTTCAAGGAAGCAAGCTGACACAAACCCCTTTCAACAACAAGCATGCTCTCAACATTCCCTTCTTGTCCAGTTAAATGAGATTCTGACAATTTGTATAGGTGGTGTATTTTTCTTAGTTGTCTGTGGGTTCCTCTAATGAAATCCTCTATGACACAACACATCAATAACCAATGGCTGAGGAGCTAATGGTTAACTTTCATTATTGACTTTAGCATGGGCTTTAGCCAGCTGCTACAGTGCTTCTTGTTCCTTTTAATGGTACTTAATCTTTTCAATTGCATCGTTTTCCACATAAAATTATGTGGATTGTTAATGCTATTATCATACACATTTCACCTTTTTTGAGAGAATACAATGAATGAGTTGAAACTCACTCATGAGACTTACTTGCCCGTGGAAACCATTTTAATCACCTCTACAGAGATTCCATACCCTACAAATGAATTATCATTCACCAATTACTCAACTCTGAGTTTAAACTTCTTTCACAACGATGATAATCTGCATGCATAAATTTTTGTGCTATCTCCAATCTAGGTTGGCCTAACCACTCATTGTATAGCACTTTTACCAAGGCATTTTCAAAGGAATCAGCTTCTAAGATCTCTTGTAAATATGAACTTTCTAATGATTGAAATAAATCCCTCATAGATTGTCCTATTTTAGGTTTGATCTGATTTCCACAATAAATTAGTCGCTTACTTTCAAATGGATTTACAATGCTATATGTATATTGCACATTGTATGCTGAATTAAATTTTTTTTTAAATACCCCTTTAAAAACTCTTCTAGCCCTGAGTCCATATCTATGCAATCAAATGAATTTAGTTGGGCCCCAAAGTGGGTCCGGCTAAAAAAAAATTCATTTCTAAACAACTGATATGCAAACTGATCTATTGAATCCATCACACTGATTGAAATCAAATATGATCACTAAAACCACCAATTTAAACTCATTTTATCACTTTCTTGCAGATTGTCAATTTATTGCCAGGAGGTTCGTTGACTAGCCTCAAAAACTGACCCAAACCTTTGACCATGCCCTAAAATCTGGCACACTGAATCTCTATTTTGCACACTTATACCATGTCTAATCTTGTCTCATGAAAAATTCAAGGTCAAAAGATATTCATTGTCAAAGTTGACCTTTCAGAACTTCTTGCAAGAAAACATGTTAGAAAACAATAAATTGGGTTCAGAATCAGCTTGAGAAATTGGGCAGATGAGCACATTGGGAAACAAAAACTAGGACATTTGTTCACTATCATGAGGAAAATATGAATCTAGGATTTGGGCTCATGATGAATAATAGGATGTAAATGGTGAGCGGTCAAAGTGGGCTGCTTGGATTTTTGCAAATTGAAACAATGGCAGAAAAGTGATTTTTGGAAATGGAATTGACCTAGAAAAGTGTGTATACGGATTCATCATGACTTGCAAACTGACACACTTGTAGTATTTTCAAAGGACAACATACTAGTACAATCTATTTGATCTCACCTATCATAAATTTTGAGTTATAACATCCCGAACAGGGGTACCAAACAATCTGCACTTATTGACACTAGTAAAAAGATCAAAATTGCGTTTGGAATTGCGTTTGAACACTGATCAAACAGATTCGTAATAAGCTAAAACTTGAAACATAACAAGTCTTTGATGAGTACAATACAAAAAAAAAGGAAATTTAGCATTTTGGTCAAGTGGTCAAAAGTTATAGCACGTCAAACAGGGTTTCCCAGAATTATGTACAATATGCATCAGCATGAAAACAGTAAACTACCAACTTTTAGTGATTCAAAACCTAGCCAAAAAATTCAAAATGACTTGAAATCTAAAACGTAGGTTCTTAGGTATGGACACTAGACACTCCCAAAGTGGTAGGTCATGACACAATTCTAGGTGCGAGATATTCAATGACAAACACAGCTTCCTATTGATGTTTAACACTTTGGTGAAAAATGCAAATTTGACATTTGCTCAAAATAGGACTTTGCCAAATGACTCAGAATGATAGTTTATCATCATGGAACATGTGGATAGGCTAAATGGAAGGTGTTAGAAATATTAAACACCTCAGAGGCCTCAAAGGTACAGTCAGGTACACATGCATTTATGGGGCTTGACTTGACTCAAAATTTGAAATAGATGCTCAAAATGAGAATGCAATTTTGAGCGCCAATAGTAGCTCTATCTAGGGATGCATGTCCCTTGTGGGCATGCCAAGATTTTAGATCTCTGGAAGAAGTAGACCACACACCTAAACTTCAAAAAATTTCTCTCGAACAACTTTATTGAAAACAGGGAAACTACTCCTATTATGTACAAATGATGGCCCCAGGCCACCAAATTTTTTTCAAAACTTCTTACCTTTGTCATATACCTGATTTTCATTTACATTCTCTTGAGGTAAACTAAAATTCTTATTCCCATTTGTTTCACTCAACACATCAACACTTTTAATCATTTCGTTAGCTAAAACAAAACTACTATCATTACTTCCATAGTGCATATAAAAATTAGGCATGCTTTCTTCATCTTGATCACTATGAAAAATGAATCAGCATGATCATAACAACTGACATTAAACTAAAACTGATCACTACTGACTAAATCATGGATTCCTTCAACTAAAAACACAAAAAATTTATACTCTACTCCATTCAACAAGTTACATGAGTCAAATTGTAACTCACCTTGTGCCTCCGAGTGTGAAGAGTATGAAAAATCTAATTTCTCCTTATTTTTAATATTAGTACTCCATAAATCAGATTGAACATACACTGCATCTTCTTCACATTCCAACAAATGATTAGATCCCAAATCATAATAATTATCATGAAATTGCGTGTTCACCATATGTTGATATGTATCAAATTTAGGGGAAATGACTTCATCATATGAATTTCCATAACATGTCAAAACACAAGCATCCTTAGATTGGTTAGCATACCTTTCAAAATCATGAGCCAACAAATTAGAAATCTCATCAATACTTAATGAGACTTCATTACTAGTTTCTTATCCTTGATTGAAATCATTATCTGGATGGCTTGGCACATTTGTAACAGCAGATTTGTTAGTAATAGAGCATGAAAAATCAGAATTATGATCATCCCATACATTTTCCTTTTCAAACTATACCTCAACAACCAGCATTGTAACACATTCACATTCATCACTTGAAGAAGGACTATTACTACTGTCACATATTTCTTATTCTTGATAATCATCACCATAAAAATATGAATCCACATTATGCATACTATTAGACTATTGATTACTATTCTCTAATTCATAAAACTAAGACTCTTCATTTTCCATATCACTTTCAACAGACTCATTACATTCACTATTATTAAATTCATTAGCATTCAAAGCACTTTCAATTTCCATGATAAAATCTTGGATTTCACACATCTTATCTTATCTTATCTTGGTTGGCCAATCAACTAAATGTGCATAAAAACTTCTATGAGCACCATTAGCCATGAAGACTCCTCAGGTCTTCAAAAATCATCAAGATTCATAACTACTGATTTGAATTTCATGTAAATTTGAAATCCATTAAGACTCTTAATATCACCAATCGTACTTCTTAACATTAAGATAGTCTTATCATGAATCTTTCTTTTCAATCTAGCAATATTAGCACGAACATTTTTAGGAGTCGGCACATCATTTTTAGACCTAGATTCAGAATCCATCTCTTGAAATTTTAAACTTCTACCTCTTTCTTCTAGTGCTGAAATCACTAAATAGAGACAACCACTTTTAACAACTTTCATGAATGACAAAGACATGAAAACTAAAAATACCTTTATGTGTTGCTGTTTGAAACCTCATATCTGTTGATTGGCACAAGTGCAAGACTTAAATTCCTTCACACCACTGGTTAAAACTTTGTAGAGTCACCATCTCCTTGAGGAGAACTAAATGAAATCACTGTTGTGATTCATTTTTATCTTTCAAATTTCTTATGACAGCAAATCAACACAACACTTTAAAACTTATTAGTCAAGAACATTGTATATCTCTCTTCTTCCTCACAACTTAATATAACTTTCAGATCTGCCTAATTTAGCTAAAAAATCTTTGAAAATATTTATACATATAACCAATCTACACTAGTACAGAGATCCTTTAGAGAGTTGCCACTGACAATTGTGAGAAAGATTTTTAAAACATGATTTATAACATGATAGACTTTAGCTGGATTTTCAACTTGTAGAACTTGCAAATTGTTAAACAATGAGAAGAGAGAAAACACTTTTCACCAATTCTGACTCTAAAATTACAACAACACTTTGAAAACAAGATCCAGTTGAAATGATTGAAAATGAAACTTAAGAACAACACAATCTGCATTCAACCTCAAAGCTACTACTATAAATGGATAAAACTTCATTGGGGTGCATGATTTGGAGTAAGAAAACTGGAAAGAACATCAAAAATTTACTGTTGTAATTTTGTCCATGCACTTCTCCTACTATATTGAATCTCCTTCTTTCAAATTCTCAAGGCTTGTCTAGCATTTAGATTCAATACGTCCCCAATAGAGTTGCCATTTTGTTGGTTCCTGATTTAACAGTTTTGAAAATGACAAAGAAACCAAACAAATGCATCTAAGACTAGCAACTTCCTATGATGAATGCACCTAATTGTAATCTTGGGCCAACTATAAGGCTTGACCCTTCTTCACTTCAAGCTCTACAAGACCTAGGCGGGTTAACCTTGAGGTTCTGAGATATGGTACTAGTGCATTTAAAACATAAATCTAAACCTATTTACTGCAGATGAAAACCCTTATATCTCCTAATAACTCATGAAACGACACAGATCTACCGCAGCTAAATGCAAATCTATGAATCTCATAAGTTGAGTGAGGGTTAATTCTTTTCAGCTTGCTACAAAACATGAAATACTAAATTTATTGTGAATAAAAGATTTTGTGCAAATGACACTCATATTAGCTTGCATTTGATTTAGTGATCAATGCCTTATCCATTGAAACATAGAGTCATTACCAGCAGGATGACCTAACTTATTTGCATTACAATCAAGTTTATCAACTGAACTCCCCAAATCCCATTCTTATGCAATATCCCCTTCATACACCCAGAAACCCTATTAGAACACTGAAGCATTTACATAAATACTTGAATCAAAAGCAACAACAGATCTAATACACAACTCATCCAAGCTACCTTAAATCAAATGAACCTTATCCATTTAATCACAAAGTTAATGACATATGAAGAATTAGGAGACAGAACAAGGAAACTCATATAAGTCTTGTAAATCCCTTTTTATATTCTTTCATGGAAAGATTGAATACATTAGATTGGTAAAACTAAATGAAACTCAAGATACTTCACATAATCTAGCATCAATTTCCAGTATCTCAGAATGACAATACATGACATTAAATGAAAATCTACACATAAACAAGTGTGTGGCCTTCACTGCTAGAGCTCAGCTCAATAGACAAGAAGCAAAACCATGAACGACCCTGGTTTCAACAGTAGAACTAGAACCCTATTGGTATTACCTAGAAAAAAATGCCAACAACCTCAATGGATGAAAAATAGAAAGATATAGAATATAGATGAATTCCCAAATGTGTTATGCAACTAACATCTATCCACTTCAAATTCAATCCCTTGCAACTGAATCACCTCTTTCTTCTTTCTACCATTGATCTAATTTTATTTCATCATTATTCTGTAACAAACTTCTAAATATCTTAGCTAAATGATGAAACCTTTATGCAACCAAAAATATGAACTGCATCATGAAATGCTGAAGGAATTAAAATTTAATTGATTTGAATGTAACCCAATTCAACCCCAAATGCATTTTTACCATGTTTTATCAACATTTAGCTCATTACCATGAAAGAAAATAGTTTTGAACTTTGTCATCTGAATGTGGTTGCCTATTAGGAATCTTGGACAAAACCTCTTGTAGCTCAAATAGACAGCTTCCTATGCAAAAACTAACCTCAGAATCAAAGGGTTAGTCTTCTCTCAATTCTGACTATATATAATATCACTATATTAGCCTTCCAAAGACTCCTAGAATATCAATTTTAAAAATAATCCCTCTGCTATTTAACCTTGGTCTACAATTTTGAGTTTGAAATTTTTTTAAATATTCAAAAGTCTAAACTTTAGAAACTGAACTTTTGGACTTAAAAAACCTTGCACGTATCATTCTTTTGAAAAATAATTAAAAATTAATTTTAATACTCCTCAATTTTTTGGCCCCACCCTACATTCTGGGTCAACCCATGTTTGACCAACTTCCACATGACAGTCTCATATTGGCTGCTCAATCACCACATCATCACTGAGACAACACCTACCTCATCATCACCACATTAGCATCTAAGCTGGACCCAATGGCATGTGGTAGAATCTCGCTATCTTGTATTCCTTAAATCTTGAGCACTTTGGTTTTGCGGGTTTGCGCTAACCACTAGATCTACCACGTGGCATGACCTGAGTGCTTCTAATTTGAACCTGCACATCTCACCACCTCATCGCATGCATGGGACTCGCTACCACATGGCAGCTTCCCGCATTCCAACAATATGTAGACTTTGAGCATTTTGTTTATGTAGGCTTGCGCCATCCACCCGATGTGGACACATGGCGTGATCTGGTGCCACCTCTGCCATGTCAGCATCTCTGTGTCTCCGATCAAAATATTGCTTATGTTAGCCTCCCATTGAGCATGGACTGGACCCACCACATAGGCATTGCTTTCCAAAAGCCTTTGACTTAATACACAATGCCTCTCATGTAAGATTCTATTTAAAGACATTAGACAATTGTTCCCTCCCCAATGTGGGATAAAGGCTGTTTCATTTTTAGCCTCTACACATGGCATAGAAAGCTCCTTCATTATTCAACTTAGGGTTTTCCTCTTTTATATTTTTGTTTCCATTGAGCTTCTTTGTTATTAGGTGGCTTACTCATAATCTTTAGCATATTCTTCTTTATGCGTGGGTTTCCTTTTTTGTTTATAATCTGTAGCTTCTTTGTGTTTATGCAGGTTGTGGATGGTCTCCTACCTTGGATTACTTCTCTTTTTGCCTTTGACTTTGTTTTCAAGACTACGGCTTTAGCTTTTATGTTGCCTCCTCACATGTCGAGCTCCTTAGTTGTTGATGCCTATCTCTTCTTGACGCCCACCAATATTGTAAACATCCGTTTGCAATGCTGCCTCTTCTCTAGATGGCTCCCCTACTACTACGTGGGCTTCTCTATTTTTCAAGTTGAACTCCCTCTAATGAATTCAAACACAAAATTTCCTCCTTGCCTGCGGCTTTTTTATAGTTGCTTTATGTGGGTTCTATGTTCATGTTTTGTTGCTCGTGATTTTACTTGGCATCATTTGCTATATGTGCAATGTGTGGACTCCATTTTAATGGCATTGACAGTAGGCTACGTCTTGATCTTAGCTGCTTGTGGAGCTCCCCATTGCCAAGTCATGGGCTATTCCTTTTTTAAAAAAATTGATTCCCTTTTGAAATCATTGTGTCTCCTATTTGTGTGGCAATGGTCTTCTTGGCATGAATGGTGTCAATGCAGGGCCATAGCAAGTTCAACGAAATCATCAACCTTCAAGGAATCAAGATCACACAAACCCCTTTCAATAGAAAGCATGCTCTCAACATTCTCTTCTTGTCCAGTTAAATGAGATTCTGACAATTTGTATAGGTGGTGCATTTCGCTTAGTTGTCTGTGGGTTCCTGTAATGAAAGGCTCTATGACACAACACATCAATAACCAATGGCTAAGGAGCTAATGGTAACTTGCATTATTGACTTTGGCATGGGCTTTAGCCAGCTACTACAGTGCTTCTTGTTACTTTTAATGGTACTTAATCTTTTCAATTGCATCATTTTCCACATAAAACTATGTGGATTGTTAATGCTATTATCATACACATTTCACCTTTTTTGAGAGAATACGATGAATGATTTGAAACTCACTTGTGAGACTTACTTTCCCATGGAAACCATTTTAATCACCTCTATAGAGATTCCATACCCTATAAATGAATTATCATTCACCAATTACTCAACTCTGAGTTTAAACTTCTTTCACAATGATGATAATCTACATGCATAAATGTTTGTGTTGTCTCCAATCTAAGCTAGCCTAACCACTCGTTGTATAGCACTTTTACCAAGGAATTTTCAAAGGAATCAACTTCTAAGATCTCTTGTAAATATGAACTTTCTAATGATTGAAATAAATCCTTCATAGATTGTCCCATCTTAGGTTTGATATGATTTCCACCATAAATTAGTCACTTACTTTCAAATGGATTTACAATGCTATAGTTATATTGCACATTGTATGATGAATTAAAAAATTGTAACAATACCCCATTAAAAACTCTTCTAACCCTGAGTCCATATCTATGCAATCAAATCGAGCCCCAAAGTGGGTCTGGCTAAAAAAAAATTCATTTCTAGACAACTGATATGAAAACTAATCTATTGAACCCATCATACTGATTGAAATCAAACTTGATTACTGAAACTGCCAATTTAAACTCATTTTATCACTTTCTTGCAGATTGTCAATTTATTGCCAGGAGGTCCATTGATTGGCCTAAAAAACTGACCCAAACCTCTGACTAGGCCCTAAAATCTGGCACACTGAATCTCTATTCTGCACACTTGTACCATGTCAAATCTTGTCTCATGACGAATTTGAACTCAAAAGATATTCGTTGTCAAATTTGACCTTTCAGAATTTCTTGCAAGAAAACATGTCAGAAAACACTAAATTGGGTTCAAAATCGGCTTCAGAAACTAGGTAGATGAGCACATGGGAAAACAAAAAATTGGGACTTTTGTTCACTGTCATGAGGACAATATGAATTTTGGATTTGGGCTCATGAAAAATAATAGGACGTAATGGTGGGTGGTCAAAGTGGGCTACTTGGATTTTTGCAAATTGAAACAATGGCAGAAAAGTGATTTTTGGAAATGGAATTGACTTGGAAAAGTGTGTATAGAGATTCTTCATGACTTGCAAACTGACACACTTGTAGTATTTTTAGAGGACAACACAGTGGTACAATCCATTTGATCTCACCTATCATGGATTTTGAGTTATAGCATCCCGAACAGGGGTACCAAACAATCTACACTTACTGACACCAGTAAAAAGATAGAAATTGCATTTGGAATCGAGTTTGAAAATTGATCAAATAGATTTTTCATAAGCTAAAACTTGAAACATAACAAGTCTCTGACTTCTACAATACAAGGAAAAAGGAAATTTAGTATTTTGGTCAACTAGTCAAAAGTTATAGCATGTCAAACAGAGCTTCCCAAAATTATGTACAATGTGCATCAGCATGAAAATAGTAAACTACCAACTTTGAGGGATTGAAAACCTAGTCAAACAGATTCAAAATGACTTGAAATATAAAACATAAGTTCTCAGCTATGGACACTAGATACTCCCAAAGTGGTGGGTCATGACACAATTCTGGCTGCGAGATATTCAATGACAAACATAGCTTCCTATTGTTGTTTGACATGGGTGAAAAATGTAGATTTGACATTTTCTCAAAACAGGACTTCGCCAAATGACTTGGAATGACAGTTTATCATCATGGAACATGTGGATAGCCTAAATGGAATGTGTTAGAAACATTAAAAACCTTAGGGGCCTCAAAGGTATAGCCAGGTACACATGCATTTATGGGGCTTGACTTGACTCAAAATTTGAAATAGACGCTCAGAATGAGAACACAATTTTGAGTGCCAACAAGGTTCATCCTGATAGCAAAGGAAGTTGGCCTTCTCTTCCTTCAATTCCCATAGCTTGGAGGTTTTTTCCATGTTTCACAAGGTTGTCCTTAGGTAAAAACTTTGGACAAGGGTGAAAACTTTTGTGAAAACAAGTACCTCTTTTTATGATCTTCACTCCTCCACTCTATCCGCAATCTTCACATTTATTGATTTCTAGATGTTGACCATAGAATCATGCACTAGAATGCCTATGTCAACCAATATAATCTTAAAATCATTAGGAGTTAGCTCATGGAAATTTCCCTCCTTTCGAGGTTCTGTAATCTCCACTAGCATGTGACCAGTAGAAGAATCCATGGCCAATGCAGCTATAGTCTTTTACTTCTTTTCCTTCTTTGATGTTGGCTAAATTGAAGTTGCTTGTACAATAATGTCCTTAGATAGAGAACTTATATAGAGAAGACAAATTACTTTGACAAAATAGCCATTATGAGATGAAGAACTTCGTTTGGCAGAAATCTAATCATATAAATTCTAAAATGTGAACGTTGGTACCACACAAATGAAATAACTCACAACTAATGGTCATAATGGTTAGATTTGTAATAAATCATGTAGATTAACAACTCTTTAAATCATTTTACTTCTACGCATATGAAGATTCATAAATCCAAAGAACATAAAATTCACTTAAATCTCATGTAGTAGTGAGATTATTCACTTATCAAATCAATTTATTCAAGCATTAGTAGAAGCTACCCTTTTAACTTTAGAATCTAGAACAAGGGTTTGCACTACAATTATTTATGTGTAGGGAAGGAAGCATAAACCTATCTTTCTATAAGCCTATCTTTTTCTTTGATTCAAGATCACATCACAAGAAATAATTTTGTGGTACCTTGGATATTGTATTCCTTTCTTTTCCACAAAAATATTTTCTTTGTTATTTATCTCATTACTTGGAGAAGTCATGAACTGATCTTTCCACCTTGAGGGCTTGGATAGGCACCTTGGTGAAAACCTAGCAAATAGGCTTCATGTGTATTTGACCTTTTCATTATCTATTAGCAATCTACACCTTCCACACCTTATTCCACATCTCATCTCCCATCTTTTCATTTCCCCAAGGTGTTCAAAAAGTTCCATCACTGAACTATCACAATCATAGCATACTATTTCCATCCTTGAGCTTGGAAATCCAATCAGAGTAGTATATTATATCATGGTTAACACACATCTCATACCCTATACCTTACCACATGTATCATATTAGTTGTATTCAATATCCTATACATATATGTGTATCATGCCCTTGTAAAATAGTGTCCTCTATTGGATCACATGCTATCTCCTCTTCCTAAGCTTTTCCCATTGTTTATGAAACCACTCACATATCATACCAAATGTCCAAAACATCTAGAAAATTGTTTATAGTAGTCCTTGTACATTTTTGGTCCTTCTTTTTCTACTCTCTTTGAACATATCTCGTGTTCCCTTTTAGGTCATCAAACATGTTTCTCCTAAAAATAGTCATTTTTGAAACCATATAGCAAGATCCCATTCCATTAACGAGTTGTCTTAAGAAAATTACAATTGCCAATTTTTTCATATTGCCAAATATTACCGATAGGTTCTTGCAAGATGCATCGTTTGTCATATCTAACCTTGGTCTATCTATATCTAGTTCTACCAATCTCTTTGGAAAAAGGTTACTTTTCATGGATTTATTTCTTTCTCCTAATATTGGATTTCACCTTTGGTTCTTAAAAGATCTTTTCCGAGGAATTTGGTTGTTCCCTCATCAAGTTTGTTGATATTTTATATCATGGTGCTCTTCGAATGGGAAAATTAGAGAGCAAGGTTTTGATCAAGTCTTTGATAATGTGAATTAGTCAGATATGACCCTTGCATTTTCTAAACATGTGCTCATTCATGATCACATGGTATAACTAAGAAATATCATTTTCTTGTGGATTACCCGATATCATTTCCACTTTGGTTCCTCAGGAATTCGTGTTTGATGCTGGGGCAGTCCTTGCGTGCTTGTTCAAGTCAATCCTATGTAATATTGGAGAAAAGGCCTTGATGTTTTTGATAACCTTAGCCTATACCCAATATTCCCATATCAAATTAAGTGCTCCAAACTATATGGTGTTACTTTTTTATGAAGTACCACACTCTCAAGCTTCAAGCATAATTCCATCATCCCATCGCTTTGTTCCATAAAAATGAAATCCTACTCATCTCTCTTTAACCACATTTGTACTACCAAATCCTACATGTTCTTATCTTACCATACACATCTATCCTACCTACCTACCCAATTTTTATTCCTAAAAGAATCCCTAGATCTCCTATCATCCCATCCATGTTCCACCCCATCACCTCAATTCCAATCTAACAACCTATCCCCTTTCCCTTTCTTTCTAGTCCCATAACTCATCACATCTCTCTAGATCTCCTGTCCCACAAGTATTATGTTCAAGGTTGTGCACATTGTTTCCCCCCAACCAAGGTTGTGGTTGATCATCAATATGCTACTAATCCATCCTATTTGCCATCCTACTCCCATAGACATTTATCTATCATTCTACTTACATTTAATACCATGTCCACTCATCTCACACCATATTACCATGATCTTCTTCAATTTAGTGATCACTTGCATATTTAGTCTAATGTTACTTATCATTTTCATTATCATAATCTTAGGTTCATTTTCCTTATCATAATCTTAGGTTCATTTTCCATTATCATAGTTTTAGATCCATTTTCCTTGTCATAGTATTAGATCCATTTTCTTATCATAGTTTGGATCAATTTTCATTATCGTAGCTTTAGGTTCATTTCTCCACCATCATATTTTTAGGTTCATTTTTCCTTATCATATTTTAGATCTATTTCCATTATCATAATCTTCAATTCACTTCCATTATCATAATCTTAGGTTCATTTTCCTTATCATAATCTTAGGTTCATTTCCCTTATCATAATCTTAGGTTCATTTTCATTATCATAAACTTAGGTTAATTTTCATTATCATAATCTTAGGTTCATTCTCATCATCATAGCTTTTATGTTCATTTTTATCCAACCACTATCATAGTTTTAAAAGTTCATTTACATTGACCATTTTCACTATCCTAACTTGTTTTTTCCATTTTAGTTGTCTATTTCCACTATCTTAATATTAGGTTCATTTTCATTATCACAAACTTTTAGTTGTCCATTTTTCACCACCATAGTTTTTAGGTTCATTTTAAAGTTGTCCATTTGCATCATCCTAAATTTCTAGGCTCATTTTAGTTCTCATTGTTACATTAGGCATCACATAAACACACATCACATCATACATCATAAAGCATCAGTAACATCATGCATATCATACATCTCATATAAAAAAAAACACATCCTACATCATAAAGTGTCAGTAACATCATGCATATCATACATCTCATATATTAAAAAAAATACATCCTGCATCATAAAATGTTAGTAACATCATGCATCACATAAAAAACAACCACATTTTACATCATCAACATATTAGTAACCATCCATATCATCCATCTCATTAAACAACATCACATCTTGCATTGTAAAGCGTCAGTATAATAATGCATATCATATATCTCACAATCCAAAATCAGATCCTACATAACACATGTTGGTCCATCTCATACATCTATCCACTTGCATCTCATAAAACATACAATCAAAAATCACATAGCACAATGTTCAGTACATACATATCCCACCCTAAAGAATGTTCATATATATATATATATATATATATATATATATATATATATATATATATATATATATATATATATATATATATATATATATATATAACATCCCCAAAGAATAAAGAATACATCAACAATCCCTGAAAGAATAATGTCCATCATGGTCTAGTCCAGTGTCCATATCATATATATAATCCATACAAATACATCCAGGTGTGTGCTTGTAAAAATACATCCACAATATTGTACATCGTAAAAAATGTAGAATATCATTGTTCGTCCTCATCCTCATCCATCACATCCTTGTTATGAGACACATAAGGGTCCCTCATTACACACTCTATCATTGATACTACTACTAGTGGTGGCCTCATCTACCCTCCTCCAATGCCTAAACTCTCTGCCTCATCCCTCATCCCACCTATCCCCCTGTCTCATCATTGGCTATACCCTGATCTATGGATCTTCCCTATGTGCTAAGACCCACCAGTCCTCTATGATTCCCCAATGCTCCATCCAATCTCTCCTATATCCTACATGCCTATATGAGTGCCAGTTGTATCTAACCATGTCGGTCACCTATAGTGCTCAATTTGATCTACTGGCACCATTTCATGATACCCCCTCTATAGAATCATGTTCTCAAAGGTCCTCCACCTCCCCCCTCAATCATCTCAAATCCTCCAAACCAACCCCACCACCATCTGCACCCTCAAGGTTAGCACATCCCCCCTTAGCCATCCTAGATCCTCCAACCCTCCCCCCACCACCATTTGTGCCTGCAAGGTCACCATCTCTACCACCACCTGATCTCTCTCCTCATGTACCATGTATAATCTCCCCTGGAGCCTCTCTCTCTCCAACTTGATCACCTCTAATCTACCCTCCAACCACCCTAACTCCATCTATGATGACCCCAACTCAATCTCTTCTTGATCTTCCTATCCCTAAGCCACATCATGCTCATGTCAAAATTGATCTCGCTCTACCCTGAGCTAGTCTCTCTCCTACTATGTGTCATGCAACAACTCACTCATGGTGACATGTGCCTATTGAAGTGATTCACATCTCCCTTCCAATGCCACATCATCTCCTCCACATGCAGATGATGCACCTCCTCTTTCCCCCCCATAGGTATCTTCCCCTATGGCCTCACCTCCTCCTACCTTATCTTCACCTGTCTACCCTCTGCTCTCTCTAGCTGTAGCCTCATGCACTCATGTCTCTCATCCTCTCCCTCCCTCCACCTCCACATCTATAGCACCTCCCCCTAGATTGGAACATCTACTCATTATCTTAGGCTCTTAGCTTCATATCTCCCCCTAGCATCAATTTTTCTTTGGTGTTAGGACCTTGGCTCTATATGCCTTCATTGCATCAATTACTCTCTTCAACTCATGAACACTTGGAATGAGAATTTTTTTAGTTCTAGTCATCTAATAATCATGCATTTCTTTCAATTCTTCAACTCCAAAGATCTTTGATTGGAGTTTCTTTTCTGAATGCTTTAGGATAGAATCTAGTGTTGAGAGTTCCAAAATCTTTGCCACCTAGAAATTTGATGGATTAGTAGCCTTTTCAATGAATTCCAAAAACTTAGTCTTCATTCATTTGATATTACCAAATTGCCATTATTGGTGACATATTATTCAATGTATAGAACCTTTAAATGTTTAAATATCTTGTCCATTGCTTTCTTCACTAAATCATATACATCCTTCATCTCATGTTCAGACTTTACTAAGCTCTCAATATTGAATTCAAGTAATTACTTCCAATTAAGCAATTTTTCTTGGCCTATATTGAGTATCCTATGGGTCACAACAACATTAGTCTTCATGTTAGTCACCTCTTGCAACAAGGACAATTTCTCTGTTAGGCTCTATAATTCTTTGTGCATCAAAGTCTGGTGGCTTGACACTACTTCTCTCAATATTTTAGTGTCTAATAGTATATTTCCAAGGTTCTCAATGAGAGGGGGACCCTTGGCCTTTATTTCATCAATCAAGGCATGACCAATTTGACCGAATTGCCTCACTTGTTGTACCTTAAGTAGCAAATTATTATTCTCCTCTACACTTGGGTTGAATGTGCTTGTAGAGGTACTTCCAACTTAATCTCTAATGTAATCTATAAACTCCTTATTTGAGGCTTTGAGTACCTAATTTTTTGACCTTAACTCCTCTACTCTATCCTCAATCTTCACATTTGTTGATTTCTAGATGTTGACCATAGAATCATGCATCGGAATGCCTATGCCAACTAATCTAATATGAAAATGATTAGGAGTTAGTTCTTGAAATTTTCCCTCCTTCTAAGATTCTACAATTTGCACTAGCATGTAACCAGTAGATGAATCCATGACTAATACAACTATAGTCTTCTACTTCTTTTCCTTCTTTGATGCTAGCTAAACCAAAGTTGCTTGTACAATAAGGTCCTTAGATGGACAAATTTGACAAAGAAGATAAATTACTTTGACAAAATAGCCATTATGAGATGAAGAACTATGTTTTCCATAAATCTTTTCATATATATTCAAAAATTCAAACATTGGCACCACAAAAATGAAATAAGTCACAACTAATCATCATAATGGTCAGATTTGCAATAAATCAAGTAGATTAATGACTCTTTAAACCATTTTACTTCTACCCATATGATGATTTAGAAATCTGAGGAAAATAAAATTCACTTAAATCTCATGTAGTACTAAGATTAGTCACTTACTGAATTGATTGATTCAAGAATTAGTGGAAGCTACCCTTTTAATTTCAAAATCTAGAACAAGGGTTTATATTATAATTCTTTATGTGTGGGGAAGGAAGCATAAACCTATCTTTCTATAAGCCTTCCTTTTCATTTGATTCAAGATTGCATCACAAGCAATACTTCTTTAGTACCTTGGATACCTTATTCCTTTCTTTTCCACACAAAGCTTTCCTTTTTTTATTTATCTCATTCATTAGAGAAGTAGCAAACTAAAATTCCCCCCTTGAGGGCTTGGACCAGTATTTTCTTTACATTGGATCTGCACTTCACAAACTACTTCATCAAAAACACTTTTTGGTATTTCCAAAGAATGTCTTCACATCTCAATTTAGTATTTCCACAGTTTTATATATTCTAGAATAGAACCTCCATATTTTCTTTTAGACAAACAGCATCACAAAGGCATATGATTTCTAAAGATTTGAGAAACTAGAAGTATTTCTATTCTTTTCCCAACATTACTTTATAAATTTACTCAAAGACATTTGCTTCCATGGGAAAGCACTCAGATTGATGGAACTATGTTCCTCTACACAAAAACAAATTTTGAATTCAAGGTCATACTCTTAGAGTTCCATGACTATAGATCCTTGTTCTTATTATCCTTTCATCATGGATCAACCTTTAAATACACCTAGAGATTTCAAATTATACTTTACTCTTCAGGATCCTACTTGATGAAGAAATGGGAATTCAACAACATAGGTTGGAATCCACAATGAACACAATACTAGCATTAGGAGCTAATTTTAGAAATAAGAATAAGATTCCTTCTCATCGGGAAGACACTTGGATAGAAACCCACACAATGCTACATCACCTAAAACCTTGATGCAAAGAGAAAACAAGAATTCCACATAGAGATGATAGGGGAAGCAGAGCATAAAAAATCCAAAAAGGCCCAAAATAATAGCCTTGAGGATGCTTGATGAAAAGGGAACCACCTAGGGGATACTTAGACAAGGACTCTTACATATATGTGATGAAAACTGACCAAGCTAGAAGCTTCAAAGGGAAGGACTTAAATTTGGAAACAACATAGTTTTCTAATATTGTTCTCTCTAATCTTCTTATCTTCCTCTTGTATTCTCCTTTTTCTATTTACCATTCCTTCATATATATTACTAGGGATCTATTCTTTGATATCCTCAAATTTCTTCTAGTTAAGTATTATACACCTTATTGTAGAATTCTCTAATTGTAGCCTATCCAAATTACTATTTAAATCATAAAATTTAATCAATTGAACAAAATTACCTTCACCAATTATTCTGCTATTTAGTTTCTCTATCTTAGGCTTCCAAGATTTCCTTCCTTCTCTTCTAGAATCCAATTTTTCTTTTTATGGATTTTCTAGCTTAGTCCTTTGCTTTCTTAAGTGTCTCTATTTGACCTCACATTTTCTTTCCCTCATAGTTCATTAAGACCTTTTTCCTCTTTCCTAGTCTAGCTACCATCTATTTCACTCTTTTTTTTTTATGTATCTCTACTAGATCTTGTTTGATCTCATCTAATCTAGCCAACTTCCTCTTTGTTTCCACAATCCTTGCTTCTTCTTCCTCTTCACTAGATTCCACTAATTAAATAGTGGTAGCTTACTATGGTTTCTCTTGTGCCATAGCTTTGTAGGGAATTACTGATGCTACTACTTGAAATTCTGCAATAGTTATATCTTCTTCTGGTCCTACTATTGTAAGAGGTGTGACAAGCATGATGCCTTCTTGTCCGCTCTTCTTCATCCCTACCATTACTTTTCTAATAATTTCCACTTCTTCAGTGGTCATTTGGACTTCTTCCATGATATTCCTCATGGTGGCTTCAACCTTCTCCTTTGATGACTTCTAAAGTTGAGCTTGATTAGTAATTTTCATAATCTCTTCAAAGATTCCAAATATATTCAATTACTCATCTCTTGCTGACTTAAGAATTATTTCCACATATCCTTCAATTTTTTCCTTAGTAACCTCATATCCTAGAGGCTCTACATATAATATTTTAGGTTCTATTGGCTTTATGTATGTGAAGCCACTGTCAACCATAAAGCATATGTCATTCCCAAATTTTCTTACAATAGAGGGTGGAATCTTGTACCTCTACTTCATTTCAACTTGGAATGTTTTAACACTAAGTCCACATTATTTTCAATCTTATCAATAGGATACCTTATATAGAGATTGGTAATTTTCTCACTAGTGCACTTGTCATTGTTCAACAACTTATTCATAGACAAGAATGGAAATCTTTCGATCAAATGTAAAAATATGTAAGTTATTAGTGATCTGAATTTGAATTAACTATTCTTCACCTTCTTAATCCTTTCTAAACTATCCACTAATTGTGTTCTTAAGATCTCACACATAATCAATTTTACTTTCTCAATGAATACCTTGTAGTTTGCATGGATAAAACATGTTTCAATATCATCCTCTCTAGAACTAGAACAAATATTTGATGCTATGACTGTACATATGAATCTAACATCATGCTACTAAATCTTAAGTATCACAATTCCTCTCCCATTATACTCAGATTTAGTATTCTCCAACACAAGTTTCTTTAGATTTTTTTCATTCAATGGTATTGAACCTTCATTGCATAGTCTAGTCACATTATGAAATTTGTAAAATACTTCAATTTAGTTGAAATAGGGTTTGTAGGTGAATTCACTTCAATGCTACTTAGATTTCCTTAGATTCATTCTCAATTCACTCAAATACTTACACATTTGCATGACCCTCAAAATCTTGATTTCAATCCCTAAATTCTTTCCATTTACCTATTACATTAATTGTGCAACCACACAATCCACAAAAAGTTATTCATTCTTTACCAGTAACATTGCCTTGTTTTGTGTAACCACATACACATTTCAAATCATTTTTGCACTTAATCATAGCTCTACCACATCATTTTGTACCTCATACTCACTTTGCATACCCTAACGCTTTATCTAAAGTGTCTTTTGCCTCTGTGATGCTTGATCTTTTATAAAAGTACTTAATTCAAGTGGGATGAATTAATCACTACAACTAATTTCAATATGCCTTCAAGTGCTTCATTTGACTATTCTTCCATAACCAGATGTGAAATTGATAGATCTTTTGCTATGACCAATATTTCTTTAAATTATTCTACATGTTCTATTATACTATCTTTCTGGGTATGAGTGATGCTACCATTTCTTTTATCATTTATGTTCACATTCCCTTTTAAATTTGGATTCCTTGTATTGTTCCTAATGTCCATTCTACATAATGTTTCTATATGACCAAATTTGTTACATAGATAGTTGTTCATTGTTTCCAAATCAAGGTCTAGGTTGGTTAATAGGTGCTCTACAATTTCTAGTAATATGTCCAAAGGTTCTACACTTGTAACATACAATGTTGCTTCTCATTTCATTGTTTCCTTTCTCGGATATTCTTCTTGCAGGGTTAGTACCTCTATAAAGTAGAAAATTTCTATTACTATTATCAGATATAGGTTTCTTACAATTAGCTTATCTATGACCAAAACCAATGTGATTATAACAATTAAAAAAAAAACTAGTTTAAATGACTTACCTATGCAGTCACTTTCATATGACCAATTTCATTACATGCATAACATCTACCTTTGAATTCACATCTCACTTCTTTATGTGATTCAATTTTCTTATGTTTCTTAGGAACATCAACTTGTCTAGGTTTTTTAACTTGCTCAACCTCCTTAAGTGCATTCTAACATTGATTTGACTCAATCTTATTTAGATCTTCTTTATCTTGCATAGGCTAATGAATTTCAAGATTAGGCTCCTTTATTGCTTCATATTTCTTAGCTAATTTTTCTCTAATGAAATATCCAAGACCAGTCTTATCATAAGAAGGTCTCTAAAAAGCCATTTGTTCAACAATATTCTCATGTCTAGAATATAATTTCTCTATGTTTTGCTTAGACTAGGTTAACTCTCCTTTCATAATAGTGTTATACTTCTCAAGTCTGCATACTTTAACTTAGTAGACTCAAGTTTAGATGTCACTTTGGTAAAGTTAGATCTCACATCTACATTTTAAGACTTTGAATGTGATTTAACTTTACTATCATCATTATTAAGGCTCAACTTTAGATTTGTAATCTTAGGTTCATGCTTCAAGATCTCATTTTCTTTCTCCAGTCTTGAAACTTCATCACTTTCCTTGATATGATCTTTAGGACTTTTCTTGGATTTGAGATGATCTATCTTATCTTTCAACTTTTTAATGTAGTCTTTAGCATTTTCATATCTTTCTTTCAAACCATCTATTTCTTCAATAAGAATATCAATTTTCTCAAGATCTTTTTTAAAGTTTTTCAGTAACTATTTCATATCCATAGGGATCTTACTCAAATTGTTAAGCCTCTTTTGAGTAATTATTCTATGATACCAATTGTTAGAAATAGGAAATACTAAGAGGGGAGGGGTGAATTAGTATTTTACAAAATTTAGCCCAAAACTAGATATTATTAACAATCTTATATCTTGCATATGAAAGAAAACTAACTATGTTAAATAGTAAACATAATAATGCAATAAGAGAACTCATTGTAGACACCTAAATCAAATTACACCATTAGGTAATCTTATTTAGTCATCTCCTAGGACATTATTGATTAAATATTTTATATTTAATTAATTAATTGTCATCCCCTAGTTTATTTATTTATTTAATTACCTATAGTCCAATTGATAAAATAAAATGATAACCCAAAATCAATTTATCAACTAAATCCCCATTCCTCTATTAAATTAAATAAATGCAAAAATATATTTAATTTAATCCCACATCACCCACTTATTAAATAAATCATTTAATAAATCAATTCCAAATCCCTAACCATCCCTAAAACCTATTATTATCCAAATCCAACCCATTCACCCATGTTAACCTCACTTAGCTAGCTAATCAACATACCTCACTAAGCCCCAACCCACTTGCCTCCTAATCCTCTCCTAAGCAAAGTCTAATCCCCCTCCCAAACATGTGCACAATTTTAAACATGGGTTAAGACTTTCTAAACCAAACCAAAGTGAAAAGTCTTCCTAATCCTCTTATATTCCTTTTCAAGAGAAATTATGGCTCTTACATGCCTTAAATGCCCTTAAATTCCTCTTACATACCTCTTCCATGCTCCTCCTCCCTCATAATTCCCTTTGACCCTCCACTTTGACCACCCAATCCCCTTGTGACACTTGTCACAAGGCTAGAGCTTTGAAGAAGCACAATCCATGTGCTTCCCCTTCATTTCATCCTAGCCCTTCCTCACCCTTTCTCCATCCTCACATCTTGGTCCTCCATCTCACTACTCCTTAGCCTATAATTAATCCCTTCCCCTCTCATAAATAATCATTATTTAATTTCAACTTGTAATGCCCCATCAACCACCACAACATAGCCATTTAGATCCTTACCATGTCAAAATCACCACCATTGTTGAATCTTCACCCATCTCGACATTTGATCACAAACCTACCACTTGAGGCTTAAGCACATTTGAGCATACATCCCTCAATCAATGCATATATTGAAGTTATCAATGTTACACTTGAGGAGCTTACTATTCTTGGTTTGCCTTCCTCCATAGTGTTCCCTTCATTTTATCATACTTACTGCTTGTTATTTTGTTGTGAATGTTAGTTAATTCTTAATGTTCTTAGCATACTAGATTTTATAGCTCTACATTTAGGCATGCTAGGTGGGACCCTACATTTGGGTCACTTTTGATCATATTTGCACTTATTTTACTAATTAACTAAACTAACATATTGTGCTTCTTCTTTTATATGTTAGGTTTTTAACATTATTTGTAAGTACATAAATCTTAATTCATACAACATGCTCTCAAACATATCATCTATTTTCTCATAGAAAAACACAAAAACACATAATATTCACAAACCTGTAGCTGAAAGTTCATGGGATTATGAACCTAAAAATGTAGGATCAAACCTTTCACCACATTCACCTACCACATGGCTATTAAACCCTTACCCTTCATGCCCACTCTTCCATATAGTCATGTAAACACATGCTCTTGCAAGTAGGTTTGCTAGCAAAACCTGGGAGATCACTCAACCAAAAAAAATTAACCTAGAAAGCCTGTTTTAAAATTCCCCTTCAAATCTACAATTTTATTTGTTAGTGGGAACACATTTCAAACTCATTGGATCATTTTGTAATTTTATTTGTCGCACCCACTTTTTCTCTATTTTTCACTAGGTTTTGTACTGTGGTCCCATGTTGTTTGACTATATTCCTTGTTGGAAATATTCAAGACTAAGGTAAGTTACTGAGAGGGGAGGGGTGAATCAGTAACTTCTAAAACTTTCAACAAATTCAACCTTCAATCCAACCATTCAATTAGAATTTATCCATAATACAAATTATGATCTAATTGCATGCATAAGAAACTAAAAGCATTCATAATACTAAGACACAAAGATTTGGTGAACCAAAAACCTTCCAAATAGAAAGCAAAATTAGGGTGGGAATGATACCCACAACTTTAGTATTGTAATATAAAGTTAACCTATTAAAGATTACATTGACCACTTCTAATGATCTACCTTATTAGGAGCAATAAGAACTGCTAGGTCCACCTTGTGAGAGGATTTACAAACATACATCTCAGTATGCACTTGGTAAAGAGATTTACAAAAGACTGTTAGGTTTACCTGGTGAAAGGATTTGACTAATCCATTTCTTACGATAAAGTAGCAGTAGATCTTTGATTTGCAACTTAATTTTTTTAATGAGATTCCTTTGTGTATTGATCACCTTTCTATGATAGATATGTCTACTCCTTATGTTATGGCCTTTATAATTCGCTCCTTCTACTTTTCTCTAATGTAATTCTCATCCATAGTTCCACACATTACATACATCCTTGCATATGATGCAATGCATTTACATATAGATCAATCCAATTATAAAAATTACAAAGTCAACCATCATACAAGTTAGCACAAATATTTACAAAGTTAGCACACATGAAGACATTTGGGTTTTGAAGACTGACTCGATGAGGTTCTAATACTCGACATCCACTGTCAATACTCAACATTATCATGCACTCGGTAGACATTGTGAAACTCATCATATAAACTGAGTCTCTTGATTTACATTGTATGACTCAATAAACATTCTCACATTGAGCTTTATATAAAATTGAGTCTCTTGGTTAACACTAGGAAGCTTGGTTAACACTAGACTCTCATCATATACACTGTGAACTTAGTGAACACTGCACTACTCAGTAATCACTAGGATGTATCCAAATAACTCGGTAGCAACTTTAGAACTCGGTGAACAACTAAAATACATGGCAAACATTGTGAACTATACACTGATCTCGGTATCTATATACAATCTAAATATGTGTGTGTCACTAATAAAAAACTTGAATGATATTTCAACAATCTCCCCCTTTGGCATTAGTGACAAAAACACTTATCAGCCAAAACTAAATACCTTATATCCATCACCATGCTCAGTAGAGTATACTATTTTTGGGATTTTTCAAAATTTATTTTGTAAGGTATATATAGTATACTATACATCTTCCTGCTATATTCAACATAACTTACTTAGTGCAAGTTCTCACCCATAGCATATGGCTTTCTTTAATATAACTTCTTACCCCCTTTTTGATAGTACTGCCAAAGCTTTATTCTATTTTATTTACATAGAAACACCAAAATGAGGCAAAAATTTAGAATGTACCTTAAGAATGATTGCCAAGGTTTTGTCCCAATTTTCCTATAGGACCTTACATGTATGAAGTGCAATTTGTACTTCTACTGACAATTCTATCATGTGGTCTGCAATAGAGAAGTTATTGTCATGGATTAGAGTTTTGGATATACAATATGTTTTTGCAATGCATCCATGTTGAGAAGGATCATGTTCTATATGTCAATAAATTTAGATCTGATCCTTGCTTCTTCCCTTAGCAATTTTGCTCAAATTTCTGACAAGAAACTTATTATCTTGAAGTGTGCAGAGCTTAAGCTAGGTTCAAGTTGTAGTTGCTTAGCACTAGCCTTTAGATCTTCATCTATTTTGGATAATTTGTCCTTTATTTCCTTTGTAAAACTAGAACCATCACATAGCTTCCCAAAAAGTGATGACACATTTGAACATGATGTTTCTAAATTGCCCAAAATTGTAGAGAGCTCTACTTTATGAATGGCAATCCACTGAGCAATGTGCTCTAGCACTTTATTGTTAAACTTCTTTTTAGCCTTCTCCACTAGCTTATCTTGTTCATCGGTGTCTTCATTGAATTTTAGGACTACTTCTACTAGCTAATATAAAATATGTTGAGAAGAATCAATCTCAATTCCTATAGCCTCTGCCAAAATGTTTTTAGCATCTTCAATTATCTTATACTGTTTATCTCTCTCCTCTCTTAGCCTTTGCTTTTTAGCCTTCTTTTGGAGGAGTTCACCAAATGTCTACGATTGGTCTAGAGTAAGCTTGTAAATATCCTAATTGGGGATTACTATATCCTCATCTAAATCAATGTCTTCCTCTATCTCCTTTCCTTTTCCCAAAAATTTTGTGCTTAGTTGAACCTTGGGCTTAACTATCCTTGCACTTATTGATTTTGTATCTGGAATGGAAATAATAGTAGAGATGCTAGGGCTTGTAGTAAAAATTGATACTATACTAACTGAAGGAATACTTATAGAAATGCCTGAGGAACCCAAAATTGATGTGCTCAAAATTGAAGAAGTCAAAATTGGAGAAGTCAAAACTAAAGTACTCAACTCAGTAGATGAAGAAATAATTTGCAGCTTGGTGGATGAAGTGGAAGTCACTTCTATCAGTGATGTGCTAGGTTGAGTGGGAATAAAGAGTGATTGGACATTTGATATATCACTAGTGGTCACAATCAAACATTTTGATGTTGTCTCCACACTTGATGTTGACACTAGCTTGCTTAGAGAGTGAGGAAGTGAGGCAATGACTACTGTAGCTATCTTGATTATGTCAGTCTCCTCATCATCTTGCTTTTCTTCCTTAGCAACCTCTTGTCCTTGATCCTCTTCATCTTCTTCATTGTTAAAGTGAGTTACTTCTTCAACATTCTCTTCTTCATCTTTCTCCTTATCTTCTTCTTCATCATCATCTTTGACATTGACTAGAAAATCAATTGGTTTATGTAACAAATATATATTCTTCCAAGTGTTTTTTGCATTCCTAACAACATGCTCAATGTCCTTGATCAAAACTAGACAAGTATTAAACTTTAGAGTCAATTTTTCTTCATTTTTCCTCAATGAATCTTTTATCTCAACATCTGATATGCTTGGTAACAACTATCTCAGGATTTTTCCATATATATCCTTGACAATTTGCATAGAAAAATCCCATCTTGGCTTTATCTTTTCTAATAATTCACTAGGAACTTGAGAAGCAAGTTGATCTAGTGAGTATTTCCACTTACCCATTTTATTCAACACCAAGTCTTCAACTTGCTTCTACTCCTTTGCTTTCCTAATCTCATATTTTAATGATTTAAAATTTGTTATGCGTACTTCTTATTCTAATTTCTTTAATCTATCCTAGAAGGTGGTTGGAGGTTTTCTAAATATGATGTCTCCTCCTTCTTTGTCATCTTTCTTTCCTGAATTCTTGGTGAATATTGTAGTGGATGGTTTAGCTAGCTTGGTGATGATCACCTTGCCTTTCTTCTTTAGTGTCTCTTTTCCCTCAAACTCTTCCTCATCCTCTACTTCTTCACCTTGCTCATCCTCACCTTTTCCCTCATTTAACAAAAAGGGTGAACTTGATTTTAGTTTTGCAATTCTTCTCTTCGATTTGTTGACTGCTTAAGGGAGCTTTATTTCAAGTTTAATCTTGGCCTTTGCTTCATCCTACATTCCAAAGTATGTAGCCTTAGGATCAACTAGTTCATTGATAAGAGCTTCAATGAAATCCTTTGCTTCATCAATGTTGACCTCATAGCCAAGAGGTTTTACCCACACTATTCTAGGCTTAGCTGCCTAAATATACTCCTTGTCATATCCACCATGAAACATATATCATATTTTTAGTCCTCAACAAGCTTCTTGGGGATTCTAAACCTGTTGTTCATTTTCTCCTTAAATACATCAAAATAATTGTCCATAATATTGTTGTAATTTTCACCCATCTCTGCAATATACTCATTGATTTAATAGAGAACATGCACATCTTTTATCCATACTATGGTGACTTTAGAAGGAAAGAATTTATATACATAAAAGAATAGGAAATTCAACAAGGAACCAAACTTACATGGATTTTTCTTTGAATTTCTTATGCTTTCCATGTTCTTGTTGAACTGTCTTAGCAATAGCTTGACAAGGTCATATGATAAATTGTTCTTGACCACCTTGTAAGCTAAGTCCACAACTTCACATGACACACTATTTATTATTCTTGAACTATATATCTTGTTTGCAATGATGTGAATACCAAACTTCAGTTTTGCATTAGTTACACTACTAATTTTAATTCCTCTTCCATCCCATTTAGCCAGGGTTTTCTTTTCTAGTTCTGCCTAACCTAGGGTTTTTGTCATTTTGGCCTTGGCTAGCATAGGGAGGCTAGTGATTTGATGAATTATCTTCTTGGTTATCAAAATTGGTTGTTCTAGCCATAGCTTCCCATTATGCACCTGGTTGAGGATAAACCTAATCCATTTGATTTGAAATTCTTGGGGCATGTAAGGGATGTTTGTCAACCCTTTGGTTTCCAAATGTTGATGCTTGAGTTTTAGGACTCCATTCACATATAACTGACCTAGGGCATCATCCATTTCTAGTGTACCAATTTCTTGAATAACACATTTGAAATGAGTGCAAATATCATTGATAAGAAGTACCTTGGGAGGAATTTGGGATTCCACATCACTTGGATCTAGGGTTTCAACAACCACAGGAGTGAGCTTGAAATTTGGCACCTTCCACTCAACTCCATGAACCAACATGCTAGATCCTCACCTAACCTTTTTGTTGCTAGATGCCATTTTCACTCAATAGGGTTTGAGAGAATTCAAAAATATTTCACTAGAAATTCACTCAAATCGCTTTGATTGCACTAAAAATTTCTCTTCAGAATAGCACTCAAAATTTCATGGTAATAAATAATTTTGATTCCATGCCTTTTGTTGAAATTTCAGCATTAACACTTAGTACTAAAGTAGATATGTTGACAGACTGTCATCTGTAATCAACTAAAAATGGTCATCTAGACTATGAACCCCCTTTCTAGTATTTTTCCATAATTTATCTAATCGTTATTTTTAATCAAATCCTCAAAAATCTATTTATTTGATTATAATCTATGGTATGACCACTTTTATCCTAAGTTCATATTTAATTAAAAGAACATGTCCCCTTTTAATTAAATAAAATTCCCCACTCATCTCTTGTCCTAAGTGTGCACACATAAAGCATTATTCTTATTTTAGAAATAAAATAAAAGGCATTTTTGTCTACACATGAATGCACATTTTTCTATGTGAGAGGAATCTTCTACTTTTAAAATAACTTTAATTCTCCTCCACACATTTCAAACCCTCTCAAAAGTCAACCATTAATTGTGATTGGTTGAGATGCTTGTGCACATGGATGACTCCCACTTTCAAACTCCACCCTTAATTACATTCATCTTGCCTCTTAATCTCTACGATCTATTTTTCTTTAAAAGGGAGGGCTCTCTCCTCATTTGAAAAATCTTAGTCTCTCATTCTATTGTTATGCTATAGGTTTTCTTGGTGATTTTGGAGAAATGGAGCATTCTTGGATTTTAGCTTAGCTCTCATTCTACTTACATTATGGCATAATTTTTAGCTTAGTTTCCTTTATATTTTAGCTTAGTTCTCTTTTTTAGCTTGTATTTCATTTAGAATAGCTTGCATTTTCATTGCATTTTATTCTAGATTCTTCAATATTGGCACTCTTGCCTCTACTCTTTGAATCTCTCGTTCTATGGTGCACCTTGTAAGGGTTGCATAGTTTGGTTCATTTGAGAGCCATAATCTCATAGCTTTTGCATGTCATAGATAGAGAGCTATAAGTTGGCTCTTGAGACTCCCTCTTCCATGAGTTCTCTCAAAAATAATGGTCTATAGAAGTGTAACACTTTTTGTACACACATCATCCACTACTCGGCATTGAACACTCAACAAAGTCTTCGTGACTTGGTAACCATATGAATCATTATTACTCCCAACCTTACTCGATAGAGTCTATGATTTGACCTCACTCAATAGATAAGTGACTTGATAGTAACTAATATCATTCTCACTCAACGATCCCTTTGTATCCTGAATATAGATTTGGATCTTTGCCACCTTTCAATTGGAACTAATTTGGATGTCATCTTCAATAGCCTAGTTCCATTTTTCCTATGAGAACTTAATTAGAAATAGTAGAGTCACCCAATTCTTGAGTGGCTTGTCCATCATTGCTCAGACTTGTATCCTTAGTAGACTTAGGAACCCATTGTTGTCTCATCTATTTTTGAATTTATAAGCTTTTTCCTTCTTCTTATCTTCAATTTTACCAGTATTCATGTAGTTCCTAGCAAGATGACCAAGTTCTATAAAAATAATACACCTTTTAATGGTATCTCTTTTCCTCATATGATATTTATCAAAATTCATACCAATGTGTCCAAATTCTCCAAAGTAATGACATCTACACCAAGTTTTGTATTCCCATTCAAATATTGCTTTCACAATTTGTTGTGTTGGATTCAATACCTTAGTTTTACATTCTAATGACTTGTGTCCATGTTTCTGTATTTGTGACATTTGTCTTCAAATATTGATTTCTCTTTGGATTCATTAGCTCTATGACCATGATGATTGTAATTGTAGCATTTTCCATTGAATTTTGCTTTTTCATTACTCCAACACATGTTTGATGTATGACCTATCTTACTATAGTGATTGCACGTAGGTCTTTGGTTCTTTTAAGATCCTTGCTTGTATGATTCTCCTTCTTCTATATATTCAATTCCTACTTTTCCTTTTTGTCTATAAAAGTTTTTCTCATTCAATTGATTCATGCTTGCTTGAGATTTCATCATTCTTTCATTGATTTTATTCTTAGAGTTTAGATCATTCCTCAATATTTTATTTATTTTTCTTTCATATTTTAGATCATTTTTCATTCTTTCATTGATTTTCCTTTCAGAATTTAGATCATTTTCAATTCTTAGGATCATGATTTATTCATTTGCATTGGAGAGCTGATCAATAAGGTTTTCTTGCTGAAGGGATTGAATCTAGATTTTATTGTTCCTTCCATCAATTTCTTATTTTATCTTGTTTCTCTGTTCCAAGACTTCACATAACCTTACTGACTCAATAATTGTTCTCTTCTTAGCTTTCTTACTTCTTCTTGCAAGGAAACATTCTTCTCTAGAAGTTCTTTGATTGCTTCATTGGCTTCATCTAAATTGCTTGAATCATGGTGTTCAATTATTTCTTCAATGTAGAGTTGATCATTCATTTGAATTGCAAGTTCTTTTCTTCTTTTCAAGGATTGAGAGAGTTTCTCCTTTTCTTTCTTGATTTGGGCAATGGCCATTTCTAAATCCAACTTTTCATTGTCAATGGCTTTTGCAAGTCTGAATATCTCCATGGCTTTGATCTTTGCTCAAGTTGTTAAGATTTCTCCTAAGAACCAAAAAGATCTGATACCAATTGTTGGAAATATTCAATACTAAGCTAAGTTATTGAGAGGGGAGGGGTGAATCAGTAACTTCTAAAACTTTCAACAATTTCAACCTTTAATCCAACCATTCAATTAGCATTTATCCATTATATAAATTCTAATCTAATTGCATGCATAAGAAACTAAAAGCATTCATAACACTGAGACACAAAAATTTGGTGACCAGAAACCTTCCAAATAGTAAGTAAAACTAGGGTGGGGATGATACCCACAACTTTAGTGTTGTAGTATAAATTTAGCCTGTTAAAGCTTACATTGACCATTTCTGATGATCTACCCTATTACAAGAAATAAGGACTACTATGTCCACCTTGTGAAAGGATTTGACTGATCCCCCTATTAGGATAAAGCAGTAGTAGATCTTTGATCTGCAACATAATTTTCTAAATGAGATTCCTTTGTGTAGTGATCACCTTTCTGTGATAGATATGTCTCTACTGCTCCTTATGCTGCTATGGCCTTTATAATTTTCTCCTTCTACTTTTCTCTAATGTAATTCACATTCATATTTCCACACATTACATACATCCTTACATATGATACAATGCATTTACATATATATCGATCCAATTATACAAATTAAAAAGTCAGCCATCATACAAGTTACTACAAATGTTACAAAGTCAGCCCACATCAAGACATTTGGGTTCTAAAGACTGACTCGGTGAGGTTCTGATACTCAACATCCACTGTCAATACTTGGCATCATCATGCACTTGGTAGACATAGAAGCTTAGTCCAAACTGATCACTTCTAAGTAGTCTTGAACTTGATCTCTACTGGTGACTCTGTAGATATTGTGAAACTCATCATATAAACTAAGTCTCCTAATTTACATTGTATGACTTTGTAAACATTCTCACCTCAAGCTTGGTATAAACTAAGTCTCTTGGTTAACATGGGGAAGCTCAGTTAACACTAGACTCTCATGACATACACTATGAACTCAGTGAACACTGCACTACTTGGTAACCACTGGGATGTATCCAAAGGACTTGGTAGCAACTGTAGAACTTGATGAACAATTAAAATACATGGAAAACACTATGAACTATACACTAACTTTGGTAGCAATATACAATCTGAATAAGTGTGTGTCACTAAATGTGTCACTAATAACAAACTTGATTTATATGTCAACATTCTTATGCTCTGAGAACACATGTTGAATCCAATGGGTTCATTGGTTTTTGATTAATAGGCTTATGTTTTGATTATGTCAGAAGGATAGCTTGTAGGTGCATTTTTCATATTTTGACCCTTAATTGGTTTTGTAGGTTTACTTAATTTTAGTTTCCAAAAACTCAATCTTGAATGTCTAAGGACAAAATTTACACATTTAATGGAATGAATGGTTGATTAATTTAAAAATATTTTCATTGGAATGATTTATTAATTAGTTAGAAAAAAAATAATTCAATTCCAAGTACTAAAATAAATAAATGCAATGAACTTTCAATTTAAGCATTAATGAACATTGTGGGAAAACACTTCAAATTTTGGGGCTTAAAATGAAACTCACACAATCTCAAATACCTTAAAGAAGAACCATTATTATTCCCATCTCTTTCAAAGTTTTCCCTTGATTGGTTTATTTTGTTGACTTGGTTTTATTATGTTGACCATCGATGTAAGTTGGAAATGACCTTCCATGTTAAATCATGAGTGTCTTCAAAGTAGTCACTAGGACCAACACACTTAAATCTTCAAAAAGAGAATGAACCAAGTGCCTTATGTGTCTTGATATTGTGCTTTTTAGCACATCTTTGACTTCTCTACTTTTGAAAAATAGGACCATTTAAATGCGTGACACTTGTACTAAAAGTTGTTAGCAAGATCATTTGCAACAACCTAGAAGTACTTCTAAAGAGTTCATCATCCTCTAAGAAGCGTGTCCCCTTTGGATAGAAGCTCAAACTATTAAATAATCTAGTCAGTATATAAATGAGAGGAAGGGTAAACCTTCTTGCTCCATTAGGAAATTTTTGATGCTGTGTTTCTATGGGTAGCCTAAGGTGGGAAAACTTTCCCATGATTTCAACATGTTTGGAATAGATTCATAAGTGGATCACATATGTAACAACTAAGTGGCTAACTCCACAAACCTAATTAAAAACTAATTTAGTAGCTACCCTTATATCCTTGGTGTATTACTCATGGTACAAGAGAATACAAGGCTTCTTTGAAGTTACCAGACATATGTGTTTTACCTGATAAAGGCATAAGGCTACTTAGGTTTTATCTGCAAGATTCATTGTCCCTACAGTAGGGGGGCTTCTATTTTTCATACCTTGAAGGATCATTCATGTGTAATTTTGTTGATTGACTCTTGTATCAACTCACCTCATTGATTAGAGGGAAATATCACACTAGATCTGGAAAGCATCAAGATGGACACCTCCTGACAGGCCTAATGAGTAATACATTGAAACCAAAGTCACCTTTGGGATAAAAGTTTGTTTGAATTTTCTTATTTGTGAAAAAGACCAGTGAATTTTTTTTGTATAAAATACACATTTTTATGGTTACTAATAAATCCTTTTTCTAAAGAGTTTATTTATCTATCTCTCTCAAAGTTTCTTTGTCCTTTTGAGAGGTTATTTTCTCACAAATACATCATATCTATTATAGAAGGAGTCTTATCCTTGTTGTTTCAAAATGGTTGTTAGTAATTCTATTCACAACAACTTTAGTCTATTTTTTTTACTTCACCTATTCCAAAATGAATGATTCTTGTTGTTTCAAAACAATTGTTAGCAAGTCTATTCACAACAACTTTGGTCTAGTTGGTTTTACTTCACCTATTCCAAGATGAATGATTCTTGTTGTTTCAAAATAGTTTTTAGCAAGTATATTTGCAACAAATTTAGTGTAGTTGGATTTACTTCACCTATTCCAAAATAAATGATTTGTGTTGATTCAAAATGATTTTTAACAAGTCTATTCGCAACAACTTTAGGCTAGTTAGTTTTATTTAACCTATTCCAAAAGGAATGTGATTACACCATCCTTTGGTAAATATCAATACATATACACTCAATACCATCCATCTTCACACCAATTTTACCTTCACTATCTCAAGGAATATTTTTAGCAAGTCTATTTGCAACAATCCTTGGCCTAATTTGTTCTATTTTACTCCTTATAGTTAAACTAAAGCTATTTTTTCCTTCGATGAACACCATTTCTTAGACCTATTTGTTATCCAAAAGATTTATGTTGTCCAACCTAAAGTAAAAAGGTATACTTAGCATAGTCACTACCTTGACCCATAGTTATGATAAACCTATCATAGATATGTCATGTCAAACCAACCAAAACCCAACTTCAAAAAGGTCAAGCTTCCATAAACAATAGTTTATAGAGAGATAGAAGCATAATGCAAAAAGTATACCCCTAATCTAAGACTTGCCAAACTAGATCAAAGTGAGAGAGAAGGTGTCGAAGTTTCTCTACAAACTGAGTGGCATCATAAAAACTCAAAACTTAACTTTAAGATGTGGAGTTAACACGAGCCTTATTGACTACACTAGCTATACTCACTTTGATTGGGTTCTTCTTCTTCCACACACACTTTGCACTTACCATCTCATAGAGTTAGGTCTTCATATAGGTGATCATCCAATTGAGGCATTTTTTAGATTCATCATCTTTATGTCATATGTTTTAGGCATTCGAACCCATCCAAACCAACAACATAGATAAAAGCATGCTCCATCATCCTCATTCTACTTAAGCATTTGGTGTCACTTTGTTGAAAATTGTTCACCCTACATGCTACATCTGTCACACTATCTTGGTTATTCCTTAAATTAAGTATTGTTTAGGGTAATCTATCTTTGCCATTTATGTCCCTCATCACCTTGACAAAAAGGTCGGGCTCCACACTTGATCATCATTTTTCTCCCAAAAGGTCACATGACTACCTTAGGGTTGATGTCACTACCATATCTCAAGCTTACACATAGGGAAAATACCCTCTCTTTTACTTTGACACCACATCACTAATCTTTAGGCTTCCTAAATATCATAGCAATAGCACTAGAAATTATTCCCACTCATTTTTCATATGTCTTTTTGCATCCTAGAAACTCCTTCCATTGTAGTTTTACCCTTAAAAACATTTAGTATCATTATCCACTCACATATACTTGCACTCATCACCTTAAGAATCTTTCACTTCATCCTTAGAAACATCATCCTTCCATGCCACCTACCACACATCTTGCTAAAAACAAAAGGAATAAGAAACACATGGATCCTAATCTTATCGATAGTTTAGCTAGTGCATAATCATATCCTCTAGTATCGTCAGTCACACATGATCCATAACCACAAAATCCAAAAGATTCAAGTCCTTCACCAGATATAGATGTGTTTATGAATCAACTAGGGCAAGCAACTATTGTTAATGCAATTTTGGATTGGAATAGAGAAACCATTATGACAAATTTCTTAAGGGAAAATGTTGGTGTCTTTGGTTTTGGGAGACCATTGCCTCTACATATATATGATCTTGCTCACCCTTATTTCATAGATTTCCACCACCCATTGGTCCATCTGATCCAAATGATCCCTTTTTCATCCCACAAGGGGGACATCAAGAAATGTAACTAGAACCTATTAACCCCAAGATCCTATCAACCCAACTCGATGCTCCTATCCCACCAAATAATCAACCCATCATCACTCAATCATTAGTCCACACAACACCTCAACAACCTACCACCTCCAACTTTATTGTTGTCACTGCTTCACAAATTGCATCCATTCCTTTCAATATCACAAGATCTTCCACCTCCTAATGTGTTTCTTCTACTTCAAACATACCCACTAGTAGTACATCTGACACATTTCAGCCAAATATCCAATTATCATCACAATCCACTATGGGAATGTCATCATCCAGACCTAAAAATCCACCTTTCATTTCCTCTAATCCATTTTCATCTATTCCAAATACCACCACTCCATTTTCACCTAATCTTTGAGGTTTTGGACAAACACAAGGAGCTACCACAAGCTTCCCATTTAGTACTCCTTTCATGCCAACTTTCCAAGCACATCAACCCCTACCACCAATCAATCCATTACCACCTATCATCAACTACTACTCTATGCCACCCTTAGGAAGTAGCTAAAAAATCCCACAACAAAAACCATGAGCAATAGGGATGATTCCCTCCACCAACTTTTTGGAACCCATCAGCACTTAGTTTTCTTCACAAGTAGGAGCGCAACCACCATATGTTAGGAAAAATATATCATCTCAAAATTTAGCACTAATATTTCCACCACCACCTCTCTAGCAACAACCATCCCAACAACAATATGTCCAAGCACCAATGTAGAACTATCTATCTAGGTAGCAATCCTATATCTATCCATCATAGAAAAACTCCACCCAATAGATGTAGAAATTCATTCAACCAACACCCTAGCAACCGATAAATCCCATCCAAACTACCATTTAATCCACACTTCATTCACCATAGTACACATAGCAAAACTATCCATATTCACTTGCCCAATTTGAGACATACCATGCACCTGGAGCACCAATATCGATGCTTATCAACTTTCAATGGGAAGATACAATGAGTTCTCTAAATTTACTCAAATATGGAATAGAGTCCAAAACTTTCAAATTTAAAACAATTTTCCCATGTCCATTTGATAGAGCAATAACAATGACACCATTTCCCAAACATTTCAAGGTCCCTAAGTTTGATAAAGTTAGGGGAAAAGGAGATCTAGTGACACATGTCAAGGAATTTTTTATGTACTACCAAGAAGAGGCTTACAATGATGTATTTCTCATGTGCCTCTTTCCTAAAAGCTTATTAGGGCATGTTCTTGAATGGTTCTATCGGATCCCTCATGGTACCATCAAAACTTTGGCTAAACTATCAGAGCCTTTGTAGCCCAATATTCTCATCTAGTTGAGACTAAGTTATCCATAGTTCACTTAGTTCATGCCAAATAAAAGGGAGGAGAAAGCCTTGTAGATTACTTGCAAAGTTGGAAAACTCTCACAACACAGATCTCTTGTATTATCTCAAAACATCACCTCATTAAGAAATTTATTAACAATGCCTATCCTAGTCTTGTACATCACATGGTCATGAATTGTCTCCAAACATAGAAATACATTAAAGAGAAGAGTTTGGGACTTGAACAAGGACATATCAAAGATGGTGTCATTAAGATCTATAAAGAAAACACCAAAGAATGAGGAAAATACAATGACAAACCATGATACTAGAACAAGAATAAAAACATAGTTACCAATGGAGCCACATACAATCAACATGTTCATGTATTTGGAGCAGCATCTAACACATCAAACACATTTTATCAACAACAACAACCAATCTATCAAAAACTTCTATTACAAAACAATCAACACAATACCCAAGCACCCAATCCTCAAAATCAAACCAATGCTATCACCATCTCAATTGGACAAAGGCCACATGTCCAAAGGTAACCCTAAGTATACACCCCTTTGGATGAACCCCTTGATGTTATTTGTTGAAAAATTGGCCATGGATAATATTATCTAGCACCTATAGACACAACCATTACAACACAATCAATCAAGGGCATCCTAGTGTAAAGTGTTGTGATGTGGAGCCTAAATAGACTTAGAGGTTTATTTGGTGCAATTTACCTCTAGATTATTTCTATGGGGGTTTGGGGGAAATGTCCCCAAGATGAGGTCAAGTGGCAGCACCCTTGCAAGGTCTTAGGGTAGTGACCTAGTCACAATACAGGGTGGGGTCGAGGGGCAATGCCCCCATGGGGGTTTTTGAGGGCAGCACCCCCGAAGCCAAAAATGCCCTTATATTGTAAAAGGTGTCAGCTACTATATTTCTATTATTCTATCCCTAATTTTTTAAGTGGCAAAAGCTTGTATAAAAAGGATTAGGGTTAGGGATTTCATGATGAATGAGTGATGCAAAATTTTCTTCTTGTGATGGTATTGAGCTATAAGGGATTATAGATTATAATTAGGTTGTAATCACTGGATCATAATAATATTGGACTTTTTGTTACTAAAAGTATCCCAAGGATTGGGTGAACCACGTTAGATCTTGGTGTCTTGTGTTCTCTTTTATGTGATCTACTATTTTCTGATATTAGTTATATTTGCATATAATTTTTATTTTTGTTTGAGGTTTAATCATAACATAAAGAAAATGAGTTCTATAAATTCCATCGTGTTAAGGGGCATCCCACCCTCAAATGTATGCAACTAAAAGACTACATCCAAGCTCTCATCAATCAAAAGGAGATCAAAGTGGGGGCACAAGCCTCACCAAATGCAGGATTATTGATATATCAAAATGCATTTCCCTCACACAACAAAAATATAGGTGAAGCCCATGCAAAAAATCCTATTACCAACAAAACAAACAATGTTCAAACCAAATAGGGTGATAACTGAGACAAGTCATAAATCTATACATCAACTTACTTAGACTATGGAAACTTGATTGGATGCATATCTCAGGTCAAGCCTTCTATAAATTTGATAAATATCAAAGGCCTAAACAACCAATGTGTAGTAACTACAAGAAGAGCTTAACTTAACATAGTTGGACCATTTTTTGCAACTACTCCATCAAGACTACCCCCATCAAGACCAGCATATAACATCTTGGAACACCTTGGAAATATGCTAGCTCAAACCTCCATTTTAGATATCCTACTCACTAGTCCACTTTAAAAAGAGATCATTTATAGTGCTCTTCATGAGTTGCATGTCCCTATTGATATCAGTGCCACAAAAGTTTACAACCTAGTAGGCTATCTATCTACATCATGTGCATTATCCTTCAAAACTTTTTGCATCCCATCTGTTGAGCCAAATCATATCCTTCCACTCCACATCATCGTCATGGTTTCTAACTTTTTTATCAAAAGGGTCATGATAGATAATGGATCAACCTTAAATCTATGTATTTTGAAATTCATCAAACATGTAGGATACATTGAGGTAGATATCCTAAATGAGGTCATCACTATCAAATCTCATGACAACTTGGAGCACACCACTAAAGGAACTATCTTGCTACCTATCAAAGTTGGCCCTACCTCTCAAGAAATAATCTATCATATGGTTTATCTCAACCTATCAACATCCTCCTTTGTTGACCATGGATTCATGCTATGAAGGTTGTTCCATCCACGTATCATCAACGTGTCAAATTTCTACATAATGGAATTGAGATAACCATTCATTTTGATCCTGAACCCTTTTATTATTGCAATGTATTAGAAACCTCATATTAAGACCATTGTCCTAGAATAAAAATTGGCAACATCGTGGCTAGCTCCTCTGGCACTTGTGATCAGCCAAACACCATTTTAGCCTCCACTCTTTCCACAGTTAAGATCAACTACCAAGGTTGTGGTGAATATAGTATTTTTAATGCTTTTGTTGTTGATACTCTACCTCTTGACCCACATAATTGAGGGCATCCAATCTATTAGGGACCAAATCTAGACACAACTCCTAAGCACAAACATCTTGGAACTACCACATTTATTTCTAACGAGATCCTCAATGGAGAGGAAACAACTCCTAATATTAGCACATGGTTATACAAAGATCTGCCTCCAAAAGGTAAAGAACTCCTTGACTATTTTAAAAAGAAATATCCATAGTCACATTTCCTTGCTATTAAACAATGGGATTATCAAGGAGGTGGGAAATATCCATAGTCACATTTCCTTGCTATTAAACAATGGGATTATCAAGGAGGTGGTCTAGGCCATGAAGATTCAAGAATTATATAGTCTATAGAAGCATACAAGGAAGAAAAAAAAGAGAAAGGCCTAGGTTACAAACTCCCTACAATTGGGGCCACCACAAAAGACAATCATGCCTTTACAAATATCCAAAGAAATCTCATTAAGGTTGAAGACATCCTTGAGGAAATTGAAAAGAAAGCCTATGACATTATTTATCTTGATGAACTTATCTTAGGAGCCTCTGTGCTTTGCCAACTATCCATTAAACTCATATACTTACTTCTCACTCATCCCAAACTCATCAATTGGACCCAACCAAGCACTATCCATGTTGACAAGTTCTCTACAGAGCATGCACTCCTTAAACTTATGGGAGCTAAGGCACCACACAAGAAATAACCTCCAAATCATCTTATGTCTAAAAGTTGGATCCAAAAGGTTACTTTGGGGAGGAGGAAATCTTCAGTCACAAAAATGAACAAAGGAAAGACAACAAAAAACAAAAAAGAAAAGCAAAAGCATCCCTTGGTGAAAATTTTCTAGAGCACCATCAGATCGAACAAAAAATGAAATAAAAATAAAGGACATGTATAATGGTGAAAATTTTTCTAAGAAATCTAAGGATGGAGATGTCATCCTTCCCCCACAAGATCACAGGCCTGCAGTGTCATGGATCCTAATAGAGGAAACCAAACTAGTCAATATTAGCCTAATAGAGACACCAAAGATCACATACATTATAACATCTTTACCACCTAAACAAGTGGATATTCTCATTGAGATGATTAAATAGAATATTGGTTTCTTTACATGGTCCTATCAAGACATGCTGAGGTTAAATCCTAAGTTGGTGGTACACAATTTGGTCATAGATCCAAAGGTCAAACTAGTGAATCAAAAACTCTAAAAGATGCATCCCAAAGTTTCTTTATTGGTCAAAGTAAAGTTAGAAAAACCACTAGATGTGAAGATCATTTTCCTAATTGATTATTTAGATTGGATCTCTAACATGATACCTATCACCAAACCTTCTAGCAATATAAGGATTTGCATAGATTTTAGAGATCTCAACAAGGCTTATCCTAAAGATGATTTTCCTCTACCAAATATAGATATGATTATCGATCTCACCATAGGCCATGAGCTTGTAATGCTCATGGATGGTTTCTCCAGGTAAAATCATATTTAAATAGCCGAAGAAAATCAACACAAGACAACATTTACCACCCCTTGAGGAACCTTTTATTATAACATGATGTTGTTTAGGTTGAAAATTGCTGGGGCAACCTATTAGCAAGCCATGAAGGTCATCTTCCATGACCTCATCCATAAAACTCTTGAGGATTATGTGGATCATATTCTAGTCAAGTCCCTTAATTCCTTTGATCACTTATCTCACCTCAAGGAAGTGTTTGATCAGCTAGCCAAGTACCATCTCATGCTCAAACCCAAGAAATCTATCTTTGATGTTACATCTAGAAAGCTCCTAGGGTTAATTATATCAAGGTGTGGTATTAAGATTGAACCTTAAATATTTAATGCCATCATGGATATGTCTCCTCCCAAGACACTTAGATAGCTTCACTCTCTCTAAGAGAAGTTGCAATCAGTCAGAAGATTCATCTCACAGCTAGCAGATTCATGCCCCAATCCCTATAGTACCATGAAATTTACACTTACCTATTAAATGGTATCATATATCCCCATCCCACAAGAACCCAACACCAAAACCTCATTCATAGAGCATCCCACTACATTATTATAGATAACACCCTATATCATCATGGTATCATGAAACTCTCTCTCAATCTTTAGACCAAAATGAGGCTATAATGGCTCTCAAAGAGGTACATGCCAAACTTTGTGGTACTCACATGAGTAGTATAGTCCTAGCTAAGTGTTAGTGAATAGATTGTCCTCCAAGAAAATATGTGCCAATATAACCCTGAATGCCCAAGTGAGAAGACTAATAAACACTAATAGTTGGATAGGTTATCATTGGATTGATAACCTTCCTCTAAATTTTATTAGGTAAAGCTCCCCATGTAAGATATACAATGAATTAATTATAGATGCTTTTACCTAGAAAGCATGAAAGGATTACAAGCATCTATCTGTAAACATAGAGTAGATGTGGAAACCTAATAGCTAAAAAGGAAAGAAAAGCAAAGAGCAGCAGATGACACAAAGTTCATTTCTTGTATGCTACATTGTATAATGTAAAATATATCTTCCATCCTCTTGAGAGAATTAAAAAAATTATAGCTTTAGAAGATATTTGAAATGGTAGTGTAACAAGAAAACAGTGACATTAGAATGTATTTCAGAGAAAATTGAAAATGATGCAAAGATCATGATCAATGGAAGGAAAATTCATCGTGTTGGTGTTTGAAAATGCTGGAGGGTTTTCAATTATCCCCATGAGAATATGACACATCTAGGGGCAGCTAACTCCCATTTTCAACATATCATTTTAGATATAGGTCCAACTATAAGGCATGACCCTTCTTCTAGTTTAGGCTCTGCTAAACCTAGGTGGGTAGACTTGAGATTCAATTGATACTGTACCAGTGCAAAACATATCCCTGAATCTATTAAGTAGATTGAAACCCCTTATATCTCCTAGAGGCTCATGAAATGACATAGATCTACGGTAGCTAAATGCAAATCTAGAATATGCACAAGCTGAGTGAGGGCAAAACAATTAAGTCCTTCAACATAAGATGGAAAGAACATTTGATTAATAATATTGAATTCAACAAAACCTCAGGTATGCAATAATAAGACCTAATGATCCTGAAATTGATCAGTGCCTTAACCATTGGGCAATCCCATGAATCACAAACATACATATGAATATCTGAGACATATATGCACCTTCAGATATTTGATCTATCTATTTAACTTGTAAATAGACATCAATTCTCAAATTAAATCCCATTCTTACATGATATCTCCATCAGTAAACCTGCAACCCTGTTGATTCCCTGAAGCATTTACACAACCCCTTGGGTCATAAGCAACAATGAATAACATACAACCTTAAGGGACTGCAAATAAAACCTAAGCACTATGTCAAGGACTGTAAAACATTGAAAATTATCTGATAAAGGAGACAGGATTCAACAGAAACTCAATCATCTACTACTCTTTGTATTATTTCCTTGAAATTATACAATCATATGCATGAAATGAAAAACATGAAACAACCTAACAAATCTGAACTATCTATGTTAATCTTCCTATTGTTGTTCATACAAGAAAAAATTGTTGAAGAATATGGTGTCTCAGTATTGGAAATGAATCAAGAACTAGATCCAAAACCTGGTATCTCAGTCATGAGCAAATTTCTTCCAAGGAACTAGAACCAATTGGTTTCTCAGTAACAAAAACTGGAACCTCTACAATAGAGAAAGAAAAGAAAGATATAGGAGAATTTAATTCCCAGATCTGAATCTGTAACTAACATCTGTCAACATGGAAAAACCTTCTCAATAGGTTAAAAGAAACTTTCAAATATTTTCCCTCAAATGCTGAATCAAATCCTTTTCAGTTGTGGCTCTAAAAGCATCAAATATCTAAAACTATGATTAAACAACTATCTGATTTGATTCTTGATCTTTAACTATGGTAAAAGTGAAGATCAGTTTTTTAAAAATGACTTAAAAAAGCCAAGGAAATCTTCTACAACTAATTTTCTTCACATACCAACTTTAAACAGTATTGAAAACTGCTCTCTAACTGACTTTGATGCTCTGAGATCAAATCTGCTCCTTTCCCTGAGAATGCCCCAGAATTTATAAAATTGGTTATAGATTGAACCACTACAGACCTATGCAAAATCTGACTCCATATTCAGAAAATTTGGATTCTCCCAGTTCCAACGGTATTCTGCACTACCCATTTCTGATAAAAATCGCCCTTGATATGGCCATTTGAAAAATAGGCCTCCAGACTGAACTTTGGCATTTAAAAAATGAAAAATTTAAAATTTTACATAGCGATAACTATATAAAATTTGAAAATATTTCAAATTCTCATTCTATGTGTTTATATTCTCAGAATTTTCATTTTACTTTCAGTATCCTTATCCTGCCAATCTGATGTCGCCACTTGTCACATGTTGATTGGCCATGATCTTTGGAAAATTAATTAATTAATTAGTCCTTCCTTCAAATTTTCATTTCTCGTAGAATCGAAGGTCTCTAAATTCTACTTTACATTCTCATGCTCAAAGCTTCCTATATGTCTTTATGACCTCAGCGTAAGATTGAGCTCTTGGAAATTTCAATTTATGCTCTTACGAGTGCAGATCTGTGGATCTCCTTTATGCCTACACTACTTTATGCTCATATGGGGTTACTCGTGTCACCGGGAGCCTTTGAAAATTGTTTCCTAACCATACGGGAGGCTTTCTTCCTCATATCATCCGGATGAGATATTTTTTTACCTTCTGCTCCTACACGAGCATAATACTGGAGAACCTTCACAATTTCCTTATGCTCATACGCATGAGCTTGGTATTTCGCGGGTCAAAATATGTATGAGCATTGACTCGCGGGCCCCACACACTAGGCCGTGGCCTTTTTAAAGGTGTGTCTTTTAAAACATTTGCATTACGCTTAGAATCATATTTAAACCAGTAAAAACATCTCCCATACGCAATGTGGGATTAAAACCTTTCATGGTCTTCCCCTGTTCTTACATATCTCAAGCCGGTTGCCTCTGTTCATTGATGCACAAGCCTCTACCTAGTGCCTGCTTGGTTACTTGCATGTGGACTGTTCTTTGAAAAAAGTGGAACCTCTACCCTCCTTCACCTCTATTTTTTATTTTACTTGGAGCTTACATCACTGTTGGCTTTCACTCTAATTTTAGCAATTTTTGTTCTTTTTTTGGCGTGGAGTACATGCTTGAAACTTCATACACACATGGGATTTCATATCAAACTCTACCCTTTGATTGTATACATGGAGTTCCTTTTTTCATGACTACAAGTTTCTGAATATGCACAAAACTTGGGAGCCCTTTGTTTTTGCTTGTTGCCTTCTAAAAATAATGACCCTGCTCCCCTTTAGACTTGTGTGGACTTCCATGTTAACTCACGCAAGCTTCTACTTTCAACTACCGCCTCCTCTATGTGGGCTTCCTGAACACCTTTGGCATCTTAGCCTTTAAAAGGCTTCCTTAGGATTTGGTGAGTTTCCCTTTCAAATGTTGACTATTTTAAACTTGCAGCTTCTCTTCCTTCTGCCCGCTGTGGATGCCTCTTGTTTGGGCGTTTAAAACTTTATACCTTGCATGTTTTCCTGCAACTTGTAGGCATCTTTCTCTTCTTTTTTGTAGGTTTCCTTCAAATCTTTGACTGTGATCTTCCTCTCTCAGTGACTTTGATTTATAATGAGCTCCCCTATTTTAAATTGGCACCCCCAACAAAAACATGGAACTCCCCAGCTTGTATGGATGCCAAACTCTTCATGGTGCATTTCCTCCATTCCTTTTACTACCTGGGATCTCTGCCACTCCACCATGTGGGCTTTTCTTATTGTTTAGATTTTTGCAACATCCTCCCATCGTGGCAGTGGGTTCTATTGGCAATCTATCAATCAAGTCCTTTGCTTTATCCAGCTGCCCAGAGCACACAAGAAGATCCACCATGCAAGCATAATGTTCTGCCCTAGCTACGATATGAAAATTTCTATCCATTGAATCAAAGTAGTGACATCCTTCAAGTACCAACCTAGCATGGCTACAAGCAGACAAGACACTGATAAAGGTTATGTGGTTGGCCTTAATGCTTACTTGTTGCATTCATTCAAAGAGTTGTATTGCCTCCTTTCCATGACCATGGTGAGCATAACCTATGATCATTGAAATCCATGACACTATATTCTATTTAGGCATCATATCGAATAGCAATTCATATGACCCCCTAATTATCTTAAGAATTAGCTTATGAGTGAAAACATGGGGATCCTTTATATGAGTGATTTGTAATTTGAACATATTCAATCTATCATCGATCTGGTGTAATCAGTCGAGCCCCAAAGTGGGACCGACTAAAAAAAAAATTCATTTCCACACAACTGACATGGAAAATTGACCTGTCAACCACCTTGAACTATCTGAAATCAAGACTAATCACAAATTGATCGTTAAAACTCATTTTAAATCATTTTCGCAACACTGTGAAACTTGTGTCCGGAGGCCTGTTGCCTGGCTTTAAAAATTGATCAAATCACCTGATCATGCCCTGAAATTGAAAACACTGAATCTTTGCTCCACATTCTTGCACCCTCTCAAATCTCATCTCATGAAGAATTCAAGGTCAAAAGATATTGACCATCAAATTTGCCCCTTTAGAATTACCTGCACCAAAACATTTCAGAATACCATAAACTGGGTTTGGATTTGGCTCAAAAAACTAGGCAAATGAGCACATGGGGAAACAAAAACTAGGACACTGATTCTATGTCATAAGGTGAATATGAATATACGATTTGGGTTCATGACGAATCATAGGGCGCAAATGGCGATCATTCAAAGTAAGCTACTTGGATTTGTAGACTGGAAACATTGACAAGATAACGATTTTTGCAAATGGAAATGACCTGGAAAAGTGTGCATACATATTCGTCATGACTTGCAAACTGACACACTTGAAGTATTTTTAGGGTACTATACAGGGTTACAATCCATCTGACTTGACCAATCATGGATTTTGAGTTATAACATCACAAACAGGGCTTCCAATCAATCTGCAAATACTGACACCATCAAAAAGTCAAAAATTCCATTTGGAATCACGCTTGAAAACTAATCAAATGGATTTGCCATGATATGAAACTTGAAACATAACAAGTCTCTAACACCTACAATTCAATGCAATAGGAATTTCAACATTTGGATCAACTGGTCAAAATTTTTTACTCATCAAACAGGGCTTCCCAGAATTTTTAATATTTTGCAAAAACATGAAAACAGTAACTGACCAACTTTGAGGGATTCAAAACCTAGTCAAAAGGACTTGAAATGACTCAAAATCTGAAACATAGGTTTTTAGGTATGGACACTAGGTACTCTCAAAGTGGAAAGTCACAAAACCTTTCTGGGTGTGAGATATTCAGATGCAAACACAACCTCCTGTCACTGTCTGACACTTGGGGTAAAATGCAGATTTGAAATGCACTCAAAATAGGACTTCGCAGAATGGTTCAAAATGTCAGTTTATCTTCATGGAAAAGGTAGATGGGCTAAATGGAAGATGTTAGAAACATTGAACACCACGTAGGCCTCATATTAACAGTCGAGTACAATCTCATCAAAAGGGCATTTATGGAGCTTGATTTCTCAAAATTTGAAAATGTGACTAAAAATGAAGCATGCAATTTTTAGTCCCAACAGTGGCTCTGTCTGGGGATGCATACCCTTTGCGGGCATGGCAAGATTTCAGATCTCTAGGAGAAGCAAACCACACACCTGAACTCCAAAAATTCTCTCAAACAGCTTTATTGAAAATAGGGAAACTACTCTACTATGTACAAATGATGGCCCCGAGCCACCAAAAAAGTTTTCAAAACTCCTTACCTCTGTCATACACTTGATTTTCATTTACATTCCCCAGAGGTAAACTAAAAATCTCATTGTCCTTTATCTCACCCAACACATCAATATTTTCAATCATTCCGTTAGGCAAAACAAAACTATCATCATCATCTTCATAATGTGTATAGAAATCAGACAAACTTTCTATACCTTGCTCACTATGAAAATATGCATCAGTGTTATCACAATAACTGACATCAAATTGAAACTGATTGCCACTGACTGAATCATGGATTCCTTCAACCAAAAACACAAAATCTTGGTACTCTATTTCATTCAACGAGTTACATGAAAAAATTTGTAACTCACCTTGTACCTCCGGGTGTGAAGAAAATGTAAAATCTGATTACTTCTTTTCTGTATTATTAGTACTCCATAAATCAAATTGAACATAAACTGCATCTTCTTCACATTCCAACAAATGATTAGATCTCAAACCACAAGAATTATCATGAAATTACATTCTAACAATATGCTGATCCATATCAGATTTTCCCCCAAATAACTCACTTGGGAAAACAATTTCATTAGTATTACTTTTCTCATCATATGAGTAATTTGAATATATCTTAGCTTCATGAAAGCAAGAAGAAAATTAATTAGCAATGGACCTTATCCCCACATCTTCATTCTCAACATAGAAGTTGTCATGTGTATTAATGTATGAATTACCATCACATACACCTCCCAAACTTGACAGAGTATATTCTGAAACTATATCTTCTTCAGCATCAAATTTAGGGGAAATGACTTCACTACATGAATTTACATAATGTGTCAAAACACAAGAATCCTTAGATTGGTTAGCATACCTTTCAAAATCATGAGCCAACAAGTCAGAAATCTCATCAACACTTAATAAGATTTCATTTCTATTTTCTTCTCCTTGGCTAAGATCATTATCTAGATGGCTAGGCACATCTATAACAGAAAGCTCATTAGTAATACATTCTGAAAAATCAGAACTCTGATCATCACACACATCTTCTTCTTTAGACAACACCTTAACAATTGGCATTGTAACACAATCACATTCATCGCTAGAAGAAAGACTATTACTGCTATTACACTTCTCTTCTTCTTGACAATCGTCATCATAAACAAATGAATCCACATTATGCATATTCTCAAATTGTTGATTATTGTCCTCTGATTCATAAAACTGAGAATCTTCATATTCATTATCACTTTCAACGAACTCGTTGCATTTGTTAACATTAGACTCACTAGCCTTCAAAACACTTTCTACCTCCATTATAAAATCTTGGATTTCATAAATCTTATCTAATCTTATCTTGGCTGGCCAATTAACTGAATGTGGCATAAAAACTTCTAAGAGTACCACTGGCCATGAAGACTCCTCAGGTCTGAAAAACTCATCAAGATTCACAACTACTGATTTGAACTTCATATAAATTTGAAATCCACTAAGACCCTTGATATCACCAATTTTATTTCTTAACATTAAAACAGTCTTATCATGAATCCTTCTTTTCAATCTAGCAATATTTGCACGAACACTTTCAAGAGTTGGCACATCACTTTCAAACCTAGACTCAGAATCCATCTTATAAACCTTTTCAAACTCTACCTCTATTTTCTTAGTGCTGAAACCACTAAATGGAGGCATCCATTTTTACCATTCAACTTTCATGAATGACAAATACATGAAAACTGAAAATACCTTTATGTGTTGCTGTTGAACATTTATCTGCTGACTGGCATAGGTGCAAACATGAAACCATTCACACCATTGATCAAGTCCTTTATAGAGTCGCCACCTCCTTGAAGAGGAAAATGAAACCGCAATAGTGATTCCTCCATTTGAAATGAATACTTCAACAGACACAAGCAACCACATAAACTTGTCAAGAATTTCAGAACTTCCTTTCCAAGAATTTATCAAAAACTTTAGATCTGCCCATTCAACTGAAAGTCCTTCAAAATTTTGCAATGAAATCAACTAGGAACAAACTGGTATAGAGATTTGAGAGTCACCACTCACTCATGTGAGAAATAAAACATAATTTGTCACTTGAAAAATCTTAACCAGACCTTCAATGTAGGAAAAACTTGCAGATCACAAATACCTTGAAAAGAAAATACACTTTATAAGTCGTTTCTTGACTCTGAAACTTTCTCAACAACACTTGCAAAAACTAAACTGATCGAAGATAGACTTATAACAGTCATAGAACACAATTTACATTCAATTCTCATAACATACTATTGTCCATGAACAAAGCTTAACTAGGGAACATAAAACATCAACAGAGAAATTGTAAACACCTCACACAACCCTGTTGTTGTAGCATATCCTTCCTGTTGTATTGAATCTTCTTCAAATTCTCAAGGTTTGTCTACCATTTAGATTCAATACAACTCCCCAGTAGAGTCACCATTTTGTTGGTGTTTGAAAATGCTGGAGGATTTTCAATTATCCCAATGAGAAACTAGACACTCCCAAAGTGGCAAGTCATGATGCAATTCTGGGTGCAAGATATTAAGATGCAAACACAGCCTCCTATCATTGTTTGATACTTAGGGAAAAATGTAGATTTGAAATGCACTCAAAACAAGACATTGCCAAACAGCTCAGAATGATGATTTATCTTCATGGAATAGATAGACGGGTTAAATGGAAGGTGTTAGAAACATTGAACACCTTTTAGGCCTCATACTGAGAACCGGGTACAAATCTCATCAAAAGGGCATTCATAGGGCTTGATTTATCAAATTTTTGAAATGGGACTAAAAATGAAGCATGAAATTTTTCATCTCAACTCATCGTAATCAAATTTTTGATGTGATTAACCTCTAGTCTCCCTTCCCTAAATGTAAAAGACCGCAAAGACTCTTTTACACATTTGCAACCAAAACCACTATCTAAAAGGAAACTGAAACTCTTTTCAAAATTACATTAACAATCAAAAGCTTATTCCTATCTCTAACACATAGTTCATAAGAAGAAAATCAGCCCATGCTCTACCTCTCACAATCTCTCAAGAAAATGGAATAATCTGGAAAAATTTCCCTCCCTCCTGTAGCACATAGTCTGCAGTCTACAAGCAAGAAAGAATGGAACCCTTCTTATGTTTTGTCTTCCTCCTTTTATAGAATTTTGGAAATCTTCTTTGAATCCCTATAACCTTCCTTTTTTGATGACATTTGTCAGTTCAAATAACTGATTCTTGGGTGGTGGTTGATTTTCCTTTACCTTTTTAATATTGCCAATCTCTCATAGTTGTAATGCTCGGTTCCCAACTTGTATATTAGATACCAAATTCTAATGAAATATGTCATTAAAGTTATATATTAATACATAATCTTTCATATTCTGAATAGAGGTCTAAGGACACCTAGAAAGATTATGGAGGAGATATATTTGTAACCCTGAATTTTTTAATAATCCTGATGATTATAATGTTCAATAAAACATTATAATTTCATTTGCTCCTTTCTAAACTTTTACTCAGACACCTATTCACTTGAAGGTTGTGGATTTTTTTTAACCTCAATTGGTTTCCCTACAACAATTTGCATTGGCCAATGATAAGGAATTGGTGTCCCAAATGTTCCCTAGAATACCAATGGTGTAAACCGTAGAGCTCATGCCAAATGGTTGTATAATTTTCCTTTTGGTTTCCACCATTGATAAACTTCAGTTTAACCAAAGCAAAAGACAGGAACCAATGGGCAGCCTGACTCAAAAGCCACATGAAAAAATCCATGCCTCTATTTCAGAAAAGAAACCTCAGTACCATGATGCATATAAAATATTTCTTGAACACCTCTAGGAACAACAATGCAGTTATAACCAAAATTTAGATATTTAATAAAGTTCCTCTCTTAGCAAGTACCAATCCCAGCCAAGACCATATATGTCTTAGCAGCTGAGTGTAGAACATAGCACTACTTGTGAGAGCTTTCATCTTAGGAAGAGGCATATAACCTGTGTGATTGCATAGGGCTACAATGTCGATAGGTTAAACTAAATGTGGTTCTATAGCAAGCATACTCAAGCTCAGGTCCTTGGTGATGAGTGCACATTAAGATATTATTGTGCGAAGCACTAGGATCATGACTTTCCACTTCCATTGCATATACCTCTTATGCATTCTATTGGTCATTTCTCATGCAATGTCAAAACTAAAGTAGCTCAAGCCAAGAATGAATGGTGATTATACACCCAAATTGAAGGTCATTTCTTTTTATGAGGGAGCCGAGCCCATATGATTACTACTTGAGCTTGACCTTTCACTTTTAGCATACCCAATGCTTCGATACCATAGAAATATGCACGCATGCTTTCTTAACTGTCTTCTTTCTCACTACTTGCACTCGGATTTTCTTTAGTTGATTAACATTTCATTACACAATCTATGGTTTCCCTCTATACATCCTATGCATATCACCCAAACTAAGAGTGTAATAAATTTTTCTAGTTTTACTTCACCAACAATGAGCGACTTTGCACATAGATTTTGCCTTTCTGTCGTATATGGTGTGTATTTGTGATCAGCTTGGTATCTATCTCCATCATGCGTAAACATGTGTTGGAATATTGAGGAAACTCAAACATCACAAGCATGGACAAGCCTATAAAAATATGATTCCATCTTCCATTACTATCAAAACATTGCCAGCATACGCAAGTTGAGACCTTCACACTGTTAATGTTCATATCAAATTTTGAGCATTTGGCGATGTGCCACTGTGTGAATCTTTGAACTGATTGAATTTTATTTGAAGCAACCTATAAAGACTCACAATGAATTGAAATGATGATATTTTATTTTAGGTAAGAATTCACTGTAGAAGATTGTGCATCAAACTGAACTAAGAGGGATTCGAGTGACCACTGGTTGAGTGTCGATATCAAGCACAGAACTCATGATTTGAGCTGCAATGGCTACTCAAAGCATAGACATAAAATATATCTTATTTTCCATCCACCTTTTAAAAAATCTATATGCATTTTCCATATGCTTCATATTGATCAAGCATCTAGCTTAGATCAAGCTCTGACTACCGATCTAATCTTTGTGATTCCTTCTAAATGGCATTTGCATGAGGTTTGGGTTTCTTGTAAGTTCCTGCATTTGGAGTCCTTAAACCTTCTTCAGTGAACATGGTATAAATATCTACCTCGAAATCAAAGTGCTCAATATTTTAACAAAGAAACCCCTTTTGGCACAAGCATATGATGAATGTTCCAAGTCCAAAAATTATTGACCCTAAATTTTCAATTGCAAGCTCGAAATCCACTTTTTTTTTAATATTAACTTTTTACCAACTTGCACATTGTTCTGAACTTGAAATCAAAATGAATGTGATGGTGTTTTATGTGAATCAACTGTATCAATTGAATCAGATGAAACCAATAATGTCAGAGTGGAGTCTCTATACTTGCCTTCAAAATTGAAATTTGAATCATTGAACCTTTGAACTTTTGAATTTGTAAAATAAATTAGTTTAAACCATTGAACTACTTTGAACTACTTTGAACTTCAGTTTGAAGTGGTTCAAGACTCTGCACTTGAAGTTTTAAAAATGTGTCCATATTAGGTAGTAACACTAAGAAAATACTTAGAGTTGGATATAATTAGCCTACTCTAGAACATGATGTTTGTGACTTTGTCAAAAGGTGTCTATCTTGCTAGCAATATGCAAATTTGATCTAAGCCCTAGCTCAAAATCTTCAAACTACTACACCACCATGGTCATTTGCACGTTGGGAACTTGACCTTTTTTGTGTTATAACACCTCTCTCTTCATAAGGACACAAGTGAATAATCACTTCTACTGACTATTTCACCAAGTGGGTAGAAGCAGTCTCACTTGTCACTATCATAGGAATTCAAGTTTCCAAATTCATCCTATACAATATCATATGTCGATTTGACACCATTTTCATAGACCATGGAGGTAACTTTGAAAACCTCAATATGGAAGAGTTGTGCACCTCCCTTCACATCCATCACCATTTTTCTAGCCCCTACTTCCCACAAGGTAATGGTCAGGCTAAGGCAACTAATAAAACCCTACTAAAAATCCTCAAGAAAGTTGTCAATGATTTCGGTCATGATTGGAATTTGCAAATCAACCCCGCCCTATGGGCTTACTATAATTCATTTTGTACATCCATAGGCACAACCCCATGCTCCTTGATCTATGACATTGAAGTAGTATTGCCTATTGAAGTTGAACTCTCATCCTTGTATATTTATTTGCAAGGACATATATCAAATGAGGATTATAGAGTAGCCAAACTCACCCAACTAGATCTACTTGATGAAAAAAGATAGCAGGCCTATGACCATCTCATGGTCTATCAAAATCACTTTAAGTGCAATTCCAATAGGAAGGTTCATCTTCAAAAATTCCAAGTAGGTGACATGGTCCTCAAAGAAAACATGAAGGTCTAAGAAGACCAAGAAAAGAAGGGAATGTTTGAGCACACATGGCTTGGTCCATATGTTGTCACAACATCTTTTGGCTCTAGAGCTTATCATCTATCAACACTTCAGGGTGAAACACTAAATGATCCCACTAACATAGTTCACCTCAACAAATTCTATGCCTAATATCCTCAGTGTATCCTATTAATCATATTGAAAAATGAAAAAAATCAAAAAAGGTTCCAAAAAGAAAAAGAAAAAAGAAAATATTAAAGAAAAATAAGTGTCTAATGGCAAAAACTTGGAAATTTGACCACCTTGGATAGGTACCTTGGTAAAAACCTAGAAAGTATGTGTCATGTGTACTTGACCTTTTTATTATCTATCAATGATTGACACCTCCCACACCATCTTCCACATCTCATCAACCATCTTCCCATTTCCCCAAGGTGTTCCAAAAATTCCATCGCCACACTATCACAATCATAGCATACTATCCCCATCCCTAAGCTTGGAAGTCCAATCAGAGTAGTATATTATATCAAGGTTAACACATATATCATACCCTTGTACCTTACCATGTGTATCATATTAGTTGTGTTTTATCTCCTATACCATATATGTGTATCATGCCCTTGTAAAACAATGTACTGTATCAGATCACATCATGATATCTCTTCATCCTAAACTTTTCCCATTTCATATGAAATCACTCACATACCATACTAAATGTCCAAAACATCCTAAAATTTTTGTATCGAAGTCATTGTACATTTTTAGTCCTTCTTAGTCTAGTCTCTTTGAAAATACCTTGTGTTCCCCTTTAGGTCATTAGTCTCATTTCTCCTTAAAAAATTATTTTTGAGACCTATAGCAAGACCTTGTGTCATCAAAGAGTTGTCTTAAGAAAGTTACGGTTACCAATTTTTTCATAGTCCGAACTACTAGTAATAGGTTCTTGAAAGATGCATCCTTCCTCATCTCTAACCTTGGTTTGTTAGTATCCAATCATACCAATCTCTTTGGCAAAAGGTTACTTTTCATGGATTTATTCTCTTGATATTTGATTCCACTTTTGGTTCTTAAAAGTATCTTTTCCAAGAAATTTGGTTGTTCCCTCCTCAAGGTCACCACAATATTTTATATCATGGTGTGTTGTGAATGGGGCAATTAGAGAGCAAGGTTTTGATCAAGTCTTTTTTGCTTGTGAGTTAGTTAGATATGATCCTTGCATGGTCCAAACATGTGCTCATTCATGATCACATGGTGCAACTGGGAAATATTGTTTTCTTGTGGATTACCCAGTACTGTTTTGACTCTGATTCCCTAAGGATTCATGTGCAATGCTGGGGAAATCCTTGCATGCTTTTTTGATTCATTCCTATGTAATATTAGGGTAAAGGCCTTGATGTTCTTGGTAACCTTGGTCTATACCCAATATTCCTATATCAACTTAAGTGCTCCAAACTACATGGTGGTACTTCTTTATGAAGTACCCCACCCTCAAGCTACAAGCATAATTCCATCATCCCATCCCTTTTTTCCATAAAAATAAAATCTCGTCATCTTTATTTTACCAAATCCATACTACCAAATCCTACATGTTCTTATCTTACCATACACATATATCCTACCTACCTACTTAGTTTATATTCCTAAAAGCATCCCTAGATCTCCTATCATCCCATCCATGTTCCACCCCATTACCTTGGATCCAATCTAAAAACCTATCCCCTTTCCCTTACTTTCTAATCTGCTAATTCATCACATCTCCCTAGATATCTTGTCCCATAAGTATTATGCTCATGGTTGTGCACATTATTTCCCCTCAACCAATACTGTGATTGATCAGTGATATGTTACAGATCCATCCTATTTTCCCTCCTACTCCCACATATGTTTCCCTATCATTCTACTTACATTTCATATCATGTTCACTCATCTCTCACCATGGTATCATGATCTTCTTCACTTTAGTGATCACTTGCATCATAATAATTCTTTAGTCCCACATTACTTATTATTTCCATTATCATAATCTTAGGTTCATTTTCATTATTATAATCTTAGGTTTATTTTACATTATCATAGTTTTAGATACATTATTCTTATCATTGTATTAGATCCATTTTTCTTATCATAGTTTGGATCCATTCTCATTATCATAGCTTTAGGTTCATTTTTCCTTATCATAGTTCAGATCCATTTCCATTATCATAATCTTTAGTTTGCTTCCATTATCATAATTTAGGTTCATTTTTCTTATTATAATATTAGGTTCATTTCCCGTATCATAATCTTAGGTTCATTTTTATCCAATCACTATCATAGTTTCAAAAGTTTATTTTGCATTGACCATTTTCACTATCCTAACTTTTTAGGTTCATTTTAGTTGTCCAATTCCACTATCTTAGTCTTAGGTTCATTTTCATTATCATAAACTTTTAGTTGACCATTTTTCACCATCGTAGTTTTTAGGTTCATTTTAAAGTTGTACATTTACATCATCCTAAATCTATAGGCCTATTTTAGTTCTCATTGTTACATCAGGCATCATGTAAACACATATCACATCCTATATCATAAAGCATCAGTAACATCATGCATATCATAAATTTCATATGAAAACATCACATCCTACATCATAAAGCATTATTAACATCATGCATCACATAAACAACCACATCTTGCATCATCAACATATCAATAACCCTCCATATTATCCATCTCATCAACTGACATCACATCCTGCATCACAAAGCATCAATATAATCATTCTTATCACACATCTCACAATCTAAAATCACATCCTAGATAACACATGTTAGTCCATCTCATACATCTATCCACGTGCATCTCATAAAACATATAATCAAAAATTACATGACACAGTACTCGGTACATACATATCCCACCCCAAAGAATGCTCATGTGTGTGTGTATATCAAATCCCCAATGAATATATATATATATATATCACATCCCTAATGAATAAATAATGCATCACCCATCCCTGAAAGAATACAAAATGTCCATCATAGTCTAGTCTAGTGTCCATATCGTACATTTAATCCATACAAATGTGCTCACAAAAATACATCCACAATGTTATACATCATTAAAAAATGTAGCATATCATTGTTCCTCCTCATCCTTGTCCATCACATCCTTGTCATGAGACACATAAGGGTCCCTCTCTGCACCCTGCATTGCCACTAGTGGCGGTGGTGGTGGCATCATCTACCCTCCTCTAGTGCCTGAACTATCTTCCTCATCCTTCCTCCCACCTATCCCCCTATCTTATTTCTTGCTATGTTCTGACCTATGGCTTTACCTTATGTGCTAAGATCCACTAGTCCTCTATGAGCCCCTAGTGCTCAATCCACTCTCTCCCCCACCTTGCATGCCTGTATGAGTGTCAATTGTACCTGACTATGTCGGTCACCTATAGTGCTTAATTTGATCTACTAGCATGAATGCATGATAACTCCCTCTATAGAATATTTCTCTCTCCTAGAGATCCACCTCCCTCCTCAGTCATCTCAAATCCTCCAAACCACCCCCCATGGCCATCTACACCCTCAAGGTTTCCACAACCACCTTAGTCATCCTAGCTCTTCCAACACTCTCCCTATGACCATCTATGCCCACACAGTTGCCACCTCCACCACCAGTTGGTCTCTCTCCTCCTACACCATGGCTAATCTCAGCTACCTCTCCCTCTCCCAATCTATCACCTCCAACCTCCCCTCCAACTACCCTGACTTCATATGAAATTTTCCTAATGACACATATCTCCCTTCCAACTCTACATCATCTACTCAACCTATGGATGATCCACCTCCTCTACCCCAAATAGGTCTCTCCCCCTATGACATCAGCTCCTCCTACCTCATCTCCACTCATCTACTCTTTGCTCTCTCTAGCTGCAACCTCACAGCCTCTTTTCTCTCCTTATCCTCTCTCTCCCTCTACCTCCACCTCTGTGGAACTTCCCCCTAGACTACAACCTTTATCCGTTGTCTCAGGACCCTAGCCTCATATCTCCCCCTAGCATCATTTTTTCTTTGGAGTTACAACCTTGGCTATGTATGCCTTCATTACATTAGTTACACTCTTCATCTCATGGACACTTGGAATGAGAATGTTGTGATCTCTAATCATCCAATAATCATGCATTTTCGTCAATTCTATAACTCTAGAGATCTTTGATTGGAGCTTCTTCATAGCACTCTTTAGAACACAATCCACTACTAAGAGTTCCAAAATCTTTGCCACCTACAAATTTGATGGATTAGTAGCCTCTTCAATGAATGCTAGAAACTTAGTCTTCATTCGTTTGATATATACCAACTGACCATTATTGGTGACATATGATTTAGTGTACAAAACCTTTAAATATTTGAATATCTTGTCCATTACTTTCTTCACTAAGTCATAAACATCATTCATCTCATGTCCAAACTTCACTCGCTCTAAATTTTGAATTCCAATGATTGCTTCCAATGAAGCAATTTTTCTTGGTCTATCTTGAGTATCCCATGGGTCACAAAAATGTTAGTCTTCATGTCAATCACCTCTTACAACAAGGCCAATTGATCTGTAAGGCTATCTAATGCTTTGTGCATCAAAGTTTGGTGACTTGACACTACTTCTCTAATTTGTCAGTTTCTAGTAGTAGATTCACAAGTTTATCAATGAGAGGGGGACCTTGGGCCTTTATTTCATCAATCTAGGTACTTGTAGAGACCTTATGACATCAGCTCCTCCTACCTCTAAATTGGGTTGAATGTTCTTGTAGAGGTAATTCTAACTATAGCTATAATGTAATCCATCAACTCCATATTTAAGGCTTTGAGTGCCTCTTATTCTAACCTTAACTCCTCCACTCTATCCTCAATCTTCACATTTGTTGATTTCCAGATGTTCACCATAGAATCATGCACTAGAATGCCTATGTCAACCAATCTAATTTGAAAATAATTTGGAGTTAGTTCATGAAATAGTGGGCACTCACTATGGTTTCTCTTGTGCCATATCTTTGTAAGGAATTACTTATGTTTCTACTTGAGGTTCTACAATAGTTATAGCTTCTGATGGTCCTATTTTTGTAGGAGGTGTGGCAAGCATGATGCCTTCTTGTCCACTTTTCTTCATCCTTGCCACTATTTGTATAATAATTTCCACTTCTTCAAGGGTCATTTGGGCTTCTTCCACGATCTTCCTCATGGTGGCTTCAACCTTCTTCTTTGATGAATTATGAAGCTGAGCTTGATCATTCATTTGCATGATCTCTACAAAGATCCCAAATCTATTGAATTCATCATCTCTTGTTGACTTAAGAATCATTTACCTCTACTTCTTACAATAGAGGGTGGAATCCCAGTGTCAACCTTAAAGCATATGTCATTTTCAAAATTTCTTACAATAGAGGGTGGAATCATGTACATTTGCTTCATTTCAACTTGGAATGTTTTAACTACTAAGTCCACATTGCTTTCAATCTTATCGATAAGATACCTTATATAGAGATTGGTTATTTTCTCCATAGTACACTTATCATTTTTCAACAACTCATTTATAGACAAGAATGGAAATATTTGTATCAAATGGAAAAACATTTAAGTTATCAATGATTTGAATTTGAATTGACTATTCTTCACATTCTTAATCCTTTCTAAATTATCCACTAACTACATTCTTAAGATCTCACACATATTCAATTTTACTTTCTTAATACATATCTTGTAGGCTTCATGGATTAACATGATGCCATTTCATCCTCTCTATAACTATCACAAATATTTGATGACATGACTCTACATATGAATCTCAAATCATGTTGCTTAATCTTACTTATAACAATTCCTTTTCCATTATACTTAGATTTAGTGTTCCCCAACAAAATTTTCTTTACATTATTTCCATTCAATGGTATTGAACCTTCATTGCATAGTCTAGTGACTTCATGAATTAAGTTAGTTGATATATCTACTATACTGTCTCCCAACCATAATTGTCCATCATGAATTCTTCTCAATATTATCTTCACCTAATACTCATTGTTAAAATCATGTGAAAGAAAGAACTTAATTAACTCATTCTATTCCAGGTGCCCATATCCAATCTTAAAGCTCATATCTTGGTTATAAACATGATCAAATTCTTTTTCCATATTTGTTTCTCCTACTATTTCAAACTTGCTCTTAAGGTAGCTACCAATTTTTTCCAAATATAATACTATATCCAAAGAAACTAAAAAATGCTATTATAGGATCATATTCTAAGGGTTGTATAGGGTTTATCTTCAGCTTGGGTTTTGCCTCATCCTCAACATTATGAATCAAAGATCTATCCATGTCTACTGCAGATTCTAAACTCAAATTCATGACTTAAACTTTTGAAATTTGTAAAATACCTCAATTTTGTGGAAATAAGGTTTGTAAGTGAATTCACTTCAATGCTACTTATATTTCCTTGGATTCATTCTCTATTCACTCAAATCCTCACATGCTCAAATGATGTTCAAAATCTTGATTTTGATCCCTAAATCCTTTCCATTTACCTACCATATTAATTGCACAAGCACACAATCCACAAAAATTTGTTCATTTTTACTAGTATCATTGTCTTGTTGTGTAACCTCATACAAACATCAAATAATTTGTGCACTTAAAAATATCTCTACCACATCATACTCACTTTGCATACCCTAACTCTTTCTATAAAATTTCTTTTACCTTTCTGATGCTCGATCTTTTATAAAAGTACTTAATTCAAGTAGGATGAATCAATCACTACAACTAATTTCAATATGCCTTCGGGTGCTTCATTTGACCATCCTTCCAAAACCACATGTGAAATTCATAGATCTTTTTCTTTGAACAACACTTCTTTAAATTTTTCTACATCTTCTATCATACCATCTTTCTAGGTATGACTAGTGCTATCATTTCTTCTGCCATTTTTGTTCATGTTCCTTCTGAAATTAGGATTCCTTGTGTTGTTCCTAATGTCTCTTCTACATAATGTTTCTATATGACCAAGTTTGTTACATAGATGGCATACACATGCATTCTTTCCAAATCTAGGTCAAAGTTGGTTAATAGGTGCTTTGTAATTTTTAGTAATATGTCCAAAGTTGCTACACTTTAACACACAATGTTGCTTCTCATTCTATTGTTTCCTTTGTTAGATCTTCTTCTTGTAGAGTTAGTACCTCTAAACATTAGACTATTATCATTACTATTACCAAATTTAGGTTTCTTACAATTAGCTTCTTTATGACCAAAACTATTGCAATTATAACAATAAAAACTAGTAACTAGTTTAAATGACTTACATGTGCAGTCACTTTTCATATGACCAATTTTATTACATTCATAAAATCTTCCTTTGAATTCATATATCACTTCTTTAGCTGATTCAACTTTCTCATGTTGCTTAGATTCATCAACTTGTTCTTTAACTTGCTCAACTTCCTTAGGTGCATTTTCAAATTGATTTGACTTAATCTTATTTAGATCTTCTTTATCTTGCATAGGCTGATGAATTTCAAGATTAGGTTCCTTTCTCACTTCAAATTTCTTAGCTGATTTTTCTCTAAAGAAATATCCAAGACCAATCTTATCATAAGAAGGTCTCTAAAAAGCCATTTTTTCATCAATCTTCTCATTACTAGAATATAATTTCTCAAATTGTTTCTTAGACTGGGTTAACTCTCCTTTCATAATAGTTTTATACTTCTCAAGTTCTGCATACTTTAACTTGGTAGAATCAAGTTTAGATGTCACTTTATTCTTAGACTTCAAATATGACTTAACTTTATTACCATCATTCTTTAGACTCAACTTTAGATCTATAATATTAAGTTCATGCTTCAAGATATCATTTTCTTTCTCCAGTCTTGAAACTTCATCACTTTCCTTGATATGATCTTTAGGCTCTTTCTTGGATTTGAGATGATCTATCTTATCTTTCAACTTTTTAATATAGTCTTTAGCATCTTCATATCTTTCTTTCAAACAATCTCTTTCTTCAATAAGAATATCAACATTCTCAAGAGATTCTTTTAGGTTCCTCTCTAACTATTCCATATCCATAGGGATCTTACTCAAGTTGTTAAGACTCTTTTGAGTAATTGTTCTCTGATATTAATTGTTAGGCATAGGAAATACTAAGAGGGGAGGGGGTGAATCAGTGTTTTACAAACTTTAGCACAAAACTAGATATTATTAACAAACTTATAACTTGTATATGAATGAAAACCAATTATGTTGAATAATAAACATAGCAATTCATTAAGAGAACTCATTGTAGACACCTAAATATGATTACACCATCAGGTAATCTTATTTAGTCATCTCCTAGGACATTATTGATTAAATATTTTATATTCAATCAATTAATTGCCATTCCCTAGTTTATTTATTTAATTAATTAACCATGGTCCAATTGATATAATCAAATGATAACCCAAAATCAATTTATCAATTAAATCGCAATTCCTCTATTAAATTAAATAAATGCAAAAATCTATTTAATTTAATCACATATCCCCCACTTATTATATAAATCATTTAATAAATCAATTCCAAATCCCTAACCATCCCTAAACTCTATCATTATCCAAATCCAACCCATTCACCCATGCTAACCTCAATTAGCCAACTAATTAACCTACCTCATTAAGCCCCAACCCACTTGCCTCCTAATCCCCCTCCTAAACATGTGCACAACTTTAAACATGGGTTAAGACTTTCTAACCCAAACCGAATTCAAAAGTCTTCCTCATCCTCTTACATTCCTTTTCAAGGGCATTTATGGCTCTTAAATTCCTTAAATGCCCTTAAATGCCTCATACATCCTTCTTCTACACTCCTCCCTCATAATTCCCTTTGACCATCCAATCTCCTTGTGACACTTGTCACAAGGCTAGAGCTTTAAAGAAGCATAATCCATGTGCTCCCACTTCCTTGCCCCCTAGCCCTTCTTCACCCTTTCTTCATCTTCACATTATAACCCTCCTTCTCACTACCCCTTAGCCTATAAATTGAGCCCGTCTCCTCTCACAAATCATCATCTTTTAATGCAAACTTATAATGTCCGATCAGCCACCACAGCATACCCATTTACATCCTTGCCATGTTAAAATCCACACACACCACCATTGTTGAATCTTTCACCCATCTCCACACTTGATAAAAAACCTACCACTTGAAGCTTGAGGACATCTAAGCATACATCTCTCATTCAATGAACATATCAAAGATATCAAGGTTACACTTAAGGAGCTTACCATTCTTGGTTTACCTTCCTCCATAGTGTTCCCTTTGTCTTATCATGTGTACTACTTGTTATTTAGTTGTGAATATTAGTTAATCCTTAATGTTCTTAGCATACTAGATTCCATAGCTCTACATTTTGGCATGCCCAGTGGGACCCCACATTTGGGTCACTTTTGATCATATTTGTGGTACCTCACATAGCTGTACATATTGTGCTTCTTCTTTTATGTGTTAGGTTTTTAACATTATTTGTAGGTACATAAAGCTCTCCCAAACATATCATCTATATTCCCCCAACAAAACACAAAAACACATAATATTTGTGAACCTGCAAATTCATGGGAATATTTTTGCAGGATTGCAAACTCGTGAATGTGGGGTCAAACCTTTCACCACATGGCTATTAAACCATTTCCCTTCATTCTCTTTTTCCATATAATTGTGAGAATGCCTACTTTTTCTAGTAGGTTCATTGAAAAAACTTGTGAGATCACTCAACCAAAAATTAGTTAACCCAAAAAGCCTATTTTACACTTCCCGTTCAAACCGATAGTTTCATTTTTCAGTGGGAAAGTTATTCAAACTCGTGGGATTGCTCTATAAGTTTATATCCTGCAGCCTATTTTTTCTATATTTTTCTCCAAGTTTTGTACCATAGTACCATGTTGTTTGATTCCATTCCCATAGTGTGGGATTGTAGGTTTACTCCAATGAGTCCACTAGTTTTTTATTAACCAGCTTATGTTTTGATTCTGACAAAAGGATATCTTGTAGGTGGATTTGTGGGATTCTAAACTTTAATTGGTTTTTTAGGTTTACTTAGTTTTAGTTTTAGGTTTACTTAGTTTTAGTTTCCAAAAACCTAAATATGGAGGAATTGTGCACTTCCCTCTGCATACATCACCACTTTTCTAGCCCGTATTTCCCACAAGGTAATGGTCAGGCTGAGGCAACTAATAAAACCCTCCTCAAAATCCTCAAGAAAGTTGTCAATGACTCCGGCTGTGATTGGATTTGCAAATTAATCCTGCCCTATGGGCATACCACACTTGATTATGTATAGCCATTGGTACAACTCCATACTCCTTGGTCTATGGTGCTGAAGTAGTCTTTCCTATTGAGGTTGAACTCCCATCACTCCGTATTTCTCTCTGAGGATAGATATCTGATGAGGAATATAGAGTGGCTCAACTTACTCAACTTGATCTACTTGATGAAAGAAGGCAATAGGCCTACAACCATCTCATGGTCTATCAAAGTCACCTCAAGCACAATTACAACACGAAAGTCCATCCGCACAGATTTCAGGAAGGTGACATGGTCCTTACAGAGAATATGAAGGTTCAAGCTGACAGAGAAAAGAAGGGCAAGTTCGAGCCCACTTGGCTTGGTCCTTATGTGGTCACAACATCCTTCAGCTTAGGAGCATACCAATTATCTACCCTTGAAGGTGAATTCCTAAATGATCCTACCAGCATTATTCACCTCAAGAAATTCTACGCCTAAGGATAAAATTTGCAAATCAAGGAAAGAAAAAAGGCATAAAATCAAGTCTCTAATGGTGAAAACTTGGCAATTCAAGTGCCTTGGATAGGTCCTTGGTAAAAACCTAGCAAATAGGCACCAGGTGTACTACATATCTTCCATTATCTATTATCAACACACACCCCTTGACTGCCCCTTCATATCCTACCACTCATCCCACCCACTTTTCCAAGATGTTCCCTATCATTATTCGCCATACTTCACAAACATCATCCTCTAACACTTCATACTATGTAGCATCCCATCTCATTTATAGCATCCAGTGTACCATACTTGATGTACCCTACCATTATACTCTCCTAGATCTACCCTATCACATATTTTTTATCCTTACCATATGTAGTATATACTACTCATGTAAACATGTGTCTCATATGCCCTACACTAACCCTTGTTTCCCATATACCATACCTATATGAATATAACAGTATCCGAACCCCTGTACATAAATCGTGCTTTACATAAACCCACCTCAACAAAACATGTATTATGACAATGCTATCTCCTCATCCTGAGCTTTCCCCCGTCACTCATATACCTACTATGTTTTTCTATCCAGTCTCGAGTTCCCATGTCCTTAACTAGTCTCACTTGTACATACTATCCAGGTCTTGTTTGCAACCCATTAGTAGCTTGTCAGTTGATCTCTTTGGTAAACGTTTCCTTTTTCACTTTGCAAAATCTTTTTTTTATTTTCTCCTTTTGGTTGATTGTTTCCATGTACCTTTTTTTGTTTCCTCCTCAAGATCATCATGATCATTTCATATCATGGTGTGTTTTGACTAGAGCAACTAAGGAGGTTGGTTTTGATCACAGTCTTTCTCTGATTAAGAGTCAGTTGATATTATCCTTGGATATTTCAAACATGTTTTCATCTTTCGATAAAACATGATGCATTTGGGTAATCTTGTTTGCTTGTGGATCATCCAACATCGTTCCAAACACTGATCTCTCTGAGATTCACGTGTGATGCTGGGGCAATCCTTGCATGTCTGTTTGAGTCAGTCCTATGGAATTTTGGGGAAAAAGGTCTTGACATTCTTAGTAACCTTGGCAGATCCCTAACAATCCTATATCAAATTAAGTGTTTACACTACATAGTGGTACTTCCTCACAAAGTACCCCATGCTCAAGTTTCCTCTACATCTCATTTTTTTTAGAAACCCTTGTATCCTCCTCCTTGTCATCACCCATCTCCCTTGAACTATCACTTTTTACAAGCTCAGAATCATTTGATTCAAAGCCTTGAACATGAAATCTTATTTACTCTCATCATGATGTGATCCCTATCATAAATTACTATCCTAGCTCTCAAATCTCTGTTGTCCTCTTGGCTACGAGTTTGTTGGTTACTCTTTTGCCAACATTATTCTCCTTAGAGTCAGTATCTCCTATGATCACCCTCCATATCATATAATGTTCTCATAAGTCAAAACATTGGTTATATTATTCCACCATCATTGTTTGTCTTGCATCTCCTAACAATCTCATATGTTCTATTATCATCACTTAATATCATTATGCTCGATCTTTTTAGGCTATTCTCGCAGGATTATCATAAATCATAGATGTACCTTTTACTTTATGTTGTTTTAGCGTATCATAAATTCACTGTTCCCTCTTAGGGTTCATTTTAGCATAGTCATTCATTATTAGATTAGGGTTCACTTTAGCATAGTCATTCATCATTAGATTGTGCTTCATTTTTAGCATTATCATCCTTTCTCATCAGGTTAGGTTTCATTTTAGCCTTAACGTTCATCCTTAAGAGTTGTACTTCATTTTGTGTACTTTCATTTTATTTTATCAATTTATTTGTTTTAATATTTGCTCCATTTTTAGTTTGTGTTAACATATCCTCAGTGTCATGACATTATTTTCATTTTTCATATCATAAATCTATTGTTTATCCTTTAGTTGATGATTCATTTTACATTTATAGTTTGTATTTATCATCATACAGCATCATATCAAATACTCTCTAAAGCAATCAATTTTCTAGGATCACATCACATCTATCATAGAGCAACATCACATCATCAGCATCATATCAAAAACCTATCATACTATAGGAAATCTCATCATCATCACATCTACAAACATCATAAAGAAAATCACGTCATCAAGGATCACACCACATCTGTGATATCAGAGATTAAAAACACATCATATCTACACTATCATAGCTAAAATCACATCACAATCAATTTGTATCATGTACACAATGTCATCAAAAATCACATCCTGCATCACAAACTATCAGCACAATCATAAAAACATAGCATTTATTATCATGCATCACTAATCGTTAGCAATATCCACAAAACATCACTATCTATCCAGCATGTATCAAAAAACTATGCATAACATCACTAGTCCATAACACATATAACACCAGAATCATCATATCTATATATCAATGAAAGAATAAAAGAATAACAATCCACTAGTGTACAAATGTCCATATCATACAAACAGGTCTGAGCCCACACAAAATCTCCATGTATCTCAAAAAATGGTCGCTCTGCACACAAAACTCATCATATGACAAAAATCCAGCCTATCACTAGTCACTGGTGTGCCTCCCTCCCTGCCCCTAGTGCTGCTAGTGGTGGAGGTGGTGGCCTCATCAATCCCCCTCCTACCCCAGAACTCTCTGCCTCATCCCTCCCCATCCCTATTCTTGCCTTTGGCTATGTCTTGTCCTATGACTATGCCCTGTGTGCTGAGACCTGCCTATCCTTTGTGAGCCCCCAGTGCTCCATCCACTATCCCCTCCACCCTGCATCCCTGTATGTGTCCCTGTTGTACCTGACTGAGTCGGTCACCTGTAATGCTCAATCTAGGATGCTGGCACCACTGCATGATATCTGCCTTGATAAAATCTAGCCCTCTCCCTTAGATCTTCCACCTTAGCCCATAGTCTCCTCAGCTCATCCAAACCCCCTCCCACTGCTACCTGCGCTCTCAATGTCACCACCTCTGCCACCAGTGCATCCAACCTCCCCTGTACTACCTGCCTCTCCAGGCTCACCACCTCTAGCCTACCCTCTATCTACCCCAGCTCCATCTGCAGTCTACCCACCTCAAGCCCTGCCCTATCTTCCTACCCTTGTGCTACATCTCGCTCCTATCTAAACTGATCACACTCTACCTAGAGTTGATCTCGCTCCTACTGTGTATCTCGAAGCAACTAGCTAACGGCCTCATGAGCCTACTATAAAGAGGCATAACACCCTGCTAATCCATCATATCCTCCTTGGGCATACAATCCCCCTACATTTCCTCCTACCGATCTCCGTGACCCTTGCTCCTCTGCCCCCCGCTCTCCTCTCTTTGGCACCTCCTACGGCTCCCTCGCTCTCCTCTCTAGTTGAGCTCCCCTCTCCTCAACCCTCCTCCTCTGCTGAGCTGGCTCCATCTCCTAGGAAACCATTTTCATAATCCTCTAGCCACATAGCACCCCTATCGGGCTACCTGGGCTAGCTCGCCAGCCACCATCGCCGCCCTTGTCCCCTGTGCTCTCCCCACAAGCCTCAGCTGCACCCATGTGTCCTGATACTCTTGAGTAGAGCCCACATCTACTAACCCCCCAAACCAAACCCACTGTTGTAGCTCCAACTCTAACCATGCTCTCAACAGCCCTTCGCGTCGTAAGGATGGCCCATACACTGACACTGGCTCGTGTGTGACCTACTAATACCAATGTGGCTCTCCTAGAGCCACCTGCTACCACCCAAACTGTCAGAGTGCCCTGTCTGGCCTGTACTACTCTGCTACATACTCCCACTGTCCAAATAAAAAACATGGCAATATAGTGTACAGAAGCTGCTCTCCCTCCTCAGCCCATGGTCTTAGGCTCATATACGGCCTCCACACCACTACTGCTATCTCATCAATGGCCACCCTCTAGTAATCTACTGAATTTGTATGATCATATGTTAGGGGCTTGGCCCAACTATATGCCACTAGCTCCTCCGCTTGTCTGTCTCTCTGCCCCAATGGCCTCAGCACAGCCATGTGCTCCCAAGCCCACACTTGTAACAATATAGGGAACCCAATGCTCCTCCCCTGTCGAATGCCACCCTGGTACACTATCTAGTGGAGGTCTCGATATAGCTCAGTCAAGATCAAAGAACCCCATGCCGCTGGGTGCCCCACATCCACTATCTACATCACCATTGGAATCAGCACCAGTGTAACTCCTGTACCACCTACATCTGGGGCAATGTACCTCGAAACCAGCCCTAACACAAAAAAGTAGATCCTCCTCTCTGCCACCACCCGATCTAAATGCTCGTCCAGCTCAAACTGTCCCTGTTGGATCTTGTACTCAACTCTTGACCCCATCAGTCTCTAAATGGCCACATCCACTATCATCTTTCTCATTACCATGATTAGTGTCTCTCATACCAGCAATCTGTATATCCGATACACATCTTCCAGTGTCACCGTCATCTCCCCCGTCGGTAGGTGGAATGTCACAGTCTCATTATGCCATCTTTCGCACAACGTTGTGACCATCGCCATGTAGGTTTGGGTATGGAGCAATCTCGCTAGGTATCCTAGTTCGATCATCTCAATCCTTGCCCAGTCTGTCAGCGTTAGTATCCCTCCCGCATGCAGCACTGTTGCTCGCTGCTCCCGTGATACTAAAGCATCTAGCAACCACTGCACACCACAAAACTAGTCAGCTATTAGTCTTTCTATATCAATTTTTCATCCTCCCTCCCTCCCTTTACCCATCCCAACCCTTCTTTTAGCATTTTGTTTCCCCAGCCATGTTCCCACGAATTCGCGATCTTACGACACTCACAAACTTGAGTTCCCGCTAGCTTATCTTCCTGCGGGTTTGCCTCTTTACCTTTCCTCATTTTCTTGTTTAAACCTGCGATCCCACGTCCACATTCTCACAACAAAAAACTCACATTCCCGTTGTTTTATCTTCTCGCGGGATCGCACCTTTTGACTCTTCTACCATCCGCCTTTAACTTGCATTCTCGTGAATGCTTCCCTGCCAACCTCCCATCTGGCATTCCCGCCCAAATATTTTTTGGCAAAAATGCACCTTTGCCTGCCCTCGCTTCTTCTCATCCCTAACTGGCGAGAACGCATTCCCGCACCTTGACTCACGTTCCTTTTTGCAGGAACGTGATCTCGCCTGTCTTCCCACGCTCCTGCAGAACCTCCTATCCTAGGATCGCGATCCTGCTCAAAATGTCTGCTACCCATTTTAGTCCTACATGGCTAAGCTACTATCACGGGATCGTGATCTTGCTGATCTTGCTCGCATTCTCGTCGGACCCGTGCTTATGGGGTCGCATTTTTGCTTTCACAAGAATGCAATAAAATTTAATCAAAGCAAAAGCAAGACAAGTTTTTCGGCCCTACCGAATGATCTGGTGTCCCTCGTACTCGTACCCATCGCATAATTTCTACCTAGTGCTCTAGTCACCCATGGCTTGCCTTTGTAATCTCCAATGCAGAGCTCCTCATAGCAATATCTCCTCATCCGTCTGAGTGCAAATGAACCTTCCTAGCCCCCTTCCAGCCCCCCCCCCCCCCCCCCCCCCGGTGTCCTAACTACCCCTCTTGGTCCTCCCCCCCTTCAAAAACATTCCCCTTTTCCCCAAACCATGAACAAAACAAAGCTTATCCTGTTGTAACATATTTTGGTCGGTCAGCTTGTACATCCTCTTTAGCTTAGTACCATTTTATCTCTCCAGCTTTTGTGTGAATTTGTCCTTGCTCAACATCCTACACATATCACACATCTTGGTTCGCTATTCCACTGCATCCTTTAGCTAAATCGCCCCTTCACATCTTTTGTTTGTTTTTCTTTTCTGCTTGTGGGTTCCCCCGTATCGCTTCCATGTTGCTTCCTCTGGGATTCATGTGCGATGCTGGGGCAATCCTTACATGTTTATTTTGCATCTATTCGTCAGTCCTCTAGATAGTTGGTGAAAAGGCCTTGATGTTCTTGGTAACCTTAGCAATTAACCAACTGTCCTATAGAAAATTTAATGCTCAACTACGTGGTGGTCCTTCTCTTTGAAGTATCCCCCTGCTCAACTAGCTTCAATGGATTCCCTACATCTCCATAATCCCCTCATCCTTCTCCCTTTCCTAAATTCCTTTTATAGTGCTTCGCTCCTTCCTCCCTGCCCCCATCCTAGAAATTTCTTAAGCTTGCTTCCTCTTGTGCATCTGATTCTCCTTTATCATTCTCCCATAGTGAGAGTTTGAGCTAATTCAACCCCTTCTCTTTGCCAATCTGAGTCTCCTTGCTTATCTCGAATTCTTATATTTTTCAAGAAGCTGTCAAGCCTCATTTTCTCTCCTCGTCGCCTTCTTGAGGGGGCATCTCATAGTCTAGTCTCTCCTCTTCTTATCTGAGACTAGGGCAACCTTGTTGCTAAAAGCATCTTCCTCATGTCGTCTCTGCTTGAACTTCTTTGAAATAGTGTTGACAGATTTGTTCTCTACACATCCATTAGTTTGGGCTTGTTTCTTGTAGGAGCCATGCTCCATACTACTAGAGACTTGGCATTAATATTGAATTTAGATTCTCCCTATAGTCCGCCAACACCATATGCCTCATATGAAATGGCATTCTCTTGTCTCCTAATTTGGTCAAGCATAAATGCTTGTTCCAAATCCCAACTAGGCACTAACAGTGTCCCACTCCTTTGCACTAGATCCCTTGCCTTTTCAAGAGCCATGACTTCACTTTTTGGATCGTAGGCATGCAATTTTTCAACCAATTGTTTTTTTTTCTCATATAACTCACTTGGTTTCATGTTTAACACTAGTTCACTCTATTTGACCTTATACAAGAAGGTCTTAAACTCAACTAATTTGATGAACTCGTCATCTTCTATAAATTGTTAGACTTGGATGATCCTATCATCCAACCTTATTGCTGCTAGTTCCAAGTCAGTCAATATATTCTTAGTTGCAATGACTCTATCTTGTATATGAATTTGTCTTAAGTCAGCGAAGTACTGACTTCTACTAGGAAAGATTTGTAGTGTCCTCTATTCAACCTTTTCATGGATGTGGACAACATTTTGCCTCTTATTTCCTTTGGTGACCCATGATGCCTTAGGGGGGTCATCTTCTTCTATTTCAAAAGTCACATCAAGTTTGAGGCTATCAAGATTCATCGTCTCCTATTCCCAAAGTGGTTCCTCTGGCATTTGCACCATAATTTTTGCATGGTCAACCACCATCTTTCTTATCCTCTATGGTTAGGGAATATCTAGGTAGAAATCTTTGAAATTTGGGTCTAATCTGTTTAGCTCCCTCTCTACCCTTAGCACATCATCAAACTTTGATAATTTTTTAGTTGCCTCCCCCTTAGCAACAATATTAGGAATGAGGTCTTCATGGGGAAACTCCTTGTTAATAGGCAACACATAGTTTCTTATTTCCTTAAGGGTGTTCCTCATCCACCTATCACAATCATACATCCTATAAGGACTAGTTGTTAGGTGTAATGGTGGAGGAAAGAATGAATCTAATTAAGGGATTCTTTTCCAATTGAAAAGTATTCCACCTTAAAACATCTACATAGGAATGTACCTCTATGTACCTTTGGTCCTAGATACTCCCTATTTACCATAAATAACTACCACATGAATTCAATGATAGATAGTCTAGGGGGAATGAATTTTGGCAATCTATGTGGGGGTTAGGGACAACCATAAACCCTCATCAAGGAAAAAGTTGGAAATAGGAAAATATCTCCCCAATTATGATCTAATATTTTTTTCTTAGGGAGTAGGGATGGTCTCAAAAGACTCTTCAAAACCTTAGGTGCCCTAAAGTAACCTAGGTCTAACATTTTCATTATGACAGTACTAAAATTATTGAAAAATGAGATAGAATTAGATTAATGATAGCAAGTGTCCCATACCTATGTCCATAATTAGACTAGCAGTTTTCCATTGGCATTAGATGTATGATCAATAAAGTCCATTAATATATACCCCACATTACTGTATAGGATCAGGTGCATCAACAGTGAGTACTAATAGAATTTTAATTTTTCCATTTCTCTATTTTGGGCCAATCCAATGTTGTCCTTCATCCTCCACAGAATATACTCAGCATAGTCTTATTCTCCACCATGGTAGTGTAGACACATAAATTTTATTACACCGCTCTAGTAATCCTATTTAGCTATCTCTAAAGGCATCATTAATTAAATTCTTATTTAATTAATCCTTTGCCATCCCCTAGCTGATCAATTTAATTTAATCATCTATAGTCCTAATTGATAAATCAAATAACCCACTATTTGTGAATTAATCCTATTCTCCTATCTAATTCCAAAACCCTCATTTATTAAATAAATCACTTTAATTAATAAAACCCTCAAATCTAATAACCCCTAACCTATCCTAAATCCTCCATTTAGCCTAATCCACCCCATCCACCCATACTAACCTAGCTTAGCCAGTAACTCACCCACCCTCATGAATGCCATCCACTTGCACATCTCTAACATCCTTAATCTAATCCTAAACTAAGCCTAATCCCCCTCTAACCTTGTCACATTCCCTAAGTGAGCTTAATATTTTCTTAAACCAAGCAAAGTCAACAATCTCAACTCCCTCCAAAATATCCCAACCATAAACCTTCAATGCTCTTACAAAGCCATAAATGGCTCTTACATCCTCACTCATGACTCTTACATCCTCAACCACCCTCATCAAGCCTTTGACCAACCCTTATCCTATCCTATCACACTCATCCTCCTTGTGACAAGTGTCACCTCCCTATTGGTGCTAAACAAGCACAATTCATGTGCTCCCCTTTAGGTGCATCCTAGCCCTCCCTCACCATCTTGACATCCTTGCATCTTAGCCCTTGATCCCTCAAGCCCTTGGCCTATAAATTGAACCCTCTCCCTTCACTAAGATAATCCACCTTCCATGCAAAGTTATAATGCTATTTTGAGAGCTCATAAACTACCAAAATACCATTATAATGGCAAAATCACTCCATGACTCCATTGTTGAAACCTTGTTTCACTCACCCCATCCATCCATTTGAAGTTTTAGAAATATTATTGAGCATACATCTACATCAAAGGATGCATCTACAACATCAAGGTGGCTTTTGGAGTGATCTTGCTCTTAGTTTGCACTCTCTTATACCTTCTTTTGTCTAATCTTATATGGTAATATAGTTTTATGTTTGTGAATATTTTCTTTATTGCTAATGTTCTTTGCACACTAAATCTTGTTCTACATTTTGGCACGATTGGTGGGACCCCGCAAGGGTCATTTTAATCTCCATTTTGTTAGTTTCACATACTTTTTCATGTTTTTACTAACCATGGGAAACTAACGTTTTGTGCTTTAAATTTTGTGTCTTTGTCTTGTGGTTTTTCTTGCTAGGTACTATTGACCACCGTAGGAATGCTCATACAACCCTCTAAGTGATTTTGACCCAGTCAACGCTTGAAAAAAAAAACCTTTTTTTGCATCCTCGCGACTCCAGGAATGCGATCCTGCGACGCGGGAACGCTTCTATTTCTCCAGCGAGAACGTGAACCTGCGACAGTGAGTTCACAGTTCATCATAAAACAGCTCTGCCACATAGCCATACAATTTTCTTTACATCCTTGTCGATGAATCCTCTAGCGAGAATGCACCTCAGAGAAATCGAGATCGTCATTCTCGCTTGCGGGAACACGCCCTTATTTTTAAACTATCTTTAAAATTGTAATAAATTTATCTTTCGCAGGACTATCATTCCCGCATCGCGGGAAAGTTGTAAAAACCACAAACCAATGAGATCACTCTGTTCAAAATGAGCTCCCTATTTTTTTATTTTATCTTTTACCAGTTTTTCCTCACATTCTCGTGCCTTGGTAGGCCTGTGGGAACGCATCCCCGCGAAGGAAAACTCTAGTGAGATCGCAAACCCGCTTGCAAGAACGATACCCTCGTCAGAATGTGCTTTCTTATATTTTCTCTACAGGAACACTATCAGTTTTTGTTGGTTGGGTCTAAGTCATTGTCATTTCTCTTTACAAATTGGAAAAATGAACTTGTATGTATAACAACCCCACAAATCAAACATTTCATTTTGGAGCTTTAAAAGAACAACTACAAACTTTCAATTCCGCATGCAACTTAAGCTAATTTAATTTTGAACACTTAAGAAATTCATTAAGTTAACATAAATCAACAAAAATAAAATTAAGTGATTTTCATTTGGACTCACCATTTTTCTAACCACCCACCATTCTAACCATTGGTTGCAATATCAATCCCATATATGGGGATGGGTCCACTTGAAAAAGGTGTTAAGTGTTCCAATCTAATTCTACTTAATTAATTTTTTTTGAGGATTTATCTTAACTTATAAAATTTCATGAATGTCCACAAATCTAGATTACATCGATCACACTTCAAATTTGGACTTTAAAATTGAACAAAAATCAATTGACGTGGAGGGCCTCTGAGCGCGCGCTTGACAATCATATTTTACACATCTTTATTTTGGGCTTAAAAAAAACTCACACTCAATCTTGAATGCCTTAAAGAAAATCAATCAATACTTGACGCGGAAGGCCAAACTGGATCAAATTGAGAAAGACAGAGCTGAAGTAGCATTGCAAACATAATGGGACTATAAAATCCAAAACCTAACCCTTCGACGTGGTGTTAATACGAACCTTATAAACAACTCTAGTGTTACTCATTTTGATTAGGTCCTTCCTTTTTCCACACACACTTACACACTTCTAGGTTTAGTCTCTCATCTAGGAATTGCACTATCCCATCTAAGAATTTGAAGTTAGACCATCTCCTCTCAGCTTAGGTTGTTGAAGAAGAATCCTCCACCTGCATTTTTAAAATCTTAGCATTTTTTTTCCTCACTCGCTTAGAAACATTGTTTCACTCACCCCATCCATCCATTTGAAGTTTGAGTAATATTATTGAGCATACATCTACATCAAAGGATGCATCTACAACATCAAGGAGGCTTTTGGAGAGATCTTTCTCTTAGTTTGCACTCTCTTATACCTTCTTTTGTCTAATCTTATATGGGAATATAGTTTTATGTTTGTGAATGTTTTCTTTATTGGTAATGTTCTTTGCACACTAAATCTTTTTCTACAGGTAGAAGTCTTGCACATCTCTAGAAATGATGAATTCTACCCCATATACCATATCAGTTCCATCTTTATGAACTATCTTGTGGACACCATACAAAATTTTTACAAAATAATTCTTAAACATGTCCAAAGGCATCATCTTCTCCACCTTCTTAGGGTTATTACCCACATATTTTAGTTCCATGGAAATATGTTATAGCATTGACTTCCTTATGTAGGCCTTGGTGTTTCTCTAAAATTTTCCTTGTACTTCAACTAGGTTTACTAGTTCACTCATAGCATCATCCAGCCCAAATGCTTCAATAAAAGAGGCATGGTCCAGTGTACATAGAATAATTCCATTCCTCCCATGGAATTATTTTGGTTGCTGGTGTTGGCTCCTAATTTAAAAATTTTGAAAATGACCAAGAAACCAAACAGATGCATCTAAGGCTAGCAACTTCCTATGACGAATGTGCCTAACTGCAGTCCTAGGCTAACTTTAACGCATAAATCCTTCACTTCAGGCTTTGCTAGACCTAGGTAGGTACACCTCAGATTCAATTGATATTGTACCAGTGCAAAACATATCCTTGAATCTATTTACTTCAAATGAAACCCCTTATATCTCCTAATTACTCATGAAATGAAACAGATCTACAGTATCTAAATGCAAATCTACAACATTCATAAGCTAAGTGAGGGTTAATTCCTTTCAACCCACTATAAAACACAAAAAATTGAACTGATTTTGATTAAAATATTTTGTGCAAGTAACATTCATATCAGCTTGCATCTAATTTAGTGATTAGTTCCTTATTCATTGAAACATAGAGTCATTACCAGTAGGATGACCTAAGTTGCTTGCATTACAATCAAGTTTATCAACTAAAATCCCCAAATCCCATATTTATGCAATATCCCCTTCATACAGCTAGAAACCCTATCAAAATGATGAAGCGTTTACCTAACTCTTTGAGTCAGAAGCAACAATAGATCTAATACACAACTCATCCAAGTTTCCTTAAATTAAATGAACCTTATCCATTTAATCACAAATTTAATGACATATGAAGAATTAGGGGACAGAACAAGGAAACCAAGATAATTCATGTAAATCCCATTTTATATTCATCAATGGAAAGACTAAATACATGAACTAGTAAAACTAAATGAAACTCAAGATACTTCACATAATCTAGCATCAATTTCCAGTATCTCAGAATGACAATACATGACATGAAATGAAAATCTGCACATAAACAAGTGTGTGGCCTTCACTACTAGAGCTCAGCTCAATAGACCGAAAGAAAAACCATCAACAACCCTTGGTTTCAATAGTAGAACTAGAACCCTACTAGTATTTGTAGACACCTAAATCCTTTAGAAAATAAACTATTTTTATTTTCTGAAAAAGTCCCTGATGACATCGTCATTTATTAATTATTTATTTATTTAATTTATTTATTTTTTTTTATGCCATTAAATCCCTTTATCTTAATTAAAAATATTTAATTAAGGAATCCCTCCCAAAAATGTTTAAATCTTATTTAAACATTATTTCCTTATTTATTAATTATTTAATTAATAAATTGACCAAAAATTCCAAAATAAATAATTTATTTATTTTTTGCTCAAAACTTGGCCAATTTCTTTAAGACCACTAACCTCTTCCAAAATCTTTTAATCCTTCTTTAATTTCGATTAAAGGCTAATCCCACCATTTCCTACCCCGAATCCCAACTCAAAATATTTAATTAAGATTAATTATTAATCCTCATGTTTATTAAAAAAATACTTTAATAAATATCTCTTCAACCCAAACCCTTGAAATAAATAAAACTTTATTTATTTCCTAAAAACCTTATTTATCCTCATCCTAGGAAGTTCTAGACTCTTCTAGAAAGTCTTCATCCTCATCCAAAGCCTAGACTCTTCTAGAAGATGTCAATCCTTATCTTTGACCCTAATCCTAATCCCCCCCCTAACCTTGTTACATTCCCTAAACATGGGTTAATACTTGCTAACCCAAGCCAAAGCCAACAAATATCTCCTCCTTCACCCACCCTCATTAAATGCCATCCACTTGCCCATCTCTAATAGGCCTAATCTAATCTTAACCCAAGCCTAATCCAAGCCTTAATCATTTGCACATTCCTAAGTCAAGCTTAAGACTTTCTTAATCCAACCCAAGTCAAAATATCTCAACTCCCTCACAAATATCCCAACCATAAAACTTTATGAAGCCCACAAATCCATAAATGACTCTTACAAGCCCATTCATTGCTCTTACAAGCCATTATGAGGGTCTTTATGAGCTTTGAGACTCCTTTGTTGACCCCTCAACCCCTCTTGCTCTAACCAATGACCTTGTGACATGTGTCACTCTCTGATTGGCTATAAGGAAGCACAATCTATGTGCTCTCCTCTCATTCAATCTAAACCTTCCATAAGCTTTCTCTCATCCTTGCATCCTAGCCCTTGATCCCTCAAGCCCTTTGCCTATTTAAGGAATCCTCTCCCAAGCCATTTTAACACAATCACCTATAGTAACAAAGTAATGCCATTTTGATCATGAAGTAAAGCCATAATACCATTTTTGAGAAGCCATTTTACATCAAATCCATTCACCCAAGCCAAAATCCATCAAAAACACCATTGAAGCCTTTGGAGAATCGAGCGTACATCCTATCCAATTAGACAAAGCTACTCAACAAGAGAGCTTCTCATTGAGAGAGCCCATTAATGGCTCATATTCTCAATTGAGAGCTCATCTTAGTCTATCTTGAAGTTACATTTATTTAGTTTTGTGAATACTTTTGATTTGATATTTAGTGTTCTTTGCATTACTAATCCTCGTATACATTCTGGCACGCTCAGTGGGACCCCACATGGGTCATGCTTGTTATCATTTGTAGTCAAAATTGCATGTTTTGTACTAACTTTGGCTAATTTTCATGTTTTGGTGATTGGTAGGGGCATTTAATCAGGTTTTGCAAGTCCAAGGAAGCAAGAAAAGATGAAGCAAGAGTTCTTTGCAAACATTCTGATAGGATTTAGAGTGTTTTCAGATTTTTTAAGTTTACAGGTGGATGGAGCACTTGGAATTATTCTTCCTCTTCTTGTCTATATTCTTCTTCTATTCTGTCTACTTCTTCTTCTTCTTCTTGTGGGATCCTAGCCAAATTTTTTAAATTTTTTTTAAGGGAGCAAAATCATATACACCTTTTTTTAATGTTTAAAATGAACCCCCAAATCATACTTAAATCCATTAAAAACTAAAAATTTGAAAAAAAAAAAAAAAAAAAATCTTTTAACAAGTGAAACTAAATCAATCCAATCATTTGCATCCTTGCAACATCAAGGTTTTAGATACATTCATGCAAAATTAGGAACACTTCATTTTTGAAAACTTAAAAAGAACTTCAAGTTTCCATTTCAAAAGATTCAAAATCAACACTAAGTGCACACAAAATTCTAAATCAAACTCAAAGCATCAATCAGGGATAAAATGAACTTCATTTGCAAATATTTTAAAGTTCTTTTAAAATCTCATGAAAACTAAGAGTCCTAAATGGTTGCCAAAAATTGTCCTAAAATCTTTGTTATTTGTTCCAAAAAAATTTCTTGTTGCAAAATCTTGAATGTTTCCTAAGTTTTTCATGCATCAAAACAATCTAGGAATATCATTTTTGGGTTCAAAACATGCAAACTAGAACACAAAATCTTGAATGAAAACCAAACTCCAAAGAGTCTTTTTTTTTTTGAGTCAAAAACAATCTTGAACGATCTAAGTTGGAAAGAAAAGCATCCCTATTCCTTCCTCTTTGAATTTTAGTTCAAATAAACTCAATCTTGAATGATCTAAGGTTAAAACAAAGCACTTCAAAGTTCTTAAAACAACACGCAAAATCTCAATCTTGAATGCTTGAAGGAAAGAATTTGAATGTTTAACCACTCATCTTTGAATGCATGTTGCTAAAATCACTCTTGAGTGCCATGGATTAAAATCAAGTTTGTTTTTTTTATTGGAATGCATAAAAAATCCAATCTTGAATGCCACAGATCAAATAATCATTATCATACATCACACTTCATATTTTGGGGCATAAAAAGAATCCACATTTTAGAAACCTTCTATATTACAAAAACAAATAAAGACACTTTGAGTGAGTTTGTTGTTGGACTCACCCTCTTTAATCACCCATCATTCTAACCATTGATTGCAATATCAGCACCATATATGGGGATGGGTCTAACTAAGAAGGTGTTAAATGCTCCACAAAAATCGAACTCCACTCACTTGAGTTTTTATTGGTTTTTCTAAAATAGAAAATTTCTTGAATGCATATTAGTCTCGCTAACACTTCATTTGGGCATAAAAATTGAAGAAATCTTGACGTGGAGGGCCTTCGGGCATGCGCTTGAAATAAATCTTTACACACATCTTTGTTTTGGCCTTAAAATGAACAAACACCAACTCTTGAATGCCTTAAAGGAAATTAATCGATACTTGATGTGGAGGGCCTTCGGGCACACGAGTTTACTTTCTTGTTTACCCTAACTCTCCTTTGTGTATTCATTCTTCAATCACTTCTCTTTTTTCGGAACATTTCAAATTGGAATTGAACCTTTGCATCTTAATCTCATGTGTTTTCAAAAAGTCTAGATCAAAAAACTTAAGCATCAGTTGGAAAAGAACTCTGTCTTTTAGCCCAAGATCATCCAAGTCTTCTCTCCCCTTATTGTCTTTCGAGGCAATTTTGGGTGCATAAGATTAGGATCCAAAATCTTGTTTAATTTTTAGGAGGCCTACTTTTGGATTTCATCACCCCTTGGGATGACCTCAACTCCAGCATTTCGACGGAGTATAAAGATTAGGAGGTGAATCCAAAGACACCTCTCTTGGCATCAAAATTCTATCACTCAGGCTAAGCCTCAAGGAACTTTATACCCTTGAGAAGTGAAAGAGGAGAAGTGGGTTACCGCTCCTCTCAACTATGTGACATCTTTTTGGTTTCATCTACAAATTTGGGCCTCATGTACCTTGCGTATATCGAGGACTCCCTAGCTAAACAAAATTTCATCCTTGTAGAAAGCTTCCTAGGATGTTGGTGTGTTTGATGTGCTTGCTCCAAACTTTTGTCTAATTGTTTGTTCATAGCTTTTGAATGAATGTTTTCCAACTTTGGTCAAAATTCCAGAAAAGCAAAAATCTCCCAGCTCAAGGCATACTTAGTGTAGTCACTGCCTCATCAAAAAATCATCCAAGCTCCCTCGCCACAACCGAATCTATCTAGTTCTTTTCTTTAGAACAATCCCAAATCCAAAGTCCATCCAAATCATCCCCTCAGCCAGCTAGCAACCCAATCCAAAATCACCCAAGCGTTTAAGGAATTGTTGTTACTCTGCCAGAGTTTTCTATCCAATCAATCTATCCAAATCTCTCAATCTCCCCAAGGTTATCCCTTTGATAGAGCTTTGTCTAGGGTAATCTAGCCTTGTCAATTGTCATTCCTCATCACCTTAAGCTAAAGGTTGGGATCCACAAGTGGTCAATCTCATGTCATGCCCATAGGATCATTTGTCTATCCTCAAGTTGACACCAAAAGCCACCAATCCTACACGTAGGAAAGAAAAACTCTCACTTTTTGATAGCATACCCTTGAAGTCTTCCATCCACAGGAAAGCCAAAAATTTCTAGCCAATCCTCCTTAGGTCTGTCATGCAGCTTTGACTCTCCCTAGGAAATCTTTTATCAGCCAATCCAAAATCTATTCTTAATCCAAATCCAACCATGAGCTTCTATGTTCATCCATATGCAAAACCCCATCCCCATCCAACTCATCATTGAAACATGAAATCCCAACCCTATCATGATGAGTTTGGTCTCATTGTCCTTTCTCTTGCTACATCCTATTCCAATGATGATGAAAATCTTGTTGACTATGACGGGTATCTTGAGAGCCTTAGATGCCTTCCACCAACCATCCTCAAAAATCCAAGCATTCCTCCAAACTAACTAGTCATGCCATCTCATATCCTAGCTTCTCCTCCATCATCCAATCAACCAAGCTTCCAATCTTCCACCCCCATCACACCAGTTATTCCTGTCAATCCACCACCTCCACCTCTGACACACGAGTCTCCTAGGAATCTCCTAGAGGAAATACAAGAAAATTCACCTCCAACAATCGATAAGCCATGTCATCTAATCCAACCATGTGAAGTAGTCAGTGATGAAGCTTCCCCATCTATAATATCACCTCCATCTCCCATAGCTATCATCCCCATACCATCCATCAAATTGCCTGAAATCCTTCCACTTCCCGCAAGCATCAAAATCTCACCTGTCAAATCCCTCCAAATCCTATCCACATCACCTCCAAGCATTTCCCAAATCTCTCGTAATGACCCTTATGCATCCATCTTCTACTCACCCATCTCCACTATCGAATCTCCCATCTATCCATCCGCTACCTTTGAAGAATCCATCCCTTCACCTCCTATCACACCATCCACTCCAATCCAATCCTATCAAGATCCTACCCAAAAGCATGTTGACATCCCCCAAAGCATAAACAAAGATATCATCATACCATGTCTTCCATCCATAGTGCAATCACCATCTCCTCCATCTCCAAAACCTCAAGCCATACCTCCTCTACTGCAGGATATCTTTTCATCCCATCAGCTAAATCAAGATCCTATCCTACCATCTCCTCCACTCCATGCTTGCATCTTACCACCTATCCAAGCTATTCCACCATATATAATCTACCCTCTTGGTTCACTTACATTCATCCATTGTGGCCCCCTCTCAGCAAAAGAATTAAGAACAGTGTCTCCCCATTGTAGTACATCTAATAAAGCACTTCTACCATTTTCTACAAGCAAAAAGCTTCCTCAACTCGTTCAAATGCTCAATCGATGGCATTATCAAGGTCAAGTTTTAGGACCACAAGAGTAAGGAATCAAAAAGCCTATTATTGTACAAAAGAATCTAGGATTTTATGGTCTTGGATATGTATCCAAAGGCTCACCATCTAAAAGTGTTGGTACATGCCATCCCCAAACCAAGTCTATCTCCAGGCCCACCATGCCAGCCTCCCATTACTCCTTCAAGAAATCTTATGTCATCCCCCTCCACCATATTTGCAACCCAAAATAACCTACCATATCCCCCCTTCATCTGCTAAATCCATTTTGGGTTCCCTTGTCCCAAAATCTACCATCCTCCATCCTCCTATCAGCCATCATAAAAATCCTATTCCCTCCATTCCTACGCAAGATCATCAAAGGCACATATCAGGGCACATCATCCATCATCATCCCCCTACACACTCTTCCATATCCTCTCCATCTCACAAAGCTTCTCCTAACCATCTTACCAAAGCTTACCATAGCAATGTGAATGCCAACTTCAAAATGCATAAACCTAAAAATCCACATCCTAGGCAATTATATGTCTATTCTAAAAGACATACTCCAAAAAGGAAAAATCCAATCAAAGAATGCAAAACAATGCAAAAGCCTATGAAAAGAAAATCCAAAACCATGTGGATCCCAAAGAAAAAATTTGAAACCCAATGCATAATGGCATCCACCATTTCTAATTCACCATCCAATGATTCATGTCCCCCATCTCCTAACTCCATCTTGGGTGCCTATATCCCCAAGAACGCTTCCACAAATCCTCCATCAAGCCTGCATCTACCATCTATCCCCCATATACTCTTTTCACACCCGTCCCAACATGTGCCAATGTTGATCTTGCAAGCATCCCCATCTCATGCTCCTTTCCAGCCTTTTCATCCCTCCATCTCCTACCATCAATCCCATCTAATCCGATCTATTGCATAAATCACACATCTAGTGTACCAACAGCTAGCAACAAAATTGAACATTCCAACAGCCTGTGAAAAAATTCCAAAAAATCCAAAAATAGCTAGAGAAAGCCAAAATCATTCCAGCTAAGTCCAAAGTCAAAAAAGTCAAAAAAAATAATAAAGAAAAATAAAGCTTCCATTGGTGAAAACTTGGCAATTCAAGCGCCTTGGACAAGTGCCATGATGAAAACTTGGCAAACAAGCATCATATGTAATCCAGCCATCCCCAGCTTAGCCTATCATCCTCATGCTTTTGGTCACATCTTTCCATCTAGCTCCATCTTCCAATTTATCCATCTATCTTTCATCCTCCAACTTTTATCTATCACTATCCACTTATCTTCTGCAACCTCACCCCATCATCCCTGCTATCATCTATCTCCCTAGTGCCTTCAGCTTTTCCATCCTATCTTCAATCCTATCACATCCATCCTAAGACCTCCTTCCACATTTCATCTTCTAACTGGGGTCATTTTATTCCTTGGAGATCTTGTCTTTTCCATCCTCCCTTGTCATTGGTATCTCGCTCTAGGCTATCCTCATGCAAATCCAACTTTATCCTCTCATTAGCCATTCACTCTAGTGCCATCTATCAACTCAGCTACCACCAACCTCAGCATTGTCCCCATCCTTGGTTGCACATCTATCATCATCATTGGATGCATACTGTCAAATCCATATTTTTTGCTATCACCTCATCCTTAGCTTCTTCATCTTGCACCAACTTGAGCCATCCCGCTATCTTATCATCTGGAGCTCCTGTATAGCTTGTAAATAATCTTGTATCCAACGCTTGTATCATACCTTGTATCATAGCTTGTATATCCAATCTTGTCCAAAACATGTACCATATCTTGGTCCATCAGCTTGTACATCCTCTTTAGCTTAGTACCACTGTATCTATCTAGCTTTCGTTTTAGTTCATCCTTGATTAGCATCTTGCACACATCGCACAAATCTTGGTTAGCTATTCCAATGCATCCTTTAGCTAGATCTCCTATCACCAAAGTGTTATTCTTCTTAGCTCAGCTTGCCAGACGCATCACTCATCTAAATCCACCAGCATAGGTGCTCTTCGATAGATCCTTGCAGGATATAGCTTTCCTCATATCTGATCTTGGTCTGTTAGTACATCGTCCTACCCATCTCATTGGCAAATGATTCTCTTTTGAATTTTTGCTTTCTTTTGATTTGGAATCTTCCCTTTTGGGTCTTGAAGTATCTTTTCCAAGAAATCTTTTTGTTCCCTCCTCAAGGTTGCCACGATCTTCCATATCATGGTATGTTGCGAATGGGGCACTCTGAGTGTATGATTTTGATCAAGTCTTTCCTTTGTTTCTTTTTTGCTTGTGGGTTACCCAGTGTCGATTCCATGTTGTTTCCTCTAGGTTTCATGTGTGATGCTGGGGAAATCCTTGTGTGTTTGTTTCGAGTTAGTCCGTCAATCCTCTGGATGGTTGGTGACACGGCCTTGATGTTCTTGCCAGTCCTATAGCAAATCTAGTGCTCAACTACATGGTGGTACTTCTCTTTGAAGTATCCCCTTGCTCAAAAAGCTTCAATGGAATTCCTTCATCTCCATTATCCCCCATCCATATCTAGCATCTGTCTCTCCTACCTCAGCTTATGCATCAGTATCTCTTTGAATCAATCTTCACTTTTAGCTTTAGGGATCCACAATCCTAGTCTTAGGAATCCACCAATCCAATCAATCCACCAAGCCTCATCTTTTGAGATCCACAATCCTAGTCCTAGGGATCTCTAAAACTGATCTTCTACCAATCTGACTCTTTGAAATCCTATTGCATCAGCTTTATAATCCCCTCATCCATCTCCCTATCCTAGATTCTTTTTTATAGTGCTTTGCTCCTTCATCCTCGACCTTCCCTAAAGTTTTAAGCTTGCTTCCTCTTGTGCATCTGATTCTCCTTTATCATTCTCCCATAGTGAGAGTTTGAGCTAATTCAGCCCCTTCTCTTTGCCAATCTGAGTCTCCTTGCTTATCCTGAATTCTTGTATTTTTCAAGAAGCCGTCGAGCCTCATTTTCTCTCCCCGCCGCCTTCTTGAGGGGGCATCTCATAGTCTATTCTCTCCTTCTTATCCAAGACTGGGGCACCTTTGTTGCTAAAACATCTCCCTCGTGTCATTTATATTCAAACTTCTTTGAAATAGTGTTATCTCAACACTACGTCAAAGAGGGGCAAAATGTAGACACCTAAATCCTTTAGAAAATAAAGAATTTTTATTTTCTGAAAAAGTCCCTGATGACATCATCATTTATTAATTATTTAATTATTTAATTTATTTATTTATTTGTATGCCATTAAATCTCTTTATCTTAATTAAAAATATTTAATTAAGGAATCCCTCCCAAAAATGTTTAAATCTTATTTAAACATTATTTCCTTATTTATTAATTATTTAATTAATAAATTGACCAAAAATCCCAAAATAAATTATTTATTTATTTTTTGCCCAAAACTTGGCCAATTTCCTTAAGACCAGTAACCTCTTCTAAAATCTTCTAATCCTTCTTTAATTTCGATTAAAGGCTAATCCCATCATTTCCTACCCCTAATCCCAACTCAAAATATTTAATTAAGATTAAATATTAATCCTCATGTTTACTAAAAAAATAATTTAATAAATATCTCCTCAACCCAAACCCTTGAAATAAATAAAACTTTATTTATTTCCTAAAAACCTTATTTATCCTCATTCTAGGAAGTTCTAGACTCTTCTAGAAAGTCTTCATCCTCATCCAAAGCCTAGACTCTTCTATAAGATGTCAATCCTTATCTAAGACCCTAATCCTAATCCCCCCCCAACCTTGTCACATTCCCTAAACATGGGTTAAGACTTGCTAACCCAAGCCAAAGCCAAAAAATATCTCCTCCTTCACCCACCCTCATTAAATGCCATCCACTTGCCCATCTCTAACAGGCCTAATCTAATCTTAACCCAAGCCTAATCCAAGCCTTAATCATTTGCACATTCCTAAGTCAAGCTTAAGACTTTCTTAATCAAACTCAGGTCAAAATATCTCAACTCCCTCACAAATATCCCAACCATAAAACTTTATGAAGCCCACAAAGCCATAAATGACTCTTACAAGCCCATTCATTGCTCTCACAAGCCATTATGAGGGTCTTTATGAGCTTTGAGCCTCCTTTGTTGACCCCTCAACCCCTCTTGCTCTAACCAATGACCCTATGACATGTGTCACTCCCTAATTGGCTATAAGGAAGCACAATCCATGTGCTCTCCTCTCATTCAATCTAAACCTTCCATAAGCTTTCTCTCATCCTTGCATCCTAGCCCTTGATCCCTCAAGCCTTTTGCTTATTTAAGGAATCCTCTCCCAAGCCATTTTAACACAATCACCCATAGTAACAAAGTAATGCCATTTTGATCATGAAGTAAAGCCATATGCCATTTTTGAGAAGCTATTTTACATCAAATCCATTCACCCAAGCCAAAATCCATCAAGAACACCATTGAAGCCTTTGGAGAATCAAGCATACATCCTATCTAATTAGACAATGCTACTCAACAAGAGAGCTTCTCATTGAGAGAGCCCATTAATGGCTCATATTCTCAATTGAGAGCTCATCTTAGTCTATCTTGAAGTTACATTTATTTAGTTTTGTGAATACTTTTGATTTGATATTTAGTGTTCTTTACATTACTAATCCTCATATACAATATTACCCAGAGAAAACTGCCAACTTTGCAAAAGAGAAGAAGGAAGAAAGATATAGGAGAAGAGTTGATTCCTAGATCTGATCAAAACATGACACTTGTCAATTTGGAAAACCTTCTTAACAGGTTAAAACAACTCTCTAATCTCTCCCCTCAACTAGTGAATCAAATCTTCATCATTATGCCTCTACAAGCACAAAATATCTCAAATATCTGATTGAACAAGTAATTGAATTCATGCCTAATTGAATTCACGGTAAAATTAAAAATTAGTTGAAAAGTGATTTCAAGAAGCTAATGTAACCTTTTCCAGATTGTTTTCTCTATATTCAAGCTTCAACAAGCCTTTATATCTGCTTCCAAACTAATTCTAATGTCCCATGATGAATTCTGCTTGTTTTTCTGTGAATACCCTAGGAAACACAAACTGGCCTATAGCACGAATCGATGAACACTTGTGCACAAACTAACTTCAAAAATGGAAAATTTGGATTCTCTTAGTTCTGGTGGTATATTGGAGTGCCCATTTTTGAATCACCCAAGTTATAGTCTTCTGAAGTTCAAGCCCCCATTCACAAATTTGCATAAATAAAGGAATAAAATTGAAATTTTAAAAAAATTCCATGGTTTAAACTATAGAATTTTAACATTTTAAATCAAATTTTTCAAATTTGGAATGAACATGTACAAGGATATATCTTTTAATTTTAAACTCCTTTTCCTCCTCTGACCATTTGAATAGTGCCATTTGTCAAACCTATATTGGCTCTGATCGCCACTTGTCACACTCAGATTGTTCAATGACCTCAAGTGAGACCCACATGTCATTCTGCCGATTTCCTAAATTTTTTGGCAAGTCACCAAGTCGCTTGCCAAAATTTCTCAACTTTCCCAGTGGTGACTTGGTGACCCCCCAAATTCTAGCAAACTTTTTTGGCCAACATCCTCTGTCCATACTAACGCCACCTCATTTTTCCATGTCAGAACCAGCTAGTCCCACATGTCAATTTTTTGTTCGCTGACAAACCTACAGGTAGGACCCACACTAACTTATCAAACCCTCGCCAGATTTTGAAGTTTTCCAGCTAGTCGCTGTGTCACTAGCCGAAAAATTTGGGATTTTCTAGCTAGTGACATAGCAACTAGCCAATTTTTTTATTTTCTTGATCACTTGGAACTTGCTAACATCATCAACCTCAATTGCATTGTCAGTCAAAATTATCCTATTTTCTCTACCAGTTATCATCCACTATGGATCCCGCAGTATTCCTAGGCTTACAAAAGCCTTCAGTCTTTATGACACATAACCTTTAAGTGCAAATATATTTAAACATTTTAAAATTCTCCCTCTAGTGAATGTGGGATTAATGTTGTTCATGGTTTTCCCTTTGCTCATAGCATGTGATTGCTTTGATTAGAAGCAGCTTCTTCATTTCTTCTACTTTACGTGAGGCTCTATTTCATGTATGGTATTCTCCCCATTACAAATTTGTGGATGGGCTACTCCTCTAATGCCTCCCCTGCTTGAGCTCACTCCTTCTCTTTGGTGTGGGCATTTTCTGCTCTCTTAGTAGCTTCCACCATTGAAAATGTGGATACTCCTTTTGAGTTGCTAGTGCAGCTTTCATCATGCGGGTTGAATTTAGTATGAGCTTTTTCCAAATATGTTGCCCTATGTTTGCTTGGCAATTTTTCCTTGCTGGTATGGGCTAGCCATTACTCTACCTCAATTGTGGAGATACTTCCTCTGACCTACAGCTGTGCAAAATGCCATGGGCTTTTTTTTTATATGATGTGTGAACTCTCTTAATTTTGTGTGCTCCTTTCTTGATTTGCAACATGGATTCCCCTCGCACTTTTCTTGAGTCTCCCCTTCAAATAGAATCTCTGTTCCTTATTTGGCATGGAGAGTTTGTTCTAGTTTGGACCATTTTCTTCATTTGTTGCAGCTTAATGCTACATGGTGCTTCAACTACCACTTCTCCCTTCGATTCGTGTGAACTCCTTGTTAATACTTGGTGTGAGTCTTTCTTAATATGAGAAAACTTCCTTTTGTTCATGCAGCTTTGGTTGGTGAAGGGCCCCTCTCACACATTGACTATCTTTGGAGACTTCTCTGCTCTATTTGTGAAGAGTCTCTATTCTCACGCGGGCTTCTCCTTGACTTGCGTGGGGACTCCTATTTTCATCAACAACTTTGGGCTACTTTTCATATGGCACATTCTTTATTTATTTTTTTGGCATGATTGATGAGTGGGTGCTTTATCTACATGATCCACAATCCTCTTGCCATCTGATTGTGAACATAAATCTGATTTGGATTTCCAATCATGGAGAAGCTGTGCAGGCAATAATGTAGCTATATTTCACCTTAACATGGACAATTTCGTGGAAGATTGCTCGAAAAAATTTGGTGATAACTGGGCAATACTTGAGGATGGTAATCTTGATGTTCCCACATCAAATGTAAAGCCATTCTGAGGTAAAGATATATTGTCACCAATAGGTGTATTAGCCTCTACTATGTTGAAGCCTGGTGTTCTCTTTGCACACATTCTACATGGCTCTAAAATTGCACCTATGGGTATAAAATTCAAAGATGAATAAGATGGTTCTTCTCACATGAAGATCACTCATGAGGAGGCACCACATGGCATCACTTTTACTGAGTTGAGGTCAAAGTTGCTTGAGCATGCAAACCATTCTAGTCAATGCATATTCTTCGAGCTATTTGAGATCTCTGAAAACAAGATCAGCTTCATCAGAGCAATTAATGGTGTTTTTTTCTAGATAGGATGTGGCATTTTTCACAATGTTGAAAAGCAAATCACCACTCCCATAGTAGTGGCCATTTCACAGCACTGCCCTAAGTGCATCTTCTCCATTGTAACCTTCTAATGCAATTTTGCACACAGCATCATTGTAGAAAAACTCAAGACTCTTTAGTAGAAGGTCCTCCAATTGCTCCTCTATGCAATACCCCCAATCTGCTTCTTCATTTTCCTCAGAACTCACTTCCTTGTCTTTGGTTTTTTCTTCCACAGATACACCATCCAATATTATCATGGGTTTTGAGGCAGTCTCTATAGCTATAGCAATATTCTTCCTATAATCAGGCAAGTTTTCTTCACTTCTAATGGTTACAGAAGGATTATTTGAACAAAGCCTTCTCTTGTTTCTCATAGATTTATCTATTGTTGAGCAACCCATTTGATGATTTCTTAAATTCTTGCCTCCAAAAAGAGCCACAACAAAAACAAATTGTATTGCAGTTTCCTTTGCACAACCCTTCATTACAGCTGCTAAGAAATCATCCAATGTTGATGAACCATCAATTCAAAGCACTTTTCCATTCCTTGTTACAAGACAAATCAAATTATCACTTCTTGCTTCTTTCTCCAACCAACTCAATATTGGCCCAAGAGTGGGAGCAAATATATATGATCCCAGTGGGACCATTCCTCAAGATCTGATAGCATAGGAGCTTTAAGCAAGCATTTCATAGCATCATCACTGCTCATGTGACCTAGTATCCCAACTACTAGAAAAACTCTGAAGCATATCCACTACCATGCGAGTTAGATCTCCACTTTTCACCTAAGCTACTCTATGCTAGTAGTGCAGTTGAATACCCCTCTTAACTAGGAAAGCCTTCACAGTTCTTGTTATCATTTGCCCATGGCCCATTTTACAATTGAAGACAAAAGTAATGTTCTTTGAAGCTGAGGTTATCTTCATGGCTAAGGCATGAAAATTAGAACTCTTACAACCTTGGAGATACTATAACCATTGATGACTAACCCAAGAATAAACAGAGCCGAGAAGCAATGAATTACAACATTCTAATTAAATACCTTCATTATAATTCATTTTGGCCCCTTTGAAAATTCCACAATGCCCTATCATTTATGACAAGATTAGTTGGGCCCCAAAGTGGGTTTGGCTAAAAAAAAAAAAATCGTTTCCAAACAACTAAAATTTCAAACTGATCCATTGATCATCTTGAATTGATTAAAATCAAGTTTGATCACTAAACCATCCATTAAAGCTCAATTTCATTTTTTGCAACTAGTCAATTTCGTGCTAGGAGGTCCTTTGACTAGCCTTAAAAACTAACCAGAACACTTGATCGAGCTTTGAAATCTGACACACTGATTCTTTTTTCTGCACACTTACATGCTGTCAAATCTCATCTCATTATGACATCAAGATCGGAAGATATTCACTATCAAAGTTGTCTTCTCAGAATTACCTGCAAGTAAACATGTCAGAAAACAACAAAATGCATTTGGATTTGGCTTTGAAAACTGAGTAAACGAACACTTGGGAAGATGAAAATTGGGGCATTGGTTCTCTATCATGAAGAGAATATGGATCTATGATTTGGGCTTATGATGAATAATAGGACGCAAATGGTAAGTAGTCAAAGTGGGCTACTTGGATTTTGCAGATTGAAACAAATGGCAGAAAGTGATTTTTGCAAATGGAAATGACCTGAAAAAGTGTGTGAATGGATTCGTCAAAGCTTAAAATTGACACATTTAAAATATTTTCAAAGTAAAAAATAGTGCTACAATCCATTCGATCTCATCTATCATGGATCTCAAGACATAACATCACAAATAGTGGTTCCAACAAATCTACAAATGCCGACACTAGTAAAAAGATAGAAATTGTGTTTGGAATCGCATTTGAAAACTGATCAAAAGGATTTTTCATAAGCTGAAACTTGAAACATAACAAGTCACTAACATCTAAAATGCAACACAAAAATAATTTCAACATTTTGGTCAACTGGGTCAAAATTATAACTCGTCAAACAGGGCTTCCCAAAATTTAGAACTAATTGCATCAACAACATTAAAAGACCAACTTTGAGGGATTCAAAACCTAGTTAAACAGAATTGAAATGACTCAAAATATAAAACATAGGCTCTCAGGTATGGACACTAGACATTTCCAAAGTGGTGAGTCATGAAACATTTTTGGGTTAAAGATATTCAAAGGCAAACATAACCTCCTGTCGTTGTTTGACACTTGGGGTAAAAATGCAAATTTGACAACTGCTCAAAACAAGACTTCACGAAATAACTCAGAATGCCAAATTAACTTCATGAAACACATAGGCATACTGAATGAAAGGTGCTAGAGGCATTAAACACCTCATAAGCTTATCAAGTAAAACTAGGTATGTGGGCATCAAAAAGCATTTATAGAGCTTAATTGTCTCAATGGTGCTTAAAATTTGGGCTACAATTTTTAGTCCCAACAGTTGGATTATATGATTTGATCAGGGCCTTCACCAAATCAAAATCCATAAAGACCTCTGGAAATGTTAAATTTCCCAAGTTCTTCTTTCATGGAATACAAATAAGGATCTTCTTTTCTCTATTGCAGTAAAAATATCTGAAAAGCTCATAACTAGTGACTCCAGGATATGTAGCATCTCTACAAAGTACATAGGGGTCCTTGAACTCATGGTCATCTATAAAAATGGCATTTGAGGATTTTGGGAATAACTTTATCCATTCTTCCACAAACCTATTAGGTTTCTTCTGCTTGGTTTTCCTCCCTTTGAAGCTAAAGTTTTTGCAACTTCTATGTCTGAAGCTTGAATTTCTTCTACTTATTTGTCAAACATCTTATAAAATAGACTAAAAAATTCTACAAATAGCTTTGAAAATAATAATCTGCTAACACTAGTAGCTCTATGACTACTCTAAAATCTCTAATCTCTGAAAATGGTAATAGATTACTAGATTATGGAATGTTTTATGATGAGTGTACACACATAAACCTTCTTTGTGCATTGATATTCTAAATGCTTAAGCTTTAAATCCAATGTATTTTGTCATCTCATATGGAGCATCCACATAACTATTCTAGATCAAGAACCTTTTTACTTTACTCAAATTTCATTGGTCATGGGCATTTTGTCATTATTCCAGCTAAGGAGAGAAAAGTTCACTTTTTCATGTCAAACTAGGGTTTATGATCTAGAAGGAGTCCTTTATATAATCTTAGGTGATGAACCTTGGCCCTATGATCTTATGATCATTTGAAATCAAACCCTTTATCACATCATCGTAAGTCTTGAAAATGGCTTCCACGATCCTATGGTAGATTAGTTACCGTAACATCAAAGCTTAACTTTAAGTCTCTTATGATCTCACAAGACATGATTTATACACATTGGCATAGTATCTGATCTTGCCTTCCTTTGACTTAAAATCTTACGATCATGGCTTAGTGGACCATTTTGTAACTTTAGCAGTTACCCTTCAAACCCTTGCGATGTTATGAACATAACATTGGTGTAACATCTTAGCTTCATTTTTTGTTCTTTATGACCTCATGACCACAGTTAGAAAACTAAATTTGTAACACTAAGGGTTACCTTTAGCAGTTATCATTGAGTTACAACCACATGATGGTGGTTATCCCTTCTTTATTGTAGCCTTAGAAGCATCAATTTTCATCTTTATGATCTCACGATCTAACATTACTTTGTAGCTTCTTAAAATTTTGAACTTTCCCTTAAGATCTTATGATCCACAACTTGTAGCATCAGAAGATATAAAATGCCATGTGTCTCAAAACTTTATACAAATGCACCTAGCCCCACCTTGCTCTATCATCTAATCCTTATGATCTTATGATCATCCCTTTATCATGCCATCGGACACCCTAAAATTTACTTCCATGATCCTTCAATCATGACCCTTTCATATCTTTGGAAGCCTTCTTGAAAACCTTCATGATGCCTTGATCTTCCCTTTTTCATAAGATTGGGACTTACTTAACCTTTTGCACTTTTTTGTCCTTGTGATCTTACGATCACCACTTTATCACATGGTCAAGAGTCTCCACTTTTGCCTTTATGATCCCACAACACACTGTTTTTCATTACATCATGTTAGCCTTAGTTTGAGTCACCATATTTTAAGTTTTCTCTGATTTCCCTTGAAGCCTAAAATCATACATTGAACAAGCACTTCTCAGTCTAATATCTTATGGATATCACCAGGCTTTGCATATAGAGATTAATCCTATGATGTCTGTCATAGCTCTCATGTTTTGAACCTCTTTGAACCTTAGTTCAAAGTATTTCAAAGTAGTTCAACCAAAGGATTTTAATATTAATTTTTTTCTATAGGTGGGACCCACTAAGCATAATGAAGATGGTTTTTTGAACCCCTTTGAACCTTAGTTCAAACCAATTCAAAGTAGTTCTATTGCTAAAGGTTTTTGAGCACAAGTGTTAATGATTCTCCAAGGATGACTAGTTCCTAAGAAATTAATTGAGATGTTAGCAATAATTATTGAAGATTTTGTCTAATTTAATTTTGTTTGAGATGCAAGATTAGTTGTCATCATGATTAAGAAAGGCAAATCTTTCATCTGAGAGTCAGATTATTTGTTAAAAATTTGTAATTATTGCAAGGACATCCGCAAAGGATGATCATTTAAAGAAGGTTTCTTATCATAGTTTCAAGCATTCAAATCAAGTTGCAACAAAATCACCATGAATACCTCATAATGAGGTGGTACTTTCACCAATATGTCTCCTTTTCTTTTAAAGCATAAGTTTCCCATTTGATTGTTTCATCATATGAAAAGGTGAACCAAAGGAGGAGTAGCTATAAGAAAAGAAAAGAGGTATGGTTCTCTCTTGGAAAACTACAAGTGAGAATACAAGAAATCCCTTGTTCTTTCCTTTGTGTGTGTTTTGAAGAAGAAAGTAGTGTTGGTCTTTTATTTCCTTTGCTTAAAATGAAATATGTTTTGCATTTGTTTAGGAATACTTCCATTTTAAAGTGTAAGAGGCCTATTATTTTTTATACTAATTTGGAAGGTGTCAAAGTTGAGAAGTTGCAAGGAAATTTTCTTGAGCAACTTGATGAAATTAATGATTGTCTAGAGATCCTAACAAGTGATTTCATTGAAGCTATGGCTTTTCTCCTACCCTTTTGAGTCCTGAGCTACTTTAGTTGTGTATTGACCACTATGATATGAGAACCAATAGTATTTTGAATAAATATGGGGAACCAATGTTTTCCATCTCTAGGAAGACTATCTCATCAGTATTGCATTTGCCAAAGTGTACCTTTGTTGCTTTTAGCCCTACCCAATCTCTAGTTGAGTATTAGGAAAGTCTAGACAAATACCATAACATGTTGGCTAGGAAGTGGGCAAAGACAAATTATAAAGGTAGTTCTAGACTACCAAAAAAAATTCACCAAACATCATATGAAGTGTCATGTTCATGACCTCATGGTCTTATTGCGCTAGGTTAAAGGTTCTTCAGATTATTTTCTCTTTGAAGATTGGATGTACCATTATGTAGAAATCATTCTAAAGGGAGAATAGTTGTTAGATTGGGAAGTATTGATAGCCAGTTCATATAGAAGTCAACTCAAACATGCTAAGGTGTCTAGAGAAGATTTCTACATGTCTTCCTATCTGACTTATTACATTGCATGTATCAGAAATATCACTTCTCTTCCTCATGAAACTTGGAATGAAGACATAACTATCTACTAGTACTATCCTCTACTCCAAAGGGATATAGTATTGGAAGATTTTAGGAAAAAACATAATGTTCTGATAGAAAGTGTGCACTTGAACCTCAAAAAGGCATTGATTCTGAGGATATCCTTGGAGGCCCAAAAGATAATTCAAATTTATGGGAGCTATTTCATTAAATTTACTAAGTTAACATGCTTAAGAATAGGGGGATTTGAAGAAGAACTAGTGAAACTGTCTCGATATGCCCTAGATTGTTTTATCATAGCTAAAATTTGTAGACGATTATTTTTGGTGATTAAAGACAATCTAACTCACGAAGACTAGGAGTCTATTTTCCCTGTTAACCTTGGTCACTTAACCTAGAGCAATATGATTAATGCCTCAATGGTTGGAAGCAACTTGCTTAGTTTCAATTTGGGATCCTACCAAGGAAGGAGAAATTTTGACAGTGAAGGTTTTGTAGCTAAGGTACTTGGTTTGAAGGGCTAATCACCTATAGTTCCACATTTAGAAGATCTATGGCAAGATTGTAATGATGAGGAAGAAGTGATAAAGAAGGATCATTCAAGATTAACACTTTTGCAAATTAATTCTCTCAAATTGAAGTTTCAATTGGAAGGAGTAGTTGAGGATGGTTTGGATATTATTGAACCAGAATTGGAAGAATCAAGTGAACTAAAATAATTAGAGGTAGACTGGAATCAAGGTGAAGAAGATGACATAAACTTGAGGACCAGATATATTTTCACTCACACAGATAACTGGTTAAGGAGAAGAAACATGAAGGTTATCAATGAAAAACAAATTGTAAAATCCCCAAAAGTGGTTTCTTCCTCTAAAACATTAACCTTTGACATCCCAATTTCATCTCATGTTGTAGGTAGTACTTTGGCTCTCAATAAGTAGAAAAGAACACCATCTCCTAAAAAAACCATGGCCCCTAGAACCAAGTCCAAGACTAAATTTGAGGCACTCATGCAGTAGGAGATTCAAAAGGAGAAAATGATGACTCAAGGACAAAATCTAGGAGAGGAACTTAGCTTCTCAGATACTCCAAATGGTGATGTGTATTTAATAGAAGCTCCTAAGTCATATCAGCCTAAATTCATGACTCCTCTCATGAGAATTCAAGGGATCACTACTACTCCTACTATTCCATTATGATTGTCTAATTCAATCAACAAGAATGAAACCTACAGCCTGTATCTACACCTGTTAAAGATATTATCACCAAATATGCAACTTGTGGTTCTAAGAGTAAAAATATAAGAGTGATGTGCACTTGATCAAGGACCCAATAACCAGAAGGATAATGACAGAAGTGGCTGCATACAAATAAAAAGATGAATTTGGAGAAATTGATGTTGAATTCTTTAAGGTCACCACTATAGAATTGGGGGCCATCACTAGAGGCAATAGTAATCACTTCTTTAAATTTTCTATAGACCACATGCTTACTCAATCAGAAAGGGATAGCAAAGAGAAGAAAGAGCTAAAGGTATTGGTAATCACTATGGTTGCTTATATAGACTCTCTAATGAATTTAGGCATCCTTCCATTGGTTTAGACTCCATAGTCTTTTGATCCCAATTCCTAAAATAGCCAACAGTTGGTTAAGCAAATGCAAAGGGGCAAGCTACTCTCAGAAATAGTACAGGAATGGGTGGCATCCATTGTAAAAGAAGGTAGTAAATTTATTCTAGATTTCACCACCACGTACACGAAAGGAGAGGTGTTATTAGGCAAAATTAAAACACTTTTGCCAATATGAGAAGCTGATCAAAATTGATTCCAAGCCATTGTCTTCCAAGTTCATGAAGTTGAATACAGAATGTTGAAGTTTCTAAATGAAAATCCCATGAAAACTATGGACTCATGCATTTTATTCATGCTAAAGAGCAATATGGGTTGGAAGGAGTCGATTTATAAAGGAACCATTGAAGAAATGTGATTAGTGGAAATTGAAATCACTAGAATACATAAAGAACTCCTAAATGATATGCATATTGTTACCCCTACCAGAATCCGATAGTTTGAAGATGGAAACATGGACTCTAAGATCTTGACCAAAAATTTCAATGATGCTATGATAAAAATCAAGGACAATGACACACCCACTCCCAGAGACTTCACTACCCTAGAAAACATCATATCAATGTTATATCTAAACAAGAATCTCATGTCGAGACAAAGCTAAAGGATTAAAGGGCTTAAATGGAAAAAGGATGCTTGCAAGTCGAATCTACTCAGCTTAAAGAATCCTCACTCCCATGAAATGTTAGAATTCACAAACATCTTTAGGAGCTAGAAATTGGTGAAGCAGACCATGGTCGATGGAGAGAAGGTAGGCAAAGGCCATTAGTTGAAAACAATTACTTTCTAATTTGTTTTTTTTTTCAAACTACTTTCAAAATTGCTTCTTGTTCTCATAACTATCTCTTACTAAAAGGCTAGGCTTTAATGGAGGCCTTTTTGTGTTTGTCAAAAACTATAAACATTAGAGAATTTACCTAGTTATGGGCTAGATTTTTGGTAGCCTAAATATACTTTGGTAAAGCAAGTATTGTTTTAAGTTGATTATATGGAAATAGGGATAGACATATAGTAATATATATGGAAGTGCTCTCTTAAATGACCTTGTGCTAAGGAATTATTTTTTAATATGTGTGTGTGTGTGTGTGTGTGTGTGTGTGTGTGTGTGTGTGTGTGTGTGTGTGTGTGTGTGTGTGTGTGTGTGTGTGTGTGTGTGTGTGTGTGTGTGTGTGTGTGTGTGTGTGTGTGTGTGTGTGTGTGTGTAATATTTTTTTGTGCTTTAAAACTTGGTGTTTGAAGTGGGTTCAATCATGGTTACTTTGTGAACTGTATTGATTAGTTCTGTATGACATCTATTGATGTTTCCTTGTCATTTATTTTCGTTTATCTTTCTCCAAAATCAGTTTGAGTTTCTATAAAGTTTAAATTCCTAGTTAAATCTTTCTTTCTTGTGGAAAGACTATGAGCTTTTCATTCATTGAATCTATAAATATGTAAATCATTACCTTAGTACCCAAGAGTACGTAAGTGTTCCTTATGCACTTTCTAGCAAAATTATGCATTCATTTAGTTTTTATCTTTTGAATTTATTGATAAATCATTTGTAAAGGGAGTTGTACCTATAAAATTTAGAGGGAAATGAATAACACAATGTTTACCCAAATGGTATGAACTTTATTGGACTTTTCAAGCCTTGGGCATAGATTGAATTGTTGTTTTAGTAGGAAAAGACAATCTATTCACTAACAAATGAGAACTTGACTTTAAAACTTTTCCAACAAACACTTAAGATGACAGAACACAAATGGAGTTATAAGATCAGAGACATCAATTTGAATAATTGTTATGCTATGAGCTATATCATATATGTTGGTACCCAATAGGACCTAGTTTTTAAAATTTTCAATTTATGGTTTCAAACCTCTTTGAACTAAGGTTCAAAGTAGTTTGAAGTGGTTCAATGGTTCAAAGTGGTTCAAAATTTAGATTTGTCAATTCAAAAAAGTTCAAAATCCATGTTTAGTTTAATACCCAAATTTAATCTTGGTTTGTAATTCAGGTTCAAATTCTATCGATTTGATAGTTTGAAGAAAGTGCACAAGTGCATATCAAGATTGTAGAAGTCTAGTCTAATTCAAAAAGTCCAATATTGCAAGACCTCTAGTTATTTCATTCCACATTCAAGTTTTAGATTTAATCAAAAGGTTACAACATGCTAATAATGCTCAAGGATTCAGGGATAGCAACTATAATTTTGAGTTCATGTTGCTCGGACTAATTCTAGAAAAGCATGTGTCCAACCTCTATAACACATAAAGATTTTAATGGTATTCATTCATGTAGATAAGAGGCACTTTGAGTATCCTGAATTCATAGCACTTTAATGGTCATCTTTAGTACGATTGCTATGATTGGGTCATACAAGTTCTAGATAACTTTTTGGTTCAAAAAAGGGGTCACATATTGATAAATTAAGCCCAGTAGTATTAGAAACTTTGAGAGTTCAAACCTCTTATCCATAAAATGGTAAATTTGAAATGTGCACATCATTGAATGGTTGATACTCACAGAGCATCTCCAATTGAAAATAAGAAATTTATCAGGTGATATGTGGAAGTCTTAAATCAAGATTCAAATGACTATCTCCCCCCCGCCACATGATGATTCTAGGGAATAAAAAGTAAAGGATGAGTTGGCTCATTCTCATTACCAAGGTTTATTCATATGGAAGCATGTGGCTATGAATATAAATCACTAACGAATGTTATCTGCAAAGATGGAGATTTCTACATTTGAAAGAAGATGTCATGTGAGGCTAACAATGATAGTAGCTCCATGAATCTTTGTTGGATCCAAACCATGCTTAGTTACTTGGGGATTTGAAATTCCATATGCATGTTTTTTGATGGATTGACTAAGGCTTTGGAGGTGGAAGTCATGCATTTGAAAATATTGTTGGAAGAAGTTGCTATAATTTCTATGACCACGAATTTGCAGGAAGCCAAAAAATTAGTCTCAGTGCAAGGGGTATAAATCCCAATATAACTATTGGATCAATCCCATTTTTAGATATGTTTGAATAAAACTAGTTATATAAACCTCCTCCAAGGGGTTTGAAAATATTTTTGATGGATAGAAAGTTACACATTTTTTAATGCATCACTATCAAAGTGATCCATGACACCCAGAAAATTATGCCAGAAAAAATAGATCCTATTTCGGGGGCCACAACTCCCAACTCTACTATTGGACCTTTCCAAAATTTAAATATTTTGTTCATATCCTGGTTTCCTAAATCCTCACTCTAGTAATCTTCCAAATTATTTTTAGTTTTTGAGAAATGGATAAATGTGTGTAGGTCTATAAAAATTACCTAGGATAGTCACAAAATGCAGAGCACAGTAAAACAATCATGTTGTAGGGGTTGTATCTCACAATCCAATTGTTGGATTGATCTAAATTTTGGATATGTCTTGTAAATACTAATTTTTAAAATTCTCTCCAAATAGCATTATAAGATTAATTTTATATAAAAATTTATTCTTAGATGAGTGTAGTGTTGTCAAAAGTACATATGATTGTCATGAAATAATGATAGTACTTTACAACCAACAAGTGCCACCTATTTAAATGTTCCCTCACTCTTAATTCCATAAGCATCCTTTATCATTCCATTTATAAATATAAAAATTATAAATATGGAACTCATAATGTAATGTAAAAGGGGATAGTCATCTAAACTATTAGACATCACCTGAGAAAAAGATAATTCTCTAGATAGCACAAGAATTAAAGGGATTTCACAGGAAACAATCTCCAAGAATAAATTATGTAACTAAATAGTTATGGGAAAGATGAGATGTTAAATAAACCATAGAAACATAGAAAAGGGTTCCACTTTTTCTTTTCCTAAGGAGATACTGTGTGCTACAGTAGGAGGGAAGAGTTTACCAATTTTTCGGTTCTTCTTTTTTTCTAAGAAAGCGGATTTTGGAGCTATAGAAGACCAACCCTTTCATTTTTTTGAAATGTGTGTTCAAAAAAGAAAGGAAATTTTGGTTTTAAATTTAGTGTAGGGGAGGGATTTATGTTTCTTTTAGATTGTGATTTTTGATGCAACGTGTAGTAAGATCTTTGTTATCTTTTATGCTTTAAAGAAGGGAGATTTGGAAGATAACTGTATATCAAAACTCGAGGTTTGGATAGTTTTCTTCCCACTGATTGTGATCTTTGTATGACTTTCAATTTTCTCTAAATGCATTTAAATGTTTCAGTTTCCTAAATACATTTTGATTCCAAGATATCTTTGAAGCTTTAATCCTTCATTTTCTCAGGAGGATGGAAGATACATTCTTTATTTTTGTTCTCTTTGTAATACAGCATTCAGGTAAATGAACTATGTGTCATGTACTCCTCATTTTCTTTTCAGTCACTTAGTTTTTCCACATCTATTTTGTTTTTACATATAGATGTTTGTAAACTTTCTTGCTTTCAAGTTAAAAGCATTATCAGTTGTAGTGTAGATGATTCACTGTATATCCTACATAGGGAGCTCTACTTGATAAAATTTAGATGAAGGTTATCAATCCAATGATAACCTATCCAACTATCAGTGCTGATCTAGTCTTCCTATCTATGCATTTAGAGTTAATTTGTACATATTATTTTGGAAGATAATCTATTCACTAATAATATCTTAAGATTAGGGGACTAAAAATTTACTCCTATGATCATGTGCTAACCCTTATATCGTAACATTGGGAGAGGGGTATTTTAAGCTTATGACTAGATGCCTAAACCCTTGACCATAAGATTATATCACATGATTTGAATGACATACAATCTCCCACTTAGAATAATACCCAGGGTAAGGGTAAAATGATTGTGAATTTTAATTAAAAAATTCATGACAATGATGAAGACACAACCTTATAATATCACATTATTTCACTAGGGCAATATTTTCAACACTAGGCTAGGGCAAAGATGACCAGGTTAGGGTTTTTTCTGGAAACTAAAAATAAATGAAGCATAAAACCATAACATTACAAATTAGTTTAAAATATTTTCACAATCCATTTTCAAACTTTTGGCACAGTGAAATAAGGGCTACAACCAAGTACTAAAATGAATGAATGTGATGAACTTTCAATTTAAGCATTAATGAACATTATGGGAAAACACTTCAAATTTTGGGGCTTAAAATAAAACTCACACAATCTAGATTGTCTTAAATCAAAACCATTCTTATTCCCATATCTTTCAAATTTTTCACTCGATCAATTTTTTATGTTGACTCAATATTATTTTGTTAACCATTTCTGTAAGTTGGAAATGAACCTTGTATGTTATATCACGAGTGTCTTCAAAGTAGTCACTAGGACCAACACACTAAAAGCTTGAAAAATAAAAAGAACCAAGTGCCTTTTGTGTCTTGAGATTGTACCTTTCAGCACATCTTTGACTTCTCTTCTTTTTCAAATTAGGACCATTTAAGTACATGATGCATGTACCAAAAGTTGTTATCAAGATCATTCACAACAACTTAGGGCTACTTCTAGTGAGTTCATCATCCTCTAGGAAGTGTGTCCCCTTTGGATAGAAGCTCAAACTAGTAAATAATCTAGCTAGTATATAAATGAAAGGAAGGGTAAACCTTCTTGCTCCATTAGGCAAGTTCGAGTGGTGTGTTTTTGGGGGTAGCCTGAGGTGGGAAAACTTTCCCATGATTTCAACATGTCTAGAATAGATTCTTAAGTGAATCACATGCATAACAACCAAGTGGTTGATTCCATAGACCTAATTATGAACCAATTAGTAGCTACCCCTTTATCCTTGGTGTATTACTCATAGTGAAAGAGAATATAAGGCTTCTCTAAAGTTACCTGACATATTTTTTTTCCTTGGTAGAGATATAAGGCTACTTGGGTTTCATCTCCAAGAGTTGTTGTCCCCACAGAAGGGGGGATTCTATTTGTCATACCTTGAAGGATTTTTGACATGTAAGTTTGTCAATGAAATCTTCTATCTGTTATCAATTTATACTACCATGTGCATAATAGTATAACTACTATCAACTATTCTTAGTAGGGTTTCTGAAAATGTGTCTTTCTTCATAAAACCCTAGGGGAATTATATTGTCTCATGTTTTGTTGAAACTACTAAAACCTTGCTTATACATTGATATCCCTAAGTCTTTTGATATCTTCTCATGTTACTTTTCATGCTCTTATATCTTTTAAGTTGCAATGTTGTGAAGGCTCTTCTAGTGCAACATCACTTCTTTGTAATCACTAACCGTCTAGAAGGATCTGAGGATGTGAAAATTGTTACCAATAGGCTAGCTAAGATTTACTTTTGTTAATGCTAGCTATCAAGTTAAAGATGCAAAGGAGATATATAATGGTAGTTTCATGATCATAGCAGGTTCATGGATTAGAACATTACATGTTGTGAATTCATGATGGAAGGAAGCAATCAATAGGTTATTGGTTAGCCACACCATCGCAAGGGTTTTGAATTGAAGTAAAGGTCAAGTTGCAATTGTGCAAAAAAGAATTAATATAGTTAAGATTTGATCATTCACAACCTCACATGTATTTAAGTTTAATCCATGTTTAAGGTGGTGATGATGCAAGATTCTTTGGTCACATTTTTCGTAGGGGTAAATGCTAAACTCTAGTTTCAAGTTGCAAAGAAGAGATGAGATGTAACCTATCTGAGTGGGCCCCTATTCATAAGAGATCCTCCATTGTAGCATCGCAAGGTTAGGGGATAGTTTAATGTTAAATAGATTTCTAAGGAATGCATTGTCAAATGAAAGTAGATCAATTGAATTGATATCACTCCATTGAAGGAATCAAACAAAGATTCTAGGTTCTTAAGTTGCGATAGTGTGATAGAGCATTAAAATATTAATCCATCCCAATGGTTCACATTGTCACAAGAGGCTAAGGATAACCTGGGGTAAGAGTTATAAGGTTACAAAAAGCTTTGTCTACATCCCCATAGGGTTTGGACTAGGGTTAAAGGCTTAGGTTGCGAAGTTGTGAAATGAATAGAAACAATTGAGATAATAGCTAGCACAAAATTGTAAGGTCTAATCTATAGTTAAAGTTTTCTAATACAAAGTTGAAAGCCAGTGATGATAGAAATTTGAGGTAGTTTTTGAGCATCACATATTTTGGATAGACTTCATGGCTAATAGTTGTGAAAGGGAAACAAAAGGAAAGATGAAGGCAGTGCAGCATTGCATGGTTAAAGGATTGTTAGATCCTAACCATTGCGAGGTTGTGAAATGGTTAGTTTGGTAATGCTTGCATGGTCATAATAGTTAATGAACTAGAGATATTTCAAGCTACAAAGTAGTGATTAATTATAAAAGGAGGTGTTTGTCATTTTGCATAGATAAGTAGTCAATAGGGGAAAATGATTGCAAAATAGCGAACAACAGGATTGTGTCCAATGGGATTTCAAGAAAAGTATAGAGCATATGAGGTTGAATGAATTACATCAAAAATCCACTAGGGTGATAGAAAGTATTGGGTTCAAGTTTTAAATTGCAAAGCTGGCCAGTGGGAAATAAAGCTAAAGGATGAGCATTGATCACTTGATCTACACAATAATATGGAGATCTAATTTTTAGATGGAGTAAAGTAGATAGAGATATAGACAAAATCATATGCTTTGAAAAACCCAAGAAAGGAAATAAGTGTTTTGGAAGTAGTTGGAGATGTTATGGCCCTTTTGATGGAGGCAATTGAAGATCTACATAGTTAAAGGCAGCAGAGGATACAGAGAATATTTTAAATGTAACATTCTAGAAATATCTCTCTATTCTTTCTTCCAATATCATTTTGACATGTTCCCTCCCATCTAAGGCTTGTTGCAATTCTTCTCTATATAAGGATTTCCAAGATGTGGAGTAAGGGTTCTAGTGTTTTGTAAAAGAGCCATCTTGTTGTGATCTCTTAGGAGTCCTTCATAATATTTCTATAGATTACTTTGTAACCAATTTGATGAATGTTTTTGAACTACCTTTGAAGCTTGAATAAAGAAATGGTTTAGAAGCCCTTCTAGTGTTCATTTTGTTGGGTAAGTCACTGGTCTGACATGACTTTTGTGATTTATTTTTAAATCCCTGAGTTTGTGTCCCAATTTTATCTAGAAGTGAGGTTTTGGAATATTCATATAGGTTATAAGTCATGAAATTGTGCTTCTTTTCAAATTGTTGAACTATGAGTATTATTATTCCTATTAGCATCTTGTTTAAGGTATATGCTTCTTGTAAAATATTTATGTATGAGTTTCATGAGATCAATATTTTGTCGATCTTTAACCATTTTAGAAAAGCTCCATCATGTCAGGACAACAATCTTCTAATCTTAATGTTTGCTGCATCACCTTAAGTTTTAGTAGATTTGACCTTTCAGTATTTATACTTTATGAAATTAATCCTTCTATCTCTTTCACTCTCAAGTTTAAAATTTATGTTTGAAGAAAAAATTAGTGAAGTATCATAATGAACTATCCTAGAGCATAGATATCAACTCCTAATCTTGGTTGAGGAGTGTTTCCATGTTACTCAAAGTGACTAAATTATAGGATTCAGTTAGGGTGAAACTTTTAGAGATAATAATTTTAGCACACCCAGTGGGACAAGAAAAGTTGTTTTCAATATTTTCTCTATATTTTCTTTGTTGTTGTTGGTGTGCACAGTAGAAAATTAACCTATTTAGAGGTTTAAAAATGTATACACGTCTTGCAACTCTAAGTTGTGGAAAGAAAGATTAGTGCATATGACTTATGAGAAGAGTGCAGACAAGAAGTAGTTTTGCAAGTTTTGAATATAGTGAGTTTTTCCCACCTAGAAGGAGTGTTAGAACAATTGAGAGTGTCCAAGAAATCCTTGTTCATATAAGGAGGTCTAGATCCACTCCTCCACCAGCAATTTCTATCATTGTTAAATAAGACAAGTTATTGTTCCAAGGGGGAGAATTTTTCAAGCACCAATGGCAAGGCAATATGAATTCATTCCTTTTAATCAAGGAAGTCCACTAATTATTGCTCAACATCATGATATTCCTCTATTTTCTTTGAAAATTTTACTAGACTTCACTGGAGAAGGCCAAAAAATAGCATTTGAGCATATCAGAGATGTTATTACATTACTGAGGAAGATGTTGTTGTCAAGTTTCATGCAGCCTCATTCAAAGGAAAAGCTCTACAATAGTTTTGAAGCCTTGTTGTGGGTTCAATTGGTTCATGGGATGCATTGAGAGATATCTTGACATCTCATTTTGAAGATAAATCAAACCTTTTGTCCCTTGTTGAGCAGCTCACAACCATCAAGCATGCTCCTCATGAGTAGATGATGGATTTTAATTATAGATTTCAAAGAACATGGAGCATAATACCAAATTTGGTAATGCCTTTAGCAAACCATGATTTTTTTTTTTTTTTGAAAATTTTAAATAATGATATTTATGTCATGATACAATATATGGGAGATTCTTCATTTCCACAAGGTTATGATATTATTTTAAGGGATGAAAATAGTCCTATTCAGATGGGTAAAATTGCCCCTAGGCCTCCAATGCCCATATATCTAGATATACAGCCTAATATACCTTTGGTTGTACCACCTTTTAATCCATTGTCAGCTATTCCAAGACATGACCTTATAGTTGTAGGCCCTTCACAAGAGCTACAAGAGATAAGAAATGGCCAACTCAAGATAGAAAACCTTATGAAAACTTTCAATAATGAGATAATAAATATTAAAAAGCAATAATTATAGGCTAGATAGCCATACCAATCTCAAAATTAGATTGTAAATCAAACTGCCTAGCAACAATTTCAAGGTCAATATCAAAAAAATAGGCCGCCTTACCAAGCTAACCTTGTTGATGGGAATAATTTCAACCAAAGACCTTTTAGGCATTATGCCCCTACCCCTTTGAATGTTGCTCCTCCTATAAATACTATTAGAGATATTGTCCCTGCTCAAAATAACTGAGCAACAGACTATGATTGGTGTTACCTTGTAATCAACACCACAATCATGTTATGTGCTCTAACAAGGTCATTAATCAAGCTTTAATGTTTTAAGGTGCCTCTAGTATGTAGCCTACATCTAAAGTTGAAGCTGAAAGACAACAAGAAATTCTTCCTATAGATGCTACTTTCATGAACTGGCAAGAGGAAGAACATCATGTTGTAAATAGAGATAATGCCCCCAAGTGTTGGCTATACTAGGACAAAGAAGAGAGCCCTAGATAATGAAATAGTGATAAGTAATAATTTATAAACTAGAGAGGTTGTTTGCACCTCAAGAAAAAAAAGAAAAATAAAGAAATCCTCTTGTTTCCACTCAAGACCAGCCACAACAGCCAATACATCTTGTTGTTCTTAAAGTCTAAGCAAAAGTGCATGCTAGTATAACATTTAATATTGTAGAAAAAATGAAAAATATGAGCATCACAATGTCTATGTGGGATTCTTTAGCTATTTTGAGGAAAACTGACTTGTTAAAGGAGGCATCAATGGTAGATATCCCAAATCAGATCGCTAATGGACATTACAGGGCTATATTCACAAACCAAGAAGTTGTTACTAAGGACAACAACAAGAAGGGAGATTAGATCCAAGGTTGGGACATGAAACCTCCACCATTTTATGTTTCATTTATTATAGGGAATAATTTGGTTCATAATTGCATGGTAGATAGCAAAGCCACAAGCTCTATTATGCCAAAGAAGATAGCAAACTAGCTAGGGTTAAAGTATGAACCCTTAGAGAAATGTGTAGTCTATCTGGATGGTTCATGTGTTAATATAATGGGTCTCATAAAGAATGCAAGTTTAACACTCCATGCATGTCCCAACTTTTCAATTCCCTAAGATATCCTTGTAATAGATTTACCTCCATATTTTTCTCTTTGTATGTCAAGAAAATTCACAACCAAAATAGGTGGCTACTTATTTGCAGATTGGTCATGTATGTTGTTTCAGACTAGATATGGAACCAAAGTAACAATCAGGTCTAAACTACTTGCAAAAGACCACATTGAGCCTTACATACCTAGAGTGATCAATTCCAATTGTATTGTATTTGATCAAGAAGAAGGCCTTGTTGTCCAAGATACAAATACTCAAGTTGATAGTATCCTTGATATTTTGTTAGATGAATGGGAAACAAAAAACACCTAATAAATGAGACCAACAATATTATAGATGTTGGTCTAGGAAATTATGTCTTCCAAGAGGTTAGGTTAGTAATTCCAAACCTTGTCAAAAGCACAATAGATCATTTTGAGCAAAAAAATTATGTTTAGGAATTGTACTTTGATGGCTCTAGGAGCAAAAATTATTTAGGTGGAGGGGCAATGTTGATCTCTCCTTATGGAGACAAGTATTATGCAGCTTTTCATTTTAGTTTTACATGTACAAATAATACAACTAAATATGAGGGGAAAATTCAAGTTTTGGAATGGGCAAGAAAGAGGGGTGTTAAATGCATAAAAGAATTTGGAGATAGCAAGTAAGTTGTCAACTAGGTGAGAGGGTTGTATATGACCAAAAAAAACAAATTGAAAAGCTACAAAAAAAGAGAATATTTTGATGCTTTTAATGTGGTTGTTATCCCTAGAAAATTAAATTAGCATGTTGGTAGATTAGCTATTGTAGGAGCACAATTTGATATAGTTGAAAATATTAACAAGAAAGATATACAGCAGCATATCAAAATTGTCGCCAAACCCTCTATACCTAACAATGATGTCAATCGGCAAGTTTTTGATAGTGATGAACATATTTTGAATTTTCTGCTTGAAGAAGACATTATTTTAGCCTCCAATCGACATAAAGAAAAACAACAATAAGGTGATCAAATTATATAGCTAAATTCCAATAGGCTACCCAAGGGGTTGGTTACTCTAGAATCCATTTTTAACACAGATGACCAAGCCAAAAAGAATAAAATCAGCTTGCTAGTTCAGCAAGATCATTATGAGGGCCTTAAAATTTCAAAGGGAAGAAATTTAAATATTGTAAGGAAATTCCTACTAAAGAAAGGCAATCTTATATTCATCTTTTTCAAGAGTTCAATGGTGTATTTGCTTGGGAATATACAGATATTAAGGGTTTTGATCCACATCTTGCCCAACACACTATTGAGTTAGAGCCCAATTCCAAACCCATAAGGTAGAAGCAAAGACCAATCAATCCAAAGCTTGAGCCTTTAATGTAAAAGGAGTTTTTCAAGCTCATTGAGAATAATATAATATTCTCGATCAAGCATACTAGTTGGGTGTCAAACCCTATTCCCATTAGGAAAAACAATGAGGAGCTAAGGTTATGTGTTGACTTTAGACACCTTAATAGGGTGTCATTAATGGATCGTCACCCTTTTCCATCTATGGAGAAAATGCTCCAATAGATTTCAGGTTCTAAGAGGTTTTTGCTTCTTGATGGATACTCTAGCTATAATCAAGTTAAGGTTCAAAACTACATTCATCATGAAGTGGGGTACTATGGCATATGCAAGGATGCCTTTTGGTGTATCCAATATAGGGGCAACTTTTCAAAAAGCCATGGAAATGGCTTTTAGTAATTTGATGTACAAAATCATGTTGATCTATCTAGATATCACAATTTTTTCTAAAGATAGTGTATATAATATTGAACATCTTAGACAAATCTTAGAAAGATGCATGGAATTTGGTATATTTCTTAACTCTAAAAAATGTGTGTATGTTGTTCATGAGGGTAAATTATTGGGATAGATCATATCCAAACAAGTTATTACTATTGATCCTGGAAGAGTTGCAGCCATTTTGGAGTTACCCTTACCACATCACAAGAGGGGATTGTAGAGTTTTATTGGAAGAATCAAATTTTAAAGACATTTCATTCTAGATATTGCTAACTTATTGAAACCATTGACATTAATGCTTAAGAAGAATGTTATTTTTAGCTAGTCAAAGGAGGCCAAGTGTAGTTTTGGAGCAATAAAAAAGGCATTATCAACTGCTCCTACTTTAGTAAATCCTAATTTTTGAAAGACTTCATATTATATGCATATGGTAGCATGGATACAATTTCTGCAATACTAGTTTAGTGAAATGATCAATGTTTAGAACAAGCCATTGCTATTTTTAGTAAAGGTTTAGAGGGGTATGAGAAAAGATATAGTTTCATTGAAACACATGTGCTTGTTGTGGTAAAAAGCCTAAAAAGGTTCAGACATTTGGTTTCTAACAACAAGGTTCATCTTATGGTTTCTCACCCTAGCATGAAGGAATTTTTGTTAAGCAAATATCTCAATGAGAAAAGAGTTGGTTGGATAACCTAAGATATGGAATATGAGGTAGATATTTAGGTAACCAAGATTGTTAGAGGGAAGGGCTTATGTGAGCAACTAGCACATGAAAAGGCTCAAACTATAGATGATTTAGCAGAATTCATTCTTGCCAATCAATATGTACCTGAACAAGACTAATCAAAGAGTTTTTGTAAGAGATGGTTCATTTTCTACAAACTGGAGAATGTCCCCCATTACTTAATACAGCCAAGTGAAGGTACTTCAAGTTACAATCTCTACCTTATGTATTGATTGATGGTATTTTTTTTAGAAATGATATGAATGGAGTCCTCCTCAGATGCATTGATAATGACAAGACCAAAAAATTCTTGGAACAGTTCCATGATGTAGGGGATCACTATTCTCCAAAGACAATAGCCTATAAAATTATGAGGGTTTGATATTATTGGCCTAATCTATTTAAATATGTCCATGCTTGGGCAAGAAAATACAAGCACTGTGCATTATTTTCTAGGAAGGAAAGATTGGTTAATTTACCCTTGCATCCTATTCTAATTGATTGGCCTTTTTTGAAATGAGGTGTCAATTTTGTGGGCTCTATAAATCTAAATTCTAGTGCTGGCCACAAATGGATCCTAACTAGCATAGATTATTTCACACACTAGATGGAAGCAATAGCTTTAAAGGATGCCAATGAAACTTTTGTGTTGAACTTCTATGATGAATTCATTCGTAGATTTGGAGTTCCTGACTCCATTACATCTGATAATGCTTTGGCATTTGTGGGGGCAAGAATAGCTAAATGGGCCTTGAAAAATGGTGTCTACCTCAATACTTCATCAAATTATTATCCCCAAGGCAATGGTTTAGCTGAGACCACTAATAAAAAATTGCTAAGGATAGTTAAAAGGAATTTGGAGGACAAGTGTGAGTGGCATTCTAAGTTGAGATTAGCCAGATGGCTTGACAGAATCACTCCTAAAAAAATTCTTGGGAATTCACCTTATGTTCTAGTATATGGAAAATAAGCCAAGCTTCATATTTCCATAGAGTTCCCTTCACTAGAGTTGGCTGACAATTTGATGCCTTTTGAAGAGGATGATCCATTAAAGTTGAGGTATGCTAGATTGCTAGAACTAGAGGAGGAAGAGTAAGAGTTTTCCTTGGGGTAAAATTCACCCAAGATCAAGGAACTCAAACATAAGCACAACAGTAGACCAAAGGAGTATAATCAGAATATCTATATGTATTCAATTAAGTGTAAAAGTACACTAGGAGTGCCTATATATAAAGGCCTCTAGAATGCTTCTAGAATGCATAGGAATTAGCAACATGATAAGTCATACAACTAGGCACATGTCCACCAGGTGTGGGTTATCCTCCATTAAGCACGAGAGTAACTGCGATGATGAGAGGATAAGCCTACAAAGGTGTAGCATACAATATTATGTTGTAAAAACCATGTGCTAATATAGGAGTACAAATAACTATGTTGTCTACATGACAACTCAATTAATTATGCAAACTCCATTGTTGTAGACACCATGTGTTGAATTAGAGTTTCTTACTCTAGTGTTGTCAACATGACAACTCATAAGAGTACACAAACTCCTAATTGTCTCACCAAAATAATAATAAAATAATGCATTAACCTAAGTAAACCTAAGTAAGTGTAAATAGTGAATAATTATTTACACCAACACCCCCCCTTAAGTGCAACTTAGGGGAATGCACTTAAGCTCACAAAAACTAGGATGAAATGCATAATGGGTCCTGGATTCTAGGCCATGTTAGGTACCCATATACATAATGAAATGCAATCTCTCATAAAGAGAAGAAAGAGGGAAAACCTCATGGAAAAACCTCCCCCTAAAAAAGGGAGATGAAAAGACAAAATAAAAGTATGAGAAGAACAAAACCCCATAAGAGGAAAAAGTCCCCCCCATAAAAGAGAAGAAGAAGAGGGACAAGGTAGTCCCCCCCAATTATGAGTGTTGATCAATGATACCTACTCCAATGTAGAAGTTGGTCCATGAGTGTTGAATAATTTTTTTGCCCTTTGGAAGAAACAATGGCAAAGGTACAAGTGAGATGCTTCCCCTATGTGTGGAAAGAATCCCCATGATGAATGATGTCCCTGAAACCTGCTCAACTATCCTTGTGTCAATGCTGATGGTCACCCCTTCAAAGACTACTAAAAAGAACAAGTGTAGATCTGGCAAGGATGGATGTAGAACCTATCCCAAAGAACTATCTCCTCAAATGATAAAGAGACCTTATGTAACTATTGTACATAAGGATCCACAATAATATCACCCTATGAAGACTAATCATGTAGAGAATGGACAAGAGGGTCAGAGTGAGCCCTTGTAACAACTAAAGAAGGATCATCATCATCAAAGTGAAGATGTATATCATCAATGATCTCTCCCAAATCTATTATGTATGACTCAACAAACAAACCTGAAATATCTACTATGTAGTCATCTTGTGTTACTGGACTGGAAGACAATGTGTACTGTATTGTGTTGGACCTATCACTATGGCAATATATGCATGTGGAATGTGTTGATAATGTGACCTCTCTCTACATATATCAATAGGATCCCAAATATTTGAATCTATTGAATCACTATCACTGGTGTCACTATCAGTTTCCATAGTGTATGTAGTGTAGAGAGGAATAGAGGATAAGTTGGGTGATCTTTCCTCAAAGTGTACATTCCTCTCAACAAAAATCGCATGTGTCTTAGTATCCATAAGTCTATATGCCTTAGCACTCTCTTCATATCCAATGAAAATACAAGGCTATGGTGGTGGTGCCTTGCATTCCCTAGAAGATATTGTTTGCCATGCTAGACAACCAAAGACCCTGAAGTGTTTCACAACTAGTTTTCTACCGCACCATGTCTCAAAAGGAGTATTTCCATCTAAGGCATTATGAGGAAACCTATTAAGTATATGATTGGCACTACTTATTACTTTGACTTCAAGTGTAGGATCAAGAGACTTGGCTTGCATCATGAAACTTTCCATGGACTTAAGAGTTCATATCCTTAGTGTTGCAACATTTGTCTTGTGCAGACTAAATGTTGGTGGGTTCTGAAAATTGGTACCCTCAAGTTTTCAAAAGTCTTTAAGTCTTGTGCCCACATATCTACTTTCATTTTCCATCTAAAGAATCTTGATGGCTTTCCTTGATTTCTATTCAACATGACTCTTGAAGGCTTGAAGCTTTTCAACCACTTCATTCTTTTGATGAAGAAAGTAGACCCATGTGTAGCATGAAAAGTCATTAATGAAAGTAAGGATGTAGTGGCCTTGGCTGATTGATGTCACTACAAAAGGGTCTGCTAGTACCATGTGAACCAACTGAAGAACAACTAGTGCTCTTAAAGACTTCCCTTTATCAAATGTCTCCTCTGGATGCATATCCACTAAACATGTTGAACACCTACCTTTGGAAAAATTGATTGCAGGTAGACCTTTGACCATGTTTTTTGAGAAAAGTTGTTGAAGATAGCAAAAGGCAAGATGGCCATACTGCTCATGCCATAATTTTATTTGTAAATTATATTGAGTCAACAAGGCATATGAAGGAGACTTAGGCACAAAGTGGGAGAAGGAATAAAGCCTTTTGTCATGATTGACTTTTCCCACTACAACCAATTAATCATCTTTTAGATTTTGCACCATTACAGAATCAGTAAGAAACTCAACTTTGTTACCATCTCCAAGGTGAGTGATTTGATAAATTGAGAGTAGATTAGAGCTAAGGTTTGGAACATAGAGAACATCTTTGAATTCCCCATTTTCCATCTCCACATGTCCTTTCCCTTCAACTTTCATTTTAGGATCATCACCTACAAAGATGCGTGGTACCTGTGACTACTTCAATGAAGAAAAGTCTCCCTTTCAAGAACCCATATGATATGAGGCACCTAAGTCAAGAATTCATTATGATGAAGAAAATGAACCAGCCATAAGTGCTTTCCCTTTTCCCTTTGAAGTGGTTGGAGTTGAATCCTTGGAAGCATTTGGCACATTGATTTTGTTCTTCTTGAGTAGGTTTTCCAACTCATCAATTTTCTTAGTCTTGCAATGATGCTTTTCATGATTCAATTTCTTGCAATATGCACAAAAAAGTTTTTCCTTATTTTCATTATTTCCCTTCTTGTTGGAAGAAGAACCATCTTGTTGTGAGGAGGAAGATTATTGTGTCTCAAATTGTGATTTTTGCTTCCACTACTTTTTCTTGTTGATGTTAGAACTTTTTCCACTTTGACTTGATTGGTTCTCATCACTAGCCACCAGTGCTTTGGTCTTTGATGATGTGAGAAGCCCCATATCTATCAACTTGGTTCGTTCAAAAATCAACATTTTTGCAAATGCATCAAATGTAGGCTTTTGGAAAGTACTTCCCATGGTCAACCTATGAGTGTTATAACTCAAAACAAAGGAAACATACTCTGAAGGTAGCCTCTTCAAGATGTGATGAACCAACCTATCATCCTTAATGGGATTACCATAATCTTTAAGTAGTGCTCTAAACTCATTGGCTGTGTTGATATAATCTTGAATTGTGTCAAAGTTTTTTGGATCTAATAGAAGTAGGTCATCCTCAATCCAGTATCCATTTTCCTCATCCACCTTACCATACAATGATTCAAGTTTGTCTCAAGTAGGTTTGGCTTCCTTGAAACTGGAAATGTGAAAGAAGAGATCTCTTTGTACCCAACTCCTAATAATTCATAAAGCCTGTTGGTCTTTAATTTTTCAATCAAAGAATATTGCATCAATGGGTTTGGAAATTGTACCATCAACATAAAGATTTTAATGTTTTTCCATTAATCTACTCCATACAATATCTTTCCATGTAGAATAATTGGTGTGAAGTTAGAAGTGGGCCTTTAGGTGAACCCATGATGCAAAAGAGTAAAAAAGCACAAAAGAGAGACACAAAAACACAATACACACCCCCTTATTCACTCAATCAAAGAACCCCCACCCCCCCACAAAAAAAAAAAGATGCTTTTGGCACTTTATATGTACTGTGTGTACAATAGGCCACTTGTCAAAATGTACAAAGTGGGATTCTAATTTTTCTATTTACAACTACCTTTTGAGGCTCAAATCTATCACTAAGCACTATAGCTCAAATGTACAATATTTTTTAAAAGTAATTAGAGCAATATAATGCAGAAAAGGCCCTAAGTCTAAAAGTAATTATTTTGTCCACACAACCCTATAATCTAATTGTAGATCTAGAAAATAGACAAAAAATTAAGCACTTTCAAAAAAAATAAACCTATTTTCAACTCCAGATGAACCGTACGGAGCATTTCAAGTTGTAAAACATAAGCTTGGATAGGTACAATCACCGAAAAATGCAATTTTTGACAAATCCGTGCACCAAAAATAGAAAAGAATAACACTACTAAAAGGCTCAAGAAATTCTACCCAAAATTTTAAAAAAAATGTACCTAATTTGGAGTCTTGATGATTGAGTTGTGGCCTCCCAAAGTTGGACTGTCAAATCAAAACTACATCTGGAGAGGGGTCTAAGCAGAAAAATATGAGGTTAAATTTGATAGTCAAATAGCCATCATAGTAGTTCAAAAGTGCCTAGGAATGATGATTAGACATTCATCAAATTTAGTGACATGACATGCTAATATAAGTAAAAAATTAGCCCCCTTGCTGATGTGGCAGGCTAACTAGATGTACAGCTGACACATGTCAGAGTACAAATAATACAGAATCTAAGCTAGTGGTACAAAAAATGAACACGTGGCTCTTGTCATAGCAATATGAAAGTTCTAGTTGGTGCTAATGTAGATAGGCCACGTGTTGCTAAGGTGGTGGCCACGTAAGGTGTTGGGTGGGTTATTCAGTGGAGGATGCATGTCTGAAGGTTTGACATGTGGAGGGATCTCTACTTGCCACATGGTAGGTTTGTGAGTTGAACAAAGATGCTAGAAACTATTCATGGTTGTTGACAGAAATACAGTCAGCCAACATTCTAAGATCAGTGGGAGGTCTTGAAAAACATGGCTGAGAACTTGAATCGAGAAGCAGGCTAGAAAGTATAGATTGTTGAGCCAGGGATTTGAGTTTTGGTGTTGGGAGATGCAATGAACACCAGGCTAGGAAGACAAGCAGCGATCAAACTTTCAAACATGGTGGCTAGATTTTACTGTGATCATGGTAACTGAAATGGGTTGCCGACATCAAAGTCTTTGTAGCTTAGTCCCACATGCATGGGGAATATGAATGCAATGGATTTTAAAAACCCAAAGCTACGGGATGCAAAATAAGAAAGGCAAGCCAGGCCACCATGTGGTGAATATACTCACTATTAATGTGCTTGCAGTCTGTCAGTTAATGCATGGTATGTAGCCAGTGAAAAATGCTACCAATTAATAAAGGAATATGTCACGATCAATAATGAAATATTTTGTGCAGGGCTGAGGTGTCACTGCCCAGTGCCTGTACAAAAAATATTTCTCTGCAGGCTCAAAGGGGAAAAAATTATGAAAAATTCTTCCAAAAATTGTAGAAAAATATTGACAAAAATACAAAGAAAATTAAAATACTGATTTGAATTAAATTAAATGAAAATCTAATAGATCATACCTGAAATTGAAAATCGGACCTTTGGGTGCTGATTTGCAAAAAAAAATTGCCTCAAAATCAACTTTGGCCCAACATAGGTGAATTTATAGTCAATTTTCACTAAATCGGCATTTGGGACACAATTGCGAGGTTTGTTCTAGCTCTAGATACTCCCAATGATTGTGATACACTAGATTTGAGTCAAGGTACTAAAGCAACAATAGTCTTGAACAACTATGTGAAGAGAAATTCTCCAAGCTCTGATAACATGTAAGAATTTGCCTTAGGGAAAAATTCACCCAAGATCAAGGAACTCAAACACAAGCACAACAGTAAACCAAAGGAGTATGATCAAAATATCAATATGTATTCAATTCAATGTGAAAGTATAGTAGGAGTTCCTATATATAAAGGCCTCTAGAATGCTTCTAGAGTGCATAGGAATTAGCAACAGGATAAGTCATACAACTAGGCACATGTCCACCAGGTGTGGGTTATCTCCATTAAGCACAAGAGTAAGTGCGATGATGAGAGGATAGGCTTACAAAGGCATAGCATGCAAAATTATGTTGTAGACACCATGTGCTAAAATAAGAGTGTAAATAATTGTGTTTTCTACATGACAAATTTGTTAATTATGCAAACTCTAGTGTTGTAGACACTGTTTTCTGAATTAGAGTTGCTTAGTCTAGTGTTGTCAACATGAAAACTCATAAGAGTACGCAAACTCCTAAGTGTCTCACCAAAGAAATAATAAAATAATGCATTAACCTAAGTAAACTTAAGTAAGTGTAAATAGTGAATAATTATTTACACTAATAGAAAGGAATAAGTCATTACAAAAAATGGAGTACCAAAAGATTTAGACTAAGAAGGTTTTTGATAAAAAGTCTAAGCTTAGAGTTTTTAAAGAGGGAGACCTAGTTCTATTAGAATATATAGTCTCCTGATATAACTAAGAGTGGGGGGATGAATTATTTATCCAACTAATATCACAATTAACAATCTTTAACAATCTTAACCATATGAGTAATGAAAATTGAAATCACAACAAGATACTCATACACAATAACACCAGATATGTTAACTAGGGAAACCCTTGATCAGAGGGAAAACCCTGGTGGGGATGGTACCCACAAGATGGTGTACTAATATAGATATTCCTTGTTAGAGGATAGACCCTAATAGGAGTCTCTTACAACATTTAATACATATGAGTCCCTGTTAGGAGACTTTGAATCCTTATTAGGAGATTCCAACCCTATTAGGAGTTGTGGAAGACAATTGGACCCACTGGCCAAATAGCTTCAAGGGCAAGACCAATGAACCCACTATCCAAATGATCTTTGTATTATTCCTTATAGAATAATTACGCTAAAATGTGCTTTGTTCCTCTATATCTATCCTATCAACTGGAGCTCTACTCCTTTATATCTTGTAATCAAATCTTGAATCTCACATTCAATAATCCCTTGGATCACTTGCATGCATTCAGTAAGCACTCTGCTTCTTTTTACAATTTGCACTTCAACAATGATCACAATACTTGAACACACTTTTGCAAACAAGGAAAACATCTTTCCTTTATACCATATCATCATAATAATTCCTTGAGTCAGTCTTGAGGCTTTCCCAATTACTTAAATTAAGATAATTAATTTAATTATAATTACAATAGCATTGTCAACTCATAGTCTATACAAAACTTCACATGTGTGATACTAAGGCTTGCATACTACTAACATCATAATATGACTATCCTCTATCACTTCTTGACTATGCATCACTTCATTACATCTGGGATGTAAGATAGCCAACAATCATCAAGAACTGCTTTCCCAATACTCTGTCTCTGAAATCCACTCTATAAATTAGGTATAACTTTTGTACGCCATCAACTTAGACTCTATGCACTTAACCACGTCATCAAGACACTGTGCTAAACATGTCCATAATTGGACATGACCAAAAAAATCAAACCAATGTTTGTACCATCAATATCTCTATTTCCTACTCTACTAGTCTTTATAGAAATAATGTTATGTCGACATCAATGGAAAACATAGTCATGAATGCAATATATCAATACTCTCCAATGCTCAGGATACTCCCCTAATGTAGTATCATTAGCATTGATGCTAATAATCTCCCCCTTTGGCATTGATGGAAACAAAGATGAAAAACATCCAAGTTCCAAGAATACATCCCCTATGCTTTAGGAAATTGTTTTCATGCATGTCCTCTCCCGCATTGACATCAATGTCAAAGACCTCAATTGATGTAACACCCCAACCTTGCTTCCAAACCCCAAGCTCCCTCTCAGGGCTACCTTAAGTCATTCACTAGACCCACTAGGGCTTCTTCACACCCTATAATTACTAGGACCTTGCTCAAGAGATCCTAATCCTTCAGTTGGGGGTACACCAACAAAGTAACATCAAATTTCTTACTAGCTGGCTCCAGTACGCTATTAACCCTCAAGTCCATCTATAGCTCCAAGGGTACCAGTTCTTCATCTAGGGTTTTTTTAGACTCCTTCTAACATCCATGACCCTAAACAATGCTGATTTCATAGGCGCATTCAATCTACTAGGGAAGATACACCAAATTGCTCCAAAAAGGCTACTAGGAATTAGCCCTCCTAAATAGCTGGAAACAATATTTCTTGAAAAACTTCTTTAAAACCCTACAAAAAAATTATATTTTTGGATACCCTTTTTAGAGTACTTCAAGATTCTGTAATTTTCTAGCCTCCAAACTTTCTGTACAATGAAAGTACAATTTTAGGCCAAAAATGAGGATTTCAAGTGCTTTATCGTTGTTGTGATGGAAAACCACCTTAGACACCTTTCCAAGACCTCTCCTTTGGACTGGAGCAAGGTTAGACCTTCTCATTACTCGCTGTGCAGCCGGATTAAGGTATTTGTACACTCAATCCTCTCCATAACTCATTTTCCAACTGTGATTCCTAGCCAAGTTGCATTTGGCTTGCCTAGGGCATCACCTTAAAAATACTTGCTGATGCTTTCAAGGGCCCTCCTTCTTGATACATAATGTACATGGATCCTAGTTCCAAATTCCAAAATACCAGAGGTTTCCAATGGTGGGAAGTGGCCCTAAGATCCCATTTTCTAAGTGCAGCCCTGTTCAGATCAGCAACTTGCCAAGAACAAAAAGATTTTTCTACACTAATGCAAACGAATTAAAATGATCAAACCAACACTACAAAAAGATTAAAAACAATATTTCAGAACTTTTCCAACACAAAAATCAGGCCATTCAATCCTCCTCTATTAAAAATGCCTTCAAATGCATAAAACCGGCAACAAAATACTTGCTCAATTTGTACAAAATGCAAAACCAACTTGTCCAACCCCCTGAAAATGGCTGTCCTCACATTTTTAAAGGATCCTCCATCAGTTCCATAACTGTTCTAAATATTTAGGATGTTCTAAACACACAAATGCCAAAAATTTGCTTTTTGCAAGAAAATGTTATCATGACAACATGACAACATTTCAGCAACTTTTGTTCTACATGGAGTTAGACCTCCAAATTTGGCACAAAAACAAAGTAGACATATAATATGCATAAAATGACTTCAAATAAACAATTCAAAGCCATTGGAACCTTTCTAGACCATTTTAGCCTTTTTCGGACCTAAGTCACCTAGTTGACAATAGTCGGCAACTTCTAGCAACTTGGTCACTTTGGGTCTTGCCAAGTCTCATAAACACACCTAAGGACCACATAGGACCTATTATTAGAATAGTGATGTGGCTAGCATCACTACAAGCCAAAAATAAATAAATACCTAGGTTTCACACTTAGCCTACCTAGGTGCTCCTGCACCATACTCCCCCCTCCAACAAAGAACTCAAGGTGGATCAGTTTGCAACAAATCTAGAGGTATGCCAACCTTCTTGAACTCTGTCTCAGCAACCCATGTAGCCTCTAAAATTGGTTTCTCCTTCCATTTGATGAGGTGTTCCATGTAAACCTTGTGCCTTGTAGTCTTCTTTACCCTTGAATCTAACACCTTTTCTACCTCCAACTTGTTGTTTGTAGGTGTTGAAGCAAGTTCAAGATCTTCATGAACATCGAGACTAAGCTGAGATGGGTCACCTTTGTATGCCACCAAGTCTTGCACATTAAAAATAGGGGATATGCCCAAATCGGAAGGTAAATCTACCTTACAGGAATTTGCTCCATATTTAGCCAATATTTTGCAAGGCCCTACCCTCTTCATCTGTAACTTAGTAGGAATGCCTTTTTGAAGCCTTGCTTTGTTCAAATGGACCATCACATAGTCCCCAACAGCAAACTGAACATCCTTCTTCTTTTCATCCACCTTGGCTTTGAGTTTTAGAGTGTTGTCTTGAATAGTCTTCTTGACTTGCTCCTGAATCTCCTTCATGGTTTGTACAAAGTCTTCAGCTTGACCACTAATCTGATCCATGTTTCCAAGACACCTTAGTTCACACACACCTCTTGGGTGCATGCCATAAACAATTTCAAAAAGACTCTTTCCGGTAGTCCTATTCTTGCTATCATTGTAGGCATATTCTGCTTGTGAGATGATAACATCCCAAGTCTAACCATACTCCTTAGTTAGGCACCTAAGAAGGTTACCTAAAGTTCTATTAACCATCTCAGTTTGACCATCAGTTTGAGGATGGTAAGCTGAACCAAAAGACATGTTAGTGCCAAGCTTCTTCCATAAAGTCTTCCAAAAGTGACTCATGAATTTCACATCTCGATCTGACACAATGCTTAATGGAAGTCCATGAATCCTTACAACCTCTTTGAAAAACAAATGAGCTATATGACTTGCATCATTAGTTTTCTTACATGGAATGAAATGTCCCATTCTACTGAATCTATCAACAACAACATAAATGCTATCATACCCTTGCTTAGTTTTAGGCAAACCAACAATGAAATCCATACTTACACAATCCCATGGTCTGCTAGGAATTGGTAAGGGCTGGTAAAGACCTGCATTTCTCATTCCTCCTTTTGCCTTCATACACACCATACATTGCTCCACATACTTGGTTACATCTTTGACCAATTTAGGCCAATAATAGAACCTTTGCACTATTTCTATTGTCTTGCTGATACCAAAATGCCCACTCAAGCTGCCATTATGCTTCTCTTGTATTAGGTTCTCTTTCATGGAACCTCTTGGTACACACAACTGGTTACCCTTAAATAGCAACCCATTTTGCAAAGTAAATTCTGAAAATCTGCTATGAAAGTGGTTTCCAAAATCCATGCATACCTTATAGGCTTCAACAAAGTCCTCATCATTCTTGTAAAGATTCTAAAAACTCTCCACTCCAATGCTATGGAGCTGAATCTCTTGGACTGTTAAAACCCTTCTACTTAATGCATCAGCAACCTTGTTCATTTGTCCTTTCTTATGCTTGATTGTAAAGGTGAAGGCCTGCAAATATTCCATCCACTTCAAGTGCATGTTGCTCAACTTCTCTTGTGTGTTGATGTAGCTAAGAGCTTGATTATCTGTAAACACAACAAATTCTTTTGGCAACAAATAGTGTCTCCACTTCCTAAGACACTGGACTAAGGCATACAATTCTAGATCATAGGATGAGTATTTCTTCTTGGCCTCATTTAGCTTTTCACTATAGAAGGCTACTGGTCTACCTTCTTGACTCAACACCCCACCCACTGCTAGGCCACTTGCATCACATTCTAAGGTGAACAACTTTTCAAAGCTAGGCAATTTTAGGATGGGTTGAGTAGCTACTTTTTTTTTTAACATATCAAATGACTTTTCAGCCTCTAAATTCCACCTAAACTTGGACTTGACTCCCCCCTTTATGGTATCAATAAATGGTGCAAAAATACCACTAAAGTTCCTAATGAACTTCCTATAAAATTGAGACAAACCATGGAAACTTCTTACCTCACTAGATGTGGTAGGTGTAGGCCAACTTAGGATAGTAGCAACTTTCTCCTTGTCCATCTTCAAAGTTCCTTTAGACACCACAAAGCCTAGATACACCAACTCTTGCTTGAAGAAGTCACACTTCTCAAGGTTGATAGATAGCTTCTCCTCATGAAGCCTCTTCAAAACCGCTTCTACATGCTTGACATGTTCCTCTTTGGTCTTGCTGTAGATGAGGATATCATCCAAATACACCACCACAAATCTGCCTGTGAAGTCTTTGAGCACTTCATTCATGAGCCTCATGAAGGTGCTAGGGGCATTGGAAAGACCAAATGGCATCACAAGTCATTCATAAAGACCATCAGTAGTCTTAAATGTTGTCTTCCATTCATCTCCCTCCTTTATTCTAATTTGGTGATACCCACTTTTCAAGTCCAGCTTAGTGAAATACATAGCACCTCCTAGACAATCCATAAGGTCTTCAATTCTTGGAATAGGAAACCTATACCTGATTGTAATGCGGTTAATGGCCCTTGAGTCAGTACACAACCTCCATTTTCCTCCCTTCTTGGATGCCAAAACCACCGGGACTGCACAAGGGCTTATGCTCTTTTGGATCAAACCTTGGTCCATCAACTCTTGGACTTGTCTTGCCACTTCAAGGTTCTGATCTGGGGTTAACTTGTAGGCTGCCTTATTAGGTAGTGAGACACCTGGAACAAAGTCAATTTGATGGCTGATAACTCTTCTTGGTGGTAGGGTAGCTGGTGTACCATCACTAACAATCTCCTTATACTTTACAAGCAACTCTTGTACCTCTGCTGGTAAAGGTTCTTGGACTGGCTTTTCTTCACTTGTAGCCTTTAGTATGACTGCAAATCCTTGGCTCTCCTCATGCTTGAGGTCTCTAATAAACTCTTTCTCTCCACATAGCAGCACATTAGGCACCTTGGATTGTGTTTCATCCCCTTCTAACAATGACTGAATTTTGAAGGTCTTGCTTCCTTTCTTAAATGTTATGGTATTTTCCTTGCCATCATAGACCACTTCCCTATCAAATTGCCAAGGTCTCCCTAGCAAAAGATGACAAGCATCCATTGGCAAAATATCACATAATAAGCGGTCTTTATATCCTACAATTGAGAAGTCCACCCATGCTTGTTCATTCACTAGGATGCTTTGCCCTTTGTTAAGCCATGTGACTTTGTAAGGGTTGTCATGAGGTATCTTCTTCAGTTTGAGCTTTGTAACAGCCTCCTCTGATATTACATTATCAGTTGATCCAGAATCAACCACCACCTTGCATACTTTTCCTAGGATCTTGCACTTGATCCTAAACAATGCCCTTCTATGTCTAGGCTCATTAGAAGCTGGTTGCTTGATCAGCACCCTCCTAAACATGAGGTTCTCACCTTTTTCAGACTCAATATGGTCTATGTCAACATCCTTGCAACTTCTATTATCTTCTTGTGCATATGCTAGCCTTTTATCTTGGCTTGAGGAAGAGGGTTTGTCCGGGCACCTATAGGCAGGATGGCCTAGTTGACCACAATTGTAACACTTCATTGTTGCAAAGTAAGAGCTGCTCCTACCTCCTCTACCCCTACTTGATCCTCCTTGATTGCCTCTCCCTCTATTATAACCACCTCTTGAAGAGTGGTCAATAGTTTGCTCCATGGGTTTGCTTTCACTTTGGCTCTTTTGATCACTACCTTTGCCTTGGTAGCCTCCTCTTTGATTTTTCTAATTTCTGCCTTTGCCTCTATCTTTGAAGTTAGAATCTCCTTTCCTCTTGTTCTTTTCTTCTACCTTCAAAGCTAGCTGATGACATCTTTGGATAGTGGTAGGGGCCCATAAGCTAAGCTCCTCTTGAATGTTCCACGTCAAGCCACCAAGATACCTTGCCACCTTGAGTGACTCCTCTTCTTGCTTCTTGGATCTCAAACACAACCTCTGAAATTATTCAGTGTAGGAGGTCACGTCAAGATCTTTTTGCTTCATTCCTTGCCTCTTTTTATGGAGTTGGATCTCAAAGTCTTCAGGTAGGAAGTTCTCCTTGATTTTGTTTGCCATAGCACTCCAATTTGCAATTGGATTCTTGCCCATGCTGACTCTTTCATCTTGTACATACTTCCACCATGTTAAGGCTGAGCCTCTAAGCCTTGACTTAGAAACCTTAACCTTCTGTGCCTCTGAGATACCCTCACACTCAAAGTGGTTCTCCATACCCTCTAACCAATCCATAACTGCATCAATATCCATCTTACCACTGAAAAGTGGCACTCCTTCCAAAGCTTTACCTCCTAAGGCTTTGATTGCCTTCAAGAAGGGCTCTTCTTGCAAGATAGGATCAGGTTCAGGTACAATATCTTCCTCTGCTACCTTTTTACCATTCCCATCTTCTTCTTCATCTCTTTTCTTGGCTGCCTCTACAACTGCATCTAGTTTTTGCTTCACCTCTTCTAGTGCTTCTTCAAGAAGCTGATTTCTTTGCCTTTGCTCATCAACTTCTTTAGCTAACTCCACATTTGTCACCATCATGGATTCTCCTACTGATTCTTCAGCGGCTTCCAACATTAACTACCTTTCCCAAATCTTTAACTGGCTCTGATACCACTCTGATGTAACACCCCAACCTTGCTTCCAAACCCCAAGCTCCCTCTCAGGGCTACCTTAGGTCATTCACTAGACCCACTAGGGATTCTTCACACCATATAATTACTAGGACCTTGCTCAAGAGATCCTAATCCTTCAGTTGGGGGTACACCAACAAAGTAACATCAAATTTCTTACTAGCCGGCTCCAGTCCGCTATTAACCCTCAAGTCCATCTATAGCTCCAAGGGTACCAGTTCTTCATCTAGGGTTTTTGTAGACTCCTTATAACATCCATGACCCTAAAAAATTCTGATTTCATAGGCGCATTCAATCTACTAGGGAAGATACACCAAATTGCTCCAAAAAGGCTACTAGGAATTAGCCCTCCTAAATAGCTGGAAACAATATTTCTTGAAAAACTTCTTAAAAACCCTACAAAAAAATTATATTTTTGGATACCCTTTTTAGAGTACTTCAAGATTCTGTAATTTTCTAGCCTCCAAACTTTCCGTACAATGAAAGTATAGTTTTAGGCCAAAAATGAGGATTTCAAGTGCTTTATCGCTGTTGTGATGGAAAACCACCTTAGACACCTTTCCAAGACCTCTCCTTTGGACTGGAGCAAGGTTAGACCTTCTCATTACTTTCTATGCAGCCGGATTAAGGTATTTGTACACTCAATCCTCTCCATAACTCATTTTCCAACTGTGATTCCTAGCCAAGTTGCATTTGGCTTGCCTAGGGCATCACCTTAAAAATGCTTGCTGATGCTTTCAAGGGCCCTCCTTCTTGATACATAATGTACATGGATCTTAGTTCCAAATCCCAAAATACTAGAGGTTTCCAATGGTGGGAAGTGGCCCTAAGATCCCATTTTCTAAGTGCAGCCCTGTTCAGATCAGCAACTTGCCAAGAACAAAAAGATTTTTCTACACTAATGCAAACAAATTAAAATGATCAAACCAACACTACAAAAAGATTAAAAAAAATATTTCAGAACTTTTCCAACACAAAAATCAGGCCATTCAATCCTCCTCTATTAAAAATGCCTTCAAATGCATAAAATCGGCAACAAAATACTTGCTCAATTTGTACAAAATGCAAAACCAACTTGTCCAACCCCCTGAAAATGGCTGTCCTCACATTTTTAAAGGATATTCCATCAGTTCCATAACTGTTCTAAACAGTTAGGACATTCTAAACACACAAATGCCAAAAAGTTGCTTTTTGCAAGAAAATGTTGTCATGACAACATGACAACATTTCAGCAACTTTTGTTCTACATGGAGTTAGACCTCCAAATTTGGCACAAAAACAAAGTAGACATATAATATGCATAAAATGACTTCAAATAAACAATTCAAATCCATTGGAACCTTTCTAGACCATTTTAGCCTTTTCCGGACCTAAGTCACCTAGTTGACAATAGTCGGCAACTTCTAGCAACTTGGTCACTTTGGGTCTTGCCAAGTCTCCTAAACACACCTAAGGACAACATAGGACCTATTATTAGAATAGTGATGTGGCTAGCATCACTACAAGCCAAAAATAAAGAAATACCTAGGTTTCACACTTAGCCTACCTAGGTGCTCCTGCACCATCAATCTTAGTGTACCAATTGTTAATCAAATTCTCTAAGTCATAAACCAGCTCAAGTGTCCAAAGACATTGTTCAATACCAAATACCAAATACCAAGAGTCCTCATGACTTATTACATACTAGATACTCCCCCATATAAGAAGCATCATCATTCAGTCTAGTCAAATAATAGTTTTATGTACCATTGGATTGTTGCACTCTTTGCATCAACTATTCAAAATTAGATAGGGGCATAACCCCAAGCATACCTCTCAAGTAATCAAATGTATCTTTAGGAAAAGGCTTCATAAAGATATTTGCAATCTAATCCTTAGTACTTACATACTTCAATCTAATCTCCTTTTCTATTGCTTTATCTCTCAGCACATGATACTTAATAGATATATGCTTAGTCTTAGAATGCAATACAAGATTCTTAGACATACTCATTGCACTTGTGTTATCATAGTAAATGATAAAGGATTCTTTAGTCTTAATTCTAATATTATTTAGCATCTTCTTCATCCACATAACTTGATTACAATTATTTGTTGTTGCAACATACTATGCCTCAGTAGTGCTCTATGAAATACACCATTGCTTCTTGCTTAACCAAGAAACCAATATTCCTCCAAGAAAGAATGCTCCACCACTGGTGCTTTTTTTATCATCCATAATACCTACCCAATCAGCATTAGTATATGTGCACAAAGTGAAATCACTTGATCTGACATACCAGATTCCATAGTCAGATGTCCCTTTCAGATATCTAAATATTCTCTTAACTACTAAAAAATGATATTCCTTAGGATTAGCTTAAAATCTAGCTATAATCCCAACTGCATTTTTTATATCTAGTCTAGTGTGAGTCAGATGTTATAAACCTCTAATCATTGATCTATACTTCTTTTGCTCCACTGCAAGTGTCTCATCTTTGTTGGATAACTTGTGACCAATTATCATAGGTGTGCCAAGAAGTTTACAAATTTCCCAACCAAACCTTTTCAACCAATATTTTAGGTACTTAGCTTGTAAAATGAATATGCCATTATTATTCTACACAATCTGCAAACCTAGGAAAAACTCTAGTTCTCCTATCATTCTCATTTTAAATTCATTCTTCATCTCCTCTACAAATTCATCACTAGCTTCATCATTACCTCCAAAAATGATGGCATTAACAAATATTACAATGAACAACAAAGCATCTTCAATTTCTTTCAGATACAAGTTATTGCTTTTTGTACCTTTAGCAAATCCAAGCTTTTCCAAGTAACTCTCCAACCTTGCATAACAGGTTCTTGGTGCTTTCTTCAAACCATAAAGAGCTTTCTTCAATCTACATACCATATCTTTTTCTTTCGATAAAGGATAACCCAGGATTAAGGTGGCAATGATGCAAGATGCTTTGGTCGCATTTTTGCAAGGGTAAATGCTAAACTCTAGTTTCAAGTTGTAAAGAAGCAATGAGCTAACACCTATCTTAGTAGGCCCTGATTCATAAGAGATCATCCATTGCATCATTTCAAGGTTAAGGGATAATTTAATGTTAAATAGATTTTGAAGGGTTGCATTGTTGAATGAAAGTAGATCAATTGAATCAATATCACTCCTTAGAAGTAATCAAATAAAGCTTCAAGGTTTTTAAGTTACGATAGTGTGATGAAGCATTAAAACGCTAATCCATCCCAATATTTTGCATGTTTGCAAGAGGTTAAGGATAACCTGGGGTCAAGACTGTGAGGTTGTGAAAATCTTTGTCTGCATCCTCGCAAGTTTTAGACCAAAGTTAAAGGCTCAGGTTGCAAAGTTGTAAAAAGAATAGAAATAGTTGAGATAGTAGCTAGCACAATATCACAAAGTCTAATCTATGGTTAGAGTTCTAAGTTGTGAAGTCAAGAATCAATGATGAAAAACATCCAAGGCAATGTTCACAGCATTGCATGTTTCAAACAGACTTAATGGCTAATAGTTGTGAAAAGGAAACAAAAGGAAATATGAGGGAAGCACAACATTGCATAATTAAAGGATTGTTAGATCCTAACCATTGTGAGGGTACAAAATGGTTAGTTTGGTAATACTTGCATCCTCACAATAGTTAATGAACGGGAGAGATTTCAAGCTATGAAGTAGCGATTAAGTATAAATGGAGGTGCTCATCATTTTGCATCAATAAGTAATCAATAGCTAAAAAGGATTGTGAAGTAGCAACAATAGGAAAGCGCAATGTGGTATGTCATCATGGTCAATGGGATTTCAAGAAAAGTACAAAGCATGCAAAGTTGAATGAATTACGTCAACAATCTACTAGGGTGGCAAAAAATATTGGGTTCAAGTTTCAAATTGCAAAGCTAGACAAGGGAAACAAATTGGAAGGATGAGCATTGATCGCTCGATCTACACAATAATATGGAGATACAATTTTTGGATGGAGTAAAATAGAGAGAGATCTAGAGGAAATCAGATGCTTTCAATGGCCCAAGAAAGGAAATAAGTTTTTTTGGAAGCAGTTGGAGATGTTATGGCCCTATCGGTGGAGGCAGTTGAAGATTTACATAGTTAAAGGTAGCAGAGGATAAACAAAATTAATTGGAGGCTCAAACAGTAAGTGTCATATGTCAATCTCGCAACTACTTTCTTAGCTTTATCCAAATATAGAGAATGTTTTAAATGTAAAATTCTAGAAATATCTCTATATTGTTTCTTCCAATAATATTTTGACATTTTCCCTCCCATCTATGGATTTTTGCAATCCTTATCTTTTTAAGGATTTCCAAGATGTGGAGTAAGGGTTCCAATTTTATGGAAAAAAATCATCTTGTTGTGATCACTTAGGAGTCCTTCATAATATTTTGTGCAATTTACTTTGTAACTAGTTTCATGAATGTTGTTGAACTACCTTTGAAGCTTGAATAAAGAAATAGTTTAGAAACCTTTCTTGTGTTCATTTTTTTGTCTAAGTCACCAGTCTAACATAAATTTTGTGATTTATTTTTGAATCCCTAAGTTTGTGTCCCAGTTTTATCTGCAAGTGAGGTTTTGGAATATTCATATAGGTTATAAGTTGTGAAATTGTGCTTCTTTTCAAGTTGTTGAACTATGAGTATTATTATTCCTATTAGCATCTTGTTTAAGGTCTATCCTTCTTGTAAAATATTAATGTGTAAGTTTCCTGAGATCAATATTGTGTCGATCTTCAACCGTTTCAAAAAAGATCCATCATGTCAAGTCAACAATCTTCTCATCTTAATGTTTGGTGCATCACCTTAAGTTTTAGTAGATATAACCTTTCAATATTTATACTTTATGAAAGTGATCCTTCTATCTCTTTCCCTCTCAAGTTTTAAATTTATGTTTGAAGAATAAATAGGTGAAGTATCATAAGGAACTAGCCTAAAACCTGAAGATTCACTCCTAATCTTGGTGTACCCACTACCCAAGAGTGTTTCCATGTTACTCGAAGTGACTAAATTCTAGGAATCAGTTACGGTGCAACTTTTAGAGATAATAGTATCAACTCACCTCTTTGATTAGAGTAAAATATAGCACTAGATCTGGAAAACATCAAGATGGGTACCTCCAAAAAGGCCTAATGAGTAATACATTGAAACCAAAGTGACCTTAGGGATAAAACATGTGCTTGAACTATTTTTTCTTTGCAAAAGACATGTGTAAAACATTTTTTGAATATAAAAATTTGTATGGTTACTATCAAATCCTTTTGCTAAAGAGATCATTTGTCTATCTCTCTCAAAGTTTCTTTGTCCTTTTGAGAGATTTTTTGCTCACAAATATGTCATATCTATTATTGAAGGATTCTTATCCTTATTGTTTCAAAATAGTTGTTAGCAAGTCTATTTTCAAAAACTTTAGTCTAGTTAGTTTTACTTCACCTATTCCAAAATGAATGATTCTTGTTGTTTCAAAACATTTTTTAGCAAGTCTATTCACAACTTAAGTCTAGATAGTTTTACTTCACCTATTCCAAAATGAACGATTCTTGTTGTTTCAAAATATTTGTTAGCAAGTCTATAAACAAAAACTTTAGTCTAGTTGGTTTTATTTCACCCATTCCAAAATGAACAATTCTTCTTATTTCAAAATGTTTGTTAGCAAGTATATTCGCAACAACTTTCGGCTAATCGGTTTTACCTAAACTATTCAAAAATGAGTGTCATTATGCCATTGTTTGGTAAAGATCACTACATATACACTCAATACCATCCATCTTTAGACCAAATTTACCTTCAATATCTCAAGAAAGATTGTTATCAAGTCTATTTGCAACAATCCTAGGCCTAGTTTGTTCCATTTTACTCCTTATAGTTAAACTAAAGCCATTTTGTCCTTTGATGAACATCATTTCGTAGACCTATTTTTTATCCAAAAGATCTATGTTGTCCAACCTAATGTAAAAGGTATACCTAGCATAGTCACTACCTTAACCCTTGGTTGCGATAAACCTACTAGAGATATCTCATGTTAGACCAACCAAAACCCAAGTTAAAAATGGTGAAGCTTCCACAAATATTAGTTTATAGAGAGATAGAAGCATAACGCAAAAATTATACCCCTAATCCAAGACTTGCCAAACTAGATCAAATTGAGAGAAAAGGTGTCAAAGTTTCTCTACAAACTAAGTGGGATCACAAAATTCAGAACTTACCCTTAATATGTGGAGTTAACACAAGCCTTATTAACTACACTAGCTATAACCACTTTGATTAGGTTCTTCTTATTCAACATGCACTTTTCACTTACCATCTCATAAAGTTAGGTCTTCATATAGGTGATCATCCTACTTAGGCATTTTGTAGATTCATCATCTTTAGGTCATATGTTTTAGGCTTCCTAACCCATCCAAATGAACAACATAAGTCGAACAATCCTCCATCATCCCCATTATACTTAAGAATTTGGTGTCACTTTGTTGAGAATTGTTTACCCTACATCCTACATCCATCACACTATCTTGGTTATTCCTTAAACTAATCATTTTTTATGATAATCTATCTTTGTTATTTGTATCCCTCAACACCTTGAGCAAAAACTTGAGCTCCATACTTGATCATGATTTGTCTTCCAAAAGGTCACATGGCTACCTTAGGGTTGACATCACTACCATATCTTGATCTCAGACATAGTGAAAACACCCTCTCTTTTACTTTGACACCACATCACTAATCTTTAGGCTTCCTAGTTATCATAGAATTAGCACTAGAAATCATTCCCACTCATATATCATACATATTTTTGCACATAGAAAATCCTTCCATCATAGGTTTACCCTCAAAAACATTTAGCAATACCATCCACTCACATATACTTGCACTCATCACCTTAAGCATCTTGCACTTCATCCTTAGAAACATCATCCTTTCATGCCACCTACCACACATCTTGCTTAAAAAAAAAGGAAGAAGAAAGACATGGATCCTAATCTTAGTAGTAGTTTAGCTAGTGCAAAACCATATCCTCTAGTATCATCAATCACACATGATCCACAACTACAAAATCTGGAAGAGTTGGGTCCTTTACTAGATATAGATACATTTATGAATCAACCAGGGCATGCAACTATTGTTAACACCATCATAGATTGGAATAGAGAAACCATTATGGAAAATTTCATAAGGGACAATGTTGGTGTCTTTGGTTTTTCAAGACTACCACATCTATATATATATAATCCTACTCACCCCTTATTTGGTAGATTACCACCACCCATTTTTTTTGTCTGATCCAAATGATCCCTTTTTCATCCCACAAGAGGGACATCAAGCAATGCAACTAGAACCTATGGACCCCAATATCTCATCAACCCAACTCGGTGCTCCTATCCCACCAAATAATCAACCCATAATTGCTCAATCATTAGTCCACACAATGCCTCAAAAACCTACCACCTCCAACATTGTTGTTGCCACTGCTTCACAAACTGCATCCATTCCTTTCAATATCATAGGATCTTCCACCTCCCAACATGTTGCTTTCACTTCAAACATACCTACTAGTAGTACATCTGGCACATTTTAGCCAAACATCAAATTAGCATCAAAATCCACTATGGGAATGTCATCAACTAGACCTACCAATCCACCTTTCATTTCCTCTAATCTATCTGCATCTATGCCAAATACCGCCACTCCATTTCCACTTGGTCCTTGGGGTTTTTGACAAACACAAGGGGCTACCACAAGCTTCCCATTTAGTACTCCTTTCATGCCAACTTTACAAGCACATCAACCCCTACCACCAATCAACCCATTTCCACCCATCACTAACTACTTCTCTATGTCACCCTTAGGAAGTAGCCAAACAATCCAACAATATCAACCATCAGCAATAGGGATAGTTTCTTAGTCCTTATTAGATGACTAGGCCTTTTTAGAAGACTTAACCTATTAGGAGTTGTTATATAAAAATACAAAATGTATGCAAGATGAGCCCACTTCCTAAAAATGCAATATACAATACAATTCTCCAATACAAAGAGATAGATACAAAAAACACTTTACATTGTTGTTAATATCTTCAATATTGGATCTTGGGTTTGTGTCTCATTTAAAAAATTCCTATTTTTTTTCTCTTCTAGGGTTTCATGTGTCCCTTGTGTATGGATCTCTATCTGAGCTTTCCTTCTGCATTTTCTATCTGTCATACCACATTTCATGTGAAATTTTTTAGGGCTAGTTTATAATGGCCCCAACCAGCTATGACCCAGTAGTTGATACTGGTGCTCACGTTATTGCTTTGGATAGCCATGGTTCCTCCATTGAAAAAACATCCTCACAAGTTTATTTGAAAGGTCTTCCATGAGGTAATCTTGGTATTATCCTTCCTCCTGAAGCCATGCTCAGAGAATGGGTTACCAAGAGTTGAATTCCTTACATAGTCCTCCTTGAAGTGATGCAAAACCTTACCAAAAGTTTTTTTTATTCTACTTTGCTAACCCATCCTAGGCTAATATGATCTTTGGCAATGGCCCTTGGTGAGTTTGTTCCTCCTTTCTTGTGTTCCAAAGGTGGTCACAAGACATTATAGTCTCTGATGACAAAAATCGTAGGGTTCCTATTTGGGTTGAGTTTCCTAGTCTCCCCCTACCATGTTGGCCATTTATTGAGTCCACTTCCAACACTCTTGGAAAAGTTTTTATTAAGGAACATGTAAATTTTTCAATGCGCACCCTCAAAAATTCATTTGAGGTTGATCTCTCCAGGGATCTCAAGGATTTTGTGGATATTCAAGTTGGTTTCTACACCTTCTCTCAACAAGTGCTTCATTTGAACTTTCCAAACACCTATTATAGGTGTTAGTCAGTGGAATACAAGATTAGGGATTTCCCTTTAGCAGTGCCTAAGGTTAAACCCCTGCCCATGGATGCTCCTGTTAATCTAGTAGAAGAAAAAAAAAGAGGAATGGACCACTATTGGGTGCAAGGGCAACGCTTCCTCAGCCCCCAAATAGTTGAATATTGCTTAAGCTTCCACTCCTCTAATGTAAAATGGAGAGCAAACCTCAACCATTTTAGGGGCAATGACAGTTTCACCAGAGTCATTTCCTATTGTTTCAAAAGATTCAAACCCAATATTTCGTAGGGGATCAAGGTAGCATGAGGGCTACCACTTCTATAGTAGTTCACACTCTACTTTTTGCATCCTCCATTGAGACTTAGAATTTGTGGCACCCTTGCAATCCTCCTAGGTGTGCTGAGAAACTAGATGAGAAGTGAAGGGTCATCACTCCTAGAGGGTTTCCCTCTGGTTTGAACCTAGGTTCTACATTTTTGCAAAATAGCTACTCCTATCTCTAGGACAAAGATTATATGGAAGAGTTTACATGATTTTTCTATCATGGAATGTGTGAGGTCTTACAGACCTCTCCAAAAATTACTATGTCTGGGATACGTATCATAAACTTGGTAATCTAGATTTCCTTTGTATGCAAGACGTTAAAATCTTTGGTTTCATGATTTCATGTCAGTGCCTAGGAAGGAACCTAGCAATCTCTAGTTTCATAAAATAAAGTGACAATTTGGCAACAAAAAGAATAGACTAATTTAGGAAAGAAACAACAACTAACTAAGAAAGAAAGCAACTAAGCTAAAGCAAACTACATGAAAGAAAAATCTACTTAACTAGATACTATGTAGGGGTTACCTGCTTGAATTTTACAATTGATCCAACTTCAAATCTTGCCCATTATAAGAATATGGTAGCAGTTCTCTAGTGGGATATACCAACTTGAAAGAATTGTTTTGGTTCACTTGTATGATTTGAAATGGCCCTTTCCATAAAGACTGAAACTTGGAGTGCATCCCTCTTGGTTCATGCCTCTTATCCCACAGTAGGACCAAATTGCCTTCAACAAATTTCCTTGGTCTTTCTCTTTTATCAAATAATCTCTTAACTCTCTCTTGTTGTTCAATGATTTTATCTACCATTTATTGTCTTTCCTCCTATAACTTGGTGAGATACAAAATTTTCTATTCCAATCCAGCTTTGCATATACAATATTCAATCACAGTCTTCAATTTACAAGTGGCAAGCTCTAGAGGTAATGAAACGTTAGCTTCTACTCCATAAACTAACTCAAAATGTGAGATACCAATGGCTCTTTTAGGTGTGGTCCTATCTACCCATAAAGCATCATGTATCTTCTTTTTCCAACTTCTCTGATTATCTAAGACCAATTTCTTCAAGATATTAATCAAATTATTATTGCTAGACTTAGCCTACTCATTTCCTTGCAGAAAATAATCAGAGGAATGACCAACTTGGATACCATTACTGACATACCATCTTTGATGAAGTCTTCTTTGTAGGTTTGGCTTCCACCCATTTACTAAAATAATCTATGGTAGTCAATATGTAAGAGTGTCCTTGGCTTAAAGGAGGATAAATTGGGCGTATGAAATCCAACCCCCATTGGTGAAAAGGAGCTTCAATCACCACTGGCCTAAGAGGAAAGGCAGCTAGATGAGGTTTACTAGTATACTATTGTGATATGGAGCCTAATTAGACTCAGAGGATTATTCAGTGTAGTTTTCTCCCATATTATTTATGTAGGTGTTTGGGGGTAGCACCCCCAAGATAGGGTCAAGGGGTGGCACCACTGTGGGGTCCTAGGGTAGTGCCCTAGGTGTGCTCCTTGTCATACTATAGAGTGGGGTCGAGGGGCAACGCCCCAGTGAGGGTTTTCGAGGGGAGGGCCCTCAAAGCCAAAAAATGCCCTTATATTGTAAAAGTGTCAGCTGCTAGTTTTTTTATTGAATGACTTATTCTAGCCCTAATTTTGTAAGCAGCAAAAAGCTTGTATAAAAAGGCTTAGGGTTAGGGATTTTCATAATGTCTGATGTGAAAATTGGTTCTTGCAGTGGTATTGAGTTATAAGGGATTACAAATTGTATTCAAGTTGTAATCACTGGATAATAATAATATTGGACTTGTTGGTGGTGGACGTAGCCTAGGGATTGGGTGAACCATGTTAAATCTTGGTGTCTTGTGTTCTCTTATGTGTGATCTATTTTTTTTTTATTGCTTATATTTTCATGTAACTATTATTTCTATCTGAGGTTAATCCTAACATAAACATCTTCCATTTCTCATAATTGGAAACTAATCTGTAAACTCCTTGTTATGAATCACTTAGAATTTCAAGATTCACTAGGATATAGACATAATAGAAAGATTGTAACTGACATTGCTTGTGAACTAAGGAAATAATACTTAGAAATGTAAAAAATAACTAAGTAAACAAACATGGATCAGAAAGAACAAGAGACAAAAGATTTGATTTCAGAGTTCACCAGACATTGGCTATGTCTCCAGATCTACAAACTCGCAAGATCAATGCCATTATTATGATGCAAAACTCACACATCACCATGGTCTTCCATGGAGTTACAATCTACTTCTTGCTTCCACACTACAATGATAGGAACTTGCTATGAACATGTTAATGCCTAGATCCTTTGCCACTTTTTACAATGCTAAGTAATAAAACTACAACTCTCTCTCAATGGGCATTAAGCCTTTACAAAAATTACTTTAAAAGTTATGAAAACTCTCTCAAGGAACTCACCAAGTTTTTATCTCTCAAGAGACCACTTAGTTTACTTACAAGAAAAACTCTCACTTACTCAAAACTCTTTATCAAGAGTAAAATAACTTTCCAAAAATTTAAGAAATAAGAATACTTCGTCTTCTCATAAGAATTTTCTCCTCTCTAGGCTTGTCTTTCAAAGGAAAATAATTCCCCTTTTATACTTGATATTGGCTATATTTGGCTTAAAACTATATAACCAATATAATTACTATTTTGCTTATTTAAAATAATCATATAACTCAAATCTCCCAATTTTACTCCTATCCTTGAAAAGAATGGCCCTTATAATTTTGGACTTACATTATAATATCCAAAATATAACAAGTGCCATGTAGTGGCCTATACTTGCCTTGTAGTTAATTTAATTGTATTTGTATAGATCTTATAGAATATAAATTATTTTTAAAAAACTAATTTAATATAATTATTTAAAATTTATTTTTAAAAAATTAATTTAATATAATTAAAATATTTTCTTACTAAAGAATTATTTTTGTGAGCATTGCACATTCTCAAATATTTATAAATAAATAGAATAGAATAGATCTAAAAATCACCACCGAATATATATAGTTAAAAAATTAATGTAAAAAATGAAAATAAAATTATAATTAATAAATTTTCAAGTATAATTATAAATAAATAGAATAGTTTTTAAAATATTATAATTTCATAGCCACATTACTAGTTGTAAATATATTTTACCTTGATGCTTCATGAATCTAGCATCTTGTGAAAACATTCTTGTATGTGAAGTGTACCTCCTAAGTGCAATTTATGTATTATTTGGATGGAATTAATTTTTATAGATTTATTAACATTTTGAAATTTTATATTAATATTTGATTTTGAGAAAAAGATAATTTTACAATTTATAGTAACATTATTTGTTTTATATTTTAAACTAAAACTTATACAATTATTGAAATAATTGCCACATAACTCATTTTTTACCATTAATCTAGTCGAGAATAGAGAATATTGCAATATGGAGAACCTTCAAAAAAAGAGCTCCTATAACACAAAACTAATTCAACCAACCATAAAATTTGTATAAAATATAAAATTAATAAAAGAATAATTAAACTTTAGAAATATTTTAATTGTTCAAAAATTATTAAAATTATTATTGTGATTGGTGGATAATTGTTAAATTAATTCACTAATTGTGCATATTGAATGTAATAGTACTAGCCTACTTGTCGTAATAGTTTTTAATAGAGATATATACTATTATATAGATTTATAATATATACTTATATAATTTAATAAATAAGTATCAATTGTGTAGCAAATTTTTAATTTATATTATTGCTCAAATAAATCTATAGTATACTATACTCAACATGTGAATTATACATCTCTGAAAAATAAAGCATTGGATCAATTGACATCATTCTAATATCTCTTACTTGGAAATTTTTTATTTAATATTTTTTAACCTCCGTAACCTTCATCTTGGTTGTGATTTTGATATTAAGTTTATGAAAAATTCAAAAGAATTGTGATATGATTCAAAAACTTAATAAATAATACAATCCTCCTGTTACAATCATGTTAGATAATTTAATATATTTAGTCATACAAAGCATTTGAATAGTTAAAAACTTCAAATCCAAAACATACTTAAGTTTGGAAGTGAAAACCATTTAGGTTGATAAGGTTTTACATTTAATTTTTGTTTGAATATTTTGAATTTTAAAATATTATTAGGTTTAGAACTTACAATATAGTATAATATAATTATAGTATAAGGTGTTTTAGAATTTATGATGACAAATAAAGGGTGTGTTAAAAGAAAGTAAACAACCAAATTTAAATTCTATTAGTATTTGGTAAAGGTTAAATATGGTGAAAAATTGATAATCATATTAATTCAATATTCTATGCCATAAATTTTAGCCGGAAAATATTGCAATATGGAGAACCTCCAAAAAAAGGGCTCCTATAACGTGAAACCAAATCAACCAATCATATAATTTCTATAAAATATAAAACTTATAAATAAATAACAAAACTTTAGATATATTTTAATAATTCAAAAATAAGTGCTTGTGATTGATGGATTGATGTTAAACTAATTGAGTAATCTTGCAAAGTGAATGCAATAGTACTAGCCTATGGCAAGTACAATAACCCATCCAAAATCATATCCAAGTAAATAACCTCCCTTTTTGGCTTTTATAATTTTAAGCCATACAAAATAAACCAACCCCTTAACAAATAACAATATATATCCCTTTTTTTTATAAAATAATAATCATAATAATATTTGGTTTGTATTTACCACATATTATATTTATACTTATTTTAAAACTTGTTATATTATTAAGAGCATAAATTGAGGATGATGATATCATGATGATATCATGATGACATCATTAAAATTTGCATTTTTCCTCCAATTTCAAATGACTGTAACTTTCACATATGAACTCTGGTTTCAACGAAATGAACGCCACTAGAAAGCTCTCAATGAGCTCTTTAATTTAAAACCCATTTTTGACCACTTTGGAGATGGTCAATTTTCACCTTTTTGGTCAACCCCTACTACTCCTATTTGATCAAGCTATCTCAAGAAAATGAACCTCTTTTGATAGGCTTCAAGTTGTGTCATGAATATTTTTTCATGCTCTATGCATTGATGCCAATTTTGGGAGATTCTAAGTGTGCTAAATTTTTGAGGTCTTCAAGATCCACCTAGACTATTCCTCCCCACTAAAGGAACTTTTGGATCTCCAAAAGGTTCTTAATCAGACAGCAAGTAAGAGAAACAATTTCCCACTTGTCTAGTATCTATCCACCTTATTTGTGCACTTGCTTCACCAAAAAGTTGTACAATAATTATGAAAACTGCAATCACATTGCTACCCATTTGCATTTTCCCACATCTTTCTATATTTATTACCGTAGCTACTATCCACATACAGCACATTAGCAGCACTAACAAATACAAAGATGATAATGACAATGAGCTAAGAATACCCTTAATCCTTGTAATAGGTTTCCATGACAAGTCCTCATGTTGTGGCATTGATGATCCCTAAGGCACATTATGGTTAGGCATACAAGAAACGACATCATTTTTATGCTTTGAATCACCTTTCTTTCCCACCTTTACAGACATGAGTGAAGAAGTTTTTCTCACATAAATGAGCCTCTTCATATGCCTAGTATTCACCAATGGAGAATCAACTTCAATCTTCTTCTTGTCCTTCTTTGGACGAAGCTCTGGATGAAGCTTCTAACAATGAGATTTTTGATCTCCACCTTTTTTACAATAAGAGCAAGGTGTTTTCAACATCCAACCTTTCTTGCCCTTCTCTTTCTTCTGATTTGGAGATGGGTCTTGATGCACTATCTGTTTACTAGCTAACTTGACCTTCTTGTACAAAGCCATTCTTTTCCAACACTTGGCAACACTATGGTTATTCAACCCACAAAATATGCATGGTTTTCTAAACCATAAACTTTCCACATTACCAAATTTCTTATAATCAAAATAAATATTGGATTTATTAGGCTTTCTATACCTTTCATGGTCACCATTGGTGCATGCATACCAAAAATAAATTGTGTTCGCTCTTCTCTTGGACATCTTGCATGTGTCACCACTGCCTGAAGTTGGTGCTTCATTTTCTCTCATAGATTTTTCTTGAGATGGTTCTTCTTTAAGAGAATTATTTGCATACACTAAATAGGAGTATTCTCTTTCACCATATTCCAATCTTGCATAATGAGATCTATCTTTCACCTTCACAGGTTCAACAATACTTTGTTCATGAACTCTGAGGCCCTTTCCTTTGTTGTCAATCTTGGTTAACAACCTCAATCCAACACTTTGAGATTGTTTATAAGAATTAAAAAGAAAAAAAGGAAGAGAATAAGAAGAATGAGTAGATCTCACTAAGTCTAAATCCTTAGCTTCATTGGAGAAGCCTTTTTTTTCAGACTTCCATTCTTCATACATCTCATCAACCTTTGCTTTCATCGCCATGAATGCCTTGTAAAATTCTACATCAATGACAAAAGGAAATTGATTTTTCTTATGTGAATACATCTTGTCTCACCTTGCTTGAATTTTCTCCAAGTATCTCACAACCTACAACTTGTTAGACTAGCTTTGATACCAAACTTGATCTGTAAACTCCTTGTTATGAATCACTTAGAAAATCAAGATTTGCTACGATAAAAATATAATAGAAAGATTGTAACTAACATTGCTTATGAACTAAGCAAATAATACTTAGAAATGCAAAAAATAACTAAGTAGACAAAACATGCATCAGAAAGAACAAGAGACAAAAGATTTGATTTTGGAGTTCACTAGACTTTGGCTATGTCTTTGGATTTGCAAACTTGCAAGATCTATGATGCAAAAATCATACATCACCATGGTCTTCCATGGAGTTACAATCTACTTCTCGCTTCCACACTGTGGTGATAGGAACTTCCTAGCAACATGTTCAATCCATTTGAAAGCTCTTTTACCCTTAATCATATCTAATATACACCTAATTGTCTTAGAGAAATCAAGCACAAACCTTCTTAAGAAATTTACCTGGCCAAAGAAAGACTTCACTAAAATTATTCTTAATGGTAGACTTAATTGTTGAATGGCTCTAACTCTATCTAGGTCAATCTTCACACCTTCTTGAGAGATAATGTGACCAAGCAGTTTACCTTCTATCATACAAAATACTAATATCTTGGGATTCAGTGAGACACCATGATTTCTACACCTTTATATCACTCTTTCTAAGTCTTTGATGTGATCTTCTCTTTTCTTGGAAAAGACTGTCAAATCATTAAGGTACACAACAATGATTTTATCCTTCAAATCACCAAAAGCCAAATTCATTGTACGTTGAAATGTTGCACTTGCATTAATTAAGCCAAAAGGCATCCTACTATATGTAAAAATACCCCAAAGTGTGGTGAATATTGTCTTGAACTGATCTACCTCATCTACTTGAATCTCATTATACCTTGAAAAGCCATCTAACATAGGCATTGTCTCTAACCTTGCAATAGTCTGCAAGAGGTGATCCATGTTGGGAAGTGCAAAGTTATCTTTGAGAGAAGCCTAGTTTAGATTTTTAAAATCCACACAAATCCTTATCTCTCCATTTTACTTTCTTACTGGCACAATGTTAGCTTCCCAAGTAGAGTGATGAATAGGATATATTATCATAGCCTACAACATTTTATCAATCTCCTTAAATATTGCCCCTTCAACTATAGGGTTGTAGTTCCTTTATTTATGTTTGAATGGTGTTGATCCCCACTTTAGGGGGATTTCATGCTTGAATTTTTCATCCATGAAATTTTTTAGATCTTCATAGCTCCAAGAAAATACACCTTGATATTCAATGAGTAATTTCTCAATTTCTATCCTCTCCTTTTGTCTGCAACACTTCGTTATGTTTATCATTTTTGGACTAATGTTTGTCCCTATATTTATTCCATCATATTGACCACAATCTTTTTCTTTCTTATATCTTTCTATCTTAATGTATGCATCATGTCTATCAAAAATATTTTCCAAAGAAATGAGATGAGATGGAATCTTGTTACCTTTCAATTGGATCATATCTGACTTTGGTTCCCTTTTGCCATCTGTCAATGATTCACTACTTGAATTGGTGCTTCCTTCAAAATATAGGCCGAAAAAAGGTTATTCCCCTTCAATGACTTGTTATATGTGTTTTTCATCATCAAACACCTACCAAGAATCTTCATTATCAGGAACATTAGACTTGAATAGAACTTCCACTCTATAGATTTGATCTTTGAAGTCAGGATGTAGTAGGAGCCAAGATGCAGAGACTACCAAAGAATCAACTCTTGAATTCAATTCCTTTAGTACTTCTATAATTGAGAAAGCATCCAAACTTGTAATCTCAACCTACACCTTAATATGTTAGTTTTTCAATCTTTGGTTCTTTACTACATATTGGCTTGTCACTTGCCTTACCACCAATTCTATAGCTCCTTGAGCTTTGAGTACCTTGACTCCTTTTTGTTTTGTTGCAATTATGCCAAGGAGAAGGGCTTCATACTCTGCAGTATTTTTAGTATTCTTGAAATCTAACTTATATGCCAAACAAGTTGTTTCTCTACCAAGTGATGTCAAAACCACTCCTACACCTGAACCAGCATTGGCACAATTGTCATCATAATTGTTCACCATTAGCATGCTCTGATTCTTCTTGAATATCAGGGGTATTATAAAATAGCATATAGTTACCAAAATACATTTCTTGATATAAGATTTGAGACCTAGGATCATCTGATTTTAGGATAGTGAACTCTTCTTTTTCTTTTGGTTCTAGTTTCTCCCTTTTGTTCCCAACAGGGATGGTAGTGTAGGACCAGTGTCCTTGCAAAAACTTCTACTTTGGAGCATTCCATAACTTGCAAGGATGTATGCCACTAGGATGGTGAATTTTAGCCTTTTAGAAGGATAGGTAGCTAGAGCAACTTGAGCATCCTTTATTTGTTCAAGCAAGGGTACTTGTTTTGTATCCATTGAGCAAAAATGGCTAAATTTTTTAGTCCAAGTAGATCTAGAGCTTTAGCTACAGAGGCAAGCATTACATTATGAGAAGCCCCCGAGTCTATGTTGTAATTACTCAGCCTATTTCCATTGATAAAAAAGGAAATGTAAAAAGGATCTAGTTTTTGATTGGGAAAACTAACCAAGACAATAGAATCTTCTTCTTAAAATAACTTAGGTAGTTTAAGATCTTCATAAGCCAAAGGAGTTGCACTAGTACTAACTTTGTTTTGATGATCAGTGTTAGCATTAATACTAACATGTCCTCCATCTTTATTATTATAGTGCTCAACAAGTCTTTGGAGTTGATTAGGGTTAGACTTCAAATAATCTAGTGGAAATATATGAATTCTCACCTCTTCATAATATTATATTATATCAAAGGAATTAGATAACTTACCTTTGTGTTCCTTTTATGAATTTGAAGGTACTGTTAGGATCAACCACGGACAGAAATAAAAAACTACATGCAAATATAGACAATAACAGAAAATAATAGAACACACAGAAATGAACACAAGGCACCAAGATTTAACATGGTTCACCCAATCCCTAGGTTACATCCATGAAACAGCAAGTCCGATCTTATTACAATCTAGTGATTACAAACTAATTACAATTCATAATCCCTTACAGCTCAATGCTGCCGCAAGAACCAATTTCGCATCACAACATTATGAAAAATACCCAACCCTAAGCCCTTTTATACAAGTATTAAACCGCTTTAGGGTTATAACATGTCGGTCATATGTCGGCCATAATATGTCAGCTACTGCCCAAAAAAAATAAAAAAATCAAGGCGATGCCCTGAACCCCACTATTTATGAAGTATGTACAGTACTTTCTTGATCAGTCACCAAAATCTAACAATCTCCCACTTGGGGACTGATCAGGCTCCACACTAAACAACAATCTCCCACTTGGAGACTGGTCCTGTAGCAATACCACTACCACATGGGGCTCCCACTAGATCAAACCATCCTGGACTCTACTGTTCTTTTATTCATGTTCAGTCTAAAAGACCAATCGAAGTTGAAGAGGAGTTCAGCTTCTCCCTTGTTACAACCTTTGTCAACATATCTGTTGGATTGTCATTGGTATGTATCTTCTCCAGCTTTAACTATCCATCCTCCAAAACTAGCTGAATGAAATGGTACCGCAACTGTATGTGTTTGGTCTTAGAATGCAGAGCTAAATTCTTAGCAAGATGAATGGCACTCTGACTATCTGTGAACAAAATATTATCCTTTTGAGGATGTCCCAATTCTTCCAAGAAGAACTGAAGCCATATCATCTCTTTGTCTGCCTCTGTAGAAGCAACATACTCTGCCTCTGTAGTGGAGAGAGCATTAATCTTTTGTAACCTAGAAACCCAGCTCACGGCTACCCCACCAACAATAAAGACATAACCTATAGTACTCTGTCTGGTATCAATATCCCCAGCCAAATCTGAGTCAACATAGCCCTGTAAATCAGTAGTAGAGCCCCCAAAGTGTAAACACCTATTGGATGTTCCTCTCAAATATCTAAGAATCCACTTGACAACATTCCAATGCTCAAATCCTGGATGACTCATATACCTGCTAACGACTCCCACTCCATGTGCAATATCTGGCCTAGTGCATACCATAGCATACATCAAACTTCCTACAGCTGAAGCATAGGGTACCTTGGACATCTTATCCTCCTCTTCCTATGTCTTGGGACACATCTCCTTAGTCAATTTCAAATGACTAGGTAAAGGTGTGCTGACAGCTTTAGCATTCTCCATAGAGAAACATTGCAACACCTTCTCAACATAATCAACTTGAGATAGTGTCAATGTTCTGTTCTTCCTATCTCTGCAAATCTTCATACCAAGGATTTTTTTTGCTGCCCCCAAATCCTTCATAGCAAATGCATGTGCTAATTGGTGTTTCAGCCCCTTAATATGATCCATGTTAGACCCATCTACAAGCATATCATCAACATATAAACATAAAATAATGTAGCTATCATCATCCAACCTCTTAAAATAAACACAGTAATCTGAATGACACCTATTATATCCATGCTCATGCATAAAACTGTCAAATTTCAGATACCATTGCCGAGGTGCTTGCTTCAAGCCATATAAACTTTTCTTCAATTTGCACACTAAGTTCTCCTTACCTTTGACGTCAAAACCCTGTGGCTGAGCCATATATATTTCTTCATCCAAATCACCATGAAGAAAGGTTGTTTTAACATCCATCTGCTCTAAATGCAAATCTTCAGTAGCCACAAGACTTAAAACAGTATGAATAGAAGTCATTTTAACAATAGGAGAAAATATCTCATCAAAATCAATTCCCTTTTTCTGTGCAAATCCTTTTACAACTAACCTGGCCTTAAATCTTTTCTTACCTCCTTCCTCTTCTTTCAACCTGTAAACCCATTTATTCTGTAAAGCCTTTTTACCTGCAGGCAACTTGCACAAATCCCATGTCTTATTTTTCAGCAAAGAGTCCATTTCATCTTTCATTGCAGACTCCCACTGAATCTTAGTATCCACCTGCATAGCTTCATCATAACTTTCAGGTTCACCAGCATCAGTAAGTAAAATAGAATACAAAGAGGGAGAAAACCTTTGTGGAGGTCTAATTTGCCTTGTTCATCATCTAACATTCACTGGTGTGTGTGGTATTTTTTGTTGCAGTTGTTGCACATCATGAGGAATGGCTAGAACATCAGCTTTTGGAGTATCATCCAGCACTACATAATCATCTTCTTTCTTCTCATGTTGCTGCAACAGATCTTTGTACAACACTTTCTCATTGAATATGACATCCCGACTTCTAATAATTTTAAGATTTTCAAAATCCCAAAGCCTATAACCAAATTCATTAATGCCATATCCAATAAACACACATTTCTTTGATTTAGCTTCTAGCTTGGTTCTATTTTCAGAGTCTATATGAGCAAAAGCTTCACAACCGAAGGTCTTGAGAAAAGAATAACTCACCTTCTTACCAGTCCATGCTTCCTCTAGAATACCATAGCCCAAAGGAGTAGAGGGACCTCTATTAATCAAATATACTGCAGTATTGATAGCCTCTACCCACATGTGTAAGGGCAACCCAGCATGCAACCTCATGCTCCTTGCGCTCTCCATTATAGTCATGTTCATGCGTTCAGCCACTCCATTTTCCTGTGGAGTCCTTGGAACAATTTTTTGTCTACGAATACCATTAGTGGAGCAATAATCTTCAAATTCATGTCTGTAATACTCACCACCATTATCAAATCTGAGACATTTTAATTTCTTACCAGTCTCATTTTCAACCAAGCATTTCCATTTCTTAAAAGTTTGAAATACATCATATTTCTATCTAAGGAAATAAACCCATACTTTTCTAGTTGTGTCATCAATAAATATAACATAATAATGAGAGCCACCAAGGGAAGATACCTGAGCCGGTCCCCATACATCTGTATGCTCAAGCTCTAATTTCTCCTTTTTGTTTTCCTTCCCAGTCTTTACAAAACTCACTCTCTTTTGTTTTCTATACACACAACTTTCACAAAAATCCATATTCACACATTTGAGACCTGGTAAAACTTTCCTTGAATGAAATACTTTCATACCTTTCTCACTCATGTGCCCAAGTCTATTGTGCCACAGCGCTGTATCAGAATCTACAGCAGCTATTTGTTCTCCCTGCTCAACTGCAGTAATTGTTCTTGAATATTCATTTTTCTCTGAAACAATCAAAGTAGAAGGAACAATATGACCTATAAAAAGATATAAGGTGCCTACTTTCACACCTTTTTCTACTACAAGGGAACCTTTTGAAACCTTCCAATTTTTATCATTAAAAGTAACTACACAACCCTCATCACCGAGTTGCCCTACTGAAATTAAATTTCTACTTAGTTTTGGAACATGTCTTACCTCATGTAGTAGCCAATGATTCCCATTCTGCAACTTAACCTTAATTTTTCCCTTTCCAACAATTTGACAGGGTTCATTATCCCCCAAATAAACAAGCCCAAAATCCCCTTGGACATAATCAATGAAATAACCTCTATGAGTTGTAGCATGAAATAAAGCACCAGAATCTAAAACCCATGAATCATCAACACTCTCTAAAGACAGAAGCAAAGCATCCTCTTCGGATTTGTTACTTACCACATTTGCCTCCTTGTCTCCATCTGATTTATCTCCTTCATTTTTCTTTCGAGTCCAGCAATCTTTCTTTTTGTGCCCTGGTTTCCCATAGTACCAGCAATCATTTGGTCCTCTCGATTGAGACCTCCTCCCCTTTGACTTTCCTCTTGATTTCCCATGATTTCTAGAGTTACTTCCTCTTTCAGTCGTTCTGCCCCTGCTTTGTGCATTTAAAGCACTTCCTGATGTAGATCCACCTGAGGATTTTCTATGAGTTTCCTCACTTAAAATAACACCGATGACATCATCATATTTTATGGTACTAGATTCAGGAACAAAATTACTCACCGCCATTACCAAGCCATTCCAGCTTTCAGGCAAAGAACACAAAATCAAGAGAGCCCTAATTTCTTCATCAAAATTGATACCCACAGAAGATAATTGACTAGTAATAGTATTAAACTCATTTAAATGATCTGCAACAGATCCACCTTCTGCCATTTTCATATTAAATAAATGCTTCATGAGAAATATCTTATTTGAAGTGGAGGGCTTTTCATACAATGTCGCTAGGGTTTTCATCAAATCTTCTGTTGTCTTTGCTTTTGTAATATTAAATGCCACTGATGGTGCCAAGCATAACCAAATGCTTCCGAGTGCCTTTCTGTACAAAAGATCCCATTCAGCCTCTGACATAGTTCCTTGATTCTTGGCTTTTCCTTCCAACGGCTTCCATAAATCCTTCTGATATAAATAGTCTTCCATTTGCATCTTCCATAACTGGAAGTTCTGCCCATTAAACCTATCAACCCTCAACTTACCCTCATCTTCCATCGCTGCCACTCAACCGTGAGACTCCCACTTAACCGTGAGACTTTCCTATAGAGGATAACTGAAAGACAACCTCACTCTGATACCACTTGTTAGGATAAACCACGGACAAAAATAAAAAACTACATGCAAATATAACCAATAACAGAAAATAATAGAACACACAGAAATGAACACAAGGCACCAAGATTTAATGTGGTTCACCCAATCCCTGGGCTACGTCCACCAAACAGCAAGTCCGATCTTATTACAATCTAGTGATTACAACCTGATTACAATCCGTAATCCCTTACAGCTCAATATCGCCACAAGAACCAATTTTGCATCACAACATTATGAAAAATACCCAACCCTAAGCCCTTTTATACAAGTATTAAACCGCTTTAGGGTTATAACATGTCAGCCATATGTCGGCCATAATATGTCGGCTACTGCCCAAAAAAAAAAAAATCGAGGCGATGCCCTGAACCCCACTATTTATGAAGTATGTACAGTACTTTCCTAATCAGTCACCACAATCTAACAGGTACCATGCCACTATCTCTAGCTACCTTGTTTTATGATGCATGACTTTTAGTAGGCACTAAATTGGAGGATTGATTCCTATTCTTTTGACTTCCAGTCATCACTGTCAATTGAGGTCCATCTAGAGTTGCAAAACAATCCCCTCTAGTTTCTAAATCTTATTCATACTCCAAAAAAAAAAGACATTAGAGTGGCCACAAGGAGTATGATCATCTTCACTTTTTGGATATTCCACTATTTTTTCTTTATTTTCTAACATCTTCTTGTACCTAATCATGTCAACACATGTATCCCCATCATGATTTGCCCTTAAGTGGAAAGCATAAATATTATGTCTCTTTGGAGTAGCCTCAAATGCTAACCTCTATTGAGCAGGTGGTATTTGCTAAGTCTTAGCTCCATTTGGATGTCTAGAACCATCTTGATAAGGTTGGTGAAAAGAATGAATAGGCCTATTGATTTGTTTCTTCAATGAAATAACCTGATTAGACAATTTTTGGTGCATGACATCTATGCTATTTGAAGTGCTAGATGCATTACCTATGGTTCTAGATTGAATTTCTCTTTTCCACTTACCAAAGGCTATCATTTCATCTTCCTTCTCCATAGCTAACATTTCAACAGCTTGTAAATTTTCTACAATTTCCCTCCTAATTTGGAATCCCAAATCAAGAGGCATAGAGCTAATGTAGGTCTTCTTATTGTCATCCATTGATGCACTTGCAATAGGGATTCTCTTGATGATTTTTTTAAACCTTGCATTATAATCCCTCATATAAATGAATGGTTATTTATTTATTTGTGCTAATTGTAGCAACAACACATGTGCATCTTCTATACTTTTATAGTGTTCTTCAAACCTTTGCTTCATGTGATTCTAATCTGTGATGCACTCGGTAGGTAAATCTTTGAACCAATCAGTAACATTATCTACAAGAGTATCCACAAACATCCTAACTGCCACATCTTCATGTTGAGGATTCACCACACCATAGGCTTTATGAAAAGCACTTAAGTGTTGTTCCATAGAGATTGTGCCATCACCATTGAATCTTGTGAAATGTTTTCTTAATTTTCTTGGAAAATAATTATTAGTCGCAAGGTTGAGAGGACCAATTTCATTTTCCCAAGGGACTACCATACCTACTGGTACAATGATAGGATTTTTTTGGAAAGTGACTGAAACAAGGAGTGCTACACCATGCAACAAAAAATAATTACAAATAGGAGAAATAGGAGGGGAAGAAGATTGACTTCTCCTTGTTCTCGTAGAAACAACTATAGGCAAGAGAGTTTCTTGAAGTCTCTTAGCCACGTATTCCCTTGTAAGGGTTCTTCCCTTTCTAAAAATATCTTTTAGAATAGGAAAGTTGGCCTTTTTGAGTTTCTTGTATACTAGGTGAATCCTTCCTCTTTCCTTGGCACTCCTACTATACTTGGAATCCAGGATGAATCAACTACTTAGAAAATGGTTTTTTGAATTTACCTTAACCCTGATGATAAAGGAAACTTTACTAGTCTTCAACTTTGAGTTAACTTCTCTGTTTCTATTAGGTTAAAGCTGTAAAACTAGTATTAGGTTCTTATGGTAAACACTTCACTTTTATAAGACCTATCTTGCAACTAAAAATATATATGGATTAGAGTGTAAACTAATTATGAAGAGAAATTCTTTAGCTCTTTCATTTTGAATTCTCCCTAGCAGAGTCACCAAAAACTATCAGTTAATAGTTTGTTCTCTTGTTAGATTTTATAACCTAACTCTTTAAATTCCCAATATTTGAAGAAACAAAAGGATGTCACCAAAAAATGGGTCAGTGTATGTGTTATATCATTTCCCTCTAAATTACAAGGTACAACTCCCTTTGGACTTGTAATGATGTGCAATGGATATGTCTTTCTTAGATTAAAAGTTTATGATAGAATAAACTCTTAACCTAAGAGTGGTAAAGGCTAACCAAATTGCTTTCAGACACAAAAAACTTAGGCAAAATAGATCTGGATAACTCACAACCCCCAATGGAATGTTTTTCATGAATTATCTTGCAGCACTTCTATCTAGCTTCTAACTACAATCTATCTCTACTCATGTAATCATGATTGTTGACCCTGGCAAAGCAAAACAATAAGAGGGAGAGAAGAAATAGAATCATATATGGATAGTAAATGGAATTACTTATACTGCTAACACCATGATAAAATGGAATTCAAAAGGAGATAACAATGCCACACATAATTGTCTTTCAACTCTTTATGCAAAAACTACTTTAAAACTAAATGGAACAAAAAATATAGGTAGATGGAACTACAAGACTAATTCACCATCAAGTTTGTTGACCCTTTCATTATCAAAAGAAATTACATTTATAGATTTATGTCATTTCTCAGTTCTAGTTGTACAATGGTCACACAATAGAAAGAAAATGTGATTAAAATGTGAAAATATCTAATCCACAACATGGTACAAACATGTGGCATCTTTTCCAGTGATGATCTTGATCCCATGACACCTCTGAGAACACCTAGTGACTATTTATCTTCATGTGGCTTCAGAAACCTTGTGAAAATCTTTTTTTCCTTCATATTATATTGTTGATGCCAAATCCATGTAATTTTTATCTCAACAATCACAACAATTTTGAATTCTATTCATTGATCTTAAATCAAAGATCCTAATTAAAACCTAGCAACCCTCATTATTTTTTCCTTTATGACTTCCTTCATGGGTTCACCTATGCTTTCTTGACACATAGCACCTTTTTTGCACCCTCGCCACCTTCTTTGAGAGTTAACATTAAAACCTTGTGATACTGCAATGATTGCATGGAAGACTACTTTGCCACCTTTGACTATCATTTTATGCTCTTTGCTCCATCACAATTAAAATTTGAAAGTTAGTTTAACATCTATGACATTGAGAATACATTCTTTCATTCCTTTGCAACCCTAACCTTAGGTTATCCATAATTGCTAGCAATGATGTGATCTTCAGCTTTCTCTGCTTCACTACCTTAACTCATGGTTAACTTTAATTGCTTGTGATGATGTGATAGCCTTAATCTTAACTATCATATTTTCTTCATAGTTTTACAACTCAGAATCTTTGCTTATGGCTTAACTGTGTAATGGTATGATTTGTTAACTTTTGTTGTTTTGCCTCTTCATTGTTGTTTTGCAATTTTAGATGTCTTGAATCCCTTCCTATCCACAATGATACAATCACTGGCTATCTCCTTTTCACATCCTTGCAACTTGAAAATTTTGAACTATTTTTCTACCCACGATGTTGCAGTAACCATTTTGAGTTTAACTGTCACCTTGTGCGCAACTTCACAACTTAATATTTTAACTTCCCTTTTAACTGTGTGATGTTGTGATGACTACACACATAACCACCTAGGTTACCTTTTACAACTCCATGAATTATCTTTCATCATATGGAAGATAAGTTGTGATGTTGTGAGTTTAGTAGATTGCTTGTAATGGTGTGAAAACCTATGATCTGATCCTCATCTGATGGTTAGGAATCCATCTCTAAGCGTAATTGACCTTTCAACCTATGATGTGGATATTTTGATGCATTTTGCATCATTGATTTGATTTCCATCTTCATTCTTGCCACCTTTGACTAGGATGTTTTCCATTATGTAACAGATCGAGCATTCTTGAAGGCTTCTACTACTTCCTCTACATTTGATTTGAATGCTCTTCCCTCTAACTTGTTTCCATGATCTGCATCATATCCTTTGGCCTTGATCTTGATGTTCTCTGATGCCTTTTTCTCTGGATATAAGTGTGATCTTCTTTTTGAATGCATCCTATCTTTACTATAAATACTTGATCAAAGCATTAGGGTTCGAGAACAACTTCCCTCTCATCTAGGAAATGCATAGACTTACTGTAAGGAAACTCAAGTGCGGAAATAGCTTCCTACGCTAATCTCTTCAGAGAAGTATGGTGCAAATCCTATTAAAATCTTTTACACTTACAGATTCAATATCATGTAAACAAAAATATTTTAGCCAAGCAAGCATAAATAAATTAGACAGAGAAAGAAACACATAACACAAAGATTTTCTGGTGGGGAAAAACCTTTCGGTAAAACAACCCCACTCCTCCAAAGCTTGCACGATGTATTATCTTCAACACAAGGTTACAATACACTTGCAATGCAAGTTCAACAGTGACAACAGAAGACTCCAATAGAAACTCATAGTACCAACAATACACTTTTACGCATCCCTTCTCTTCACACCCCTAAAAATGCTTATAACATGCACTTCACTTTTAGGGCTACTCCCAAAGGTAACCGTATTAGGGTTTTACCATTCTCTAAAAAAATAGGAACCCTAAAAAAAATTTGGGGCATAGAGTGTACAGTACTCAAATTTATCAGTTGCCACATGTCTTCACCTGTCATTGAATCTTCCTGACATAGCTCTTACGTGTCATAGGAATCCATCATAACCGTTTTAGCAATGATCTCCTTATACACAATTCAAGATGCCGACACATCAACATTATTTGCAAGAAACACATTTTACAAAACAAATAATAAGACTAGGAATTATCCAAGGTTGAGACACCTCATTCCTAACACTTTCCCTCCCTTTCCTAATCACCTAATATGAATGAATATACTAGATTCTTTTGAATACCCACCTAGGTGTGCACAAAGGGATAGATGATAGGAGAAGTTCTTTAAGGACAATCTGGACACAGACATGACATCACATTGACTCAACTCTAATCTTTGAAGTTTGAAAAAATATAGGGGAAATTTATTCATGGAAATAGGCTATAAGTCCACTTTTTATGTATCTTGATGTATTATATATCAATGAACCTGATTGAGGGCCAAATCTATTTTAAAATTGAGCAGTGAGCTCTAGGGAAATGTCTGATCGCAAGTACACTCTCCTCTTTTGTACATATGCCTTTAACATGACACTTATTATAGTAGTAGTAATTTATATGTGAGTTTCATCCCCACCAGGGTTTTTCCCTTAACCAATTTTTCCTTGAAATAAAATATGGTGTTATGAGTTCTTAGAATGCTTTTGTATGGTGATGTTGTTAACTTTATCTTTTTTTTATACGGTATTTGTGCAATCAATTCAAAGTTATTAAAATATCTAGAATATTGATTCAAACCCCCTCCCCTTCTCCTCTTCATATTTTTCAATCCTAACAAATGATATCATATCTTTGTACCTCAAAAGAACTCTAATAACTTGATGATGATCCTAATGGTAGCTAATCGTTGGAATATTATGATGATAATTATTATTTTTTCATTGATTAAAATGAATGATCAAACAAAACCATGGTTAAAGAGTTATGTTATATTGGAAATTAGTAGTATATAATAAAAAAAAAGTTATTGGATAACTAGAAGTCAAGAACAACTATCTGAACAAGGAAGCTATTGGAAGCTAATAGCTTCTAGTCAAAAGGAAAGTCAAAATATAGCTAATGAGAGAAAGAAAAGTGAGAAATGGTCAATGAAAGTTTTGGAATTAAGATTTTGGAAGCCAAATTGTTGGAAATAATTAATTAATTGTGTCTTGTCTTTTATGTTACACAAAATTTCATATCATTGCTAGTCAGTGTATGTCCAGCTCACTTGGGCAATGAAGATAGTTTCCTATGTCTACCAAGCATTCTAGAGTTTACTCAGTCATCAAAGAAAAGTTTGCAAAATTTGAGTGTTAACCAAGCTCACTCAGTTAATGAAGAAAATTTTGGATGGAACCAATGTTAATTGAACTCAATTGGTTACCATAAGAACTTTGTGAAAATATAGTGTTAACCAAGTTCACTTGGTTAACACAAGAAAATTATTTCTGAGTTAGTGTCTAATGAGCATACTCAGCTAATGAATGATTTTCTTGTTTTGGCATATTGAGTTCAATTGATTTAATTGTTGGTTCTAGCTGACTAAGAAGATGAATATTAATTATTCTAAGTTGTATTAAAGCCTACTTGACAATGTGTAAGATATAAATATAAGGTTAGGTTGAGGATTGAATGTCTGGAAGCGAATAGAAGTTTTGATGATGCTTAGAGGAAGCAAATTAGAAGGATAAGAAGAATATCCTTGTTGATTTGCAAAGATACATTCAATTAGGAAGGATCAAATATACAAGCCAGAATTGAGATCTATAATCAGCAATTTAGTTGCATCAAAAATTAGGTCATCTCGTTGTTACTCTCTAACCATTGTAGTAGTGATCTAAATCTCTTAACTGAGTTGGCTTAACAGTTATTTGTAAATCCTTTAACAAAGTGGTATTTCTATTTGAAGTGTTTAAACACCTCTAACAAGGCCACTCCTAATAAGGTAATTAAATCCTCTAATAAGGTCACACCTAATAGTGTGTTTGATAACCTTTAACCTAGTTGGCTCCTAACAGGGCTCACTTTGAAAGAGTGAATATCAGTAACTAGTTGCAATTGATAATTTTTCCCAAATTGGGTTTCCACATTAAATCTTGGAGTCACTTGTGTTCATGCTATTTCTTTTATGTGTATGCAACTAATTTAAGTAAGATTAATCACAGATAATATCTTAAAGTTTTCATGTTAAGTAGTTACTGAATTATATCAGTTTTTACCAAGTTGCAACATTTGCTAGTGTGAACTGAGTGCATGTGTGTTTATCGAGTTACAACAAAATATAGTTTATATAGAGTATTAATTTGTAATAAAATCTAAGGGATCTAGGATTTATTTATGTAGTAACTGATTCACCCCTACCATCTCAGTTACTTCTCTTATATTTCCAATAATTGATATTAGACCAAGTTCTTCCTCTTTGACATGGTCAAACAAAATTTATGTAATATGATAGTCAAACTCTCCCTCTTTGACATCTCATGCCAAAGAAATTATTCAGTGAATATCAATGTACCTCATGTACTGATTCATTTGCAATGTGCCTTTTCAATACCACATCAATTGTCTAATCTTCAACATGATTTGGTTGATGCATCACTAAACTACATTTAGTGAGCTTCAAATAGGGGAATGACCCCTAACTTACCTCTTAGATACAAAAATGCATCCTTAGGTAATGGCTTAGTGAATATATCTACAATTTGCTCTTTTTTATTCACATATTCCAATCTTACTTCTATATCTTGTACTAATTTTCTCAAAAATGGATTTTATAGTAATGTGCTTGATTTTGGTATGCATCATAGGATTCTTTGATATATTAATTGCACTAGTGTTATCATAGAAGATAACCATTAGATCTTTGATCTTTACCTATATACCTACCAAAAATTGCTTGAACCAAACAATATTAGAAAAATTAATTGTTGCTACCACATATTATGCCTCTGTTGTGGACTGAGAAAAATATTTTTTCTTCTTGCTTGTCCAAGATACTAGTCTTTTATTAAGAACGAATGCTCCTCCACTTGTGCTTTTTCTATCATCAACAATTCATGCCCTAAACCCTAAACCCTAAAACACTAAACCCTTAAACCCTAAAACCATAAAACCTTAAAACACTAAACCCTAAACCCTTAAACCCTAAACCCTAAACCCTTAAACCCTAAACCCTAAACCCTAAACCCTAAACCCTAAAACCCTAAACCCTAAACCCCAAACCTAAAACCCAAAACCCCAATCCCAAACCCAAAGCCCAAACCCTAAACCCCCAACCCTAGACCCTAAAACCCTAACACCCTAAACCCTAAACCCTAAAATTGTAAAACCCTAAACCCTAAAGTCCTAAAACCCTTAACTCTTAACCCTTAACCCTAAAGCCTCAACCATGAACCCTCAACCCTAAACCCTAAACCCTTTGTATGCACCCTAAAATGGTTACCTAGACTATGGGCCCCCATTATTGAATTTATCAATTTATCAAATTTCCTAAATCAATGGTTTACATTATTTTATTAAATCAATTTAAATCAATTTCTTTGATCAAATTCGATTTTTTTTCTTTTAAGGTTGATCATTTTATCCTAAGTCTTATTTAATTAAAAGAAAATCTCCCTTTTAATTAAATAAAATAAGTCCTCATTTAATTAAAAGAAAACCTCTTAATTAAATAATTCATCTTCATTTAATTAATTAAGAGAAAAATCCCTCTTTTAATTTAATTAAATATTTCCTATTTAATTAAAAGAACTTGATCCCTTTTAATTAAATAAATCCCATGTGAAATAGGAAATGAAATTTAAATAAATTAAATAAATTCTTTTTTCCTTCCCTCATTTAATTCTTCTCCTCTTTTCTCATTGGTAGAATTTTGTCTCACATGATCAAACTCTATTATCCCATATTGGTTGTGAGAAGCTTCTCACCTCCACATTTTTCTTTATAAGGGAGAGCCCTCTCCTCACTTTTGACATCCATTATTATGCTATTGTTATGCTGCAAGATTGGAGAGCGATTTTTTGAGAAGTTTGAATATTAAAGCTTTTTGTGGAGAACTTCTATCTTCTTGTCGTATTCTCTCTTGCATACATGGCTTCCATCATGAGGTTTCATCCTTTCATTTTCATATTAGCTTAGATCTTTCTTTGATAGATTAGATCTTGCATTGTTTTGCATTGTTATCATATAGATTAGTTTTCATCTCCATTTGCATGCATTTTGGATCCTTGAATCTCTTGTTTCATGGTGTACTTGCATGGGCACAAACTAGGTCAAAAGTGAGGGCCTCCATTACAAACCTTTGCACTCTATGAATAGAGAGTTATGAGCTATCATTCAAGACCTCATTCTTGATAAATCTTGGATATAATGACTCATAGAAGTGTGCTCACATTTTAGGCATACATTTTTGGCACCCATTGTGGAGCAACCCACCTTTACTTGCTGGTTTTAGATATTTTTGGAGTTAACCTCCTTATGCAGATTTGTTTGGAGATAAAAAACCCTAGATCTAAAATATTTGATCATAACTCCTACATGGCTAGGCATTTTGATCTAATTTTTTTTGCAAGGTGGCGACATATCAGACAAGTTTCAATCCAATTTTTAGATTTTTGGATAAGGTGGCGACATATTAGCATGTCAAAGAATCTTGTTTACTATGTTTGGATAAGGTGAAGAGGCTAGAGGAGTATGCTCTGTTCCTTTTTGGGCACATCAGAAACTTGAACCCTTGAATCCAAAACAGGTCCCTGTGTGGTACAACTTTGTGAGTCTTCCTTGATTAGAGAGAGTTAAACCATAGTGGACATTCCCTTTATTGGGCCAACCACATGGATGGTACCTCAGGCGGTAATAGCCATTTTTGATGTGGTAGTAGCAACCGTTATGTGGTAGTAGCAACCGCTATATAAATTTTCTTGTGGGGGAAATCATCACAAGTGTAGTCTTTTGTTAGGCTATCAGATTTTCTTAGTATCTTTGATTGATTAAAATCTTAAAATATGTCAAAACCCTAGTGTGTTGGGATTGGATTTCACCCACTCTAGATTGTAAAAGCTACAGAGATGAACATTACTAAGAACCATAGTGCTACAAAATTTTCTTTTCTAAGACTATGTGTGTAATTGGAAAACATTTTGAGAACATACCCAATAGTGGTTCTTGGGATTAGATTGATACTACGACACTATTCTTGTTCATGTGCAAGGTTGCTTTGTCCCTTTCTCATTGTTTGAAGACATTTTCTTGGAATTCCTGATTGTTGTCTTGCGTGCCTAGTTCATGATTAAAATTCTATTGATACACCTAGTTGGACATTTAAAATGAACAAAATCTAAGTTCCTAAGTCGAGACTTTACAATCAAATTGCTTTGTTGTCCTATTATTTCCAATCTGCCTAGGTTGATCCAGTTTAGATTAGGCTACTTACCCCATTGTTAGAAGCTTGTTTAATTTGCACCTTGGGTTATTGTACTTTGACCTCTTGAATTAGTAATCATTGATTTCACAAGAGACCTTGTTTGGAGTTTGTGAGTTAGAGATTGTCCTTGTTGAGAAAGATATATTTTGGATTCTTTGATATTATGCTTGGAGAGTTAGTAATTTCTTGTCCATCCACTTTCATCAAAGTTCAATTTTAATTAATTAAAATTTGGTTAAATCATCCTCTTGGTCCATATGTGCTAGGGTATTCACCCAAAGTTATGGGCACCTCTGTGGCAGTGTTGGTTTATGCCTATTGAAATATTTTATTTTATCATTTCTCTTTTGGACAAGTGAGTGTTTTTTTATCCTAGTTTGGTACCAACGTTCTTAGGGTTATCCTATCAACTAGTACCTTTTCTTTCATGTTGGTTACAAGTGTTATTACATGTTTCTTAACATTCAAATGAACTCAAATGGTATCAAATTTCACAAAATGACTCTTGGTCTTCTTTCTTCTTCATCTTCCATGTCTTTCTAATCTCCCATTTCCATTCTTCCTCTTCTTTGTGTCTTCTGGATTCTTTTCCTCCTATTATCCTATAGTCTACCTTCTTCTATTCACCCTTGCTCTTCTTCCATGCTTGATTCTTCTTCTTCTAGAACCATGAATCTTGAATATCTTGTTAGGGATCCTCATTTGAGCTTAGATGAAATCAACCTCCTTCTTGAATTTGAAAAGTGTTGTTACTACAATATTTATATAGATTCTAACCTTGTGACCAAAATGATGGAAAAAGGGAAGAAATTAGATATTCTTCTTAGGATCATACACAAGATCAGATCACAATATCCTTCTTTCAAATATTCCTTATCTTCCAAATCTCATCATGATTCTTCTAAATATTGTTAAGATTCTTCGTCTTTTAAGTCTTATCATGATTCTTCTAAATATCGTTAAGATTCTTCATCTTCTATGTCTTATCAGGATTCTTCTAAATATCATTCAGATTCTTCATCTTCCAAGTCTTATCATGATTCTTCTAAATATCATTGAGATTCTTCATCTTCCAAGTCTTATCATGATTCTTCTAGATATCATTGAGATTCTTCATCTTTCAAGTCTTATCATGATTCTTATAAATATCATTTAGATACTTCATCTTTCAAGTCTTATCATGATTCTTATAAATATCGTTCAAATTCTTCATCTTCCAAGTCTTATCATGATTCTTCTAAATATCATTCACATTCTCCATCTTCTATTTCTTATCATGATTCTTCTAAATATCATTCACATTCTTCATATTCCAAGTCTTACCATGATTCTTCTAAATATCATTCGTGTAGGTCTTCACTGACCTCTTCTTCACGATATCATTCTACTTCTACTTCTACCAAGAGTCTTATTTATCTTATTGAGGCATACCATAATGAACAACATGAAAAGTCTTGTGATATGCCTATCTATAATGCCTATAGTGACAATGAGTATGATGACGATGACTATTATATTCCTACGCATCCTAAAAGTCCTCCTAGTCCTATGCTTGTTCTTAAAGGGGATGAGTCGCGGAAAGATATTGATGGTAATGCATATGACTTGAATTTTGAAAACAACATTGATAAATTTTTTGAACAATAGCTAAATGATAAATTTTCATTTTTTGAGGAAGAGAAAGCATTTTTTTGCACTGAAATAAAGCATCACTGGCATAAGAGTTCCTCTTCTAAGAACCCTCATGCTAAAAATAAATATTACACTCTTAAGTAAGATCATGTTAATGTTGAACCTTTGTCTTTTTATGCTCCCCTTCCATCTTCTACTTGCTCCACTATCCATATATCCCCTAAATATTTTGAGTCTATTAAATATTCTATGAATCCTTCATCCAAAAAAGATCCTCATGCTTTTCATGTGGTTCCCTATAGTTATCCTCAAAGGCTACCTCTTAAAGACACTCAAGCTAAGCTTCACTTTTCTGCAAATACTTTTGATAAAGAGCCTAATCCTTCATGCACCATAATGCCTACTTTAGCTAGTCCTTCATCATCTATTCCAAAGTCTTCCATACAATTCCAACATGCTTCCTTCTCCTTAGGAGTGGCTTCATGTCAAGAGGACTCTAAAAATGATAAAGAAAACAATATAAAGAAATATCAAGATCAACAACCCTCCATGTCATCTAATTATTTTCATGATGTCTCTAATCCATTTCATGGTCCTTTGGATCCTTGGTGCCCTTCCTCATTCATTCCACCATGTCTTAATTCTTCTCCTAAGCAAGATCAAGCTACTACTTACATCATTGAGCTTATTGAAAATCAAAATGATCTTAATAAAGTTGTGGTTTCCAAAGATGATACTTCCATTAAGGTTATTAAAAATAGTGTTGTTACTTTCAATGTTAAGCCTATTGAAAATCAAGAGAAAAACTCTACACTTATGCTATCCAAAGATCCTTGTCAAGATCAAAGTCTTCCATCTTCTTGTTCTACCACTCCATGTTCCCTTCCATTTTCTACTCTTCCTAAGTATCCTCAAGCTTCATGTACTCCTATCGAAGAAGTTTCTCCTATTCAAGATGTTCATGATCCTATTGAAAATCTTAATGCTCACTCTAAAGATGCTGATGTCCTTGATTGTCATATAGATGTTGATGAACTAATTGATTACCCTTTTTCATCTTCCACATCCATCCTTGGACCTCCCCCACCGATACTAAATGCTTCATGTCTTCCCTCCATCTTGGGTCCTTATGTCCCTTCACTTTCCCCTCCCAAATCTCCTAATTCATCATCCATATTGGGTCCTTACATCCCTCCCTCTCTTATCTTTCCTCAAGATCAACATAGATGCATATCCTCAAATCCTTCTCATCCACTCACTCACCTAAACCAATCATATCATCCTTCTTCTTCCACAAGTCCCAAGTCTTTTGGAAGTAACCTGAATGTTCAATACAAGAAAAAGAAGCAATTCAAGAATCTATATAAAAAAGAAGACCACCATGTCTCCTATAATGGACATGGGGGCATAAAGTCAAAAGAGATATCTAAGAAAAAAATTATGAGACAAGTATGGGTTCCAAAATCTATCATTGAAGATATTATCTCTAAATCATCAAAAAGAAATGAAAAGAGGCCAATAGCTATATGAATTACAAAGTCTCTCTTGAGAGAGTCTAATGTTGAACAACAATTGAAGTTGACATTCAAGCTTCCAAAGAATTCCACTTCATCTTCTTCTAAAAGCATTCTTCCATTCCATGTGCCTGAACTGCAACCTCTTCTATACACTCACCATTTTCCTTCATGTATTCCTCCATTCACATTTTCTCCATCCTCTTGCCACCCTTCAAGGTGTGTTTTGACATTGATCTTGCCTTCATCTCCATCTTCCAATCTCACTCGTTTTGCATAAAGCCATATCCTCCATTTTTGTCTTCCATCTTCCTTTCATTATTAGCATCTTTGAGCATATCATTTCAACTCCTTTGCATGTCATAGTTTCAACTTTCAAAAAGCATTATCTAAAAAGCTTGACTTCTTCTAAAAATTCAAAAAAAAAAACTAAAAATTTTGAAAATGTGCCTTGGTGAAAACCTAGTAACCAGGCACCTTGGTACCAAAAGTAAAGAGAAATAAATTTTTCCTATGGTGAAAACCACTCCCTTGTGGTGCCTCAGATAAGTACCATGATGAAAACCTAACAATCAGGCATCATTTTTAGTTCTTCTACATCTTTCATCCATTCCATCTTCTCTCTTTGATCTTGACAATGTTGACCTATACACAAACATTTGGCTATCTTGTGAGCTATCTTATGATGATGATGTTTTCATTCCTTTCATGTTTAGCCTTCATATCTATTTTCTTCCACTCATTCTAGTCTTACGCTATCCTTTTCCCCATTGGTCTTGATCTAATTAAAAAGAGTAAAATACAATGTTATGAAGCCTCTTGACATGTCTACCCCTTTGGATTGCATCCTTCCCATTTTTACATTATGCTTTCCTGAATTATCTTATGTTGGCCTTTCATTTCTTGTTCAAATGTGTTTTACATGACAATTTTTCCCTAGCTTGGGTACTCTTGAGGAGTCAATCCTTGAAGATCACTTTCACTTGCTTCGTACACTCCTTGCTTATCCATCATATCCACTAGCTTGTTGGTCCATCACGTTCTCTACCTTGCTAGACATTGGGATTGCATGATGTGAGCTTGCTTGAGAGTTTTGATGCCCGTTCTATCTGGGGGCATTGTATATTATTTGTACATATTTATTGATCTTAAAAAAATACAAAAAAATGATATATTTCAAAAATCTTAAAAAATGATATATTTCAAAAATCCTTAAAAAATGATATATTGTGAAAATTCTAAAAATTGAAAAATGTCCTGAAAAAATGATCATCTTAGTAATAAGTGCTTTGATGTATCTCCAAAAAAAAATTATCTATTCCAAAAATACAAAAAAAAAAAAAAAAATTAAAAAAAAGGTCAAAAAAAAAAAAGTGCCTTGGTGAAAACTTGGAAACAAGCACCTTGGTAGCAAAAAAATTTTAAAAATTAAAATTTATAAAAAGTCTTGAAATTTTTTTTTAAATCCAAGTGGTAAAACCTAGAAATGGGTGCTACTTGAGGCCTTTGCACCCCTGTTTCTTAGCATGTGTCCTCAACACTTGGCCTTTCTCCTTCATGCCTTGTCCTTGTTGCCTTGGTTTGGAATTGGTCTTTATCTAGGGGGCATAACTATGTTAGCTTTGGTTTTTTGGTTGCGTTAGTCTTTAAGACACCTCATAAATGGTGTTTTTTAACACCACCCCAATTGTATTTTTCAATACAACCCCTGACATCAAGTGGTTTTCAACACTTATTGGTTCGGTCTTACCCAATTTCAACATGCGATCTTACCTACTTGCAAGCATTTGATCCTTATCATCGAAACTTAGTATCAGTTAACACACTTAAATTTTTTAACACAAATACTTAATGCTTGACTTATGTCATGATCTTTTCTTTGTGTGCTGATTGTTATTGATTTTTGTTGAGTGTCCTTGTTTGATAAGTCTCTCTAGAATGCATAGCTAGAGGACTTGGGGAATGGGGCATGTTTTTATTTGTTTTCTACTTGTGGGTGTGGTCTTGAAACTCTAGAGTGTCTCTTGTTGTCCCTTTAAAACACTTAGGAGATTTGAGACATCATCCTTGACTGTTTTTGCACAACCATTCTTCTGGTCATCTTGGCATCTATGCCTTGATGCAAGCATGGTTTTGCTATATTAAATTGGGTAAGCTAACATCAAAGTCATCTTGATCTTTATGTATTCGATGCTTATGTTAGAATATTTCCACATTCCAATTTGATATAAATCACATTCATATCTTCATAGTTGTGTTTGTGACTAGTGATGATTGTTTGATTTTTTGATGTCTGTTAATAATGACCCAATGATGAGAATAAGTTCCTTTACATTCTGTAATGAATGATGAACACAAGATCCTATGTTACAATTGTTCTTTTGCAATTACACCTTTACATTTTCATGTAGCTTGCATTATTAGACTTCTTGTTAGTTTACATTTTTAGGGTGCATTATGAGTTTGAGAGGGTTCTCCCTTCATCTTTCTTGTGGACTTTTAATCAACTATGGTCATGTTTTTATCTTCATTTCCTTATCTTCTTTCTTGACCTCAATCGAAATTTCTATCTTAAACAGTTGATTGATTTTGGAGCATTCCATTTCTTATGAAAAATTTTATTTTCTTCTTTCTATTTTTTTTCATCTCTTCCAAACTTCTATCTTCCATTTTCTTTTACCCCACTTCTTTTCTTCTAATTTAACTTTGGGGCATAATATTTCACGCTTTATGGTCTACCTTGGTTCTTTGATTCTTATATCTTTTATCTTACATCAAGAACTTTATCTTTTGTTCAATTTGATCAAATTTATCAATTTGTTGTTTCTCCTCTTTCTCATTTCAATTTTGATCATGAGGGGGTTGTACCTATCAACTTCAATCCTTGACTAAGTTTTATCAATTTTATCCTCAACTTTTTTTTAAGTCCAAAATTTATTTGTATTCTTTGTCTTGATGTATTCCTGAATCGACCACACATCTGGGTTGTTTTGTAATCCCAAATTGACCTCACACTTCAATTTCTTCTTTTGACTACATGTGTTCCCAAATTGATCACACATTAGTAAAAGAGGGGCAAATGTATGCACCCTAAAATGGTCGCCTAGACTATGGGCCCCCATTATTCAATTTATCAATTTATCAAATTTCCTAAATCAATGGTTTGCAGTATTTTATTAAATCAATTTAAATCAATTTCCTTGATCAAATTCAATTATTTATTTTTCTAAGGTTGATCATTTTATCCTAGGTCTTATTTAATTACTTTTAATTAAATTAAATAAGTCCCCATTTAATTCATCTACATTTAATTAATTAAGAGAAAAACCCCTATTTTAATTTAATTAAATATTTCCTATTTAATTAAAAGAACTTGCTCTCTTTTAATTAAATAAATCCCACATGAAAAAGGAAATGAAATAAATAAAAATTAAATAAATTACTTTTTCTTTCCCTCATTTAATTCTTCTCCTCTTTTCTCATTGGTGGAATTTTGTCTCACATGATCAAACTCTATTATCCCACATTAATTGTGAGAAGCTTCTCACCTCCAAATTTTTCTTTATAAGGGAGAGCCCTCTCCTCATTTTTGACATTCATTATTATGCTATTGTTATGTTGTAAGATTGGATAGCAATTTTTGGAGAAGTTTGAATATTAAAGCTTTTTGTGGAGAACTTCTATCTTCTTGTCTTATTCTCTCCTGCATCCATGGCTTCCATCATGAGGTTTCATCCTTGCATTTTCATATTAGCTTAGATCTTTCTTTGGTAGATTTGATCTTACATGGATAGATTAGATATTGCATTATTTTGCATTGTTATCATATAGATTAGTTTTCATCTCCATTTGCATGCATTTTGGATCCCTGAATCTCTTGTTTCATGGTGTACTTGCATGGGCACAAACAAGGTCAAAATTGAGGGCCTCCATTACAAACCTTTGTACTCCATGAATAGAGATTTATGAGCCACCATTCGAGACCTCATTCTTGAAAAATCTTGGATATAATGACTCATAGAAGTTTGCTCGCATTTTAGGTATACACCCTCAACCCTAAACCCTCAAACATCAACCCTCAACCCTAAACCCTAACCCCTCAACCCTTAATCCTAACCCCTAAACCCTAAAACCCTAAACCCTAAACCCTAAAACCCTAAACCCTAAACCCTAAACCCTAAAACCCTAAACCCTAAACCCTAAATCCAAACCCCAAACCCCAAAGTCTCAACCCTCAAACCTCAACCCTTAACCCTCAACCCTAAACACTAAACCCTAAACCCAAAACCCAAAAACCCTAAACCTTAAACCCTAAAAACCCTAAACCATAAACCATAAACCCTAAACCCTAAACCCTAAACCCCAAATCTTAAACCATAAACCATAAACCATAAACCCTAATCCCTAAACCCTCAACCCTCAACCCTTAGCCCTTAACCCTAAACCCTCAACCCTCAACCCTAAGCCCTAAATCTTAAACCCTAAAACCCTAAACCCTAAACTGTGATGTGTGGGTGTGAAATATTGTCTAGCATTAGGGTGGTGTATTGTATGATATTCTATGAGATTGCAAAGTGTTGCCCAGTTTAGTTTGTTTGCACAAACTAAGTCTAGTGGATAGATTTTCATTTTTTTCCTTTTATTTAGAAATTTATAATCATGTAACATCATTTAACAAGTGGTTTTACAAGGCTTTGATTTATTTTTCACATCTTTGTTTCCCTAAGTTGTAGTTTTATAGGATTTCTTTTGTAAAGGATATTTCACAACTCCAAACCTCCCATGGAAACCTGGGCATCCCTTATCCAATTAGCTTTGTCATAAAATCCTTCTGCCACAACCAATCTAGGGTTTTTTGGAATGAGCTCCCTTCCCTTTGTTATTTCATGCACTGATAAAGGGAATTGTTCAAGAAAATCATCATGTACTGAACGTTTTAGATAATCTTTTTGTCCAGTAAACTCTTTTCGGGGCGGCATTTTAATCAAAACTTTGGAAAATTCACAACAGCAGATGCTTGAAATTTTACTCAGAAAGTCATGGAGCACTTACCCGCCAGAAATTGCACTTCGGCGCTATATGATGTCTTCTGCAATTTTATTGGAGTATTAACTGAGAAATTTTGTGCCTTAGCTCTGAAAACTTGAACGCCCTTTTCTTTCTGTACTTTGGTGATTCATTAGTGGTGAAATCATGGGCTCTTTTTATGAATTAGAATCGCACGCACCAGGTCTGGATCACATTTACTCTCAGTAACCGTTGCCTGCAATTTGCACTCAAATTTGAATCCCATCTGTAGATTTTATCAGATCGCACAGTCCTGATTTAAAATGACAAGGCTTCACAGTCCTTTCTAAAACATGCTATGTGTCATCATCACACTTCCCCGCATTACTTAAAAACTTGCATCTTTATTATGCGGGGATGCGTCAACCGTCGATCAAGACAAGATCGGCGATTGCAATAATCCATTTCCTATTGATGACCAGCTAGTTGTACAGACCAATAGGAAACTACCATATTAGCTTATACTGACGGATAACACTTCATGTCAGTGGATACCGTATCATCTTTTGAGCAAGCAAGGGTTTGACGTCATCATGGCCACGTGTCACTACTACACTTCCCCGCATAATTTAAAAACCTAGTTTGTTTATTATGCGAGGAAGCGTCAACCGTTGATCAGGACATGATCAACAGTGATACCACTTCTCATTCATTAAGAAACCAAAAATCTTCTGTGCATTCCTAGCATTACACATCACAAGTCATTTGCAGTGTAGCATACTGAAATACAAAAATCTGACCCCACATTGCCACGCGTTACCACCGCACTTCCCTGTATTACTTTAAAAAAATGCATCTTTATTATGCAGGGATGCGCTAACCCTTGATTTCTGATAGATCAATGGTGATTTTAAAAAACATTTTAACTTGGCGTCCTCTCAGATGGAAAATCACAATTAAATGCATACAAAGGGTTTTCAAAAAGGCATTCTGATGTATAAAAATAATTAGGATAAAAAACCCCGCCAACATATTTGAAGAAAGTACCTCTTTTTTTTTAAAAAAATGAAAATGAGGGCACCACAGAACAAAGATAGCTGATTTTTCACCCAAATATCAGAACAAATCCTATACTATGAAAAATCACACCAACAGTGGCTCTATCTAGGGATGATAGACTACCTGAGTCTATGCAAGAATTCAGAAATTTCTGGGATAACAGACCACATTCTTGGTAAAATGACAACTTCTTCAGAGAGCACAAGGCAACACACAAAAACAAGGAACCAGACTGCACAAGGATATTTACAAGGATTTGTAGAAAAAACAAAATGACAGGAAACCCTAAAACTACTGTTCATGGAAGAAAATAAGTATTTTTCAAGAAAAATACCTCTTCAAGAACTGTCCATGAACTGGCAATTCAAGAATATTGTCAAATATATCTTTGAGTATATAAGAATCTTCACCCCAAGTATTCTCAATGAGATATGGGCCTAACCAAATAGGATCAAATTTACCATGTTTTCCTTTATCTTCAATTCTGGCATTCCACATTAAGACTAGATCTCCATTTTCAAATTTTCTGCTTACAGTTCTTTTATCATAGAGTGTCTTGACTTGCAATTGCAACTTTTGGTTCCTCAAAGATGCTTCTCTTCTGGTTTCGGTCAATCCTACCAATTCATCCATTATTTCTTGCATTTCATATGTAGTATCTTCATCATATAACAAGATGTAATTGTATAGTCCCATCAAGTTGTTCTAAGACATTCTGGCTTGAATCCCATACACTAGATCAAATGGAGCTACACCAATTGCTTTCTTTACAGTTACTGTGTCAGCCCATATTGCCAACTGTAACTTGGAATCCCATGCCTTTTTATTATCATCCAAGGTTCTCTTAATGACCTTCAATAGGATCTTATTTGTGGACTCAACTTGTCCATTCCCTTGTGGATGATATGGAGCAGATGATGACCTTGTCACTCCATATTTATCACAAAACTTGATAAACTCCTTAGATCTAAAGCACATAGCATTATCTGTTACAATTCTCTGTGGACATCCAAATCTAGAAATACTTTACCACTTTACTTGTCGCATTTCTTGTGGGGATAGCCTCTACCCATTTTGTAAAGTAGTCAGTAGCAACCAAAATCCAAGAATAGCCAGTGCTAGACTTGGGGAAAATCTCTCCTATGAAGTCCAGACCCCATTGTTGAAAAGGTGCTTGAGTCTCAACTGGCTTCAATGGAGTATTTCCTGAGAATTTCAGCTTTCCAGCAAACCTCTTACAAGGATCACATTTTCTAACCATAACTTAAGCATCCTTGAATAGAGAAGGCCACCAGAATCCAGCCCTCATTATCTTATGTGTAGTAGTTTTGGCCATGTAATGTTCTCCACATACTCCAGCGTGCATTTCTTTCAAAACCTCTTTTGCCCTTTCTTTATCAACACACTTCAACAGAACTCCCTCAAAGTTTCTCCACCATAAATTATTTTGGACAATTATATACCTGATGGCTTGCAATTTAGTATTCCTCTTTTCATTGTCAGGCAGATGGGGAGGAACTTCCATATGTTGCAAGCAATATATGACATTGGTGTACCAGTCACATTGGTCCATGTCACATAAGTCAACTCTGAGATCATCATTTACCAAATTTATCTGATTAGCTTCTAGATTAGCTTCGGCCATGAGTTTGGCCAAACCTTGACCTCTTATTAACTTTGTTATTTGTATGTCAATGTTAAATTCCTGGATTCCATTGATCCATCTGCACCTCCTGCCTGACACTTCCTGTTGAGAGAATATATCCTTGACTGCAGCACTAGGTACAAAAGCGATAACAGTAGCACCTACCAAGTAACTTCTGAAAGCTTTTACAACCTTTACCAAAGTATATGCTTGCTTTTCATTTATTTCATACTTTAGTTCAGCAGGCTGCAGTGACTTGCTGAAAAAGGCAATAGGCTGCTCATATCCTTCTTGATTTTTCTGTAATAAGACTGTAGCTACAGTATGGAATGATGCAAAAGAAAAAATATGCATGGGTTTTGCATAATTTGGGGTCCTCAGCACTCGAGCATTCTTTATTGCAATTTTTATATCCTGGAATGCTTGTGAAGGTTCACCATTCCAATCTATAACGGCTCCCTTCTTGAGCATCTTCGAGATGGGTCTACTAATTTAAGAAAAATTGGTAAGAAATCTCCTCAGAAAATTTACTTGGCCAAAAAAGGACTGAATTCCTTTCACATTTTTTGGTTTAGGGACTTTATCAATAGCTATTTCCCTTTTAGGATCTATTTTTACCCCATCCTTAGACACTATGTGTCCTAATAACTTTCCTTCTGTGACCCCGAATGTGCATTTATTTGGGTTTAAAGATACCCCATATTCTAGGGCTTTTATAAAGATTTTTTCCAAGTGTTTGCAGTGATCTTCAGCCTTGTTAGAATACGCTGTAAGATCATCTTGGTACACAACCATAAATTTGTCAATATACTCATGAAATGCTACATCCATGGCTCTTTGGAAGGTAGCTCCTGCATTAATCAAGTCAAAAGGCATCCTCACATACACATATGTTCCCCAAGGGGTTGTGAAGGCTATCTTGAATTGTTCACTTTCTTTTACTAGAACTTGATTATATCCAAAAAAACCATCCATCATTAACATCAATTCAGAGCCAGTCACTTGTTGTAACATGGCTTCCATATTAGGTAAGCCATAATTGTCTTTCAGAGATGCAATGTTTAAATTTCTAAAATCAACACAAAGCCTAATATCTCCATTCTTCTTCCTAACAGGAACCAGGTTTGAAACCCAGGTGGAATGCCTGATTGGTTTGATTATTCCACCATCTCTCAGTTTTTTCAGTTCTTCTTGCATTTTTGGGGCAAGGGTAGGATTGATTGGCCTCTTTTTTTGCCTAAAAGGTCTTACATTTTCCTTCAATGGTATGACATGCTGGAAAAGATCCTCCCTATAAGCCTTAAGGTCATCATATGACCAAGCAAAAACATGTCTGTATTTTCTAAGTAGGTCAATCAATGTTTTCCTGATTTCAACAGGCAGATGTTGGCCAATATAAACCCTTTTAGGAACTTCATCAGTACCCAAGTTTATTTCTTCTAACTCCTGGGGTTTGGGGTCATTTACTCCAGATTTTACTCTGTCTTGATTATCAAAAATATTTTCCAAGACTACTAACCCCTTTGGCATCTTATTTGTTTTCAATTGCATTATTTCTTGACCAAAAATGGTTTCCTTCCCATTTATGGTTTCAATCAGTCCACTGCAATCCATCTCCTGACCGTGTCTTCATTTAACAAAAAATTTGTAATATCTTTGTCATCTTCAAAAACCTACCAATTTTCAATGTTGTCAAGTATGGAAGGCCTGTTTTGCACCTCAATCTGGGAGGTTCCTACAAATGATATTTCTTTTGGCTTGATGGCTACATTTGCCAACAGATCAGCCATCTTATTTTGGGTCATATCTCTCCATGAGATCCCAAATGCATCAAAGAGTTCTATCTGATCCCAGACTGCATTTCTATATTGTTTCAATCTCTTATTTTTGGATGAGTAGGTTCCTTTGATCTGAGAGATAATTAGTTCAGAATCCCCTATGACATATAATTTCTTAATTTTATGATGTATGGCAACTTTGAGCCCTAGCAGCAATGCTTCATACTCTGCAATATTATTAGTGCATGCAAACTTCAAGGTGAATGAATACCTAAAAGTGTTATTCTCAGGGGACACAAAGACTACACCTGCCCCTGCACCCTCTTTAGAACTAGCCCCATCAAAGAACATTATCCATAATTTTGGTGAATTCATGCAACATTCAACTTCATTTTCGATGATAGCAGGTAAATTCTCAACTTCTTGAATAATTAATTTAGCCCTGAAAGCATTAATCCCAGTATCTAGGAAACAAGTGGTATCTTTGTCAATTTCTTCACCTAAGATGTGGTTAACCCTTGGTTCCCTATTTACCCTAACAGCTTTGTCCCCTATATGAAAAGTGGCATAAGTAAGATCACATTGTAGGCTTCCCCCCATGGCAGCACTCCATTTTTTGGAGAGTAACATTCTGTAGTGTGGAGGTATATCTACCACAAGGACAGACATGGTCAATTCTACTTCAGGATATGCAGCCAATTTGAATGGTAGGGCATTTATAGTACTTATGACTGGGACTTCTCTAGCATCCATCCCTCTGATTCTGCCTTGCTTGGTATCTACCTTCAATCCTAAGGCTTCCATTACCTTGAAAGGCATTATAGTGTTGGAAGCTCTTGAGTCTATCATGCAATTTTTTAGGGTCTTCCCTTTTATGATTAGACTAAGGAAAAAAGGATCAATATCTTCTATGAATGCCACTGAGGAATCATCTAGAAACATTTTAGGAATCTGGGATATGATACCACTGTCCTCTATTACTAATGGGGTCTATTGGGGCATAGTTTGGTCAACAATAATATTCTTGTTTGCTATTCCACCCAACCATGACAAAGCCTTATTCTTATGTTCTTCAATTCTAAAAAGTTCAGACAGGGGCACTTTTATAGTAATTTGAGATAACATGGATATCATATCAACAGGTTCAACCATAGTAGGTTTTACAATAGTACCTGGAGTCAGAGTCTTTTGAGCAGTAGGCACCACATTTTGCTTGACAACATTCGGTTCTGACTTCTTTGGTTGCACAACTGGTTTTGTTGCTTCACTTATCTAAAATTGAACCTTCTTCTTTGGTTCCCATTTCTTACCCTTGTTCTCCTTGATTTTAGGCACATCTACATGGACTTTCTTGTCTTGATCATTTATCTTATGAGTGATGTCCTTGATGAAGACACTAGATGGCTTTCCTGCATCATTATTTATTGCTCTATTTCTCAAATTATAATTACTATGGACTTGTGAAATCATTTCGGCTGTAATTCTGTCAATTTCCTCCTTGGAGGGCATTCTTAGACTTGTGAGACCTACATCAAAAAATGTACTGCATACCTTATCTATATCATACCCTTCATCATCTAAGAGTACTTGCTGATGATGTAGCTGGTAAGCAATTCTTTGGCTAGTAACATCATTTTCAGGCTCTTCTAAATCAGAATCTATCAAATCATCACACATGCTCACCATATTGCAGCTTATATCATCATGGCTTTTCTCTTCAATTTCTTCTTCAATTTGCACTCCTTGGCCTTGGCAAAATGACTGAGCAACAGCACAATAATCAATAGAATGAGGTGATTGGCATATAATGCAACATGGTACATCATCATTCATATTTACAATGTTTCTTTGCAGGGGGTCTGGAGTACCCTTATCCTTCACATTTTGGGTCTAGTTGGGAACTGGTTTACCATCTTTCCACTCAGTGGTATAAGGGTAATTCTGCATCCTAGGCTGCCTATTGAAATTGTTCTTATTCATAGGGGGTCTTTCAGCAACATTTGGCTTATTGAAACTAGTGAGATTCATCTTCTTGAGCATTTCTAAAACTTGGCCTATAGTAGGTTCTTCGGGATTTTATCCTATAGGAGTTTTGTCACCCTCCCTTTTGTTATTGTTTTTAGAAAAAAGCTTAGGATCATCCCTCCTACCTAGTTTTCTAAATGCCTTTCTATTATTCTCTATATTTACTGCAACTCTATAGGCATCTCTCAAAGTTTTAGGATCTTTATCCCTCAATTGATAAGCCATTTTGCTATCAAAAGCATTGAAATAGGTTGTGAGATAGACGTCTTCATTTAACCTCATGAATTGAAAAAGTTTGTACATACCTTTTTGGAATCTCACATTGAAATCAAATGTGGACTCATTTGGATTCTTCTTGATATTTTTGAACTCATTCAACATGAATCTTGCATTGGTATTGTCCCCATACTGCTCTTTGAACAACTTCTCCAGATCACTCCATGAGGTAATACTGTCATCAGGCAACCTCCTGAACCAATCCCTTGCATCCTCTGTTAGTGAATGCACAAATAATTTCATTACCATGTCTTCGTGTTCAACTTTATAATCATTCAACATGTCAATGAAATTCCTCAAATTTTCTTCACCAGTAATAGCATTGTTTCCAGAAAACATAACCACTTTATCCCTTAAATCAAATGATATGGGATGGGGGGCACCAGGAATACCAGCAAATGATATCTATCTGTACTTTTCTAGGTATATAGGTTTCTTCTGGAAACTAGGAACATTTGAGGTGCTAGCTATATTAGCTTGACTCAGGGGAGCAGCTTGGGACTATTTTGGTGGGACAAATGGGACTTGGGTGCCAATAGTGGAAAATGAGGTAGGAGCAAATTGGGGTACTCCCTGAGTTGAGATTATGGGACCACTAACTGGTGCAGGATTTGTAGGTGGGATAGACAAATTGGGCCATGAAGCCAATGCAGAATTAGACTTTATGAATTGGATTTTCCTTCTAGTTTCTGTAGCTTGAGCTTCATTCTCAACCTTCTCAAGTTCTTTTGCAAGATCTTCCCTCTCTTTTTGAGCCTTCTCAAGGTCTAGATCTAACTTCAACATGGAGGGTTGTATAGATTTTCTTGGTATAGCTTGAGGCTCATTTATTTGGATTCCTATAGCCTTGCCTTTCCCTTTATCTGGAGCTTTTACAGTAGGCTCTACGGGATCAATTTGAACAGGTTTATAGGCTTGAACTTGAGCAATAACTGGTTCTTGCCTTTGATTTAGGCATTTCTCCTATTCTTGAACTTTAGCTCTCAGATCAACAACATCTCCAAAAACATCCTTATGGAGAGTTGTGGTATTATCTTCTAATTTTTTATTTTGCTCTTTCAAAGCAGCCATCCTTCTTAGCAGAGTATCTCTTTCTATTATGGCATCTAAAGTGGCCTGCTCCTTCTCCTTTTCAAGATGAATGCGTTTAACTTCTTCCTCAGCAATCCATTTCTTCAAAAATTCTATCTCAGAATGCACTTCTTTAGGGTCTGTAGAAGTTGCCTCGAAATTAGCAGGGTCATCCAGATCTATTAGGTTTGGTTCTACATATGGGGTTACTCTGGGATTAAAAGGATTATCAGATGAACTCTTAAATCCTAGCCTATAATTTATATCTGCTATAGGATCTGGTCTTAATGAAGCAACTCCCGTAGTAGACATATCCTTGTCTTGAAAAACTCTCTCATCTGGTAATGGGGTATTGAAAATGCCTCCTAAGAGTCTTGTAGTTTTGGATTCAGAGCTAAGTGAAGAAGACTCTCTTCCTATTATTGGTTGATAATGGGAATTGATGGATGCATTACTTCTGGGTTTCCAAGTAGGATTTGGATCTGTCTTTTTCTTATTTTGGTTCTTCCTACCACCTTGGGGTAAATCAGTAAACATTGATACATCAGGAATGGCTCTTATGTAAGCTCTTGTGTTTTTTCTCTTGTCAGCCATATTCACCTTTTTGTTACAATAAGCACTAGCTTCAAAACCTTGACTGAGTCGCCACCCTATGTCGGGAAATTATATAATGACACTTTTTCTGATCAAACAAAAATGATACACAAGTAGGAACAAAAATAAATGGTACAAACAGACCAATCATTGATGTCGTAAGACTGCAACTCTTGCTTGTTAGATAAGACACTTGGATAGGTTGGGTATGTAAGTGTGTAGCAATGGTACTTGGGCTCTATCTTCTTTAAATTCTCAAGGTTTGACACCAAGGGATTCCTTATAACCACGGGCAAAAAATAGATCACATGGCACACACGTACATAGCGGGACCAAAGAAAATTGTAGTACTTTTCATAGATGTGTTGGACAACTACCCAGCGGAGTCACCATTTTGTTGGTGTTTTAAATGGTACTAAAACTACTAAGCGACAAAATGCTTAATACCAGAATGACAATACATACACAATCTAAAGACTAGCCTATTCTTATCAACAATTGCATATGTAAGGTATTTGGACCCAACTCCAACAAAACCACAAATGGTTTCCTACTCTTTTGGCTCTGCAAAACCAAGGTGGGTATACCCAGGGGTGGTTCAAAACTGAAACGACTATATGAGGATTATTCTTAGTTTCATTCTGGTTCTCATTTAAAGATCCTCAAATATATACATAATTCTTGCTCACTTGCTAAACACATCCCATAAACAGACATGGCCAAGAAGTCTTCCATAGATCTGTAGACATTTTCAACAACAATGGCTAACTGAAGCTAAAAAAATTCCATGCAGACAAGTGTTGACCAACTTTGAAGATCTACAGGAAATAAAAGTAAAATTTGATTTGATGATGCATTTGAAAAGACCATTTGTAAGATATTTCTCCTTTAGCTGAAATAACTTGATCAGTGCCTAATCCATTGGGGTTTAGAGTCTATAGAAAAATCTAAGATCTAATTTGTTGCCTTACAACAAATTTTATCAGCAATTCTTTTCAGAATTTATCATTCAAAATCCTTTTCAATACTTAAGGAATCTTATCACATTCATCAAAGCTTTTATTTAATCCATTGAATTAACAGTAATGATAGATGGATATACAATCTAACTAGATTGTATTCAATAGTACAAGCTTTTACTCATACAACATCAAGGTAGCTAAGTATTGAGAAGGAGACAAAATTCAGAAAGAACTGATATGGGGACAGTTCATAGTTTGTATTCATTTCCTTTGAAAATGGTATATCTTTTACAATAAACTCAGAATAGCCTTCAGAAAGAAACACAGTTCATTCTATCTTCATGTATTTTCAGAAAATTTGACAGAAAAATACATTACAAACTTGCCTTCAAAATTTGGACCAAAAACTAGACTAAGCACAATACTTAGAAGAAAAAGAATTCGGACCCTTCTTTAGCCTTGGGATCTCACTTAAATAATGTGAGATGCAACAAGATTAGGGCTAAAGAGAGTGACACGTGTCCCTTAAAAGACACTGACGAATGTCTACAGTAAAAGACAAAAAACAAATAACAGAAAAGCTAACACATCAAAACATCCTGGGTGGGTCCCTTTCTCTTATACTTCTCATTTGTTTTAACAAGAAGATAGGATCTGATTCTCCAATTATTCTTCATCCTTAGAGTAAGTAGCCATGAGGTTTGAAAGTGATGTATTGTCTTCAGTTACCTATAAATTTACTTCAACCTGGGGATTTTTCATGTCCTTATTATTAACTTCGGGGTTGACTGTTACTTTTTCATTTTCTTTCTCATCATCTTCTGATATTTGTTCTAGAAACTAATTTTTCCATTTATTAAAAGCATCATCATCTGGCCAATCAAAGCTCAGAGCTTCTCTTTGTATCATTATTAAAGAATTTTCATTTTCTTCTAAAACATCAAATCCTCTCCCCATAGCAGTATAAAATAACTGTACTTTTACTAGTTCCTCATTTGTCTTTGCCCAGAACCAGTGGCTAGTTTCACTCATGATGTTTATCATTCTTTCATTTAATAATTCATCCATCTCCCTTTTCCACTTTTCTTTTTCTTTTAGTATATCAACAGATTCTAAAGCACAAGGAAATAGTGTGAATTTTTCAGCGATGTATTGGGAAAAACAGAGTGTTAATATTCTCTGTAAAGAATCCCTTTCATCATCAAAATTCTCTAGCTTATTTAATAAATCAAAAATCTTCTCAACTTGATGATAAGGCATTTGGATTGTAGATATACATATGATTGTAATATCATTATTTCTCTCCCTCCATTTCTGTGCAAGAAGAGTTAGCTTATCCTTATCCCTGTTCAACTCATCCATGAGGGCTGCAATTCTTGCCAACTGATCAAAGAAATTTGACCATTGTATTTTATCCCTCAAATATATTACACCCTGCTTTAACTTTTCTTCATATTGATTTCTCAATTCTATCTGCAACTCATGCAATTTTATTTTTTCTTCTTCAAATTCCTCTGCAGTATAGAATTGTGGCCTTTCAGGGGTGTCAGGTATTTCAATAATAGGGGTTGATCCAGATCCAACCAATGGTTGTGAAGGGTATGCAATTGTAGGTGCACTGGACTCTCCCATTTTTCTCTTCCCCAGTATCCTCTCCATTTGAGACATTTTGTTTTCCAATGATTGTATCTGTATACCCCTTTCCTCATATGCCTTCAAAACTTCTTCAAACCTAGCATTGTGTTGGGCAAACTTATCTTCTTCTTGTCCAGATACAACACCACCCAATTTTAGCATTTCTGTAGCCATTCCTATTACTTGTTTGCTACTTACCTCATCAGGCCTGTATACTATCAATGTGCCAGTATGTTCTGCAGTGGGAAACTCATGTATCCTGGTATTTTCCCTCTTATCTATGGACTACAAAACAAGGGCTTGGTAATCATCACTAAATTTTATCCCTCTATGAGCCTGCAAGACCTCTTCAGCAGTTGTCAGTTGAACATCCTTCTGCTTCCTTACTGAATCAAAAACAATAGCATTCGCTATATCCCATTTTGGTAGAAGGAGGACTCCTGATTGTCTAACTATTTGCCTTCCAGCTTCAGGAGCGAACTGGGAAAAATCACTCAAGAACTTTGATTTTACCTCTTCCTTGATAACCGGGTCAGATTTATTTGGTTGCTTAGCCTTGATCTTCTCTCAGGTTTTCTCAAAATTCTTTATATTTAATCTCCATAAAAACTGAGCAAAAGCCCTAGATCTTAGAAAATTTTCATCATTAATAAATCTTTCAGAAGCCTGGGCAACAATCGGGTAATTTCCTTACCTTGGTAATTAGCAATGGTCAGGTCCAAGGAAGGTGTAGGAGGTTCTTGTGGCTCTCCAACATTCAGGTCTGTAGAAGTGACAATCATATCCTCATCTCCTCCCATTTGTCTAAGTTGTTCCTTTAGAGATGCCTCATCATCTATTTGGATTGGAGACTGGCTTGGGGAGTATTGTTCTTTTTGAGAAGAAGAAGACCCCTGCTCCAATTTTCATCTTTGGAGAGTTGGTTGCAGATGGACTTCTTGACCTTGACTTCGCATGAGTGGGTACCTATTGCACACTTTGAACCATGACATAACCTATCCTTTTCTGCAATGTATATTGGCCAGGAGTTACTATATTTCTACTACTCATTCTTCTTTGTATTTCTGCTGCCTTGTCTGGGTATGCCTTAATAAATATGTCTTTCTTTTCATTCATAGTCTGAATTATTGTAGCAAAATTATTCATTAATGCCTGTATTTTATCTCCCCAGTATTTCTTATCTTTCAATGGGTCATACTGGGAGTCAAAAGCATTAATGAATTCTAGGTTTTTACTGAAAACTATCCATTTCTCTTTCATTAATTCTTGCTCCTGCAATGTGAAAACATTTTTGATTACATCTTTCGGATAGTAAACCTAATGCACCATATGGGAAGCTCTCACCCTTTCTCTTAACAGGTCATAGAATCCTTCAAGGTCAATGAATCTGGCGTGAGATTCTACCATGTTGTATTTATTCAAAAACAAATTTAAATTCTCCCACCCCTTTTTAACAAAAACAAAATCATGCACCATAGTAACTATTGGAAAGAAAGTGCCCTTCTTGACCAATTCCCTCTCATCTATAGGACCTATCTACCATAAGAGCTCGGCTATCCCTATCTTTAGAGGTACATGAAAAGGTAACACATGAGGTTTTCCTAAGAACCCATAAACTCTTATTATTGTTGAAACATTGTAGGGAATTATATCCCCCCAGTTGTGACTGACAAGTAGCCCCTTAGCATGGTCCTTGGGTCTGACCAATTCTAATAATGCTTGTGGGATTCTAGGGCTATCTCCTCTTAAAAGAAGTCTAAGCTTTTATTTAAAATACTTGTCAAATCTTACATAACTAGCATCAGTGGCCTCTGAAGTCATATCCACACTCCATAATTGCACTGGATTCCTTTCTCCATCCTTTGTGGTTTGTAACTCCATACCTTTGGAGAAGAAAGAATATCCTTTGTATAAACATACATGCATCATCAATGAATACCAATAGAATGGTTTGTTTACTTTCCCCTTTGCTATTCCAACCAACCCGTTGTGAATTTCTTTTGCTAGGAAAGTGGCAAAATCCAAAATGGTACTCATTCCAAATTGAAGGGTTTGAGAAATTATAAGGACCAAAAAACTTGGAATTTGATCACCCTCATCTATCCCCAAGATCTTGCAAAGAGAAAAATATAGTACCTGAGCTCTCAGATTGAAATGTCTTCTTAACAATGGCTCTGGAGTACTGGCTATGATCACAGGCAAACTTCCAACCCTAGTAGCATGCTCCTGTAGTGGCCCTATTCTCAAGTACACTCGTTGTGCATCATATCTAGCTTGCAAATCATCCAGATCAATGATTTCATGCACAGCGTGGTTAGGGTTTAGGTTGAAAACCTCACCGAACAATTCAGGGCAAACCCTAAAAAGGTTGACCCCTAAATGATTTTTTACCCACCCTGTGATAGTGTCATACCTCTTTGCCAGGTCCATCAATAAATCGCTATCAAAGAAGACACTGGGGACTACTAATTTTCCAATGTCAAATTCCCATACATTGCTCATAGGAGTGTCTAGTTTTTGCCCTGAAAACCATTTCCTAAACAACTCCAAACCTCCCATGGAAACCTGGGCATCCCTTATCCAATTAGCTTTGTCATAAAATCCTTCTGCCACAACCAATCTAGGGTTTTTTGGAATGAGCTCCCTTCCCTTTGTTATTTCGTGCACTGATAAAGGGAATTGTTCAAGAAAATCATCATGTACTAAATGTTTTAGATAATCATTTTGTCCAGTAAACTCTTTTCGGGGCAACATTTTAATCAAAACTTTGGAAAATTCACAACAGCAGATGCTTGAAATTTTACTCAGAAAGTCATGGAGCACTTACCCGCCAGAAATCGCACTTCGGCGCTATATGATGTCTTCTGCAATTTTATTGGAGTATTAACTAAGAAATTTCATGCCTTAGCTCTGAAAACTTGAATGCCCTTTTCTTTCTATACTTTGGTGATTCATTAGTGGTGAAATCGTGGGCTCTTTTTATTAATTAAAACAGCACGCACCAAGTCTGGATCACATTTACTCTCAGTAACTGTTGCCTACAATTTACACTCAAATTTGAATCCCATCCGTAGATTTTATCAGATCGCACGGTCCTGATTTAAAATAACAAGGCTTCATAGTCCTTTCTGAAACATGCTACGTGTCATCATCATGCTTCCCCACATTACTTAAAAACCTACATCTTGATTATGCAAGGATGCGTCAACCGTCGATTAATACAAGATCGGCGATTGGAATAATCCATTTCGTATTGACGACCAGCTAGCTGTATAGACCAATAGGAAACTACCATATTAGCTTATACTGATAGATAACACTTTACGTCAGCGGATACCGTATCATCTTTTGAGAAAGCAAGGGTTTCACGTCATCACGGCCACATGTCACTATTGCACTTCCCCGCATAACTTAAAAACCTGGTTTATTTATTATGTGGAGAACCGTCAACCGTTGATCAGGACATGATCAACAGTGATACCGCTTCTCATTCATTAAGCAACCAAAAATCTTATGTGCATTCCTAGCATTACATGTCACCAGTCGTTTGCAGTGTAGCATACTGAAATACAAAAATCTGACCCCACATTGCCACGCATTACCACCGCGCTTCCCCGCATTACTTTAAAAAATGCATCTTTATTATGCGAGGATGTGCTGACCCTTGATTTCTGATAGATCAACGGTGATTTTAAAAAACATTTTAACTTGGCGTCCTCTCAGACGGAAAATCGCAATTAAATGCATACAAAGGGTTTTCAAAAAGGCATTCTGACGTAAATAAAAATAATTAGGATAAAAACCCTGCCAACATATTTGAAGAAAGTGCCTCTTTTTTTAAAAAAAATGAAAATGAGGGCACCACAAAACAAAGACATAGCTGATTTTTCACCCAAATATCAGAACAAATCCTATACTATGAAAAATCACACCAACAGAGTGACAACTGTAGACACCTAAAAATTCTTTAGAAAATAAAGTATTTTTATTTTCTGAAAAAGTCATGATGACATCATCATTTATTAATTAATTATTTAATTAATTAATTAATTAATTTTTATGCCATTAAATCCCTTTATCTTAATTAAAAATATTTAATTAAGGAATCCTTCCCAAAAATGTTTAAATCTTATTTAAACATTATTTCCTTATTTATTAATTATTTAATTAATAAATTGACCAAAAAACCCAAAATAAATAAAAAATTTATTTTTTGCCCAAAACTTGGCCAATTTCCTTAAGACCACTAACCTCTTCCAAAATCTTCTAATCCTTCTTTAATTTTAATTAAAGGCTAATCCCATCATTTCCTACCCCTAATCCCAACTCAAAATATTTAATTAAGATTAAATATTAATCCTCATGTTTATTAAAAAAGTTTTAATAAATATCTCCTCAACCCAAACCCTTGAAATAAATAAAACTTTATTTATTTCCTAAAAATCTAATTTATCCTCATCCTAAGAAGTTCTAGACTCTTCTAGAAAGTCTTCATCCTCATCTTAGGAAATTCTAGACTATTCTAGAAAGTCTTTATCCTCATCCAAAGTCTAGACTCTTCTAGAAGATGTCTTTAAACCTAATCCTAATCCCCTCCTAACCTTGTCACATTCCCTAAACATGGGTTAAGAATTACTAACCCAAGCCAAAGTTAACAAATATCTCCTCCTTCACCCACCCTCATTAAATGCCATCCACTTGCCTATCCCTAAGCTAATACTAAACCATCCTAATCCATCCTCTAATCATTTGCACAAGCCTAAGCAAGCTTAAAACCCTCCTAATCAAGTCCAAGTCGAAATTTCTCTCATCACCCTCAAAATATCTCAACCATAAAACTTTATGAAGTCCACTAGGTCATAAATGACTCTTACAAGCCCTTTTATTGCTCTTACAAGTCATTATGAGGGTCTTTATGAAGATTTTATCCCTTGAGCCTCCTTTGTTGACTCATCCTTCCCCTTTCCTCCATCCTCTCACCATGTGACATCTGTCATTCCTTGATTGGTTGTAAGGAAGCACAATCCATGTGCTCTCCTCTCATGCAATCTAAGCCCTCCATGAGCTTTTTCCCATCCTTGCATCTTAGCCCTCAATCCCTCACGCCTCTTGCCTATAAATTGGATCCTTCCCCTTTGCAAAATAACACAATCCATGAAGTAAAGTTATAATGCTATTTTGAGAGCCAAATCCATACTAAAGCCATCTATCCACACCAAAAATCCACAATCATCCATTGAAGCCTTTGGAAGCATATTGAGCATACATCCTATCCATTTAGATAAAGCTACTCAACAAGAGAGCTTCTTATTGAGAGAGTCCATTAATGGCTCATATTCTCAATTGAGAGCTCATCTTAGTCTATCTTCAAGTTTGTGAATTTTGTTTAGTTTGTAGAAGCTTTATTTAAATTTGGTTTCTATTAGCATACTAGCATTGCTCATATACAACAACAACAAGAATAGTGAATGTTGAGTATTAGAAATAGTTTGTGTCGAGAAACATAGAATTGACATTCAAGTCAAGAATGATACAAACTTTGAGATAAACTATTTTATGCCAACACAAACATGACATTTGATATTTGTAGAGGTTTTTTTTTGGGCAATTACACATTTTATGATGTGGATCACAAATCTCTATGAGTGGTGAACAACCAATCAAAGGAAAAGAGGAAGAGACTAGAAAACTGTTTAGAAATCCTTAAATAGAAAAATCCAAAACCCTTTTTTCATTATCATTTTTGAGAGGTATAAGGTGAATGAGAAAGTTATTTGTGTGATCACATAGTAGATCAAGTGTGAAAGTTTGAACATTGCAGAGAAGGAAAAAGAGTTAAGTTGTGAAGAATAAAGGGAGAGACCTTATGAAGTAGGGAAGGACATTATAGATTTATCATATCAGATATCAAATTAGATTGAAGAGAGGAGACCCAAAACTAGTTGTTCAAAGAAAACTGAGGATCAGGTACTAAATTAGTTTTAACAAATTAAGTTAGGGATAATCTCTTAACAAAATGGTTTTAGCAGACCTTAGTAAATATCTTAACCGAGTCCTTAATTTTTTGTAAGTGTAAAAATCCTCTCACAAGGTAAGACCTAATAGTCTTAATAAATTTTAATAAGTTAGACCCCTCATAGGGTAGATCATCATAAGTGATCAAAATTCTGACCTTAATAGGTTAACTTTCTTACTATAGTAGTGAAGATTTGTGGGTTTCATCCCCACCCTATTTTTTCCTTCACCTTGGAGGGTTTCTGGGTACCAAATCTTGTGTTATGTGTTTCATTTCATGCTTGTGATTAATAGATTAGATCTATATGTTACAACATTTTATTTACAAGTTATGTTATGTATGCATTAGATATGAGATTGAAAATAGTGTGAATGCACTAAAGTTCTGTTAAAATATTAAATTTTTATAGATCCCGATTCACCCACATCCCCCCCCCCCCCCCCCCCCTAGTATCTTAGTTTTCCAATTAAGACTTCCAAAAATTGGTATCATAGTATAATTCTCTTGAAAAAGCCTAACAGCTTGAGAATCCACATCTTGGAAATGGAGGCTTATAAATTAGGAAAAGCTATTGACAATCAAGTGATTGACAGCAAACTCATACTACAGCAACTTGAAGTATCTAGAGGAAATCCCTGAAAAGGAGAAAGGAGATGGTCATTTAGCTAAATGAGTTGAATTATGAAGAAGTTGAAGCTCAAGGACTATTTGACACTAGAAACTCAAGTGAGAGTAATGTAGTCATTACAGATCTAGTAGAAAAGAATAGTATCCTAAATGAAGAAGTTAGAGGACTAAAAAGAGAACATGAGACCTAGTCAATAAGTCTATGTGGAGTAACTAAACAAAAGAAGAAAGCTGAAGAAGAAAATCTTGTTATTGAGTAATAAAAAAGAAAAATTATAATTAGAATTGAATAAAGCTCATTCGATATCAAAAAGATTACAAACACTTAAATAGACATGATGAATAAATTGATGCTCACAAATTAGGAGTTAAAGAGGAACGATGTGAAAATAGAAAATTTGAGATCAAAAAATGACTTACTAAGGAATGAATTATAGACTAAGAAAGAACTTGTTGAAAAATTGAACAAGCCTAATGAAGTAATGAAATACTTTGAACAACTAATGAGATAGCCTAAGTCATTTGGCAGTACTTCTTGATCAAGATATACAAAGAAACATTTATCTACCAAGCAAGGAGAATCATCCAAGAATGGAGAACTAAGAAATGTAAAGTCAAAAGGCAAACCTACATGCTATCATTGTGGAAAGCGTGGTCATATTGCAAACATATTCAGAAGGAAAAATGGTATGCAAAATCCTAAACCTAAATTTACTGGTTATTATTTTTACTACAAGAAGCAATGGCATTTAATGCATGAATGTATATCAAGAATGAACAATGTACCTACTAGACCTAGATTTGAAGGTTATTGCTACATTTGTCAAAATTATGTACATAGATCATATGAATGTAGACTAATTAAAGGTAGAAATATGCACCTAAGAATATATATTCCAAATGTCACAAGTTTGGACATTTAAGAAAATACTGCAAGACCCAAGTACTAGCATCGAATCGTTGATCACATCAAGGTAAAAGGAAAAGTAGACATTGAAAAAACAAGGAAGGAGATGAACCAAACCTAGAAGAAAAAGGTAGAAGATGGAAATAATAGGATAAATAGAGTTGAGATTACCAAATCCAATGGAGGAAGTGACCATATCATCTCAAACTAATCAAGAAAGGTATGTAAGGAACTGTATATTTAATGATATATCTTGCACCAATTCCTAATATAAAATGTGCTAAAGTTCATATTTCCATAAGGAAAGATGCAATAGAATAGGTCCATGAAAAGTACAGGTATAGAAGAATCTTTATGTAACAAGTATCGAACAATAGTAAAATTGTCTATATTGACTGAGCATTGCAATATGGATCAAGTACTTGAGATGCCAAACTAGTGTATAGGCTGAGTTAGATGGAATAAACCTAGTTGTATAGTGAAAACCTAGTTCAAAGGAACAATATCAAGTGAGACAGCTGGATTCCACCTACCAGTGAACATAGCATTAATGAAGACCCTAATTCAAGAAAAAAGGGAGTATATATTGGAAATTTGAAAACATTTTTTGCACTTTGCATATAGATTTCAAGGGCACAGAGCAATTTGAGCGATTTGCAAAAGAGAAGTTTTAAGTGGTTTAGAGAAAATTTGAAGCAAAATTTTGATCGAGTGAAGATTTGAGTAGTGCCAAGTTATCTAGAGAAGATAAATTTCAAACCCTAATGGAGAAAAATGGTAGCTTCATCATCCATAGGTAAGTGCTACTATCTATTATCCATGTGTCATTCTTGCTTAGATAACAAATAAGTGTCATTTTTTCATTTTCCTCATCATCTAATTAATACTTAACAATAATATATACCATTTCATCTTCATCATCATTGTTAGAATCTTTAGCAATGTAATGAGACTTCTTACCTTTGTCTTTGTAGTCCTTTTAGCTCTTGAAGTGTTTCTTTCCTGTGAACTTATACATTTTTCTATCATCTTTTTTTATCTTTGTTTGGACACCTTGCAGCAATGTGACCAACCTTTTCACAAGAGAAACAAATCAATGGCATTTTACCTTTATATTTACCTTTTCCTTTTGGTAACCTTATTGCAAGTAGGGCTTCAATGGATTCAAGGTCATCCTCAAAATCATCAACTTCTTCAATGTCAATCTATTTCCCTTTTGAGTTTCCTCCCTTTCTACCAAGAGTTAGTTTGGCTTTGAATGTAGATTTTATGTTGGTAGTGTTAGGAAGATAGTCATCAAAGTTATCCAACTCAAAAGTAGTCAATCTTCCTACTAGTGCATCCAAAGTTATATCATTTTTAAGATCATATCTCATCTCTTGAATATCTGAAACTCTAATTAGATAAATAGGAAGAAGAGTTCTTAATACCTTTCTGACTACTATTGTATCATCTATTTTTCCTCTTACAACTCTAATTGCACTTACACTTGCTTTGATTCTTTCATTGTATTTTTTAATATCTTTATCTTCTTTCATCTTTATTTGATTGAATTGACCTCTTAGACTTTCTTCTTTGGTTCTTTTCACATTATCATATCCACCATAGATCCTTTCCAGTTTCTTCCACATGTCATAAGCAATAGGGAAATCTTTGACTTTATCAAATTCAGAATAGTTGAGAGGGGAAGAAATATCAATCATCATTGTATTATGATTCTTCACATCCACCATTTTATCTACAAATAAGGGCTATGGTGGTGCTACATATTAGTTCTCCAAGAAGGGTAGACCTTTATCTCCAAGGGTTCCCAAATGTAGTTTTATCAATTCTTGCCATTTGATAAGTTTTTTTAGTAAGCTTAGGAATCTCTCTTCTATAATACATCTTGATCTTTAGCTTAGTTCTTTGAAACCATTCCTAAAATCATCAACAAATGTGAAACCAATTGTTGGTGGAAATGCAAGGAGTAACTGAGAGGGCAATTTTGAACCAATCACCGCAAAAACAATTCCAAGTCCCTTAGATGTCAACACAAACTTCTCACTTAATAAACCAAATCCTTTCTCTTCTTGGTTAGAACTAGATATATATTGTAACTCAGTTAACAAATAAGCCTTAAGATATTAACGTGTATTAAGCTTTAGTAACTTAGTTGAAAAAACATTAAGCATTCAGAAAATAACATGAACAAATAAGACAACAAGATTTAACTTAGAAACCCAATTTGAGAAAACCACCAATTTTTGGATCTGAGTCTGTAGATCAAAAGCTGAGGATTTTGAAAAGGGGTTATAATAGAAAATCAGGGCAAAGGTTTCAAATTTATGACCTTCTAAAGTTGGGTTGACAAAAACTTCCAAAATAAATGTCAAATGTGTATTTGGCTGACTCTATATGTATATTTAGGGTATGTTGACCCTAGATTATAAGTTTGAGTGTCTAGAACCTTCCTAGGTGGCATAAAATTTCCTATTTAAGAAATTCTCGTAGATTGTCTAAGATACCTCGAGGTGATAGTTCGCAGTGCTTTCTTGCAGGTTACTGTAATGAAAGTTCCCATGTGGGTTAACATATTGTAATCTTGAATTTTGTAATTCTGCATATGTGGCAATAATAAGAAGCCCTCACAAATTATTTTTATTTCTGTGTTTCTCTAATGTGTTTAAGGTATTAAGGGGAGCACCCTTCATCATAGTCTCAAGTTTTAAAATTTGAGATGTAACGTTGAATCATCACAAAGTGTTTTTGTCACTAATATCAAAAGGGGAGATTGAAGGAAAGAAAATTTTTAATTACTTGTCCAATTAGGGCTGACATCTTAGATGTTTACTCTAAGTTGTAAAAGTGATTTGTGGTCTTAGTTGACCTAGCACAATTTGTGTAAAGGATGGTATTCATGCAAAGGACATTTTGTGATGAGAAATGTAAATTGTGATTGCAAGTGTTATCTTGTAATTGTGATTATATGTGAACTTTTGTGAAAGTGATATATGCAAAGTTTTATATGAGCTATTTTGTGATTCGAGATCAAGCTAAAGATCGGATATCAATCAAGGAAAAAGATATAGTACTTATACTCTATAAGTCTAATTACTTGTTTGGGCAGTGAGCTCTTCTTGTAATTAGAAGTGCATGTTTGGGCAGTGGGCTCATCTTGCATCTCCTGTACCACAACTCCTATCAAGGTTGGAATCTCCTAATAGGGATTCAAAGTCTCGTAACAAGGACTCCTTATACTAATTTTTATCATTTACTCCTAACAAGGTCCATCCTCTAACAAGGAACTTATATATCAGTATATTATCTAGTGAGTATCATCCCCACCAGGGTTTTCCCTTGGACAGGGTTTCCCTAGTTAGCAAAATATGGTGTTATGAGTTATCTTTGTGCATTTTTGTTGTTACTATTCTTGCAGGTTGTCATTAAAATTTAAAATCATTCTCTTTGGAATTAACTTGAAGGTTTAACCATGGTTTGATCAAAATCACAATTTAAATTTGGGCTTAATAATTTACCAAATAAATATTGAGTACTAAAAGCTAGTATTGAATAGATCAAAGTTATCAAACTTCAATTTTGGGTATTAAAAGTCAAACTCCATCTTGAATGCTTAATGAATTGACAAAAAATCTTCATGGAATGAATGCTTAGGAATCAAAACAAACACTTCATTTTGGGCATTAAAACAAATCAAAACATAATCTTGAATGCCTAAAATCAAAAGAACAAATGCAATGAACAATTCATTTTGGATCGAAAAAGAACATTACAAATCAACAAATTTCAATTTGGGGCTTTAAAAAAATCAAAAAATCTTGAATATCTTATGCTTAAAAATACTCTTATTCCCATCTCTTTCAAAGCTTTCACACATGATTTATTAAGTTGACTCAAATTTTCTTATGTTTATGTATGTTGCCAAGTTGAAAAGAATATACATGCTAAACACAAGTGCCTTCAAATCTTAGATAGATAATATTAAAGTTGAATGTGGAAAGAACCAAGTGTGTAGAATGTATTAAATATGTGGTTTTTGACACTTCTTTGAGTTATCTTTATTTATTTCAAAGTAGAACCATTAAATGTGTGATACATGTATTGAAGTTGTTAGTAAGACTCTATGCAACAACCTAGGCATTCTTATAGAGAGCTCTATCCTCTGGAAAATGTGTGTCCCCTTAGGAGACAAGCTCAAACTAGTAAATCCATTTGACTAGTATATAAATGAGAAGTAAGGTAAAAAAATTCTTAATCCACACAAGTTTGGGTGATGCATTTATGATGGTTGTCTGAGGTGGGAAAATAGGTTCCTACAATTTCACCATGCTCAAAATAGACTCTTAAGTGGGTCACATATGTAACAACAATTTGGGAGGACTCCATGGATCTTATTATGAACCAATTAGTAGCCACCCTTTTTAATCCTTGGTATGTTACTCATGGTGCAAGACAATATAAGGCTTCTTTGAAGTTACTTGACATATGTATTTGTTGGAAATTTAATGTAAGCTAGGTGAGTGAGGGGGAGTGAATTAGGAACTACTTCAATTTCAATCACATGAACCACTTTGTTATATTGTCTAATCTACTTGCATGCATGAAACATTAAAGTAGTAAAGTAACAACACCATAACACAATATTTGGTAACCCAAAAACCCTCCAAGTAGAAGGTAAAACTAGGATGGTGATGACACCCACAATGCTTCACTACTACAGTAATAAAGTTGGCCAGTTAAGGCTTATAAATGATCACTTATGGTGATCTTACCCTGTTAGGAGTAATAAGGACTGTTAGGTCCACCTTGTGAAAGGATTTATACAATACGGTTAACTATGTACTCTATTAAGAGTTTCTACAAGGATTGTTAGGTCCACCCTGTTAGGATGAATCAGTGGATTGATCTCTAAAATGAAACTTTGGTTGCTAGTGAAGATCATTTTAAGTAAACTGATCACCTAAATATGATAAATGAGTCGCTTCTTTTCCTTGCGATGCTTGTAGCCTTCTAGACAATCTGCCCTTTCATATTTGCTAATGCTTGAATGATGATATAGTGAATACACTTTGGATAAAATAATAACCTTATAATTATATCTATTCAAATAAATTCCTTCATAGGTCGACTACAACATGAATAGTTCCAAAAACAATCACCAAGTCAACTCAGTCTTCTAACTTGGGTCAATGTCTTACTCGAGTGATATTGGAAACACTCAATCACCACTATCTCCTTGGCTAGCTCTAGCACTCAGTAGATGTTGGGTGCTTAGCTCACATTGATTACTCAGTAGACACTTCTGACTCATCTTGTACTATTTAGCCATCTTTATTTTTACCTTGGAACAAGACTTCTTTGCTAACTTGGTTCACATCGAAGCTCAGTAGACATAGTCAACTCGGTTGAAACTAGAGCTCAGTGTGAACTATCAACTTAGTTGCCACTGCAACTCGGTTAACACTAGAACTTTTTGCAAGGTTAATATGTTTTCTTGGATCCTTTATGAGCTCAGTTAGCACTACATACTAGTGACTCAGTTGCAATTGTCTTTTCATTATGACTAAGTATTTTGATACTAATTGACAATATATCTTGTCATGTGATCAACAATTTTTTTCCTAGTAAATGCATATAGCTACTTAGATTTTATCTCCAACAGTCGTTATCCCCAAGAGTTGTTATCCCCACAAAATGGGGACTTCTATTTTTCATACATTGAAGGATTTGTTGGCTCCTAATTTAATAGAGATTTTAACTGCTAGGAAGTTGAAGCAAAATGCATCTAAGGGCAGCTAACTCCTATGATGGATATACTTTGATTAGAAGCCAAGCCAACTATAAGACTAAAATCCTCCTTCACTTCAGGCTCTGCAAAACCTAGGTGGGTAGACCTTAGATTCCATTATGACACTAGTGCAATAAATATAAATTTGAATCTATATTAAGTAGATAAAAATGTCAAATCCTTCTATTCTCATGCAATGAAAAAGGTATTAAATAGCTAATAACATGACCTATGAGATTCACAAGCTAAGTGTGAGTATCCTTTAAAGCTCTACAACATGAAATGGAAAATGATTTTGATTTTAAGTTGATTATCAACATAACCCACATATGAAACAACAAGATACATGCAAATCCTATGACTGATCGGTGTCCTATCCATTGGGTATTCCATAAATTACAACATACACCTGGATAATGGTAATCTATCCATTCACTTTATGAAGCCAACATCTATCTTTGGACTAAACCTCATACTCATCGAGCCCTTCCCTAAAATTTGTAATCTTGTCAAGATACATCAAGCATTTACTTGATTCCTTGAATCAATGGCAAAACACATCAAGACATACAACCCAAAAATGAATTGCAACTGAGATCTACAATCGTTGATCATAAACCATAAAAGATTACAAACAACATAGATAGGAGACAAGAATCAAAATGAAATTAATTTCATTTTCTTCTTTTTATTCATTTCCTTGAAAAAAAAACACTCCAGATGCGTGAAAATAACCTATGAAATACATAATAGACAAGAACTTAAGACTATAACTCCATTATTATTGTTCATACAAGATAAATATGCTAAAGAAAAGGTGGAATTAAATCTTCACTACTAAAACTGTAAAGTGTATCCAATGAAGGTTAAAATATTTGATCATAAACTATGATCTACCCTATGAAAGGTCTGCCCTGTTAAAGGCTTACAAGATTGTTAGATCTTACCCTGTTAAAGGATTTCAATACCCTATTAGAAGTGTGCTTGATTAAATGACTTAAACTTACAATGAAGTAAGCACCCTATTAAAGGATTTACAACAACCTATTAGGACTACTTTGTTAAGAGATTTAACCAATTCACCTATTAGAATGTCTCAGCAATGATCCTATGGTTAGCACTCTACTACTAGGTAACATATCACCTCTTTGCATGTATTTATGACCCTCTCTTATCAGATGTATCTCTTCTCTCATCTAACTAATTCTACAATTCATAACTTGATTCACAACTCCTTATCGACCATGAATGCTCTGTTTGAGCATGCAAACTTCTCTCTTTCCACATACAATGTTTTAGGGTTTTCCTTCCTTCAGAAGACCTAGGTGACTTAGGGTTAGTTATGAATCAACCATTTTGATTCATCCATTTTCTACTTAATCTATCCCTTTAACTAATTGGTTGCATGTACTTCATAGGGATCCTCAATATAGATTCATCCTTATCATCTAGAATCATAAAACAATCATTAAGTCAGCTCAAAAATGGTTTACATAGAGGAATGTGCCATTACAAACAACTATGGCCAAAAAAAAATTCTTGGCACTTGAAGTCTCTGATGCTCAGCATTCACTATATCTTCAATGTTGTAACTCGACCTTTAAATGCCTCAGCATCTATTAATCACTCAGCATAAACTATGATGCAGGAGCATCCAGAGGTATAAGGGCAATCCTGTGTCACCAAAAAAAATGTACTTAGACTTAGTTTCTATTTTATGTCTTTACATTTTTGGATACCCATTTGGCTCAAATAAAGGTTCCAACTCTCATAGTTCAACTATCAGTGCATTTGAAAATCCCGAAAAAAATAGGAGCATGCAATTTGACCAACATTTTGGTGACCTAGAAGGTGCAACTTGGCTAGATGAATGTAATCGAGATTTAGAACATTCCAGAAAAAGAATCAAGTCAAAAGGCCCCACGGTTTGAAAGTTATTGCAATTTTTCGGGTTTTGGAGACCCCCTAAGAATGCTTCAAAGTCAGGTTTGGGGCATTAAATGACCTCGAAAAGGGTCAAAAAATGGGGGACAAGCAAAGCTTGTCCATAGGGCTATAGAGCGCTTCGAGAGCTTTCTGAAAATGTAAACGGTTCGTCAATCAGAGTTACGGTTCAAAAGTTATGCCTCCCGGAAGTTCGGCTACCGTTTCTGGATTCTTCTAGAATTGCACCGACTTCTAACGCAACTTCTGGAACCTTCTATTTTTTCGGTGGATGCCTACTAGCACTTTCTAGAATGTACTCCTAGTTCTTAACCCTCCGGGGTCTATTTAAGGAGATTTTTGGCATTGTAAAAGGCAGTTCGGATTGGAGCTTGAGAGGAGGTGCTAAAAGGAGAAATATTCTCCAGATTTATGCTATTGTAAGCCCGCAGGGCATGTTTTGAGTTTATTTTCTCTGCACTGTTTGTACCAGCTTATTTTCTCAGTTAATATAATTTCCCCTTTCTATTGTGTCTATTCTGGTTAGTGGGTTGTGTCCCCATCAAACTATCTGCTCAACACTTGAGTGACTTGACACTTACTATTTACTTAGCACATATTGTATATCTTACTTGGCATACACTATCTGACAACTTATGCTCAGCATGCATTACTTGTTCAACATGAACTAATTTAGATATAGAAAATGACTTAAGTGTATTGTCACTCATATGTCAAAATCAATTTGAGATTAAAAATCTCCCCCTTTGACATGAGTGGAAAAAACACTTGTTCATGCATGAATAACCTTAACTTATGAGAATAACTTAGATGATCTCTATTCAGTACTTGGCTTACTTACAAAATTTTAAAACTTCAAAATTTTGTGAAACTTGTGACTTATCAGTCATACCTCAAAATTTTATAACTCCCCTAAGTTGATTGTTATTTTCTAAATCTGAAAACTCTTGTTGAGTAAATATGTTGTACTTTTGTGCTCTATTTCTGTATTGACTCCCCCTTAGTTTGGTCTCCTCCAAAACTTATTCATTCTCCCCTTTTGTCTTTTTCAAAATTCATTCTCCCCCTTTTTGACACTTATGTCATGTGTACTACATGAATAGTGTGTTTTTCCAAGAATGATTTATGGACCTCCATTATGAGCTTTATTGTTGCATTCCAGTTGTCACACGATACCTCTAGAGATTTGATTTGAATATCTAACTCAACAACAAGGTTAAATAGGCCTTCATGAGTAGAAAGATGAGGATATTTCATCATGAATGTTTCTACAAAGGCTAGTTCCTTGTGTATCACCTCCATATGAGGGGTCAACATGGACTGGAAGCTGATTAGTGTAGCCCAAATGTTGGTATCTTGAGCTTGTAATGCTGCTAATTAACCTTGTGCTAACAAAAAAAATTTGAAGTGAGACTAACTTTGACCAGGAGATTGTTGTAGGATTTTAACTGTTGACTTCAAATCTCCCTCCAGGTGGTCAATATGTCTCTACACTTCTTGTGTGAATAGAGGTACATCACACAAAAAGAGAGAAAATATTCTCCAACACCTTCTTCACACCATCAATTTTTGTTGCTAACTCAACCTGACTTAGTAAAATGGCACTTGATATATTTTCATTTACCTTGACTTCAAATTTCTTCTTAGACCATTCTAAATTTACATTTGTGTCTAGGTCTCAATCATTTATCTTCTCCAAAATGTTTCCCAACTGCTCAATAGCTGGCTTGTCTTCTTCAAGTTCAAGTAGGTTGAATGCATTAATAAATATGTCTTTGATTTCATGTAGTGCTTATTTCTACCTATGCTCCCTTATGAGTAGTTCTTGGTGTTTCTTTCTAGCTAGAGCATACTACAATATGCTCATTTTCTCTATGGTGATTGATTTAATATCAAACTTTGGAAATTCAATAACCTCATCTAAGTTGATATCACCATAAGATGTAACCTCATCAACCTTATATCTGCTAGGACTAGGCCTTGATGACTGCAATGGTGTAGCTTCTACACTTAGCCTATGAAGTTCTTGACTAGGAATAGGAGTAGCAATATTTGGTAGGGTAACCAGTGTCTATATTGCTATTTGTTCCTTTAGTTTTCTAGTCAAGACTAAATCTTTAATCCTATCCTTCTTCTTTTTTGTTATCTTTGTTTCACCTTGTGCTTGTGTTGTAGGTGCAGGACTGGCTTTTTGACCTATTTGGATTGGTGTCCCATCTTTCTCAACTATTGAAATTACATGTATTGAAACATTTTGCACCAATGTGCTAACATGTGATGTCATTCTATCCTTCATTTGATATATTGCAATGGGCATTGTAGGTTTCACTTTTGTATATTGAGGGGGGGCAATGGATAATGCTTGATTTTTCTCCCCTACAGATGCTAATTCTACCTTCTTAATCTCATCCACACTCACTAATATAGGATGGTTACATAGCTTTTCCTTGGTGGTGGAATCAATAAATATCTTCTTCATATCATCCTCTGAGGGATTGATATTCTAAGTGGTGTTTTTAGAGACATCCTTGATCTTTAATATTTCTTCTTGTTGATCTACTTTGTCCACATGAGGGGGGTTGGCACTCGATATAGGTACCTCTGGTTCATTTTGATCTTGTTGTTGCTCTTCCTCAACTATAGCCTCTATATTTTATTCTTTCATAGTGCCTTCCTCATCTCCTTCCCTTATAGATTCATCCTTTTTTATCTCAACTACCTCTTGTTCAACGTTATCTTCACCTACTTCCATAGGTGTCTATTTTCTTGACTCATCTATTGTCAACCCATATATCACTTTCGATAGCTAGGTGGTCTTTTGGAAAACATCAACACTTCAGTGGTCTTTTGGTCTTTTTTACACGTGCTCCCAAAAGATTAGGTTTTTAGATATATATTTTTGCATGCTCGATGGGACCCATGTCTCTTTTCTCATCTTAAATATAAGTTAAAAGTCGATATTTTCTATAAAAAAAGTGTGCATAGTCATCTCTGTTGCTCGCAATGTTGTCTACACAAACATTTTGTTGTCGATGCATTTTGGCATCTACATATTTTGGTGTATGCACCTTCCCCCACCCAAGTGAAATTTTCTTTAAAATTTACATGTTTTGTCATCTACAAATTTCATCTACATTGATTCTTCATCTTTAATTGGTTTAGCTAAACTAAGGTTTTTCTAGTTTTAATTTATTTCCCACCATTTAGATAGCATCTATTCTTGGGTTTTTGACAATAGTTGGTATTTTCATAGTAAAAACCTAGAAAAATCATTGTTTTATTACATTTGCTTGTTATGTTAAACTTGTCATCTAACTCTGTCATCAGTGCAATACTAGAGCATCGTCTGAGTGTTTTGAGGTCTACATTTTTTGCCATCTCTGTTCATTTGTATGCGAACAAGATAAGTATCATGTAGAACCATTTAATTCAGTACTCTATCATGTGCATTCTATCATTTGCAAAGTTTGGCATCTGTGACAATATTATGTTGTCTACACAGTTTCTACAAGTTGAATGATTTACTCATGTTTTTTAATACTCTATTCTTTTGGTTACCTCACTCATAGAGATTATTGATCTAGTTTATTATAGGAAGCGGCTTTGGAGGATTGTAGACTTAGAAAATAGAATGAACATACATTGTTAATCACTCATATATGAATGGATTTTGCTAATAAATTTATAATTGAAACAAACTCTTAAATGTGCTTAAGGATAAAAAAAAATTATCCTATTCAGTGGTAAAATGGAAGCACTTTAATAAGATATAGGTCTCCACTTTACAGGATCACTAAACCATTTAAATATGTGTGTGAGGGAAAGGGGGGAATTTTCAAGTATGATTCCACTTATGATCCAAATTAGATTAGCTAAAACCCAAAAGAACAAGGGACCTAATACTAAATTTGAATTATAAAGAAGAATACAATATAAGGAAATGTACTCTCTTTGGCCCTTAACAAGATAATGTGAATGTGAAATTGAACTAATTGCTTAGATAATTTAAATTTAAATGCTATGTAAACACAATTAGCCCAATTAAGATATATATCTAGGGTAAAGATATGAAAGAAAATAAAATATAAATTGTTAGAAACTATATTTGGAGCAATGTCTATGTTGTCATTTATGTTAAACCTATTGGTAAGACAAAGTGTCAAACCTAGTGAAGAGACATTTTAGTAATAGTGTAGAGTGATATATTATTTCATTGATGAAGAGGATTTAAAAAGAAGAGATTATGAGATGACCTAGTGAAAGGTTGAGTTGAGATGTATTAAGTATCATGGAAATAAAATGGGCACTTGATAAGTTAATCCTTGATAGGATAATGTGGTGTTCAATCAATTAATGAAGAAAAGAATACACTTGGATAAAGCTGAGTTGAAACAAGTCAAAAGGATAAGCTTGACTGAGTATCAGTATTGCACGATCAATGAAGAAGTTGAGTCAGAAGATTAAGAAACTTATGTAAAAGCCAAACAAAATAGTTATAGCCTATTGTTAGTTATTTCTAAAAAAATGTATGAAGAAGTGTTATAGCAACCAAGCATAGTATTGACTAAGAAATATTGTTGATGCTAAGTGAGATAGTATTGTGTATGCCAAGCTATACAAAGATGATCGAGCTAAATAACAAAAGGATCATTAAGTGACAACAAAAGTTATAATTTGAGAAAGATTTGATTTTGAGGCTGACACAATTTGAATTTTGAATTTTTCAAAGCACATGGAAGATAAGGATTGAATTGTTGGCATATTTAATGTAGGAAGAGAATTTTTTATGTGATCAAAGGCAAGGATTTGATCAGAAGTTTCTAAACGAAGAAGGAGAACAAAATATGGAAGGATTCATTGAATCTTATCTAACCCTAAGATCAACAGTAATGTTTAAGCGACAAAAGATCAAAATTACCTTTTTAAGGAGTTATAAGGAATGAATTTTAAGGTTGGTTCATTGTTAATTGGTGGTATTAAGGAGAAGTTGTGAAGACTAGAATAATGGAGGTAAAGTGTAAAGAGTTTGTGAAGAGTGATTGCTTGAGGAGGTGCCAAGCAAATTAGTAATGAAGATGACAATGAAGGCCAAACAATGAACTAGCCTATGAGAAAATGGAGATCTTAATTTGCAAAGTGATTTTTATTTTACATATCAAACCTATTTTTACATTCTAACCATTGTATCGATCAAAATCATTTAATCAAAGTTGACCATTAACAATCATTTTGCAAATCCTTTAATCAAGGTGACATTATAATGGAATGATCCAAAGTCCTCTAACAAGGTCACTCCTAACAAGGTGATTAAATCCATTGACAAGATCACATTTAATAGTGTGTTGTATAATGTTTAATAGGGTTGGCTCTTAACCAAGCTCACTTTAGAAGAGTGAAAATTTGGTAGCTTGCTACTTGGTGGTTTTTTCCAAATTGCTTCCATGTTAAATGTTGGTGTCAAAGTGGTATTTTTTGTGGATTTTATTGTTATGCATGTTATATTTTATAGTATATTATTTACTGGCAGTCAACACATCTAGAGATAGAGAGTTAAATATTTACATGAAATGTTAAATTGTTGATGATATGCTATAGATACCAAGAGGGCTTCTAATATTGATTAATATATTTAAAGTTATTAAAGTTGATTTGGTACATCTAGACTGAAGGATAACTAATTCAGCCCTCCCCCTCCTCCTTAGTTATTCTAAATCATTATAGCAATTGGTATTAGAGCTTTGGTGCTTGCAAGGAAAGTTTGAAGCATTCAAGCCAAAGTTCAAGATGTACGAGAGAGAGAGAGAGAGATGCCTAATCTAAACAAGGAGAACTTCCTAGTATGGAAAAGGGCAATGAGATTGCACTTATCTGGCATTGGAGATTCTAGACCTTAATACTTGGACAATGAGGACATTGAGATACCTAGACCCATGCAGTTGAACAAATGAAAGAGAAGCAGGAGCACAACAAAATGATGATTGAACTTCCAATAGCGCTTAGTTATGAAAAATTTGATGATGTGAAGGAATTCACCACTACAAAGAAAATGTGGGACAGGTTGGCAAAAATCCATGGGGGAGAAAAGAATGTGTTTAGAGCTATAGTGTAAATGTTAAGAGGAAATTTTGATGACATGAGAATGAAAGAAGGTGAGAATGTTACATAAAATTGTGGCAAAATCAAAGAAGTGGTGAATACTATTAGAGGAGTTGGAGGACAAAAATATGATGAGACTGTGATAAGTAAGGTATTGAGGACTTTACTTCCTATTAGAGAATCTACAATTCAGAACTGAGGTGTGCACTTGGTAATGATCTAATCTTGGATAGTCTGATTGGTAGAATTACTACATTTGAATTATCAAATTTTGATAATTATTTCCCTACCAGTGAATTTGCATTCAAAGCACAATTAACCCTTGATGGATATAAGAAAAAGAAGAAAAGAAAGCATATAAAAAGTGATAGTGGATCTGATGATGGCCTTGATGAGCTTGAAGAATTGTTGGTAAGAAGACTTTGTAGAGGAAATGAAAAATATGAAGGTAAGTTTCCTATTTGTTTTACATGTAACAAACTTGGTCATATTGTTGCTAGATGTCCTAACAAAGATGAAAAAGAGGAAAGGAAAGATTTCTAGTACAAAGAAAGAAGAGATGATAGAGACAAAAAAGGAAACTAAGATAAAAGAGACAACAAAGAAAAAAGGTAAGAAAACTTTCTATATTGTTTAAGACGATGGTTTTGACAGTAATTCTGATGATCATGATGAAGAAGTTGCTTATCTTGCAATAAAAGATCATTTTGATGAAGATGAGAAAATTGCTTTGATGTCACATGTGATTAAGAATCGATGGATAATTGATAATGATTTCTCACATCATATGACTGGTGATACAAGTAAGTTTGATAAGCTAGAACATCATAATGGGAGTAGTGTTAAGTTTTGAGATGATACACTATGTTATGTGCAAGGTAAAGGATCAATTAAAATGAATGAAAAGATCAAATATGACAATGTATATTGGGTTGATGGTTTGAAATATAACTTGCTAACTATGGAATAGTTGATAAGTTTAGGCTACAGAGTTGATTTCCAGAACAAGAAGACAAATATTTATGATGCTACTGGTGAACTAGTTGGAAGCTGATAGAAAACAAGAGGTAACTTATTCTATCTAGACCCATATGAAGCTACTTGTCTATTTGCACAATGTGAAGATGTTTGGTTGTGGCTTATTAATATCAAATTGGCTTTGACATATGAGTGATAATATACTTAAGTTATTTACTTAGTTCATGCCAAACAAGTAATACATGTCAAGCATAAGTTGTCAGATAGTATATGTTGAGCAAGAGATACTTAGTATGTGTCAAGTAACTAGTAAGTGCCAAGTTACTCAAGTGTCAAGCCAGATAGTATGTGCCAAGTTATTCAGATGATGATTCATTGAGAGGTTGAGTTATAGCATTGAAGTTGTAGTTTATGTCGAGCATTAGGGACTTCAAGTGCTAAGTAATACAATTTTGACACAATTGTTTGTAATGGCATAAACTTAAATGTAAACCATTTTTTAGTCAACTTAAGGATTGTTTTGCCATCTTAGATGATAAGAATGAATCTATATTGTGAATCCCTATGTATTACATGTAGAAAATTAGAAAAAGGGAAGGATTAAGTAGAAATATGGGTGAATCACAATCATTGATTCATACCTAACCCTAAGTCACCTAGGTCTTCTTAAGGAGGAAAAACCCTAAAAAAATTATGAATGTGTAAGGAGAAGAGAAGTTTGCATGTGCAAATAGAGCATTCATTGTGACTAAGGAGTTGTGATTTGAGATACATAGAAGAATCAGTTAGAGCATAACAGAGGAAAGGAATTAGAAGATAGCAAAGATACATCTGATTAGAAAGGATCAAGTACACATCAGGAAAGAGGTGATATATCATCTAGAAATAGAGTACTAACTGAAGGATCATTGATGAGACATTCTAACAAGTGAATCAGTTAAATATCTTAATAGAGTAGTCTTAACAGGCTATTGTAAATCCTTTAACAGAGTGCTTAATTCATTGTAAGTTAAAGTCCTTTTACTAGGCACACTTCTAATAGGGTGTTGAATTCCTTTAATAGGGTAAGATCTAACAATCCTGCAAGCCTTTAATAGGGTAGATCTTTCATAGGGTAGATCATTTTCATGATCAAAACATTGTAACCTTCATTGGATACACTTTATTACTGTAGTAGTGGAGATTTGTGGTTGTCATCCCCACCCCAATTTTACCTTCTCCTTGGAGGGTTTATGGGTAACCAAATATCTTGTGTCATACATGTGTTCAATGTTCTTATTTTCATACTATGGATGTATATTCTTAATTTGGTATTTTAGTTTATATGCATAGATTGTAAGGTGAAGTGTGGTGAATAATTTTGACGTTAAAGTTTTAAGTGTTGATTCACCCCACCCCCCTCTCAGAGTTTACTTTCCTATTGTATTTCCAACAATTGGTATCAGAGCTTAGTTCTCTAAAAGTAAAGCTTTGCAGCTTTGAGGAAAGATCTTGGAGATGGAATTCTACAAGTTGGAAAAGACTATTGAGAACCAGAAGATTGAAATACAACTTGCACTACATCCATTGAATGAAGTAAGAAATGAGTTAAGGTGATCATTGAAAAGAAGGAAAGAGATAGCTATTGAAGAGAATGACACACACTACCAAGAGATTGACACTAGTAATTTTGTTGCAGATGGAAACACAAGTGAATTTGATGCAACAGTTGGAGATCTGATGGAAAAGAATGGAACCCTAACTAAAGAGATCATAAATCTCAAGATAAAACAAGAAGTCCAATTAGTACTACTATGTGAGGTGATCGAGTTGGAAAAGAAAGTTAAAGAGGACAAAGTCATGATTGAAGATGACAAAAGAATACTAACCAACAAATTGGAAGAGAAAACGTCAGAGGTGAAAAGGATTGCTCACATGCAATTGGAAACATTGAATCAAATGATGATTGCAAATCATGAACTAAATGGAAAAGACATTGAGATCACAACACTAAAGTTACAGAATGAACAACTATGAAATGATCTAAAAAGAGAATAAATAGACCTAGTGAAGCTATCAAGTACTTTAAGCAATTAATGAGATCTCTTAGATCCAATAGTGATACTTGTCGATTAGGTTACACTAGTACTAAAGAAGGTGAATCATCCAAAAGTGGTGAAGAAAGAAGTAACAAAGGTAAGAACTCCAAACCTACTTGTCATAATTGTGGTAAGATAGGTCATACTTCCAATGTTTGTGTGAGAAAACTGCAAATCAGAATCCTATGCAGAAGTTCATGGGCCATTGCCACAAATGCAACAAATAAGGACATCAAGCATGTTACCTAGGGTTTTAAAACTCTAAGTATTATCCCTCCCAAACAATTTTTAAAAAACCTTTAAATAAAAAACGTTATAAATTATTTTATATTAAATTTAATTATTTAAATAATTAAATATTAATACATGCAAAATAATTACATATCACACTTTTTATGATCTTTTACATAATTAATTCCAATAGAATTAATTATTACTATTGTAATGTGATATTGAAAGTAAAATGATAAAAATGAAGTTGGTGGGGTAAGGTAAATGTAAAAAAAAAAATTGAAATAATTAATTCTTTAAAAAGAAGTAATTATTTTTGTGAGAAGAAGTTATAAAAGCTCTTGGGAAATTGATTAAAGTTGAAAAAGGATGTAAAAATAACTAATTCTTTTACAAGAATTAATTGTTATAATAAAGTTCCAAAGAAGATAAAAGGAGTTCAGTAAGAAGTTGCGGTGGTTGCCAAACTTCTTTGAAAATTTATTTAATGGGGGCAAATCATTTGAAAATTGGTTTTTTCTTCTTTTTGGGGTCTATAAGTTTTGAATCTATGATTGTAGAGAAGTACAATTTGTAACAGGGGAAGGGGATTTTTTTTATGTAGACTAATTCTAACAAAGGGATGGAACAATATTATTATAGTTTTGTCATGTTTATGAAATAAAGAGGAATATACGTGTGCTTGGCCCTGTGGTCTATACATTTATGTTTCTGATTTGGAAGGATATTGAGTCCTTTTAATTCTATTTTAGATGCAGTCCTATATTACTGTGTTGAATGTGATGTATGTAGTCTTGTAGTCATGTACTCACATTTTTTGCATAAATATATTTATAGCTTCTTCTCTCTCTTCTGTAATATGGAAGAGTGGTTAGGTAGTCATGTGGCTACCTATTTGTCTTTCTCTTTCTATTTAGTTTATAAATCTAGCAATCTCATTCATCGTATGTCTATAGATGAATGTCAGAAAACCTTAGTACCTTCAGGTTAAAGGTATAGGAGGGTATATCCTATCATTAAATTCATTGTAAATCTACAAATGAGGGAGTTGTAACTCTTAATTCAGAGGATAGTTATCAATCAATGATAACTGATCCAATTGCTAGTGCATTTTGTCCTTCCTAATTGAGCATGTTGAGTCCTCATTTGTGTTTCTATCTAAAGGACAAATTTTTGGTGACTCTGCTAAGGAAAGAAAGAAAAGTTCTATGCTTTCTTTCCTTTGATATCTGGAGATACCTCCCCAAGGCCAGAGGTTGGCAACTCTAACTTATTTTAGTAAAAGAAGTCCAGTGCTATGGCTTTGGTGGTAGCCCAGACATGAGGGGCTCAGATTGGACCATTTACTTTATCTCAATACTCAACCTTACCTAAAAGTTCAATGGAATATCTCCCAAAGTTTTTGGTGACACAAATCAAGACCCTAATGATCACATTAAAGCAACTACAATCACCTGTGGGATTCTTGGTGTGCAGGAAAGGAACATATTTGTCAGACTATTTGTGGGGAGTCTCATTGGAAACACTATTGATTGGTTTCAAAATTTGCATAATGGTTAACCAAATGAAAGTAATCACCTATGTGTTTTCATTGTTGCTTTACAAACTAAAATTAAGTTTTTGTTAAAGTGCCAGAGAGTGCAAACATTGCATGATGCACAAAGGGAGGCTATTAGTTTAGATAATGACATGATTCTAAGTGGAATGAAGTGTAAAGAAATTGCATAGGCAGGAATTTGTCTCTATGAACAACAAAATTATCCAAAGGTAAAGCCTAAAGTCTAGGGTATTTTTTAGTGGCTAATATTCGTCAATTGGCTATTTTTAGAAAGTTTTAGCTAATAATTTAGTAGTTAAAAATATTTATAATCACCACATTTTTATAAAATTTAGTTAAAAAAATATTTCAATAATGTAAGATTCGCCAATTAATAAAAGAAATTATTTTTTTTTTTTCCAAAAATGTAAGATTCGCCAATATTTTAATATCCTTTTCAGGAGGGGGGTTGCTTAAAGTTTACCCTAGCCTAAACAGAAAAGGCTCATTCTCAAAGCAATAAAATCAGCACCTCCTACCTCTTTTTAACAAATTCTAACAATTTTCAATGATGAAGATCTCCTAATCCCTCTTATGATTGAAAGCGCTCCCTATAGTGTAGCTATAGCCTACCATCTACATGTTGATTACGATGATGAATATGCCTCACAGTCAACTAACTCAATGATTGACTTTGATATATCTCCCATTGAATAGAGCATGGAGGGTGAAAGATCGAATGAAAACTTATTAGGAGATTTTCAAACTTTAGAATTTGATTCTTTTATATTTGGGACTTCCAATGCTATTTCCCCAAATAATGTTGTTCGTGAAGGCATGAAGGATCAACATACATAAGAAAAGATTGATGACAAATACTCTTCTAAAAGTATGGCTGATCACACAATGCAATATCTATCACTATGCTTGGATGGCTCTTCCTATGACCATGAAGTTGATTATGAATTATTCTTGTTTGATCTCTTGGAGACTAATGAAGCATTACTACATCCTAAAGCACCAAATGATAGCCAAGAAGCAGAAAAGGATCCATGCATTTTATGGCCCCTTGCAAATCTTTTCCCCTCTCTTTCTTTGGAAGAAATGGTGCAGAAAATTATAATGGAAAAATCACATGGGCAATCCAAAAATTGAAGGACTCGAGGTATGGAAAAAGTAGTTGACATTCCATCTATCTTTCTAAAAGATAATATTAATTTGAAAATTGTGGAAGAAAATATTAAATCTATATTTATTTTCCCTCCTCTACATTCATTTTCCATACATGATTTAATGATCCAATTGGCCATATTGCTCATTTGTGTGCAAAACATTCTTCTATTCTACCAAGAATTGATTCGAAAAGGCTCATATTTTTTCCAGCCTGTAAATGGTCACATTTAGTTTTTAGTTTGTTTCTATTTTTTTTTGCATGTTGTTTCCCCTCCAATAAAGTTGCATCATCTTTTAATTCTTCCTTTCCCTTGAGTAAATCCATTTTCTAAAAAATTTCAAAAATAAAGGCCATTATGAATTGACTGGCAACACGCCATACCCACCCAATTGTACTATCCAAGTTCAAATTTAAGGCTCAATTTTTACATCTCAACATGCAATTTCAAAGCTCAATTTAGAGTTCAAAGATTCAGATACATAGTTTGAGCTTCATATTCAAGTTCAAGTTTAGATTTTGATATGCAGATATTAATTCAAATATCTATGGAAAATAAGGAAATATTGTGAGTAGCATTATAACTATGAGAGATTCAAATTTTGTTCTGCATTGTAGCTAGTCATCCGTAATATGCAGGCAATACATTTTGAAGCATGCCTTGTAGTTTGAGATTTTATGAATAATATTGTGCCTGGGGTGCTTGGACCATGTGAGATTTTTGAAGAAAATCAATTGGAAACAATTCATGCAATGTATTCATAAGTGCCCATGCTTCCATATATTTTGGATGCCACACTTAGTTTGGGAACAGTTATGCAAGAAATTTGCAACAAGAGCATACATTATTGTATACAGTTTACTGCCCTCATAATTTCTAACATGCACTGATAGCTGAAGCCAAGGAAGATTTAAATGAAATTTACTGACTGGATGCTACTAAATTCTTTTAAAAGAAGTTGGAAATTCCTCTATTATGTTGAAAAGTACTTTATTCATGGTGGCACGATAAAAATGGGAACTCTAATTTGGTTTATAAAGTATGAGATGAAGAGAAAATATGGTGGAAGTGTAAGCCTCTAATAAAGGTTGCATGATAGTTGAAGAGTTGATGCCTTTGAATGCAATCTCATGACATTCTTGATAGACATCTTCAATGTGAAGTCCTCTTCAACTATGCAACAAGATGATGACAGATTTTATCCTTGATATTGGATTACAAAATCTGTCAAGGATGCCACCAACACAGTCCCAATGATTCATGATGCCCATGGATGATGTTTTGGGGAAGTAGCCAATGATTCTTATGGCTCTCATGTAAGTTACAGTGGTTTAGTTGAACACACTCACTAAATTTTTTTTTATGGAAGAAGCAATACCTTATTCATTTTCAGTACAAATGAGCTTCTTAAAAATGCCCACTTGTACTTGTTGCTTCTATTTATTTTTTATTTAGTGAGTGAAAACTCTTAACATCATGAGAGAATCTGACATTCAAAGTTCTTCAATCTATCATCTATAATCTATCACAATGTATGGTGAATGGGACATGCTTCTGTACAGCAATGGATGACACTACATTAGAGCTTGAGGAACTAGTAATCACTCCAAATGCAAAGAAACCTCAACAGGCTTGCAAGTTGGGAAGATGTTATTTCGTAGTTGATGATGTTGTGGACTAAAGTCATGGGTTGAGGACTTTTGAAGGATCCTCTTCTATTAGAGATCAAAAGGAGGCTTCTTTTGAAAGAACTATAATATTTGTAGATGCCATGCAGTCAGGAATGGCTAATTTTGAAATGTATCTAGAATTTTGAAATGAAATGTCTTAAAATGGAGTTTGAAATGGAAAAGCATGGTGCACATGTAGAACATGAGCCAACCAAATTAGGCTAGCACTAGATTGATGCCACAGATTCTCAAGTTTCATTGAGGTGTTCACTCTTCCAAAAGCTTATACAATCCAAGATGACAAGCAGCAACATAGACTTTGTACCACCAATGGATATGTGGTGGCTATAATTTTTGTAATGGTTCTAACTCAAGAAAGATTGCAAATATATTTTTTAATGGGCTTTCTTTTGATGAGAATTTAGGTTGAACTGGGTAACCCTTAGCATCATAAGTATGAAAAATGAATAAGAATAGTGTAATAGTTGTTGTACAGCCACTAAACATATATTTCTATTTTTATAATAGTGGCAAACAATACAAAAATACTTGCTATTATTATAAATGACTCTCATACATCCAATATTCAAGACCTTACTCTTGTATAGAAACAATTTTTGCAAAGGGTAAAGAATGAATGGGAAGCTGTTAGCAATAAAGAGAATGGTCAATATTAGTCTAGAACATCAGAACTGGAGAAATCACATGAGTGATTACTTCTACAATTGTTCAAGAAGTTGCAGTAGATAGAGATGTGTTGAAGTTAGAAAGCTCTTGAAGACACTAATGATTGTGTTCAAGCTCCAACCTTGTAACCAAGATGATGGCTTTTAGTATTCAAGATAAATGACCCTATAGAGATTATGGAGTTCTTTGCATCTTGACATAGAATGTAGCCCCTAGAGAGAGCCACTATTACTTAGGGTTTTGAAACCCTAAATATTATCCCTCCAAAATAATTAAAATTTTAAAAAAACCTTTAAATCAAAAACATTATAAATTATTTTGTATTATATTTAATTATTTAAATAATTAAATATTAATACGTGCAAAATAATTACATATCACACTTTTTTTATGATCTTTTACATAAATAATTCCAAAAAAATTAATTATTGCTCTTGTAATGTGATATTGAAAGTAAAATGATAAATGAAGTTGGTGGGGTAAGGTAAATGTAAAAAAAGAATTTGAAATAATTAATTCTTTAGAAAGAATTAATTATTTTTGTGAAATGAAGTTGTAAAAGCTCTTGGGCAATTGATTAAAGTTGAAAAAGGATGTAAAAATAATTAATTATTTTATAAGAATTAATTGTTATAATAAAGTGTCGGAGAAGATAAAAGGAGTTTGGTAAGAAGTTGTGGTGGTTTCCAAACTTCTTTGAAAAATTATTTAATGGGGGCAAATCATTTGAAAAGGGGTTTTTTCTTCTTTTTAAGGTCTATAAGTTTTGAAGCTATGACTGTAGAGAAGGAGTACAATTTGTAATAGGGGAAGGAGATTTATTTTATGCAGATTGATTGTAATAAAGGGATGGAACAATACTATTATTTTTTTGTCATGTTTTTGAAATAAAGAGGAATATATGTATGCTTGGCCCTGTAGTCTATACATTTATATTTCTAATTTGGAAGGATACTAAGTCCTTTTATTTTTATTTTAGATGCAGTCTTGTATCACTATGTTGAATGTGATGTATGTAGTCTTATGGTCATGTACTCATGATTTTTGCATAAAGATATTCATAGCTTCTTCTCTCTCTCTTTTGTAATATGGAAGATTGGTTAGGTAGTCATGTGGCTACTTATCCATCTTTCTCTTTCTATTTAGTTTATAAATCTAGCAATCGCATTCATCCTATGTCTATAGATGAATGTCAGAAAACCTTAGTGGCTTTAGGTTAAAGGTATATCCTATCATTAAATTCATTGTAAATCAGTAAATGAGGGATTTGTACTTCTTAATTTAGATAATATTTATCAATCAATGAAAATTGATCCAACTATTAGTGCATTTTGTCCTTCCTAATTGAGCATGTTGAGTCCTCGTTTGTGTTTCTATCTGAAGGACAAATCTGTTCACTAACAAGGCACATGAATACAGAACCAAAACCATAAGCACACAAAGATTTGAAGGATATTGCTATAACTATCAAAAGTATGGACATGGAGCATATGAGTGCAGATCCAAGCCTAAATGGTCATCAAACAAGCAGACAAAGGTAAAGCACAATGGAAACTCTTATAATTGGGATTAGAATACTAGGAATAGTTGTCATTATTGTCAAGAGTATGGACATGTTGCTGAAAATTGCATAAGAACACATTTCAGAAGTGGCTACAAAAGATGGTTGAGTCAAACTACATGTTTTATCTATTTAAAGACTAGTCACATAAGTAGGAATTGTCCAACAAGGTCAAAGGCATTGAGTAGTGAGTTCAACAAAGACAAAGGAAAGGAAGATGTTGAAAATGTAAGAGATGAGATGAACAAGACATGGAAAAGAAAGGAAGATTGCAGTACATCAAGTTCAGATGGGATCACTTCACCCAATAGGTTAGGTGATCACACCACCTCCAATTAAGAAATCAAGAGGTGTGTGTGGGACTATATTTAAAAGACATACTATAGATTAGTTCCAAGGATTTAGTTCTAAAAAGATTATATTTTCATGGAGAAAGATGCAAAGTGTTGTTAAGAATCTAGAAGAAATCTTTAAATTTTGTCATTTTTCATGTTACTGTCAAGTATGAAGAGTTTCACTTTAGCTACCAAGGGAAATGTTAGTTGATGTCAAGCTATCACAAGTGATATTGTTGTCTAAGTGCATTTTTCGAGCATGAGGAAAGCTTCATGGAAGCTAAGTGAGTTGAAATTTCTATTGAAGACAATCTTATAGTTGTGTAAGCACTGAGCATTAAATGCAAGGTTTTAAGGTCTATATGATCAATTTCTACTCGTTTGACATCATTCAAATTTGAATAAGAGCATGAAGAGTTGAAGGTGAATTAAAGAGATCATTCCAAGAGTTTACAAACAGGATTCAAAAATTTCTTGACACCATCTCAACAAATTTACAAAGGTATTTATCGTGTCCTAAGCTATGCAATTTGAATTTTTGTAAACCCTAGGTTTTCATAACAGCATCTAGTTCATTAGCTATTAAGGTTTAAAATGGTAAGGAAGTTTTGAATGTACAATTGATAAGCAATTAAATCAAACAACCAAACTTTAGAGTTATTCCTTATATTTCTTACAAGCAAGATCCATCTAGTGCATTATCGATGATACCACCACAAGTTTTAATGATTCAAGATGTGAGATGGTGCTACACATGCAAGGTGGGTAGCATAGGTGACATGGAGATTAGAGAAGCTTATGGGAAACTATGTGAAAATGGAGTATTGAAAGATGATTTCAAAGTTGTAGAGAGAAGGGCTAACCTATGCCCTAGATTTCCCCAACGTCTTCAAAACATAATGGATAAAGATAGTTCCTAGCAGAATTCATGATAATTCTATATGGTCAGAGAATGAACCAATGAAGATCACAAAGAAGATTATACATAGAGTAATAGGGTATCCAACCCTAGATTGGCCTAAAACCATGAGGAGTGAAGCAAAGGAAGTTTATGAGAAGAATATAGGGGCAGTGTGGAACAAAAGAGGAATGACAATTGACACTATCTCAGATCCCCTAATTTCTTTTTCAGTAAGGATTATAGCACACAAATTTGATCAATCCAGTAGGCTCAACAATGTACCTTATATTTCTATTGACATGGGCTAAAAGATGGTTAAGAAGGATCATACTTATGACCTTTCCAAGTTGTAGTTGCAATAATTGACCAAAAAAATGGGAGCAATAAGGAAGACCAAGAGTGCACAATGCAAATTTGGTTCAATTCTTGTATGTATATTCTTCTATGTATAGAATACATTTCCTGCTTTTGGTAAAGTTGCATGGAAGACAAATAGATCTATTGTAGTGAAAATAGGTGAGTTTATTGAGAAACTTGGAGAGAATTTTGAGTCTTTAATGACTAACTACTTTGAAGATTTTAAGCAGATAATGAAAAAAAGACAAAGGATACTAGTTTCACTAGTTGAAAAACATTGCAACAATGTTTTCTTTCTACTTGACAATGATTTCACTCACTGTAGTCCCAAAAGTAATATAGCTAAGACCACTAGGTTATGAGATTAATGTGGATGAAGCCTCTACAACTATTACAACATTACTTGTAGAAGAAATAGATAACAAGGCTACAACCTTTGGAAATTATGATGTGGCTAAATCTAAAATTATAATGGATTTAAAGACTACCTCAGTTATGAGAAAGAAGAATGGTGCAAGGGCACCTAAGCCACCCTAGGAACACAAGGACAACTAGAGGATTCTAAGCATGAAGACAACTCAATCAACTAGGAAGTTCTAAAGCCTATCATGGCATCAAATATGCAAAAGATGTAATTCCTAGGTCTTGTAAGTCCAAAAAGGGTAAATTGAGAATATGGATGTAATAGGGATTGAATTAAGTTTTTTTTTTCTTTAGGAATGCTTAATAATACTATTTTATTCTTTTGGCAAGGTTGGAACATTCAAAATGTCCTTAAAATGTCAAATTTGTAAAGTTGTAAATTCAAATTTTGAATTGTGATGATTAGTTGACTTTAGGAGGGAAAAGGAGTTTATTTGTGTTTTAACCTTTTAACGACTCTTATACCAACCAAGGTTGTTTGGGAAGGTTGTAGGGAAGTTATAAATAAGATATAGAATCTCATTGTTCGGGCAGGAAGTGAATAGTGTAGATTGCATTCTGAAATTAATGAAGAAACCCTCTATTTTGGCAACTTTGATTAGTTTGGTTCATTGTTCTTGTTGTTTGTGAGAGTGAACTGACTTTGGATGGAACAAGGACATTGGTATATGGTCCAAAATTCTATTTCATTCTTTGATTGAGGATTCATACAAGTGTTTGTATTCCTTGTTGCTGACTATCATAAATTATCCAGATTTAATAAATAATTTTGACAAGCTATATGAGAAATGGGCATTCCATGGATGTGAAGACTTGATTCTCATGGAATGGATCTATTTTAACAAATACCATAATATACTAACCTTCTAATATACATTTTATGAGGAAGAAGTTAAGGTTATTGGCGATCACCATACTAATTGCTAGTGTTTTGCGTTGAAAGTTGCTGATAATTTACAGCAGCAGCATATTTGCCTTAAGGAGAGGTTATTTTTATGTTTAATTATGCATATACATGTTGAATACAAGGTTTTCCATCCATTATTTTTTGTAGAAAGCATTAGGAGAGTGTAGATTGGAGAAGCCCTAGTTTTTTAGGGTTTTGAAGCCTAATTTGGGGCTTTTGCACTTGTAGTACCAAGAAACTAAAATTGATTGTGGATTCCCTAAATTCATCCCATTTTATGAGACTGTTGAGAGTCTTGAACTTTGGAAGTAAGTGTGAGACACAATTGCTTTGTAAATCCACTATTTTGGAAGCCTAGATTGTTGATCAAGCGCTAAAATAGAGATAGTCTTCCAAAGTAACCCCATCTACACTTTTGGCATTTCAAAGTACTCCATAAAAGGTATTTGAAAAGTTAATTTTTTGGCTTGGTTTTTTGGAAGTTTTCAGGGTTATCCATTTTAAAATATTGTTAGAGACCTAATTGGTAGGGCTATTAGGCCTAATTTGTGCATTTTTTAATTTATGACCACAAAGTGTTTTTGGAAGGGAAGAACCATTTGAGTCATCTTATATTGATATTTTAAGACTATCCAAATCACCTTGGAATAGGGTATAGGTCTTGGGTAACCATTTAGGTGTTCTGAGGCATTATAGGTCTTTGTATTGTATTGAAACTTGTGAATCTTTGCAATTTCATTACTCTTTCTTGTTGGACCTTCATCCCACCACCATCCATTGCATCAAAGAATAAAATGGTCAAGAAACTCAGGAGAAATTTGATGAGGGGTAAGAAGAAGAAGATGATGATGATGATAATGAAGGTGAAGATGTATCTACCCAAGCACCATGGGCTATTACTCAAGGTCAAGGTGAAGACCAAGAAGAAGAGGTAGAAATTGAAGAAGGTGTCGAGGGAGAAGAAGCTAGTGAAGCACTTATAGCCACTAAGAAAAAGAAGAGAAAATTTGAGACTCTAGTAGTAAGAAAGAAAAAGAAGGTTGCAAAACCCACACAACCTAAGCCTATAATTCCTACTACTAGAGCAAGCACAAGAGCTACTACTAAAAATGCTCAAGAAGTAGAAAATCCAAAAGAGAAGAGACCTAGATCAACTAGTAAAGAAGAAGAGTTTGAGAAGAGACCAAGGAGAAAGTATATAGATCCAACTGAATCTAGTGAAGAGAGGACAAAATTTGAGGACAACAACCAATTCAAAGTGGTAAGTCATAGTCCTTCCTCAAATTTAGACAATATATATGAAAACATAAAGAATAATATTGACTTATCTGGTTTCACACATATTGAGTTTGATAAACTTGGAAAAATTGAGATGAACCAAGTAGAGAACTTAGTATATGCCATGATGGAGACATTCAAATAGACTCTGATTGAGATTATCAACTCATTACCAAAAGATCTATATGACAGAGTTGAGCAAAAGTGGCAATATAGTCTGAATATAGAAAGACAAATCAGAGAGACTGCACTTGCACAAATGATACCAGAATTGGATAGGGAAACAATGAAAAAGGAAATAAAGAAGCACACAGGGAAATCTACACCTAAATGCAAAGCATTTAGCATATTGCAGAATAATATTGAGGATGTTATATAGAAGACCACCCAGTTGTGGAAGTTATTATATGGTTTGACATCACCCAAGGAAATAGGGCAAACACCTATCAAGGTAGGTGAGGACAAATATGAAAAACAACAAGTAATTGAGGTTACCAAAGAAGACATTGAAAAAGATACATTTATGGAAGGTACTAAAATGAACATAGACACACAGGCACCTGCTGAGGTTGAGCAGTAGACAGAATAGAGTGTACTAGATACACTAGTGTTGAGTGTCAATCATCAACATGAGTTGAATATAGACACTAATACTATAAATATTAAGGATGTTTCTAATACTATCACTTAGAACATCAAACCCCTTACAAAGGAAGACTTGAAGAAGATACTAATAGGATATACTACCTAGGCAAAACTTTATGAAAATCCTATACTGGTAAGTGTTGATGAGATTGAGATGGCAGACAAGGCATCTGCAAGGGAGGAAATTTAGATACAAGAGACATCTACAGCCCCTCCTCAATCCACCATAGTACAAGCTACATTACCTATTGTAGTATATCAAAGGAAGGAGATAGCAACTTCTACTATCAATACATTGGTACAAAGTGCTCCAGTTGTTTTGATGTGAAACCTAATTAGACTCGGAGGTTTATTCGATGTATTTTTCTCCCCATATTATTTCTACAGGGGTTTGGAGGTAGCACCCCCAAGACGGGGTGAAGGGGTAGCACCCCTGCGGGGTCTTGGGGTAACGCCCCAAGTGCCAAAAATGACCTTATATTGTAAAAGGTGTCTGCTACTATTTTTCTATTATTCTAGCCCTAATTTTGTAACTAATAAAAAGCTTGTATAAAAAGGCTTAGGGTTAGGGATTTTCATAATGTGTGATGCAAAAGTTGGTTCTTGTGGCGGTATGGAGCTATAAGGGATTACAGATTGTAATCAAGTTATAATCACTAGATAATAATAATATTGGACTTTCTGTTGGGGACATAGCCCAAGGATTGGGTGAACAATGTTAAATCTTGGTGTCTTGTGTTCCCTTTTGTGTGATCTATTATTTTTTGATATTTTAATATTTACATGTAACTGTTATTTTTGTCTGAGGTTAATCCTAACTAGTGGTATTAGAGCTAGATGGTCTTCATTTTTTTTCTTTTAGAAATTCTCTATAGGAAGGTCTCATGGTTAAGTGGGAGTGATGGCAGATGAGGGTAAGTTGAGGGTTGACAATTTTAATGGACAAAACTTTCAGTCATGGAAGATAAAAATGGAGGACTATCTCTATCAAAAGGGTTTATGGAAGCCATTAAAAGTAAAAACTAAAATCCAGGGAACTATGACAAATGAGGAATGGGAGATTTTAGACAGAAAGGCACTTAGAAGCATTCAGTTACACTTGGCACCATCAGTGAGATTTAACATTACAAAAGTGAAGACTATGGAAGAGTTGATGGAATCCTAGCGAAATTGTATGAAAAGCCCTCTGCTTCAAATAAGGTATTTCTCATGAAGCATTTATTTAATATGAAAATGGAAAAACATGGATCTGTTATAGATCATTTAAATCAGTTTAATACTATTACTAGTCAGTTATCTTTTATCGGTATTAATTTTAATGAAGAAATAAGGGTTCTCTTGATTTTGTGTTCTTTGCCTGAAAGATGGAATGGCTTGGTAATGGTTGTGAGTAATTTTGTTTCTAGATCTAATACCCTAAAATATGATGATGTGATTGGTGTTATTTTGAGTGAGGAAACTCATAGGAAATCCTCCAGTGGATCTGCATTAGGAAGTGCTTTGAATGCACAAAGCAGAGGCAGAACAACTGAGAGAGGAAATAATTCTAGAAATCATGGGAAATCAAGAGGAAAGTCAAAGGGGAAGACATCTCAATCTAGAGAACCGAGAGATTGTCGGTACTATGGTAAAACATGACATAAGAAGAAATATTGTTAGACTCAAAAGAAAAATGAAGGAAATAAACCAAAAGGGAATAAGGAGGCAAATGTGGTAAGTAAAAAATCCAAAGAGGATGCTTTGCTTCTATCTTTAGAAAGTATTGATGATTCATGAGTTTTAGATTCTTGTGCTTCGTTTCATGTTGCACCTCATAGAGGTTATTTTATTGATAATGTCCAAGGGGATTTTGGGCTTGTTTATTTGGGGGATAATGAACCCTATCAAATTTTTGGAAAGGGAAAAGTTAAGATTAAGTTGCAGAATGGGAATCATTGGCCACTACATGAGGTAAGACATGTTCCAAGCCTAAGTAGGAATTTAATTTCAGTAGGGAAACTTGGTGATGAGGATTATGTTGTTACTTTTAATGATAAAAATTGGAAGGTTCAAAAGGTTTCCTTATAGTAGAAAAAGGTGTGAAAGTAGGCACCTTATATCTTTGTACAGGTCATATTGTTCCTTCCACTTTGATTATTTCAGAGAAAAATGAATGTTATGAATGTTTAAGAACAGTTGTTGTAGTTGAGCAGGTAGAACAAATAGTTGTTGTAGATTCTAATATAGCATTGTGGCACAACAAAATTGGGCACATGAGTGAGAATGGCATGAAAGTACTTCATTCAAAACAAGTTTTACTAGGTCTGAAATGTGCTAATATGGATTTATGTGAAAGTTGTGTGTATGGAAAACAAAAGAGAGTGAGTTTTGTGAAGACCGGTAAGGAAAAGAAAAGTGAGAGGTTAGAGCTTGTGCATATAGATGTATGAGGACCAGCTTAGGTATCTTCCCTTAGTGGCTCCCATTATTATGTTACATTTATTGATGATGCAACTAGAAAGTATGGATTTATTTCCTTAGACAAAAATCTGATGTATTTCAAACTTTTAAGAAATGAAAATGCTTAGTTGAAAATGAGACTTAAAAGAAATTAAAATATTTCAAATCTGATAATAGTGGTGAATATTGCAGTCATAAATTTGAAGATTATTGCTCCACTAATGATATACATAGACTAAAAATTATTCCAAGGACTCCACAAGAAAATGGAGTGGCTAAATGTATGAACAGGACTATAATGGAGCATGCAATTAAGAAGCATGAGGTTGCATGCAAGGTTGCCCTTAAACATGTGGGAAAAGGATGTCAATATTACTATATATTTGATTAATAGAGGTCCCTCTACTCCTTTAGGTTGTGGTATTCCAGAGAAAGCATGGACTGGTAAGAAGGTGAGTTATTCTTTTCTCAAAACCTTTAGTTTCTCATATAGATTCAGAAAATAGAACCAAGATGAAAGTTAAGTCAAAGAAATGTGTATTTGTTGGATATGGCAGTAATGAATTTGGTTATAGGCTTTGGGATTTTGAAAATCATAAAATTCCAAGAAACAAAGATATCATATTCAATGAGAAAGTGTTGTACAACGATATGTTGCAATAACATGAGAAGAAAAAATATGATTATGTAATGCTGGCTAATACTCCAAAAGTTGATGTTCCAACAATTCCTCATGATCTACAACAATGGAAACAATAAATACTACACACACCAGTGAATGTTAGATGAGTAACAAAGCTAAGTAGACCTCCAGAACAATTTTTTCCTTCCTTGTATTCTATTTTACTTACTAATGCTAGTGAACCTAAATGTTATGATGAAGCTATTAGATGGATACAAAGATTCAGTGGGAGTCTACAATGAAAGAAGAAATAGACTTTTTGCTAAAAAATAAGACATGAGATTTATGCAAGTTGCCTACAAGTAAAAGGGATTTACAAAATAAATGGGTTTATAGGTTAAAAGAAGAGGATGGAGGAAAGAAAATATTTAAATCTAGGTTAGTTGTAAAAGGATTTAGACAAAAAAAGGGCATTGATTTTGATGAGATATTTTCTCTTGTTGTTAAAATGTCCTCTATTCACACTATTTTAAGTATTTTGGCTACTAAAGATTTACATTTGGAGCAACTTGATGTTAAAACAACCTTTCTTCATGGTTTTTTTGGTAAAGAGATATATATGGCATAGCCACAGGGATTTGAGGTCAAAGGTAAGGAGAACTTAGTGTGCAAATTGAAGAAAATTTTATATGGTTTGAAGCAAGCACCTTAGCAATGGTATCTAAAATTTGACAGTTTTATGCATGAGCATGGATATAGCAGGTGTCACTCAAATCATTGTGCTTATTTTAAGAGGTTGGGTGATGATGGCTACATTGTTTTATGTGTATATGTTGATTATATGCTTGTAGCTAGGCCTAACATGGATCACATTAAGGGGTTAAAAGAATAGTTATCACATTCATTTGCTATGAAGGATTTGGGGGTAGCAAAAGAAATCCTTGATATGAATATTTGCAAAGATAGGAAGAATAAGAAATTGAAATTATCTCAAGCTAATTATATTGAGAATGTGTTGCAATGTTTCTCTATGGAGAATGCTAAAGCTATCAGCACACCTTTACCTAATCATTTGAAGTTAACTAAGGATATGTGTCCCAAGAAACAAGAAGAGGAGGAGAAGATGTCTAAGGTACCTTATGCTTCAACTATAGGAAGCTTGATATATGGTATGGTATGTACAAGGCTAGAGTTGTTAGAAAGTATATAAGTCATCTAGGAATTGAGCATTGGAATGTAGTTAAATGGATTCTCAGATATTTGAGAGGAACAACCAATAAGTGTCTACATTTTAAGGGTTTTAGTACTGATTTACATGGATATGTTGACTCAAATTTGGCAGGGGATATGGATACCAAGTGAAGTATTATAGGTTATGTATTTACTGTTGGTGGAGCCACAGTGAGTTGGGTTTCTAGGTTGTAGAAGGTTACTGCTTTGTCAACTATAGAAGTAGAGTATGTTGCTTCTACAGAGGCAGCCAAGGAGATGATATGGATTCAATTCTTCATGGAAGAGATGGGACATCCACAAAGGGATGATTATGTGTTCACAGATAGTTAGAGTGTCATCCATCTTACAAAGAATTCAACTCTACACTCAAAGACTAAGCTCATACAGTTGTTTTACCATTTTATTCGGTCAGTTTTGGATGATGGAAAGTTAAAGTTGGAGAAGATACATATAGATGATAATCCAAAATATATGTTTACCAAGGTAGTGACAAGGGAGAAGTTAAATTCCTCTTCAACTTCAATTGGTCTTCTAGACTAAATAGAATAAAAGAATAGTAGAGTCCAAGGTGGTTTGATATTCCAGTGGGAACTACATGTTTAGCAGTTCTATGATCAATCTCCAGGTTTGATAGTCCCCAAGTGGGAGATTGTGGTGATGTGGAACCTAATCAGACTTGGAGGTTTATAAGGTGCAATTTCCTCCCCATATTATTTCTATGGGGTTTTGGGGGCAACGCCCCAAGTGCACTACCTATTGTAGTACAGGGTGGGGTCAAGGGGCAACACCCTCAAAGCCAAAAATGATCATATATTGTAAAAAATGTCACTACTATTTTTCTATTATTCTAGTCCTAATTTTGTAAGTAGCAAAAAGCTTGTATAAAAAGGCTTAGGGTTAGGGATTTTCATAATGTGTGATGCAAAAGTTGGTTCTTGTGGAGGTATTGAGATGTAAGGGATTACAGATTATAATTAGGTTGTAATCATTGGATAATAATAATATTGAACTTGTAATCACTTGATAATAATAATATTTAACTTTCTATTGGTGGACATAGCCCAGGAATTGGGTGAACCACATTAAATCTTGGTGTCTTGTGTTCTCTTCTATGTGATCTATTATTTTTTGATATTGTTTATATTTGCATGTAACTATTATTTTTTTCTAAGGTTAATCCTAACACTAGTCTCAAGCAATGAAGAGGAAAAAGAAAATGACAAGGATGGGAAATATGGAGAGCAAAAAGATGAAAACAAAGAGAATGAAGGAACACAAGCACAAATAGGATGGGATGTTACTCCTGCACCTACAACACAAGATCAAGGTGCAACTAAGAATGTCGAGCAAGCAAAGGATAGGACTAAAGAGCTAGGTTTGAGTACAAAACTTGAGGACTTTGCCAGAAACTACTACTCCTCCAAGTCAAACTCTTCATAGGTCGAGTATAGAAGTTATACCTTTACAATCATCAAGGCTGAGTCCAAGCATATCCAAGGTAGATGAAGTTACATCATTTGGTGATGTAAACTTGAATAAAGTGATTGATTTTCCAAAGTTTGATCTTGAAACTATTACTATTGAACAAATGGGCATACTACAAGATGCAATTGCAAGGAAAAATGATCAAGAACTGCTCAGAAGGGAGCATAGGAAGAAGCAAGCTTTGCTAGATATCAAGGAAATTTTTTTTGATGCATTTACCCTACTAGCACCAGAAGAAACAAATCCTATCATAGAGCAGTTAACTAGCTTAGTTGAGAAGGTTAATGATAGAGACCTAGATTCAAATATGAAATTACTTGAATGGTGTGAAAGAAAGTTTCAAAATAAGGTCAATGAAAAGATATCAAGTGCTATTGCACTATCATAGGTTGCATTAGCAACCAAAGTTGATAATGTGAAGAAGGTACTAGAGAACATTTTCTCTTTATACACCAAATTATGCAATCCAACACTTTTTACACAACAAGTTAGGAGCCACATAATAAATTTGGAGAGTCATATGCAGTCAACTAGTATAACTCTACCAAGGTATCTAGCCCAAAGTGAGAAATATTTTAGGAATCTCTTGAACTCCTAGAGTTAGTTAGCAATACTACATGTAGATGAAGCAAACATAAAGGCTAAAATGATCAGCATCTAGTCTATATTGACTTCACATATGGATATATTCCACAAGGAACTAACCTTTGTTGACACACTCATGAAGAAAAATATGCATCTTTCTACTCATGAAGGCTTAGTACACCTTGTTCCTGAGCTGGCCATCCAAATAAAATCCTTTGAGATTAGCTCACTCATAGCCATTTATTGAAGATATTCTCCATTTATTTAGTCTAGATTCACTCATTTTATTTTGCATATCATTGATCAATCAAGGGATTCAATAGTTGTATTTTGGGAGAGCACATCCACATCCCTCTAATATAAAGCACACCAACAAGGCCTCTCATGGGTGCCCTTGTTGAGTTGCTTTCAGGCTGCATGAGGACTCTAACATTTTAGTTGCATAGTTTTAAAACTCAAGTAGAATTAGTAGCTTTCCAATCTTATTTGAATATTTGAAATGCACATGCTACTAATGTTTTCTTGTTTATGAGTAATTTCGATACGTTAGGTTTTCATGTATACATTCACTGATATGTCAAAACCAATCTGAGATTAACAATCTCCCCCTTTGACACCAGTGGCAAAATACTTGGTCATGCATGAATAACCTTAAGCCTTTTAAGCATAACTTAGATAATATCCACTTACATACAAAATTTTGGAAAAACTTATGACTCATCAGTCATAACTCCCCCTAATTTAATTGTGTTGTTCTATATTTGAACCAAAATCATTCCTCCTACTGAGTAGATTTGCATAAGTTGATTTGTGTACTCTATTTTTGTCATTGACTCCCCCTTTCTCAAAAATAGTAGCTACCCCAAAAATATGATCTCACCATTTTGATACTTATGTCAAAGGGTTATACACTTATAGTGTGTTTTTCCAAAAATGTTTTATGGACCTCAAGTATAATTTTTAAAGCAGCATCCCAATTGTCACAAGCTACCTCGAATGTTCCATGGATGTGAATATGGATGAAATGTAATGGAGAAAGAACCTAACAATATCATACTACCATGAATCTAATGCAAAATCTAAAAATCCAAGTAATGCAAAAAACTACCCAAGGTTAGCTCTAAGCATAAAATCTCTAAGAACTCAAAAGTGAAACTAGCATGATAACAATGCAAATGAGGGAGATGGAGAAGTGCTTGAGACAAGGGCTCTATTTATAGGTTTGAGAGAGGCCTTGGGGAGGTGGCATTTATGTGACATCCACATAGGTTCCACAAGGGAGACACATGAATTTAAGGACAAAACCATGCAAAATTCAAAACTAGCCTTTATGATTGAGAGGCTCAAGGTTTGCTCACACATGTGTGAGCAACCTTGGGGGAAGGAGTGAGGGGACAAAGGTGTAAGAGGTGTAAGAGGTATAAAGGAATTGGAAGCTTTATTGGATCATGAGCTTCTCACACATGTGTGAACAAACACTTAGGAGCTAACGGGTGATTAGAAAGGTGTTTAGGATAATAAAGTGGGATTAAGTAGTGGGTAGGCTTAGAAGGATGAAAATGATTGGTGTAGACTAGGTTTTAGAATGGGATTAGGATTAAATTAAATAAGATTGAACTTAATCATAGGATTAAAGAATTTAATAGAATGGAGGGAATTAAATAAATTAGAATTTATTTATAAGGGGATTTACGAAGCACTATGTATTGAATAAATTTAATACATTTGAGGGGATGCATTTAAATTAAATTTAAATAAATTAGGAAAATGAACCTATTTAATTAAATAAATTTAATCAAATAAGTCGAAGAATATGGAAAAATATATTTAATTAATAAATAAATAATTATAATGTCAAAGGAAATATTAAATAAATTAATATAGTGTTTGGGACGATTTTAAGCATCTACATTTTGCCCCTCTTTGATGTGATGTCAAAATGACATTATATCAAAAAAAAGAAAATATAGGTTGCCCTAGAAAGGATAGGAGTCTTAGGAGTTATCTTGAAGCAACAATAGGGAAGGAGGGTGCCCCCTCGCGAAAATAGTGGAAAAAATAAAATTTGGGCAATTTTCGCAAAAAGGTCTTTAGAAGAAAAGAAAGGGTAGAAAAAGGCATAGATGAACATTTTGCATGACTTGGGGATAAAAAGGGGTCGACATAGCCAAGGAGAGGGTATAGGCTCAGAAAGGCACCTTGGAGGGCCTATATAAGCCTCCAAAGGGGTCAAGGAAGATTCATTTGCACACTTAGAGAGTAGAGAATCAGAGCAAAAGATGGATCCGATCAAGAGATTATAACTTGGAGAGTGCATCTGGGAGCATTAGAGGTCAGCCACGATGGGTCCACTAGAAATTCGACTATCCCTCCTTGTCAAAAAAATTAGTACACACTTAATTTTAGCATTTATGGTGCATTAAATGAGGTCAAAACTTGGTTGGGGTGGAGATGATAGTTCTTCACTCTGTCATCTTTGTAGATGACAAACTGGGGTTTGGGGCTTTGCAAAGATGACAGGATGCATCTCGTCGCCTTTGCAAATGCCCAAGGAGGGAAAGGGGGACTATAGTCAAGTTGGAGATGATGATCTTCATGTCATTGTCTCCAAATATGACATTCCTACCAGCTACATGTGGGAAACCAGTGTCTACGCAATCGTCAGAGATGCTAGATTGGCATCTCTGTGATTTGTTCTCCACTGATCCATGTCTTCATAGATCGGCATCTATGCAGATGGACATCTACGTTGATTGGCACCTACACTGATTAGGAAAAATTGACAAAATTAAAGGATGGGGATGACTGGGGGTGAACAAAGTAGGATGCTCCATGCTGAGATAGGCAAAAAGAGCATGAGATGGATGATATACTAACCATTACATGTCTATGTTGTAGATGGGGACGGTGACATTTTGATTGTGGGAGCATTACCCAATGATGATGGTTTTAGGGGACACACTCCTGATGCAAAGTGGGGTCACATGAGACTCTATAGCCTGGAGCATGTTCAGGAGTGGCCTGATCTGAGAGCACACTCAACACAGCTGTCAACACTTATAGACCAATGGCACACATTGACTTTGAGTTTCCATTTGCCTACTAGAGAGGCAACGGTCACCTTACTGGATGTGTGGTGGATTCTTTGAGTGTTGATCTACGGGAGGTATTTGAAGTATGTTATGGAGAGTGCCAATCCTTTCCTACAAGAGTGCTTTGGGCACCAATGACAACAGCTACTAATCCGAAGATCATGGTTGGGATGGAGAGAGGCACTAGAGTAGGGGTTGCCATGACTTCCCCTTTATCTAGCATCGCTTATATGGAGGATGGTGCTAAACCATGCTAGGCATGAGTTCCTAATTGGTTGGACATGAGTGCTAAGCACTCTACTATAAGATGATGGTGTAGTTTTCTATTGGGGTCAAACTATTTTGGCCAAGTTGTACCATGACCTACACATGTGTGCTTACAAGACACAATCAACTATAGGTCCAAGATTGACACTGATGATGGTGTAGTCATGGGAGCACATAGGCATTACATGCCCCATTACGAGGCATGAGAGTCAACAATTTGGAGATCCATTTGCATGTCGATATAGGCCACCTATCTAGTACACCTCCACCAAGTCAGTCAGATTTTAGAGATGTCTGGATGAGATTATCATGTTTGACTAGAACCCTTACGATGGCATGGAACAATGGGGGATGACCTTAGCCATAGTAGAAGAGGATGATAGTGAGGATCAGTGCTACCTCCAGTACACAGAGACAAACTATTGGCTCATCAATCAGACAGTGCATGTGGTTATGAGATATATGCCCTCTAGGGTGCAACGATAGTTCGAGCAGGTGTAGGATGTTGTGCCAAATAGATTTTTATATCTAGTGGTATCCTATGAGTATGGAAGATTATGGGGTTTTAGGACCACATTGAGATTAGCTTAGATCTCATGGCGAGGGATGTAGCTAGTGCCTTTGGTGCATGGATAGGACTAAGGAGACGCAGGGATGACACCTGCATATACATGGTGGTGGGTGGACCATTAGCCAGTGTGACTCATAGTACCAGGGGCACCACCAATGGTAGAGTAGGCATAAGGCAAGGGGATGGAGCTAGGGATGGGGGTAGGCAGCGGTGGTGCCACCACCAGGGTAGGGGGCATAGTAGGGTCCTTGAGGGCGCAGAGTTTGCTAGAGGAGGGTACTACCACCAGTGGGGCCACCACAAGGGCCACCTTAGTTAGAGGATGTAGATATAGTTAGGGTTGAGCATTATAGCCTCCAAATAGAGGTTTCCCATCTACAGGGTGAGGCACGAGTGGAGCAGGCGAGGGCAGATAGTGCCCAGCAGGCCTTGGCAGCATTATAGGCTGAGCTACAAGCGTAGTGAGCAAGGGAAAATAGTGCCCAGGAGGCCTTGGTAGCACTGCATGATAGGATAGATACAGGGGAGTTTAGTGATTTTACCATGCATGCTAAGACGGATGAGCTGGCTAAGCTAGACACTTTGTGGCAAGAGGTGGCCACTCGATGGGCAGAGAGGGAGACACACCAAAGACAAGTGGATGAGTACCACAGATAGCATGATATGGCCCAATATATGGTACAGCATGGGGTAGCTATGGTAGTGATGTAGGAGGCTATGATTTCCCACTGACATGAGGCATGAGCCATGCGAGAAGTGACCTACTATAGGTCCTTGTATCATGATGTCATGCCTGCAAATCATCGGTAGCTAGATTTTTGAGAGGCATCCAGTTCATGGACCACAGGGAGCTGAAAGAGGTCAGAGTAGTTAGGTAAGTAGCGTAGGCCTCCACAAGGAGGGGCAATAGGAGGAGCAGAGCCCTTATAAGTAGCTTCATGATTTACAATGAGTAGTTTTGACATAGTGATGCAAATGTAGCATTTTTTTGATGATGCATTATGCACGACATACTACATGATTCTTTTGTATACGAAATGTACACTGACACTTATTCTTTGATATATATTTATTTATTTATATGACATGATTCTATGAGTTGAGATGGATATGGATGATTATCTCTTATGCATGTGATTTCTATGATGTTGGTACTAACATTGATTTCTATGATGCATTTATGATGACTAATGTGCAGGTTCTAGGGCCATATATGAGATGTATGCATTTTTTTATTTGTAGATGTATGGATTTACTATATGCTTTATGAGATGTGTCATGATGCATATGTTACTACATGTGATGGGAAAAATGGATAGATTAATGTAATGAACAATGGGATCTAATAATGAATGACATGTCTAATGTAACAAATGTACTTAATATGAAAATGAATATATCCTAAATGAAAATTTTAGTAAAAGAAAAAGACCCTAATTATGAATGAAAAGTGAAATGATGCTAATTTAAAGTGGAAATATGAGATATGTAAATGTAATATGAATCAAATTAATGAATAGACATGTGTCAAACTTTTCATGTGTAGAAATCAAGTAGCTTAGCATAGGAGGGGGAGAATAAACAAAACCATTGTCTCAAGTAGGACGTAATGAAATCCTAGCTACATGATACTGAGGGATTCAGTTGTGTTCATATGGGAGAGAACATCCTAGTTTGATATTGCAAGAGGAGTTATGAATCAAATGCTACAATAGCATAGATGATAAGATTCCTTTGTGTGGGCTAGACTCTCAATACAATAGATGTAGGTTTCAAAGTCATGACATACATGCACTGGAGAGGTTTGGCCACACCCAAAGTCTTTTCAAGGATCTTGGTGGAAAGTGTGCTAACTCGTTGGCCCCAGTGAGCAATGCATAACCATAACTTGAAACTGTCATAGATGTGATAAAGAATCATGAAAATAGATCATATCACAAATGACACATGTAATCAGATTAAGTCATTCAAATGATACCAAGATATTGCAGGTCAAGGCACACTTGGGAGGACTATCACTGATACACAAAGATAAAATCAACAAAAGAACTTATGACCAAGTAGTCATTCAATCCATAGTTCTTGCCATGAACTTTATTTTGATGGTGAATTTTTTAAGAATGTGTAGGAAGGATGCATCTTGTAAGGAAAAAATTGATTGTTTGATTAAAATGTATTGAAATGTTTTTGATTGTTCATTGGTAATGGTTTGAAAGGAACAAGGTTCTTAAATCATTTAGTCTCAGTGTGAATTTGTGTAAGTTTGTTTGTAATCACTATTTTGATAAGCTTAGTTTAATGGGGTGAAGCTCAGTCTCATTAGATTAGATGATGAATAGAATAATTTGGATAAGATATGATTAGATGATGGATGAATTGAATTGGAATGGAAGGGGAATGCAAGAGAGCAAGTGAAAAATGTTCTCTAGAGGAAATTTTATTTAATGGAAAACTAGAAAGTTGATCAAGGTATATACAAATACATGGAAAAATGAAGCAATCGATTATGGAAATTGATTTGTATGAAATGATTAGAAGAAGGGAAGGTGATTATATAAGAGGAGAAATGAATTGATTGAATTGATGAATGTGACTAGGTTGGGACCACTGACAAGGGAGATCCAAGGAATGGTAAATGGATGAAAAGGGTGGGGATATTTGAATGGATGAATAATTTGGGGGACCAAAGGATCCAGTATAGGACAATGGGAAGCCAAGGACCATTTTTTAAAGGAGTTAAAATGTCCCATACCAAGGATATAAAAATGGAAGGAAATATGGTGGGAAATGATGTGTGGAAATGGACAAATGGTGTGAAGATTAGTGTATGGAGGAAGTGAAGGTATGTGTTCTTCCAAAGCATGTATGAACATTGTATTGTTGTGCCTCTAGTATTGATCACAACCATAGGCCTAAAAGTGGAATGAATAAATGATATGGGAAGGAGGGTATGAAATAGGGATAATGATATGAAGAGTATGGATGAAATGTGGGACATGAAATGGATGAAGTGGATGGGATAACCAATATCAAGGACATATGAAAGGAGGATGGAAGTATGTAGGCGTATGGATGGAGGATGGAATAAGTGAACATGACAAGGACTATGGGATAAAAGATATGAATAGGATGTTAAGATCAAATATGTGAAAGGAGTATGGAAGTAGATAGGGTAATGTATGGATAATGTGCAAGGGATATGGAAAGTGAGCATATGGATGGAAGGAATAAGATAGTCAAGATCAAAGATGGACAAGGATGATGAATGGTAGATATGAATATGGAATATATATAATGCAATGCGGTATGGATGGAGCTCACCCCCAGTGTAGAGTGCAAGTGGAAAACGATAAGTGAATGGAAGGATAAGTGGAATTGCTGGACATATGAATTCAAGAGATGGTGGATACATAATAGGGAAATGGAGGGAGGACTTGAGCATCTATTTACATGGATGGTATCCCTTGATATTTCTTATTATGTCTTTTTTTAATTTTATTTTCAAGGAATTTTTTACTATTTTTGCATAGAGGTTGGTGGGATAGGGAAATGAAGGATGAAATGGGTTGGGAAATGGAGGAAAATGACTTATGAAAAAGTTTGGATTAAGGGGGGTGGAGTGGTAGCTTGTAAAGTAATTCTTCTCCACCGAGTGGTTGCATCACAATCAGCTACTTGTAGGACAAGGGTATTGACATGAGCGTCTACCTCTTCAATGCGACCACACATGGAGTCAAAACCACATATATCATTTGTTTCTATTTTACCACACAAGGAGTCAAATCCTAATATGTGGTTAGTAGAATAGTCATAATGGAGTGCATTTGATATAGAAGCTCGGTTTACATTGTTCATATTGTTGTTTCCATTATTGTTATTGTTATTGTTGTGGTCAGGAAATGGCTTTTGAAATATCTTCAATTTAGCATTTTTAGAGGGTGGTCCCCCTTCTACCTCAATTTCTCCATCATCAACAAGATTTTGAATGAAGACCTTGAGTTTTATACACTTTTTTGTGTCATGTCCTTTTATGTGATGGTATTTTCAATATTCATTTTCCCTATACCATTTTAAATTTGGGTTGACTTTCATCAAAGGGTCATGTTCTAGGAAACACCATCAAATTGTGATCCACTAGTTTTTGGAATATGACATCCAAGGGTTCACAAAAGTTAGTGAACTTCCTATTTCAATCATAGTCACAGTTGTAATTACCATTGGTATTGTTGTTGTTGCAAGGAAAAAATTGTGTTTGATTACGAGATTGTTGGTTGTTTTGATTGTCATGGTTTGAATTGTTGTTGTTTCAATTACGATAGTTGTTGTTGTTGTTGCTTCCACCTTGGAAGTTTTGTACACTTTTAACATCAGTGACACCATCGTGGGTAACACCTTTGTTTTTGGACCAAAATTTTGGTTTTTTGTTGTTGTTCGTATCATTTTTCAAGGATGAAGAGCTATAATGTTTAATGGAACCCTTGTCTAGGAGTCCATTTTCAATGTTCTTTCCTTTCTTGACTAAGGTGGCAAAGTCTTCAAGACTAGCCATCTTCATGTGGAAAGACATCTTTGGTATCAAATTTTTGATAAATATATCCACAAAGTGGGAATCCTCAATTTTTTATGGCATGTGATTAGCAAGATGCCTCCACTATTGTAGAAATTTGGCAAATGTTTCACCATTTCATTGTTTCATGTTGCACAAATCACTCAATGAGGCATGATGTTCAATATTATAAGAGTATTGGGCTAAAAATTTCCTCATCAAATCATTGAAGGAAGCAATGGAACCCTTGGGTAAGTTCATTAGCCACTCAAGTGCAGGGCCTCCAAGACTTCATGTGGAGAGCCTCTTAAGATTATCCTCACTATAGGCTACTTCTTGAAATAAGATGGAAAATTCCTTAAGATGTGTGATAGGACATGTTTTTCCCTTGTATTTGTCAAATTTAGGAATCTCAAAGTTTGGTGGAAATGGTGTCATGTTAATGGATCTATCAAATGGAAAGGGGCAAATTTCCTCAAAAGAGAAATCCTTCACCCCCTTGTTGCTCATGGTATGGACCAAATTTCAAAGTTCATGCAATTGTTGGGCTAGATCTTGGTTTGGTTTCATTTGTGATTGTTTGGAATTAATAAACCCACCTCCCAAGTTGTATGGAGTCCCAAATGTATTATGAGGTGGTGGAAGTGCTCCACTTTGGCCAATGTATTATGAGGTGGTGGAAGATGTGTGACAGGACATGTTTTTCCCTTGTATTTGTCAAATTTAGGAATCTCAAAGTTTGGTGGAAATGGTGTCATGTTAATGGATCTATCAAATGGAAAGGGGCAAATTTCCTCAAAAGAGAAATCCTTCACCCCCTTGTTGCTCATGGTATGGACCAAATTTCAAAGTTCATGCAATTGTTGGGCTAGATCTTGGTTTGGTTGCATTTGTGATTGTTTGGAATTAATAAACCCACCTCCCAAGTTGTATGGAGTCCCAAATGTATTATGATGTGGTGGAAGTGCTCCACTTTGGCCAATGTATTGATATCCAATCATTGGAATTGGCACAGATGTTTTCATCATACTTGTTGGCATTTGTGAATAAGAGGAATATATCGGTTGTGTTGGAATTGCCATCTATTGTGTAGATACTTGCCCAATGTTTAAGCATGCTATAGTTGGACCTATCAAGGTTGACTATGGAATGTTAGCATGTGTAGTAGTATTGGTCATAGCACTAATAATTTGTTGAATATGTTATGCACTTAATTGGAACATAGGTTCTGTTGAAACACCTGATGTAGGGATGGAACTAGTTCTCACCATAGGTTCTTTTCCCTTGTCAGATGTTTGGGCTATGTGTGAAGTTGTCAACACAGGAGCACCATCCTTGGTAATTTGTCTAAATAAAGTGCTCTCATCAAAACTCATAGGGACATTAACACCATCTTTAACTAGGTTTAAGAAGATCTTTGTCTTATTTTCCCTATTGGATTTTTCCAACATTTCCAAGTTTTATGGATCTAAAAGAAATGTTTGAACATCACTAGAGATATTGTTGTTGTTAATAGGATCTTCATCTTGTTATACTTCTTCATCATCATGTGAATTACTTCCTAGAGTTGTGTTGCAAAAAGGATTCTCTAGTTCTTGTGTGGGTGTTGAGCTAGGCATACCAAAGTTCATAGTAGGGGGAAATGTGTTCCTCAATCAGGTTGATCGTGGAGGAAAAGGATTCTCCATCTCTTGTTGTCTTAATGATTCCAACAAATGAGACATAGGGTTAAATGTGAATCTGTCAGATCGTGTATGTACCATACAATTGTGACCAAACCAATGGGTAGAAGATTTTGGAAGAAAGTGTGAGAGAGTAATTGAACCTTATATGATAAAGAGGGCCAACAACCTAAATGTAAACAAAAGACCTTGTTGATTTGGCAAACCAAGTGTGATATAGGATAAAAGTATCTATCAACCAAAGATGGACAAGTGATATTTAGGCAAGATTGGACACCAAATTGACTACCCACTATTTGGAGATGGACTTGTGATCCCAAATGAGTGAGTGTAACTATGATAGATGTTTTCTTATGGATAAAGGTGTAGTTTTACAATCTCGAAAGTTTTTGTGACTAAGATGTTCTTAGGCCAAAAGATTAAGATTCAAATGATCAAGCTCTCTAGAGAAAATTTTACACATGGAAGACTAGAAATGTCAAAATTGAGTTGATGTGGAAAATAAGGTTGATATGATCACTATGTAGATAACTCAATCTTCTCTCATTGGGAACAAAAATCTCAGGTTTACTCCAAGGAAAGTAGACCAATTTCAAAGTTTACCATTGTACAAGATTCTATCATAATGGTCCTATTCAGCTTCCTCTTTCTTGATGTCTTTGATAGCATATTAGAATTGTCTATCATTGTGTGCTAGGTTTTTCCTTTCCTTGTAAGCAAATGGTTTGGACAATTTCACCTTCTTAGGTTTGACTTTTTCAGTCATGGTAGGAACAAAAAAAACCCAATTTCAAGCATGAAAATTTTGCAAACAAACTTGTGACTAAAAGACCCAATGAACTCCAAATGCTAGACCAAGTACGAAATTAATCATAGATCAAGAGGACCCACTTACAACCATTTCACTCACTGAATCTTTAGCTCACTATTTCACTTGTTTTTGAACTTGTTTGATGTTTGGTATTGGTCTTGGATGTTTAAACAATCAAGCACGCTAAACACATCAACAATCCTAATAAGGTTGCCATTAGGATGTACAAAGATTATCTAGAGGGCGTCCTTGATATACGCAAGGTGCATAAGGCCCAAATCTATAGATGAAAGAAAATAGTGCCACACAGATACGGGAAGATGGTAACCCAAATCTCTACCTTCACTTCCCAAAGGTATAAAGTTCTATAGGGCTAAGCCAAGAGTGACAAAATTTTGCTTCCAAGAGAGGTGTCTTTCGATTCACCTCCCGATATTTATACTCCACCAGAATGCTAGAGTTGAGGTCATCCCAAGGGATGATGAAATCCCCAAGTAGGCCTCTTGAAAAATATAAATAAGACCACTTATTTCTTGTGCACTCAGGATCACCCGAAGGCGCAAGAGGAGAGAATATTTAAGTGTCCTCGGGGTTTAAAAGACACTTGTTCTTTCCTAATTGAGCTTTAGGTTTTGTAATCTACTCTTGAAGACACTCGAGTTTAAGCATGTATTGTTCTTTCCAACTTGACAATGTCGTCAACATAATGAAAAGTGAAGATTTGTCAACAAAAAGTAAATCGATTGTCTTCAACATAAGCAAATTGTTGAAAATGAAACCAATTCCTTTAAGTCATTCAAGATTGAGTGAATTCATTTTAAGCACCAAACTCAAATATTTCATAGCAAGCTTCGTTAACCGTAGGCATTCAAGAGTGTATTTGCTATCTAAACATTCATTCCAATGAAAAGTGTGTCAATTTCCTTAAGGCACTCAAGATTGGGTTTGATTAGTCTACACATGCATTCCAATGAAAACTTGTTCATTCATTAAGGCATTCAAGAGTTTGTTTGAGCATCATTCATTCCAATGAAATGTGTGTAAAAAATTTTATATCATTCATGCGTGTGTAATGGTTTACCTCAATGCATTCAAGAGTGTGTTTGACCTTTAAATATTAGTTGTGACATGCATTCCAAGGAAAGTGATTTATTCATAAAAGTTCATTCATTCTTTACATCCTATAAGTGATTAAAATCACTACAAATATCAAGTGATTAAAATCACTATAAAGTCCCTAAGTGATTAAAATCACTACAATTTTTCAAGTGACCAAAATCACTAAAAATATATCAAAAAGTTGTTTCCTGCAATGAAAAATTGATTAGAAATCCCTATCAATCAACCGAATAATGAGTTAAGAATTCAAAAATATAAGTAAAATTGTCAAATTGCGAAGACAACAGATACCAGGCACAAATGATAGAACTATGCAGATGCCCAAAAATACAGACAACAAAACTACAGAGATGCCAAAACATGCAGACGATAGAATTCAGAGATGTACAATTTTTTATTATTGATAGTTGATAGTCATAGATGACAAAATAGGGTCACAGATGCCAAACAATGCAAATGACAAAACACCAAGTTTCAAAGATGACAATCAACAAATATTACAAATTTTCGGTCGCCTGCAATGGAGACAATAGACTAGGAAAAAAATGGAGATGACATACTAGGAAAATTGCAGAGATCCCAATTTACAAATGTCATTGGTTTTTGGCCGCCCACAATGCAGATGACAAACCAAGCAAAAAATTTCAAATGATAATATAAACTATGGAGCTGATAAAATGGAACAGAGATGAATAAATAGCTATGATTTTCAGAATGAAGCAATTTTTTTAAAAGTTACAAGCATAGACAGAAAACCATGGAGATGTTAATCTATGGAGACAATGAAGCATCTTCATATACAACATTACATCCTAATGGAGATGACAGTGCACAATTTCTACAAAAAACTCTTAAGTTTTTTTGACCAATTTTGAATATGGAAAAGGGACATGGGTCCCATCGAGCATGCCAAAATATATACACGAAAACCTAACCTATCAGAAGCACATGTAAATAAGAAAACATTAGTAGCATGTGCATATCAAAGATTCAAATAAGATTGGAAAACTACTAATTCTACTTGAGTTTTAAAACTATACAACTGAAATGTTAGAGGCCTCATGCAACCTTAAAGCAACTCAACAAGGGGCACCTATGAGAGGCTTTTTTGGTGTTTTTTAGATTAGAGGGATGTGGATGTTCTCTCCCAAAACACAACTATTAAATCCCTTGATTGATAAATGATATGCAAAATAAAATAGTGAATCTAGACTAAATGAATGGAGAATATCTTCAAGAAATGGCTATGAGTGAGCCAATCTCAAAAGATTCCATGGATGTGAATGTGGATGAAATGCAATGGAGAAAGAACCTAACGATATCATACTACCATGAATTTAATGCAAAATTTAAAAATCCAAGTAATACAAACAACTACCAAAGGTTAGCTCTAAGCATAAAATCTCTAAGAACTCAAAAGCTCAACTAACATGATAACAATGCAAATGAGGGAGATGGAGAAATATTTGAGACAAGGGCTCTATTTATAGGTTTGAGAGAGGCTTTGGGGAGGTGGCATCTATGCGGCATCCACATAGGTGCCACAAGGGACATACATGGGTTAAAGGACAAAGCCATGCAAAAGTCAAAACTAGCCTTTATGATTGAGAGGCTCAAGGTTTTCTCACACATGTGTGAGCAACCTTGGGGGAAGGACTAAGGGGACAAAGGTGTAAGAGGTGTAAGAGGTATAAATGAGGTGGAAGCTTTATTGGATCATGAGCTTCTCATGTGTGTGAGTAAACACTTAGGAGCTAACAAGTGATTAGAAAGGTGTTTAAGATAATAAAGTGAGATTAAGTAGTGGGTAGGCTTAGAAGGATGAGAGTGATGGGTGTAGACTAGCTTTTAGGATAGGATTAAGATTAAATTAAATAAGATTTAACTTAATCATAAGATTAAAGAATTTAATAGAATGGAGGAAATTAAATAAATTAGAATTTATTTAAAAGGGGATTTTTGGAGCACTATGTATTGAATAAATTTAATACATTAGAGGGGATGCATTTAAATTAAATTCAAATACATTAGAAAAATGAACCTATTTAATTATATGAATTTAATTAAATAAGTAGAAGAACATGACAAAATACAATTAGTTAATAATTGATTGATTATAATGTCAAAGGAAATATTAAATAAATTAATATAGTGTTTGGGATGTTTTTAAGCATCTACAGTGACAATATACTTAAATCGGTTACTTAGTTCATGCTAAACAAGTAATACATGTCGAGCATAAGTTGTTAGATAGTATATGTCAAGCGAGAGATATTTAGTGTATGTCAAGTAACTAATAAGTGTTGAGTCACTCAAGTGCTGAGTGTAGACACCTAAAAACCTTTAGAAAATAAAGTATTTTTATTTTTTGAAAAATTCCTGATGACATCATCATTTATTAATTAATTAATTATTTTATTTATTTATTTATTTTTATGCCATTAAATCTCTTTATCTTAATTAAAAATATTTAATTAAGGAATCCCTCCCAAAAATGTTTAAATCTTATTTAAACATTATTTCCTTATTTATTAATTATTTAATTAATAAATTGACCAAAAACCCAAAATAAATAAAAAATTTATTTTTTGCCCAAAACTTGGCCAATTTCCTTAAGACCACTAACCTCTTCCAAAATCTTCTAATCCTTCTTTAATTTTGATTAAAGGCTAATCCCATCATTTCCTACCCCTAATCCCAACTCAAAATATTTAATTAAGATTAAATATTAATCCTCATGTTTATTAAAAAGTTTTAATAAATATCTCCTCAACCCAAACCCTTGAAATAAATAAAACTTTATTTATTTCCTAAAAATCTAATTTATCCTCATCCTTAAGAAGTTCTAGACTCTTCTAGAAGATGTCTTTAAACCTAATCCTAATCCCCTCCTAACCTTGTCACATTCTCTAAACATGGGTTAAGACTTACTAACCCAAGCCAAAGTTAACAAATATCTCCTCCTTCACCCACCCTCATTAAATGCCATCCACTTGCCTATCCCTAAGCTAATCCTAAACCATCCTAATCCATCCTCTAATCATTTGCACAAGCCTAAGCAAGCTTAAAACCTTCCTAATCAAGTCCAAGTCGAAATTGCTCTCATCACCCTCAAAATATCTCAACCATAAAACTTTATGAAGTCCACTAGGCCATAAATGACTCTTCCAAGCCCTTTTATTGCTCTTACAAGTCATTATGAGGGTCTTTATGAATGTTTTATCCCTTGAGCCTCCTTTGTTGACTCATCCTTCCCCTTTCCTCCATCCTCTCACCATGTGACATGTGTCACTCCTTGATTGGCTATAAGGAAGCACAATCCATGTGCTCTCCTCTCATGCAATCTGAGCCCTCCATAAGCTTTTTCCCATCCTTGCATCTTAGCCCTCAATCCCTCAAGCCTCTTGCCTATAAATTGGATCATTTCCCTTTGCAAAATAACACAATCCATGAAGTAAAGTCATAATGCCATTTTGAGAAGCCATTTTACATCAAAACCATACACTCACACCCAAATTTCAACTCCATTTGAAGCCCTTTTTGAAGCATAAGCTTGAGCATACATCCTATCTATTTAGACAAAGCTACTCAACAAGAGAGCTTCTCATTGAGAGAGCCCATTAATGGCTCATATTCTCAATTGAGAGCTCATCTTAGTCTATCTTGAAGTTTATGAATTTTGTTTAGTTTGTAGAAGCTTTATTTAAATTTGGTTTCTATTAGCATACTAGCATTTCTCATATACACCGAGAAGATAGTATATGCCGAGTTATTTAGATGTTGAGTGATCAATTGATATCGAGTCATTCAGAAGCTGAGTTATAGCATTCAAGTTGCAGTTGATGCCGAGCATCAAGTACTTCAAGTGTCAAGTAATACTATTTTGACATAGTTGTTTGTAATGGCACAAACTTCTATGTAAACTATTTTTGAGCTGACTTAAGGATTGTTTTGTGATCTTAGATGATAAGCGTGAATCTTTATTGTGAATCCCTATGCATTACATGCAGCAAATCAAAAAAGGGAAGGATTAAATGGCAATATGGGTGAATCACAATCGTTGATTCATACCTAACCCTAACTCACCTAGGTCTTCTTAAGGAGGAAAAACCCTAAAAAAAAATTGAATGTGTAAGGAGAATTGAAGAAAGGTTTGCATGTGCAAATAGAGCATTCATGGTGACTAAGGAGTTGTGATTTGAGATACATGGAAGAATCAGTTAGAGGAGAACAAAGGAAAGGAATTAGAAAATAGCAAAGATACATCTAATTAGAAAGGATCAAGTACACATTGGGAAAGAGGTGATATTTCATCTAGAAATAGAGTGTTAACTGAAGGATCATTGCCAAGACATTCTAACAAGTGAATCAGTTAAATCTCTTAACAAAGTAATCTTAACAGGCTGTCGTAAATCCTTAACAAGGTGCTTGCTTCATTGTAAGTTAAAGTCCTTTTACCAAGCACACTTCTAATAGGGTGTTAGGGTGTTAAAATCCTTTTAACAGGATAAGATCTAACAATCTTGTAAGTCTTTAACAGGGTAGACCTTTCATTGGGTAGATCATGTTTCATGATCAAAACATTGTAACCTTCATTGGATACACTTTATTACTACAATAGTGGAGATTTGTGGGTGTCATCCCCACCCCAATTTTACCTTCTCCTTGGAGAGTTTCTAGGTAAGGAAAAATATTGTATCATACATGTGTTGGATGTTTTTACTTTCATACTATGTATGTATATGCTTAATTTGGTATTTTAGTTTAGATGCATAGATTGTGAGATGGATGTATAATGGATGATTTTAAGGTTGAATTTTTAAGTGTTGATTCACACACCCAACCCCCACCCACCCCCCCCCCCCCCTCCCCCGCCCCAACCACCCCCTCTTAGAGTTTACTTTCCTATTGTATTTCCAACAATAAGAGGCTATGTCATGTGAACTTTTATAACTTGGTAAGCATTATTAAAATGAAATGAGTTAGAGGGTTGCCAAGACTAAGCAAACCTAATAAAGTGATGTGTAAACAATGCCAAATGGGTAAAATGACAAAGTCTAGTTTCAAGAGCAAGACCTATTCTTTTGAAAATATTTTGGAGTTGGTTCATACTAATTTGTGTGGTCCTATTGGAATACAAAGTTATTATGGTGACAAATACTTTATTCTATTTGTTGTTGACTTTTCTAGAATGATGATTGTTATGTTTCTTAAGGTAAAATGTGATGTATTTCAAATGTTTAAATGGTACCTAACTAGAGTTGAGAAAGAAATAGGAAAGAGTCTAAAATGTTTGAGATCAAATAGAGGTGGTGAATTCATCTTAGATGAGTTCAACATATTTTTCAATGACAAAGGAATTAAGAGGAAAATGAGTGCACCAAGGACACCATCAAAAAATGGTATAGCTAAGAGAAGGAATAGATCAATTATCAAAAGTGAAAGAACACTAATGATGGAGAAGAATGTTGCACATAAGTACTAGAGAGAGGTAGTTACTAATGCAGTCTACACTCTGAACCAAGTTCAAGTTAAGAAAGGAACAAACAAAACACATTTTGAACTCTGGTATGGATATGCACCAAATGTTAATTATTTTAAATTTGTTGGAAGCAAGTGTTACATATTGAAATATGCAAGGAAAGGTAAACTTGATGCAAAAAGGGATGAAGGTATATTCCTAGGTTATTCTACTAAGAGCAAAGCATATGAATGTTTGAATTCTAACACTAATAGAATTGTGAAAAGTGCAAATGTTAGAGTTGATGAGTTGTAGAGAAAATGAAGAAGAATGCAAGAAAGAACCTAAAGACTATAGAAAGTGTGTTTATATCTATGAAGGTGAAACTAGCACCTTACCTAAACTAGAAAAGGTGGTTGTCGAGCATCATCAACCAAGCATTGTCAAGGTTCTTCAAAAGAGGCATGTTGAGAATTAGTAGACTATTGAGCATCAAGCTATAGGAGTCTAGTCATAGATAGTGGCAATCAACCAATAGATAGAGGAAGTTGAGTTGTAGCCAATGATAATAGAAGATCTTGAACATGTAGAATCTAGTGAACAATAGCAAGCAGAACTAAGATCTAAACCTGTATTAACAAAGTATGTGAGAAGACATCATGAACAAGACTAGGTCATTAGAGAAAAAGATTCATGAGTCAAGACAAGAATAAGATTCAAGAATGATACCTGATTATTGTAAGTTTGAGCTGAAATTTGTCAAAGATGTTTTGGAGAATGAAGATTGGATTAAGGCAATGAATGAAGAAATTGAGAAAATTGAGAAAAACAAGATATGGACATCGGTGCCTAGACCAAAGGATAAAAATGTGATTGGAACTAAGTGGATGTTTAGAAACAAGATAAATTAGAAAGGTGAAGTTGCAAGGAACAAGACAAGACTAGTTTGTAAGGGATATGCACAAGTTTCAATGCTAGAAGGAGTGAGAACTTTGCTTGTAGATGCTACTTACAAAGGATTCAAAGTGTACCAAATGGATGTAAAATTTTCATTTCTGAATGGAGTTCTAGAGGAAGAAGTCTACATTGAACAACCTAGAGGATTTGTTGATCCAAACAGAAGGAATATGGTATGTAAGTTACACAAAGCTTTATATGGTTTAAAGCAAGCCCCTAGAGCATGGTATGAAAAATTACCCAATTATTTGGTAAAAAATGGTTTTGTAAGAACTAATGTCAATGACAATCTATATCTAAAAAGTGAATATGAAAATAAGATATTGCTAGCTCAAAATTTTATTGATATCATATTTGGAGGAAAGTATTCTAAGAAAGTCAATTGTTGATCAAATGAAAATGGAGTTTGAAATGTCATTGTTTGGAGAGATTGAATTATTTGTTGGTTTGTAATGTATTAGATGAATAAAGGTATTTTCATCACTCAATCAAAGTATATGAAATAAATCTTGAATACTTTTGGTATGGAAGATTCAAAACTAGTTGGCACACCTATGGTGACTGGACACAAATTGCCAAAGAATGATGATTCTGTTGAGGTGAATCAAACATTATATAGGTCTATGATTGGAAAACTAAAATATGTTGTACATAAAGAACTTGACATTGCATTAGTTGTTGGAGCTGTTGCTAGATTCTCAGCTAAACCTAGAGAAAAACACATGATGACAGTAAAGAGGATACTAAGATACCTGAAAGAAACAAAAGACTATGGCATGTGGTACAAGAAAAGTGATAGGTTTGAGTTGAAGGTTTACACAGATGTTGCTTGGGTAGGAAATATTGATGATAGAAAGAGCACAAGTGGAGGATCTTTCTTCTTGGGTAGAAGCATAATTTCATAGATAAGAAAGAAGCAAAAATGTATTTCACAATCTCAATAGGAGTTGAATATGTTGTTGCAACAATGAATTGTTCAAACACTATACGGATCAAGAAATTGTTGAAAGGAATGAAGGAAGAGATCACTAAGCCTATTGTAATTTATTTAATGACACAAGTGCTATAAACATATCAAAGAACCTTGTGATGTATGCAAATACTAAGCATATTGAGATCAAATATCATTACTTGAGAGAGTTGGTACAAGACAAAGAAGTGAGATTGGAATATGTGAACACAAAGGAACAATTAAGTGACATATTCACTAAGGCAATACCTAAGGATGCTTTTGAGTATCTAAGAGTAAGTTAGGGGCCATTCCCCTACATAGAGAAAACTAAGCAGAGATGTTGCATTGCATCAAGTGTTTGAATTAGAATATCATATACATTGATACATGAAGTCACAGTTTAGGATCTACCTAAAGGATGTGAAAAATAAGACACTAAACTATGAGTAGATAGAGCTATAAGGAGGTAGTGTTGAGATGATATTGTTGTATCAGCGAGAGTAGTGGCATGGAGATGTTTGTGTATAGTTCATGTCTTTGTATAGTTCATGTCTTTGGCATTGTTCTCAACGAGGGAGATGAAGATTGCACAGTTACCATACAAGGACACATGTAAAGAGGGAGAAGATTGAGATCATACAAGGATATATACGAAGAGGGAGAAGATTATCAGAGAGAGGAAGTATTTATGCAAAGAGAGTGATTAATTAACTTGTGAGGTGTTGTACTAAAATGATAGAGGGAGCATCTTGAGCTTGCATGGATGCAAATCAAAATGAAACTAAGGAAGAGAGATCACAAAAATAGAGGGAGCAAACATTATACATGTATTGAAGCAATTTGTATTACATGGTAACTACTAAAGTATGATTTGTGTTGCCATCAGTACTAAAGAGGGATGTTGTTGGAAACTACAATTGGAGCAATTGTTATGTTATCATTGATGTCAAAATATTTAGCAAGATAGAGTATCAAACCTAGTGGAGAGACATTTTACTAACCATGTAGAGTGCCATATTATTTTATTGATGAAGAGGATTTGAAATGAAGAGATTATGAGATGACGTAGTGAAAGGTTGAGTTGAGATGTGCTAAGTATCATGAAAATACAATGGGCACTTGATAAGTTAGTCCTTGACAGGATAATGTGATGTTCAATCAATACATGAAGTAAAGAAGATAGTTGGATGAAGCTAAGAATTGAAATAAGTCAAAAAGATAATCTTGACTAAGTATCAATATTGCATGGTTAGTGAAGAAGTTGCGGTAGAAGATTAAGGAACTTATGTTAGAGTTGAACAAAATAGTTTTAACTAAGTGTTAGTTATCTGAGCAAATGTATGAAGAGGTGTTATAGCGACCAAGCATAGTATTAATCGATCGATCCTATTGATGCCAATTGAGATAGTATAGTGTATACCAAGCTACATAGAGATGAACAAGTTGAAGAACATAGTGATTTCTGAGTGATGTAGTGCCTGCCCCTAGTTTACATTTTTCTATTATTGTCGAACTCTTTTAGGCCAGTTTATGTTTGATGATTAGTAGCATTATCTTTCAGATTATCAATTATCATTTCATACTTAGTTGATTATATGATGAGACTACTTGGTACCAGTTACTTCATGTATGCATGATTATACCTTAATGATGATTATTACAATGATTTTAGTTATTTGATGATGTTAGTTAGATGGATTATTATACGTGTGTTCTTATGGATACTTATCCCATACTTCATGTGTATGGTGTGCATGTATGTTTTCTTTATGTATGACCTTTTTGATGTGGTTAAGGAAGGGAGTCGTAGTCACCTGCTAGTTGGGACCTACGCAATGCACCACTTCCTTCCATTGCTTGTTTAGTTTAGTATATATGTGTTTGTACATGCGTGGATTTTATGTAGATTGTAGGTATCAGATATCGACTTCCTTGAATTGCCAAGATGAGCATACCCTATCACAATATCTCAATGGTAAAAGAGGGGAGATAAATTCTTGAGTTCAAATCCTAACCTTTAAACCAATTGTCCTAGAAAATTAGGACAAGTATCTGAGATGATCACCCTTCTGAATGCGCCATATGATGTAAATTTGTGATTTTAACCCTTGAGTTTGATTTTGTATGTGTTATTTTATGATGGGTTTTCATATTTCGTCTTGTAGGTCTTTGGTGATTTTTTCTATTAATTAAGTCAAATTAAAAGATTAATTAACAATTTAATTTAATGGAAAAATATTATGATATTTTTAATATTTAATTATATTTAATTAATTGAGAAATTAATCAAATAAAAGAATTAATAATAAAGAGGAAATTATAGTTCTATTTTGAGAGCGTAATAATATTTAATTAATTTAATAATAATATATTTAGAAGATCATTTTTAAATAAATGTTAAATATTATTGTTACTTAATAAATATTATATTAGAAAACACTTCGAAAATTATTAAGAGAGAGTAAACAATTATTTAATAAAGTTTATTTTAATTAAATTACATAAAGCTTATGCATGAGATTAAAATATAATAAATTAAATAAAAAGAGAAAGCAAGTAAATTTAATAAAGATATTTTATATAGCAAAAAGCATGCATGAAAACATAAAAGAAAAGATAATTAAGAGTTAAAGGGTTGTGATCAAGGAGTTCCCTTGGGTGATCGCACAATCAGTGCCCCGAATTTAGGAGAGAACTCCTTATCAGTAATTGAGGGTTCATTTTCCAAGAACCAGGAATTTTGGAGAAGGGAATTTTCAAAGAGAAGGTTTTGAGAGAAGAGATTTCACTCACAATCTTCAGGTGTTTGTGAATTGGCATCAAAACCAGGCAAATCCTTGTGTTTTGTTCACCTAGTTAATTATGTAATTTAATATTCCCATCTTCATCGTGATTGTGAATTGTTTTTCAAAATTGCATTGTGTTGAACTCTTCAATCCTTCATTAGAATTTACTGGTATTCTTATTGTTTTCTTCTATATATGTGAGGATTGAAATTTAGTAGAACCCTCGTTTAGTAGATTTAAAAGTTGTTAATTAAATTGAGAAGGGTTTTGAAAGAAATGGAAATTTCGTAATTTCTCTATTAGAGGTCATGTCCCCAATTTTTTGGTGACAGTTCGATTTAATTAATTTAATTAATGGTTGTCCAAGGACGACTAATTAATTATTTTAATTAAATAAATAATATTAAAAGATAACCTTGTATTTAATAAAGTGACTTGGAAAATATTTAATAAAGTCACTTGAGGGATAAGATCAAAAAGGTTCTAGAAGTCTCTGGAGAGGATGGAGGGAAAAGAATAAATAGGCACCCCGGGGCTCCATTCGAATCAGGCAGTTGATTATCTCTCTTTGTTTTCAGATTGTGATTCAATCACGGGTGCATTGTGGAACCTAGGGTTTCGGCAATTGTCACAGTTGGCCATTGAGAACGATAACTCTCAATTGGTACGCAATTTTGAGGGTGTGAAATATCATCTGAATTATTGCAGATTGGAGGTGACATTCAGTCATTTCATCAGGGCAGATTTTGTGGCCTGAGGCCAAATTTGGAGGATCATTCCTAGAGATTGATATTCGAGGTTTTTGCAAGGTTTGAAGTTCATCATTTTCCTTAGGATCTGTTGGCAAGAGTTAGGGAATTTCTTCAGCATCCTATGCAGTAGATTGCAGTGGGAATAGTTTGGGAATGGAAGAACAAGCCCAAATGGTGAAGCACTCATGAACATCGATTGCATTGAAATGCGTTATTCATGAAATTAGGCCGGATAGCACGGGGAACATCCGTTGCACAACTATGTCAATGGTCAGCTATATTACTGTCATGGTTCTAGAGCGACTCCAGGTTTTACTCTGATTTGTTACAGAAACCTAACTGCAGCGAGAAGGGAATCGGTGATTCACAATCCTCAAGCGCTCACTCCTACACGACTCACAGGGCATATTCATAGCCGCAGAGGTTCGGATTTGAAGACGAAAGACAAAGGAACAAATATGAATGATTTACGACTATGAAAGAAATGTGGATCGGTAGTCCGGAAACCTTATGTCGTCGTCAGCAATCCTAGGGCAGATAGTGTGTGGGACACACTAATTACAAGAGCACCCATTCGAGCATCCTTTCACATAAACGAAAAACTGCAACTTCAAGACTCGGCTACCCACTCCAGTGTCAGGGAAATCAGATATATACCTTCTGCGGTGTTTACTCAACCCCCGATTGCAATAGTTGGCCTCACTGAAGAACAGGTAGTACAACCATATGGTGATATTGATGGATTCCGACCCATGAAAGTAACATTATCAGGACCTCCCGATCAGTTTGGATGCAGAAGACATACGGAATGGAAAGGTCAAAGTGTTGCGCTCCATGGTGCCATTGCAAATTGAAAATGTTGTAATTGGGCAATACAAGAAGCCATGTTAAAGGTGGTGTGACATATCCTGGCTATACGGATGATACGACAGTGCCAAAGATAGCTTAACTCCAACATTTGTAGCAGCGGCTCTTTTCATTGACAACTCCAGATGGGATGGTGTACCTTTCCTTATGAAAGCTGGAAAGGCTTTACATAATAGATGTGCAGAGATTAGAGTTCAGTTTAAGAGTTCCCAAGTGCAGGATTAAGAACGCAAGGTGGTATTCTAGAATCAGTGACCCCCGTCCAGATCAGCCAAAGGACTGGCAAACTCTCCTGTCTGGCAGAGTCATATTGCTCTATTTCCTGCAAGACACTACATTGAATAAAGGATAAGTAACTTGCCACTTTACAAGTGCTACTGGTCGGGCATTTCAGGCACCCGTTGGATTATCATTGCTCTCGGTCACGGAGTCAAGAAATTTCAGGTTGTATTACCATTACATCTGGCAAATCGATTAAGACATTATTTCCTTAATCGTTTAATTGTTGAAGTTTGGTAAATTTGTAGAGCACTGTCTTATAGTGCAGTTTCAGATTTCACACAAGTATTTTTACGGATTGTCTCAGTTTAGGCATTTGGTTCTTTAGTGCCTGTTTGCAAACTGTTTGACGAAATGCCCAATCATTGAAGTTTTTAGTATTTTGGTGTTTAAGAGGCAAATATCCTGTCGGGGATATTACAGTGGTATCAGAGCCTGTTTGTAAAACTATTTGACGAATTGCCACAGTACATTGTTGGGATTTAGTGACCTTTATAGCTAGGGTCATTACAGTGGTATCAGAGCGGTTTTCTTGCCATCCTGTGGGGTGAGAACCGACTTACATGAGTGATCAGCACTCTACTTCAACCAAGATGGACAGGTACAGCACAAAGTCTCCAAGGACACAATCTCGGACAAGCAATAGACGCAGTATTCAGAGTCGGAAGTGTGGAAAGGAGGACTATTTAGGCATTCAGGATGAGCTCAGAAAGATCAAACATAACATGTCTGAACTGTTGGTTAAACACCACCGTATGCTTGACAGGTTGTCCGTCCCAGCTAAGGTGAGTAAATCAACTGGATTTCATTTTGGCAAATCTTCTCACGAAGCGTTGACAGATACAATGAGAGATGCTACTAGGAACCCTAATGAGGAGTTTGAGAAACAAGTGTGCAGCCAGTCAGAGGCTTTAGTTCGGTCACAGGAAGAAGCGGTGAAGGACATTACGTTGATGGATAGTAACTGTCAACTTGACACTCAAGTTGAGACAGTTGAATACAAGTTTCCCGAAGGTGATGTCTCATGTACTCAAGGTAGTTTGGTTCCGACAAGCAATGATTACAGTGAAGTGAGTTCAGATGATGATGAAGATGTCATTGTGCATGATGATGAGATACTTGGTGAAAATGAGCAGACATCGAGCATTTATGATTTTGCTGACAGAGAGTACTAGGCTCAGTTAGATGCTTCATCACATGAGGATGAGAATGGCAGTACTTCACAAGATTTGTCCAGCCAGCTGAAGGTAAGTAAAGATAGTATTGTGGCTTCTTTATCTCATCATGACAGGGTGCGGGAGATGTTAGAAGCGCACATCCAGATGATTCAGTTACGAGGAAGATATAAGGGAGTTCAGGCAAATTCTTCCTACTGTGACTTACATGCAATTGGTGAAGGGATGGGGACGACGAAGCTGAGCTATTTGCATCTTCTATCAAACCGTGATCATCTTCTAAGCCTTGCCAAAGACTATTCAGATGCCTTGAGGAGGAAGGAGGAGGAAGTTGTCAAGCTTTCTTGCGAGCTTGAGGACACTCGAGCAACTTTGGCATTACAGGACTGGGAGAGACATGAGAATGAGCATGGCATGGAGCTAAGTTTAATTTCATCTGGTACATCTAACACTTAGCTTTCTACATTTGACGGATCATATATGGTAGCTGATAATGCTACGAGTTCATCTTGCATTCACATCCAGGATACAAGGACAATGGCAGACAGGTATGTGAAGTTAGCTGGTATTGGTCACATTACTCAGGTAAGTAGTTTGCTTGAGTTACCAGTTGTTTCTTGCATATGGATTCGGGAATGTTTCAGCAGCATTTGGGATTCAGTCAACCGAAGATCTTTAGCACTTTATGATAGCCATGATTGTTTGAGTACTATCATGGATTTGATTAGCAGAATATACGGTGTTATTTTTCCTTGTGCCAGCAGAACATCCGATGTTGGTATTAGTTTTTATGCACCGTTGTTGGGTTTGGTTCATATTTCCAGTCGACCATCCTTGCTGAAAGGTTGAAGGTTTTTCATATTTGGAAGCATGTACAGATGAGTCCCAGGATTGTTTTGACCTTGATGACATCCGGGAGAATGAAGTGAACAGTTTTGAAGATTCAGCTTCCTTGACAGATTCTTTAGGTACAGAAGAGCTTGACAGCAGAATTACAGATTTTGACACTCTGGATGTTGATATGAGTTTTGAAGTTGATTCAAAAAATATGGATAATAATAATAATCCAGAGACCAGTATCTTTGAAGATACTCCTTTAGGCAATGCGTCAGAAGGAGTTTATAGAAGACAGTCTAGCCAGAGCCATCATGTGGTTAGCCAGTTGAAAGTTAGTGAGCGAGACATTGCTATCGCTTGTGAGCATTTTGATACTACTCGTCATTTGTTGGCCATTACTAGTTGGGGTTCTTCTATGACAGATGAGTCCAGCGGTGGTTACTTTTCTTTGGCAGAGATTCATGCCTTGCGTGAAGCTGTTCGGATTTTGAAGCAGGATTATTTACGATTGGTAGCCGACCGTGATCACTTGGTTGAGTGGGGAAGTACAGCATATGAGGCACTCTTGGATCGTGAAGAGGAGGTGAGTGAGCTTTCCCAAGAGCTCATAGCGACTACTGAGGCGTTAGAGGACACACGGCGAGATCTACAAAAGTCGCAGTTTCAGTTGAAGGAGGTGACCATGGAGTTGGAGCATTTGAGGTCAAAACCAGCCCCAGACCCAGTTCATTTGTCTATTGAGGTAGATGACGGTAAGTACACTCCTACAGTTGCTTTTGAGGAGCTTATTGTTGAGACTGACACACATGTTCAGGGTTTGGAAGAAGTTGGTCTTAATGAGTTCGGGATACCGGTAGAGTCAAGTTTCCAGATTGATTCTTCTCAGTTAGTTGATAGTGTGGTACAGTGGGGTATGCCACCTTCACAGGAGGATCAGTTGTGGTGTGCAGGGAAGTATATTGATGCTTCCTCGTATAATTTTTACTGCACTAAACCGTTCATGGAGTATTTGTTGGATAGTGCATGTGTTCATTTGGACCCACATAAAGTGACAAAAGGTGTTCTCATCCAAGATACTAGTGTTATTTGCAGATTGGTTGAGAAGATTATAGGGGTCCTCTCTACTATGCTTCTTCACGAGGATCTCGAGGAAGGGTTTGTTGAGCAGAATGCACGGGATCCTATCCAGCCTACAGTCACTCGAAGTCAGAAATTGGAGCCATCTGTTGATTCCCAGTTCAGTGATGATGAGCCAGCAGCAGAGTTTGGAGGTTCTTATCAGCGTTATGCGGTAGGGTACGCTCATCATTTTCCTTTTGACATAGAGATAGAAGATTTTATTTCACGCAGATGTAGATTGGCTCCAGTTTCTTATCATCCATTAGGGGATAGATTGGCACCATCTTTTGAAGATAAAACTGGTAGTAGCAAGTTACTCGGCTTGCCGCATCGACACACCCGGAGCAATTTTTCAGAGATTGAATTTGATGGCAGTAATTCAGGTACCTATAGCTGTTGTCATATCTACAGTGCAGTTGGGTGCAGGTGTCTTTTTGACAGGGGCTCGAATTCCGATAGAGTTGATGTTTCAGTTGGCTTGAGTTCCGTAGAATGGTTTCTTCTACTGACATCTACAGTTGGTTTTCAGATGATTTCATCAGAGTTGTCAGTTGTTTGGATGTTGGGTACAGTTTCTCAGATACTGGTACTGATGATTTCTCCATGGGAGTATGATGAGGATTGGGATGATACACAGATTTACATTTGGGATCCAGGAAGACTGATTGGTTCATAGTTCAGCCATTGCTTGGGGACAAGCAATTTCAGGAAGGGCGGACTGTCATGTCCCCAATTTTTTGGTGACAGTTTGATTTAATTAATTTAATTAATGGTTGTCCAAGGACGACTAATTAATTATTTTAATTAAATAAATAATATTAAAAGATAACCTTGTATTTAATAAAGTGACTTGGAAAATATTTAATAAAGTCACTTGAGGGATAAGATCAAAAAGGTTCTAGAAGTCTCTGGAGAGGATGGAGGGAAAAGAATAAATAGGCACCCCGGGGCTCCATTCGAATCAGGCAGTTGATTATCTCTCTTTGTTTTCAGATTGTGATTCAATCACGGGTGCATTGTGGAACCTAGGGTTTCGACAATTGTCACAGTTGGCCATTGAGAACGATAACTCTCAATTGGTACGCAATTTTGAGGGTGTGAAATATCATCTGAATTATTGCAGATTGGAGGTGACATTCAGTCATTTCATCAGGGCAAATTTTGTGGCCTGAGGCCAAATTTGGAGGATCATTCCGAGAGATTGATATTCGAGGTTTTTGCAAGGTTTGAAGTTCATCATTTTCCTTAGGATCTGTTGGCAAGAGTTAGGGAATTTCTTCAGCATCCTATGCAGTAGATTGCAGTGGGAATAGTTTGGGAATGGAAGAACGAGCCCAAATGGTGAAGCACTCATGAACATCGATTGCATTGAAATGCGTTATTCATGAAATCAGGCTGAATAGCACGGGGAACATCCGTTGCACAACTATGTCAACGGTCGGCTATATTACTGTCATGGTTCTAGAGCGACTCCAGGTTTTACTCTGATTTGTTACAGAAACCTAACTGCAGCGAGAAGGGAATCGGTGATTCACAATCCTCAAGCGCTCACTCCTGCACGACTCACAGGGCATATTCGTAGCCGCAGAGGTTCGGATTTGAAGACGAAAGACAAGGGAACAAATATGAATGATTTACGACTATGAAAGAAACGCGGATCGGCAGTCCGGAAACCTTATGTCGTCGTCAGCAATCCTAGGGCAGATAGTGTGCGGGACACACTAATTACAAGAGCACCCATTCGAGCATCCTTTCACATAAACGGCAAACTGCAACTTCACGACTCGGCTACCCACTCCAGTGTCAGGGAAATCAGATATATACCTTCTGCGGTGTTTACTCAACCCCCGATTGCAATAGTTGGCCTCACTGAAGAACAGGTAGTACAACCATATGGTGATATTGATGGATTCCGACCCATGAAAGTAACATTATCAGGACTTCCCGATCAGTTTGGATGCAGAAGACATACGGAATGGAAAGGTCAAAGTGTTGCGCTCCATGGTGCCAAAGTGTTGCGCTCCATGGTGCCATTGCAACTTGAAAATGTTGTAATTGGGCAATACAAGAAGCCATGTTAAAGGTGGTGTGACATATCCTGGCTATACGGATGATACAACAGTGCCAAAGATAGCTTGACTCCAACATTTGCAGCAGCGGCTCTTTTCATTGACAACTCCAGATGGGATGGTGTACCTTTCCTTATGAAAGCTGGAAAGGCTTTACATAATAGACGTGCAGAGATTAGAGTTCAGTTTAAGAGTTCCCAAGTGCAGGCTTAAGAACGCAAGGTGGTATTCTAGAATCAGTGACCCCCGTCCAAATCAGCCAAAGGACTGGCAAACTCTCCTGTCTGGCAGAGTCATATTGCTCTATTTCCTGCAAGACACTACATTGAATAAAGGATAAGTAACTTGCCACTTTACAAGTGCTATTGGTCGGGCATTTCAGGCACCCGTTGGATTATCATTGCTCTCGGTCACGGAGTCAAGAAATTTCAGGTTGTATTACCATTACATCTGGCAAATCGATTAAGATATTATTTCCTTAATCGTTTAATTGTTGAAGTTTGGTAAATTTGTAGAGCATTGTCTTATAGTGCAGTTTCAGATTTCACACAAGTATTTTTACGGATTGTCTCAGTTTAGGCATTTGGTTCTTTAGTGCCTGTTTGCAAACTGTTTGACGAAATGCCCAATCATTGAAGTTTTTAGTATTTTGGTGTTTAAGAGGCAAATATCCTGTCGGGGATATTACAGTGGTATCAGAGCCTGTTTGCAAAACTATTTGACGAATTGCCACAGTACATTGTTGGGATTTAGTGACCTTTATAGCTAGGGTCATTACAGTTTAGTAGATTTAAAAGTTGTTAATTAAATTGAGAAGGGTTTTGAAAGAAATGGAAATTTCGTAATTTCTCTATTAGAGTATTGATAGAATTCTTTAGAGTATTTATTTTAAAAATAATAATAATAATATAATATTAGTGGGGAGGCGGGGCCATCAAACCCCCACCTCCTACCATTCTCCCCGCTACGACAGCATGGGGTTGTCGGCAACCATTAATGGTTCGCACGGTAGACCTACAGTCGTGAATGGTAGGTACACCTGTTGTCACAGTAACAAGGCTGTCGTAGTAGCAAAAAAGCCTGCGGGCTTAAAACAAAGGTAATCACATTTTTTTGTAATTTGTTTTTTATTATTATTTTATTTAATTTTTATAAAATTTAAATATTAATTATTAATAATATTATTAGTAAATTTTATTATTATTAACTTAAAATAATAATAAATAAATTTATTAATATAATTTTGTTTAAATAATTATTAATTTAACTTTATTTATTTATTTAAAGTTAAGTTTTAATTAATAAAAAATATAATTTATTAAGAGTCTAAAACCATTTAATTAATGATATTATTATTTGAGGATTTTGGATTATTAACAAAGATTGTAGTAATTTTATTTGATGACTAATAATTATTATTTAAAAATAAAAATAGATAATTATTTTAAAAAGTCATCTTATGATATTAAGTTGTGAACTTGGGATTTTCATGAGTTAAGGGTAAATTGTGCAAATTGTTCTAAAACTAGAATGGGTTAAGTTGTAATTGTAAAAATGTAAATCTTATCTACTCAAAAACTTACATTGAAATGAAAACTTAAACCTTACTGTTAACTTAGATTGTGTGTCTTTAAAATCAAACCAAACTATGGAACTACACTGTTGAATATATGTTGTCTTATGTTTTGGGGGTTTTGGTTGACTAGAGAATTGACCAATCAAGTTGTTTTACTAAAGGCTTGGGAGTTCTGTGTTTGTGATGTCATGATGATGATTTGATCTTGATCTTTTTAAACTCAACCATGGTAATGTGTTTGGTATGCTCTATGATGAGTTTGGATTTATTATTCATTATTACTTTTTAGTGTTCTTGTGTGAAACTGAGGTGAATGGTATGACATATTTGACTTAATCTTTGAGTCTTTGATCAGTTATTTTGGGATGCTTTCCAGTTGCTTGTAAAGGACTAAGAGGTTATTGTGAATTATCTTTTGATGCCTTCCAGTCACTAGTATAGGAGTGAGGTAAAAATTGTAATTCTTTGATTTGTACTTTTATGAGCCTAAGGTAGGTAATTTGTATGTTAATTTGGAAAGTGGCTTGCAATGGAGGTTGGGGCCCAAAGTGGTTGCTAGGGTAACCCATTGTAAGTAGTTAATAAGTAAAAACACTACACTAAATGAGAGTAAAATAAACCTAATAAGAGTCCTAATAAGAGTCTTGTCTTTCATTGCACATGCCTCAAGTGCTAGTACAAACTAGGATGGGAGTAGAGAGGACACTTGGTTGTGACCATAATCATTAGTATGCCTTGTCAATATCAAAGGATACTAGTTTTGCATAGAGTCACTAGGGGGCTGGAGGATTAAAAGACTAACCGAGTAACCCTAGAGTTGGTTCATGCAAAGACACTTGCCCACCAGTAGTATAGATTTCCTACGTGTCTTTGTTTGCCTCTGGGTCTGGATGTCAATTTATCTTGGAACCTTTGAGTTAGATTACTTTTATGGTTTTCCTTGACTTAGATATTAGTTTTGATTTTGGGATTGATATCCTATTTGGGACTTGAGACTATCTCCTTAGCATAGTGGGAGTGGGCCTTTTTGGGTTACCACAAGGTCGGGTGGTAGTGTTTTTTACTTTTACCATTGAGATTCGTCCGTTGATGTCATGGCTAGAGTTCCTTGTTTTGCATTTCCTTCCATTCTATCTCTATGTATTATGGGGGATGGTTATATCTTTATGATGGATGGTTATATATTTATGGTGGATAACTTTTCTTATTGTATTGTATCTTGTTTCATGGATCCAAAAGGGATGATGTAATCTATTTTATAATTGTATATTCTTTCAACCTTTCATACATGATTGTGCATTTCAAATTTTATTGCCAAGTGGAATTCAGAATAAATGTATATTATTTAAATGGAATGGACTTGAAGTTATACTTTCATGTGGATGTGTTATTTATTGGACTTAGTATTATTTTAATTTAAATGTGACTCAACATTTTGGGATCCTTAAGGAATGTAATTTGTTATGTTTGCTTATGTATGATTGTATGTTATTGCTTCAATTATTGTATATGTTATTCTTTAAAAAAAAATGTTTGACAAACTTAGTAAAACTTTAGGTTAGTTCTTTTGGATCCCTTGGCAGGGTGTTACAAATGACAACAAAAGTTACAATTTAAGAAATATTTGATTTTGAGGCTGATATAGTTTAAATTTTGAATTAGTCAAAGCACATGGAAGATAAGGATTAATGAGCTAGCATATTTAATGCATGAAGAGATTTTTCTATGTGATCAAAGGAAAGGATTTGCTCAAAAGTTTCTAGAAGAAGGAGAACAAAATATGGAAGGATTCATCAAATCTGATCTAACCCTAAGATCAACAGTGATGTTTAAGTGGAAAAAAAATGAAATTGCCTATTTAAGGAGGCATAAGGATTTAATTTTAAGGTCGGTTTATTGTTGATTGGAGATCTTAAGGAGAAGTTTTGAAGAGGATATCAACATAGGTGAAGTGTGAAGAGTTCGTGAAGAGTGATTGCTTAAGGAGGTGCTAAGTAGATCAGTGATAGAGATGTCAATAAAGGCTAGGCAATGAACCAACATATAAGATAATGGAGATCTAAATTTGCAAAATGAGTTGTACCTTATAGATCAAACCTATTTTTACATTCTAACCATTGTATCAATAAAAATCTTTTAATCAAGGTTGACCTAACAGTCATTTTGCAAATCCTTTAATCAAGGTGACATTCTAATGGAATGATATAAAGTCCTCTAACAAGGCCACTCCTAACATTGTAATTAAATCCTTTAATAGGATCACATTTAACAGTATGTTGTATAACCTTTAACAAGTTTGGCTCTTAATCAATCTTACTTTAGAAAAGTGAAAATTTGGTAACATGTTACTTGGTGGTTTTTTCCAAATTGGGTTTCCATGTTAAATCCTAGTGCCAAAGTGTTTTTTTTAATGTTATTGTTATGCATGTAGTTTATTTACAGATAGAGGTTTGATCAGTGTGGTTAATAGAGATATTATTGGCACATGTGCAGTTGGATATAGATAGTACAAAGTATCAAGATGACATGTCTAAGCCCGCAGGTCAGTACGATCAATATAAAACAAGTTATGGATTAATTACCAGTGAAGGCAATATATAGGCAAAACAAAGCATAATAGGAAAATGATAATTGTGAGTTAAGGAATTATTTTGGATACAAAATAATTAATTAACTAATTAGGGACAACATCCTAAATGTTAACCCTAAGAGGGCAAGAGTTACTTTTATATTTTGTCAATCGTGTGAAAGCTTGAAGGTCGACTGGACATTTTTTGTAAATTGTTAAGGTGTAAATGAAGATTGTGATTTGTGAAGTTAAGTATAGTTGTAAGTCATATGAGGACTTATGTGAAATTTGATGCGAGATTATGTGAAAGTTAATGTGAGCTATATGCGATGTGAATTATGATGTATAATTAGAGTTGTGTGAAGAGCAGCAAGTGTTATATCAAATATTGAAGATATCAACAAGTAAGAGGTTTTTGTATCTATCTCTTTGTATCAAGGAACTATATTGTATATTTCATGTTTGGGTAGTAGGTTCATCGTTCATACATTTTGTAATTGTACATAACAACTCATAACAAGGCTGAGGCTTTTAACAAGGCCTAGTCCTCTAACAAGGATCAAGCCAATATATGCATGTAATAGACTCCTAATAGGGTCAATATCCTTAATCAAATACTTATGATTAGTGGATCATTTTGTGGGTACCATCCCCACCGGGGTTTTCCCTTGGATAGGGTTTCCATAGTTAACAAAATATGGTGTTATGAGTTGTCTTTGTGTATGGTTATGTTTATTGTTCAACATTGTTAGTTTACTTTCTTATGCCAGTTACAAGGCAATTAATAATATCCAATTTTGGGCTAAATTTTGTAGAATATTGATTCACACACACCCCCCCCCCCACTAGTATTCCCAATTTCTAACATTTTCACCCAAAAACTCACAGATCTGAACTCTATCTAAATATTCATCTACAGATATTAGAATAAAATGATGAAAGGAAAATAGCCCATAAATCTCCCTACAATCTGAGATAGAAAGGACAAGGTCAACTTGGGAAGACATCTTATGACCAAGTTGATGTAGTCTAGTGATCTACAACTAATGACTCTAGAAATCTTACAAATTGTAGGTTCTAGGTATGTAATCCTTTTCACTCCCAAACTGCAAATCAACACAAAAAGAAGATTTGGGGGTTGGGGTTTCATGAGGGCTTGCCTTGGTCAAGTCCTAGGTTAAGGAATCAACTGTAATTGAGAAATGTAAATGTAAATGATTGAAAGACAAGATAAAGTTTAGGATTCACCTTGTTTACATGTATGTAAATGTAATGTTGATCTTGAATTAGGAATTTAGGGTGTCTCCACTCTTTGCAACGGATCTACCATAATCCCATTATGGTGCCATAGATACAAAGGTGCATCAATGAAGAAGATGATGAATGCCTCAGTGTAGATCTCCTCCCCTAATGGTAAACAATAAGCCAGATCTTGAAGACGAAATTCTCATAAAGGATCCTTCAATGCTAGATAGAAATCGTAATCACCTAAAAATGGTCATGTAGACTATTAGCCCCCTTCTCAACATTTTGGCTAAATTAATTTAATCATTTACCTAAACCAAATTTCTAATAATCAATTTATTTTATTATAACCTATAGTTTGACTATGCTATCCTAAGTTCATTATTTGATTAAAATAACATGTCCCCTTTTAATTAAATAAAAGACCCCATTCTTCTAACACACTTAAAGTGCACACATAAAGTCTTTTTTCTATTTTGCAATTAAAAGAAAAGGCTTTGTGACTTTTGTCTTATATGACAAGTCAACTTATATTCTATTGGTTGACTTGTGTGTGCACATGGATCACTCCTCTTTTCAAATTCCACCATTGATCATCCACCATCTTCATCTTGATCTCTACCATTCGTATGACTTTAAAAGGGAGAGAGATTTCCCCCTCAAAGAATCCATCTTTTGAGTATTGTTATGCTACAAGTTTTCTAACAAGTTTCTTTGGAGCTTTGTGAAAAACTTCTATTTCTTGTCTACATTCTCTCATACCATAGCATTTTAGCTTAGATTCATGTTTCATGTTAGTTTATCTTCTATTTTGCAATAATCTATCTCAAATAGCTTAATATTTGGATTGTAACACTCTCATACATGTTTTAGCATAGCTGCATTTTGCATTCTCATCTTAGCTTAGTTTCCATACTTACATTGCATTCTTGAGGAACTCTTTGAGACATTTGCATTCTTGCATCTTGTCTTTGGAACCTCCCATTGCATGGTTTACTAGCATGAAGAGTATTCCTAAGGCTCAGTTGGGAGCCCTTGAACTTGAAATACACTCTCTTGCACTCCGTGGATAGGGAGCTCTAAGTGGACATCCAAGCATTCCAAACTCATGGAATCATTTGGATAGAAGGGTTTAGAGTGGGACACTTTTGAGTGTACATTTTTGGCGCCCATCGTGGAGCTTGAATCAAGTTTCTAGCTCCATTTGATTTTATTTTTCATCCTTGGCTTTTTATAGCAGCATATTGGATCTAATCAAGTGCTTTTGTAGAATTATCACTTTGGTTTTAAGGCCAACCCATAAGTAGATTGGTTTGAAGGCCAAAAATCTAGTTGGTTTAAACATTTGATCATATCTTTTAAACCACTTGGAGTTTGGTTTTGAAATATTTTTTGCAAGTTGGGTATGTGTCCAACATATCTCAGTCCAATTTTCAGAGCATTTTGACATAATTTGCGAGAGTTATGATCTTTTCTTTATTTTTCATGAAAAGTTGTTTCTGATTGCAAATCAGTGTATTTTTTTGGAAAAAATTACATTTCAGAATTTTTTTTGAATTCTAAGGGGGGTACTTTCTTTTTTTTTTTACTTTTGAGGTCGTATTAGGGATCCAAACCCCGATTTGATAAATCTGGTGTATTTTGACAAAATGGGTCCCTAGGGCACAAATGAAGAGATTTTTTTGAATTTCTTGCATTTTTAGAAAGCTCTCTAGTTTTTAGTAGGGGTCTTTTCTTTCCATTTCTATTTTTGGGTCCGAAATCATAGCAAAAAAAAATCTAATCATGTTGACTAGGTTAAAAGCAAAGAGTAAAAATGAGAGCATTTGTGATTAGTTGCACTTTCTTTGCATACACTTGGTTGGAAGATAACTTGGATATTTGAGGCAACTGACCACTTTTTATTGCAATTTTTTATGTTATTTCACACTAACTTATGGTGCTAACTATATATGAGCAATGTTAGTATACCAATAGAAACCAAATTTAAATAAAGCTTCTACAAACTAAACAAAATTCATAAACTTCAAGATAGACTAAGATGAGCTCTCAATTAAGAATATGAGCCATTAATGGGCTCTCTCAATGAGAAGCTCTCTTGTTGAGTGGCTTTGTCTAAATAGATAGGATGTATGCTCAAGCTTATGCTTCAAAAAGGGCTTCAAATGGAGTTGGAATTTGGGTGTGAGTGTATGGTTTTGATGTAAAATGGCTTCTTAAAATGGCATTATGACTTTATTTCATAGATTGTGTTAAAATGGCTTGGGAGAGGATTCCTTAAATAGGAAAAGGGCTTGAGGGATCAAGGGCTAGGATGCAAGGATGGGAAAAAGCTTATGGAAGGCTCAGATTACATAAGTGGAGAGCACATGGATTGTGCTTCCTTACAGCCAATTAGAGAGTGATACATATCACGAGGTAAGAGGATGGAGGAAAGGGGAAGGATGAGTCAACAAAGGAGGCTCAAGGGATAAAATCTTCATAAAGACCCTCATAATGGCTTGTAAGAGCAATGAAGGGGCTTTGGAAGAGTCATTTATGGCCTAGTGGGCTTCATAAAGTTTTATGGTTGAGGAATTTCGACTTGGGCTTGATTAGGAAGGTTTTAAGCTTGCTTAGGCTTGTGCAAATGATTAGAGGATGGATTAGGATGGTTTAGGATTAGCTTAGGGATAGGCAAGTGGATGGCATTTAATGAGGGTGGGTGAAGGAGGAGATATTTGTTAACTTTGGCTTGGGTTAGTAAGTCTTAACCCATGTTTAGAGAATGTGACAAGGTTAGGAGGGGATTAGGATTAGGTTTAAAGATATCTTCTAGAAGAGTCTAGACTTTGGATGAGGATAAAGACTTTCTAGAATAGTCTAGAACTTCCTAAGATGAGGATAAAGACTTTCTAGAAGAGTCTAGAACTTCTTAGGATGAGGATAAATTCGATTTTTAGGAAATAAATAAAGTTTTATTTATTTCAAGGGTTTGGGTTGAGGAGATATTTATTAAAACTTTTTCAATAAACATGAGGATTAATATTTAATCTTAATTAAATATTTTGAGTTGGGATTAGGGGTAGGAAATGATGGGATTAGCCTTTAATCAAAATTAAAGAAGGATTAGAAGATTTTGGAAGAGGTTAGTGGTCTTAAGGAAATTGGCCAAGTTTTGGGCAAAAAATAATTTTTTTATTTATTTTGGGTTTTTTGGTCAATTTATTAATTAAATAATTAATAAATAAGGAAATAATGTTTAAATAAGATATAAACATTTTTGGGAGGGATTCCTTAATTAAATAGTTTTAATTAAGATAAAGGGATTTAATGGCATAAAAATAAATAAATAAATTAATTAATTAATTAATTAATAAATGATGATGTCATCAAGAATTTTTCAAAAAATAAAAATACTTTATTTTCTAAAGGTTTTTAGGTGTCTACATTTTGCCCCTCTTTGATGTGATGCCGCAAGTGGCATGGCATCAAAGATAAGAAAATAAGATGCCCAAGGCTAGAGCAGAAGAGGAGAGAATGGACTGCAAGATGCCCCCTCAAGAAGGCGGTGGGGAGAGAAAGCAAGGCTCGACAAATTCTTGAAAAGTACAAGAATCTGAGATGAGCAAGAAGACTCAGATTGGCTTAAGAGAAGAGGTTTAGTTAGCTCAAACTCTCACTACGAGAGAATGATAAAGGGAGAATCAGAGGCACAAGAGGAAGCAAGCTTAAGATCTCAGGGATTGCAGAGGATGAAGAAGCGGAGTGCTATAAAAGGAATCTAGGATGGGGAGATGGATGAAGGGATTAAAAAGCTGATGCAACAGGATTTCAAAGAGTTATATTGGTGGAAGATGGATTTTGGAGATCCCTAGGACTAGGATTGTGGATCTCGAAAGATGAGGCTTGGTGGATTGATTTGGATTGGTGGATCCCTAAGACTAGGATTGTGGATCCCTAAAGCTAAAGGTGAGGAGTGATTCAAAGAGATACTGATGCATAAGATGGGGTAGGAGAGACGGATGCTGGATATGGATGGGGGATAATGGAGATGAAAGGAAACCATTGAAGCTTTTTTGAGCAAGGGGATACTTCAAAGAGAAGTACCACCATGTAGTTGAGGACTAGATTTGCTATAGGATTGTTGGTTAATTGCCAAGGTTACCAAGAACATCAAGGCTATGTCACCAACCATCCAGAGGACTGACAAACTGACTCAAAACAAACACACAAGGATTGCCCCAGCATCACACATGAAACCCGGAGGAAACAGTGTGGAACCGACATTGGGTAACCCACAAGCAAAAAAAATAAAAATGAAAGACTTGATCAAAACCGTACGCTCAGAGTGCCCCATTCGTAGCATACCATGATATGGAAGATCGTGGCAACCTTGAGGAAGGAACAAAAAGATTGCTTGGAAAAGATACTTCAAGACCCAAAAGGGAAGATTCCAAATCAAAAGAAAGTGAAAATCCAAAAAAGAACCATTTGCCAACGAGATGGGTAGGACGAGGTACTAACAGACCAAGATCAGACATGAGGAAAGCTATATCCTACAAGGATCTATCGGAGAGCACCTAAGCTGATGGATCTGGGTGAGTGATGTGTCTAGCAAGCTGAACTAAGAAGGATAACACTTTGGTGACATGAGATCTAGCTGAAGGATGCATTGGAATAGCTAACCAAGGGTTGTGCGATGTGTGCAAGATGTTGATCAAGGAGGAACTGACACGAAAGCTGGATAGATACAATGTTACTAAGGTAAAGAGGATGTACAAGCTGACGGACCAAGATATTTACAAGCGGGCTAAAGCTCAGGATGATAGGATAGCGGGATGGTTTGATGTTGTGCAAGATGCGAAAGCTAAGGGTGGGGTGATAGCGAAAGATATGGATTTGGTAGGATGCATCCAATGATGATGAGAGATTTTGTGACCAAGGATAGCTAGAGGAGCAGGATGAGATGGCTGGATAGGATGGTAGATAGCTAGGATTATGATGGATATAAAGAGATGACATTGAGTTTGCATGAGGATAGCCTAGAGCTAGATACCAATGACAAGGGAGGATGGACAAGATAAGACCTCCAAGGAATATAGTGCCCCCAATTAGAAGATAACATGTGGAAGGAGGTCTTATGATGGATGTGATAGGATTGAAGCTAGGATGGAAAAAGCTAAAGGGGCTAGGGAGATGGATGATAGTTGGGATGGTTGGTTGAAGCTGCAGGAGATAAGTGGATGGTGTGAGACGGAAGATGGAGGGTGGAGGATAGTGGATGGATTGGAAGATGGAGTTGGATGTCAAGAGATGACCAAAAGCATGAGGGTGATAGGCTAAGCTAGGGATGGTGGGATTACGCATGATGCTTGTTTGCCAAGTTTTTATCATGGTACTTGTCCAAGGCGCTTGAATTGCCAAGTTTTCACCAGTAGACGCTTTATTTTTCTTTTCTTTTTTTGACTTTTTGACTTTGGACTTAGCTGGAATGATTTTGGCTTTCTTCAGCTATTTTGGCTTTTTTGGGATTTTTCACTAGCTGTTGGAATGTTCAATTTTGTTGCTAGCTGTTGGTACACTGGATGTGTGATTTATGCAATAGATTGGATTAGATGGGATTGATGGTAGGAGATGGAGGGATGAAAAGGTTGGAAAGGAGCATGAGATGGGGATGCTTGCAAGAGCAATATTGGCACATGTTGGGACGGGTGTGAAAAGAGCATATGGGGGATAGATGGTAGATGCGGGTGTGATGGAGGATTTGTGGAAGCATGCTTGGGGATATAGGCACCCAAGATGGAGTTAGGAGATGGGGGACATGAGTCACTGGATGGAGGATTAGCAATGGTGGATGCCATTATGCATTGGGTTTCAACTTTTTTCTTTGGGATCCACATGGTTTTGGATTTTCTTTTCATAGGCTTTTGCATTATTTTGCATTCTTTGATTGGGATTTTCCTTTTTGGAGTATGTCTTTTAGAATAGACATATGATTGCCTAGGATGTGGATTTTTAGCTTTATGCATTTTGAAGTTGGCATTTACATTGTTGTGGTAAGCTTTGGGAAGATGGTTAGGAGAAGCTTTGTGAGATGGAGAGGATATGGGAGAGCGTGTAGGGGGATGATGATGGATGATGTGACTTGATATGTGCCTATGCTGATCTTGCATAGGAATGGAGGGAATAAGATTTGAATGATGGCTGATAGGAGGATGGAGGATGGTAGATTTTGGGAAAAAGGGACCCAAAATGGATTTAGCGGATGAAGGGGGGATATGGTAGGTTGTTTTAGGTTGCAAAGATGGAGGGGGGATGACATAAGATTTCTTGAAGGAGTGATGGGAGGCTGGCATGGGGGGTTTGGAGATAGGCTTGGTTTGGTGGTGTAGTGTACCAACACCTTTAGATGGTGAGCCTTTGGATACATATCCAAGACCATGAAATCCTAGATTTTTTTGTGCAATAATAGGCTTTCTGATTCCTTGCTCTTGTGGTCCTAAACCTTGACCTTGATAATGCCATCGATTGAGCATTTGAACTAGCTAAGGATACTTTTTGCTTGCAGAAAATGGTGGAAGTGCTTTATCAGATGTACTGCAATAGGGAGATACTATTCTTAATTCTTGTGCTGAGAGGAGGCCACTATGGATGAATGTAAGTGAACCAAGAGGGTATATTATAGATGGTGAAATAGCTTGGATAGGTGGTAATATGGAAGCATGGAGTGGAGGAGATGGTAGGATAGGATCTTGATTTAGCTGATGGGATGAAAAGATATCCTGCAGTAGAGGAGGTATGGCTTGAGGTTTTGGAGATGGAGGGGATAGTGACTACACTATGGATGGAAGACATGGTACGATGATATCTTCATTTATGCTTTGGGGGATGTCAACATGCTTTTGGGCAGGATCTTGATAGGATTGGTTTGGAGTGGATGGTGCGATAGGAGGTGAAGGGATGGACTCTTCAAAGGCAGCAAATGGATAGATGGGAGATTCATTAGTGGAGATGGGTGAGTAGAAGATGGATGCATAAGGGTCATTATGGGAGATTTGGGAAATGCTTGGAGGTGATGTGGATAGGATTTGGAGGGTTTTGACAGATGGTGGGATTTTGATGCTTGCAGGAAGTGGAAGGATTTTAAGCAATTTGATGGATGGTATGGGGATGATAGCTATGGGAGATGGAGGTGATATTATAGATGGGGAAGCTTCATTACTGACTACTTCACATGGTTGGATTAGATGACATGGCTTATCGACTGCTGGAGGCGACTTTTCTTTTATTTCCTCTAGGAGATTCCTTGGAGACTTGTGTGTCGGAGGTGGAGGTGGATTGACAGGAATAGCTAGTGTGATGGGGGTGGAAGATTGGAAGCTTGGTTGATTGGGTGATGGAGGAGCAGCTGGGATATCAGATGGCATGACTAGATAGTTTGGAAGAATGCATGGATTTTGTGGGACGCTTGGGAGAATGTTTCTAAGGCTTTCAATATACCCGTCATAGTCAACAAGATTTTCATCATCATTGGAATAGGAGGTGGCAGGAGCAATGACAATATGACCGAACACATCATGATAGGTTTGGGATTTCATGTTTTGATGATGAGTCTGATGGGGATGGGGTCTTGCATATGGATGAACACGAAAGCTCATGGTTGGATTTGGATTAAGCGCAAATTTTGGATTGGCTAATGAAGGATTTCATAGGGAGAGTCAAAGCTGTATGACAGACCTAAGGAGGATTGGCTAGATATTTTTGGCTTTCCTGTGGATGGAAGACTTCAAGGGCATGCTGTCAAAAAGTGAGAGTTTTGCTTTCCTATGCACTGGATTAGTGGAGATTGTGTCAACTTAAGGATAGACTAATGATCCTATGGGCATGACACGAGATTGACCACTTGTGGATCCCAACCTTTAGCTCAAGGTGATGAGGGATAACAAGTGAAAAAGCTATATTACCCTAGACAAAGCTCTATCAAAGGGATAACCTTGGTGAGGCTGGTGGATTGGTCAGATTGATTGGATAGAAAATTCTAGCAGAATGACAACAACTCTCTAAAGGCTTGGGTGTGATTTTGGATTGGGTTGCTAGCTGGCTAGGGGGGATGATTTGGAGAGACTTTGGATTTGGGCTTGTTCTAAAGCAAGGAACTAGATAGATTCGGTTGCAGCAGGGGAGCTTGGATGATTTTCTGATGAGGTAGTGACTACGCTAAGTATGCCTTGAGTTGGGAGATTTCTGCTTTTTTGGGATTTTGACCAAAGTTGGAAAACATTCATTCAAAAGTTATGAACAAACAAGCAGACAAAATTTTGGAGCAAGCACGTCAAACACACCAACATCCTAGGAAACTTTCTACAAGGATGAAATTTGTTATAGCTAGGGAGTCCTCGATATATGCAACGTACATGAGGCCCAAATCTGTAGATGAAACCAAAAAGATGTCACACAGCCGAGAGGAGTGGTAACCCACTTCTCCTCTTTCACTTCTCAAGGGTATAAAGTTCCTTGAGGCTTAGCCCGAGTGACAAAATCTTGATTCCAAGAGAGGTTTCTTTGGATTCACCTCCCGATTTTTATACTCCGTCAGAATGCTTGAGTTGAGGTCGTCCCAAGGGGTGATGAAATCCCCAAGAAAGCCTCCTAAAAAGTGTAAAACAAGACCACATACATGATCTTGGGCTTTAAACGACATGCGTTTATTCCAATTGATGATTTAGATTTTGTAAGCTATGATTGAAGACACTTGCGATTATGGCATACAATGTTCATTCCAATTTGACAGCATCGTCAGCATAATGAAAGTTGAGAGATCATCAACATAAGAAATGCGAGCGTCATTGAAAATGCGTCAAAACTATGCGATGTTCATTGATTGTTAGGCATTCAAGATTGAGTGTGAGTTTGTTTTAAGCCCAAAAAAAAGATATGTGAAACTCGATTTGTCAAGCGCGCACCCGAAGGCCCTCCACGTCAAGAGTTGTTCAATTTTTATGCCCAAATGAAGTGTGAGTGAGATTAATGCGCATTCAAGGAATTTTCTAACTTAGAAAAACCACTAAAGACCCAAGTGAGTGGAGTTTGATCTTTGTGGAGCACTTAACACCCTCTTAGGTAGACCCATCCCCATAGATGGCGCTGAGATTGCAACCAATGGTTAAATTGATGGGTGATTAAAGAGAGTGAGTCCAACTACAAACTTACTCAAAGCGTCTTTATTAGTTTTTATAACTTAGAAGATTTCAAAAATGTGGATTCTTTTTATGCCCCAAAAGATGATTATTTGATCTATGGCATTCAAGATTGGATTTGTTGTTTTAATCATGCATTCATAAAAATAAAATAAAAAATTTGATTTTAATCCATGGCACTCAAGAGTGGTTTTAGCAACATGCATTCAAAGACAAGTGATTAAACATTCAAGTTTTTTCTTTTGAGCATTCAAGATTGAGATTTTGTATGTTGTTTTAAGAACTTTGAAGTGCTTTGTTTTAACCTTAGTTCATTCAAGATTGTTTTGGACTCAAAAGTGAAAATGACTCTTTGGACTTTGGTCTTCATTCAAGATTTTGTGTTCTAGTTTGCATATTTTAAGCCCAAAAATGATATTCCTAGATTGTTTTGATGCATGAAAAACCTAAGAAACATTCAAGATTTTGCAACAAGACATTTGTTTGGAATAAATAACAAAGCTTTTAGGACAATTTTTGGCAACCATTTAGGACTCTTAGTTTTCATGAGATTTTTAAAAGAACTTTAAAATATTTGCAAATGAGGTTCATTTTATCCTTGATTGATGCTTTGAGTTTGATTTAGATTTTAGTGTGCACTTAGTGTTGATTTTGAACCTTTTGAAATGGAAACTTGAAGTTCTTTTTAAATTCCCAAAAATGAAGTGTTCCTAACTTTGCATGAATGCATCTAAAACCTTGATGTTGCAAGGATGCAAATGATTGGATTGGTTTAGTTTCACTTGTTAAAAAAAAAAAAAAAAATTGCAAATTTTTAGTTTTTAATGGATTTAAGTATGATTTGGGGGTTCATTTTAAGCACTAAAAAGAAGTGTGTATGATTTTGCTTCCTTAAAAAAAATGGCCAAGATCTCCCACAATAAGAAGAAGAAGAAGTAGATGGAATAAGAAGAATATAGATAAGAAGAGGAAGAAGAATTCCAAGTGCTTTGTCCACCTATAAGCTTGAAAAAATTGCAAACACTATGAGATAGACTATGAGTTCCTTTGTTTTCTTCATGCTTATGTGGACCTACAAAACCAATTTATACAATCCTACCAATCACAAAAACAAGCAAAATTAGCCAAAATTAGCAAATGACATACAAAACTTGACTAAAAAAGCTAATGAAGATGACTCATGCAAGGTCTCACCAGGCGTGCCAAAATGTATATGAGCAATGTTAGTATGCTAATAGAAACCAAATTTAAATAAAGCTTCTACAAGCTAAACAAAATTCATAAACTTCAAGATAGACTAAGATGAGCTCTCAATTAAGAATATGAGCCCTTAATGGGCTCTCTCAATGAGAAGCTCTCATGTTGAGTGGCTTTGTTTAAATAGATAGGATGTATGCTCAAGCTTATGCTTCAAAAAGGGCTTCAAATGGAGTTGGAATTTGGGTGTGAGTGTATGGTTTTGATGTAAAATGGCTTCTTAAAATGGCATTATGACTTTACTTCATGGATTGTGTTAAAATGGCTTGGGAGAGGATTCCTTAAATAGGCAAAGGGCTTGAGGGATCAAGGGCTAGGATGCAAGGATGGTAAAAAGCTTATGGAAGGCTCAGATTGCATGAGAGGAGAGCACATAGATTGTGCTTCCTTACAGCCAATCAGGGAGTGACACATGTCACAAGGTGAGAGGATGGAGGAAAGGGGAAGGATGAGTCAACAAAGGAAGCTCAAGGGATAAAATCTTCATAAAGACCCTCATAATGGCTTGTAAGAGCAATGAAGGGGCTTTGGAAGAGTCATTTATGGCCTAGTGGGCTTCATAAAGTTTTATGGTTGAGGAATTTCGACTTGGGCTTGATTAGGAAGGTTTTAAGCTTGCTTAGGCTTGTGCAAATGATTAGAGGATGGATTAGGATGGTTTAGGATTAGCTTAAGGATAGGCAAGTGGATGGCATTTAATGAGGGTGGGTGAAGGAGGAGATATTTGTTAACTTTTGCTTGGGTTAGTAAGTCTTAACCCATGTTTAGAGAATGTGACAAGGTTAGGAGGGGATTAGGATTAGGTTTAAAGACATCTTCTAGAAGAGTCTAGACTTTGGATGAGGATAAAGACTTTCTAGAATAGTCTAGAACTTCCTAGGATGAGGATAAAGACTTTCTAGAAGAGTCTAGAACTTCTTAGGATGAGGATAAATTAGATTTTTAGAAAATAAATAAAGTTTTATTTATTTCAAAGGTTTGGGTTGAGGAGATATTTATTAAAACTTTTTTAATAAACATGAGGATTAATATTTAATCTTAATTAAATATTTTGAGTTGGGATTAGGGGTAGGAAATGATGGGATTAGCCTTTAATCAAAATTAAAGAAGGATTAGAAGATTTTGGAAGAGGTTAGTGGTCTTAAGGAAATTGGCCAAGTTTTGGGCAAAAAATAAATTTTTTTATTTATTTTGGATTTTTTGGTCAATTTATTAATTAAATAGTTAATAAATAAGGAAATAATGTTTAAATAAGATTTAAACATTTTTGGGAGGGATTCCTTAATTAAATATTTTTAATTAAGATAAAGGGATTTAATGGCATAAAAATAAATTAATTAATTAAATAATTAATTAATTAGTAAATGATGGTGTCATCAAAAAAATTTCAAAAAATAAAAATACTTTATTTTCTAAAGGTTTTTAGGTGTCTACACTAACAAGTTGTGATTGCAGGTTGTCATCCTTGTGAAAAAATGGAAACATTGCATAAAAAGAAGGCATGTCAAAGCTTCAAATGCACAAGGGCTACTAACGATTGTTTGCAGGGCTGCCCAATGCATAAAAACCCAATTTTTCTTGTTCTTTACTTTTACATGTGCTGCATATACTATTTTTTTGTTTTTAGGCACATTAAAACTTACAATTAGGATCTTTTGGTGATAGGAGAGTATGTTCTTCACCCTTGTGGTGAATTAGAAATCTTGACTTACCATTTGGTTTCAAGAGTAAGAGGCAACTGAATCTTCTTGGCGTGTTTGGGAGAAAATGATTGAAATAGAAGAGTATGCTCTTCACCCTTGTGGTGATTCAGAAATCTTGACTTCCAAAAGTTGATCCACTCTTTGTGTAGTTTAGAATCCTTTAGAGGGCCTGCTCTCGGACAACCTGAGAGGAACAACCCAAGTGGGGACAAGCAAATTACCCGGCTATTCCAACCCACTATAATCTCAAGGCTATCAAGAACACAAAACCTTGGTAGACATAGCACTTGTCTTACCTAGTGTTATTTCTTGTGGGATTGTGACCATGATCCACTCTTTGTGTAGTTTAGAATCCTTTAGAGGGCCTGCTTTCCAACAACCTGAGAGGAACGACCCAAGTGGGGACAAAAAAATTACTTGGCTATTCCAACCAACTATAATCTCAAGGCTATCAAGGACACAAAACCTTGGTAGACATAGCACTTGTCTTACCTAGTGTTATTTTTTATGGGATTGTGACCATGAGGAGATCACTAGGGAGGAATGCTTAAGGTATTGTTGTGGTCGCGAGACCGGTTACTCATTGCAAGGTGAGGTGTCCTGTATTAGGAGCAAGAGGAGTGCTATGAACAGAAACCCTTTCTAAACACCCTAGGTTAGTATCCACCTTATTTTGCCGCTCAACTTCTTGGTGCAAGGATTGATCCTAGTGGACTACTCGGATCACCCCAAGATTTACACTCACCATATGTGTTCCCTTGGTTGTGCTTATCACATTTCCATGACAAAGCCAATATCTCTTGTGGGAAACCACTTGGTGTGAGGAAAAGGAGCATCAAGTGTGAGCCAAGTTGTTGAGTAATGAACCATGACTTCTAGGTAGATATTGCTTGATGTGTTCTTGAATGTGCTAGACCTGTGAAAATCTTTTGAACATACACATGATGATAGTTCTAGAGATTTCTTTTAAGACTTCACATATGCTTGTATCATGCAAGGTTACTTTCTCCCTTACTTGATTGTTTGAAGACTACTCGATGTGTCACTATCTTGCTTGGAAAGAAATTGTTTTTGAACATCAAATTTGCTATGCTACCAACTATTGTCAAACTTTGTAAACCAAGTCAAAGCATCAAGTCTTAACATTTTTCTTGTGTTTCTTGCTAAGGGGATTCTCATCATTTGATTTTTATCTTCTATGTCTCTAGTTCTTGAACATGCTTAAAGTGGCTCTTTGGTCTTAGTGCTCTTGGTCTTTTTGTCTTCATGGTCTATGTCTGCTTGCTAGTTATCCTTTTGCTGAAATGGTTACCTTGATTTCTTGACTACACTCTTAGGTTGGGAAAGTTGTTCACTTGTTACCCCACTTGCTCTATCTACTTGGCTATTTGGCTTCTTGTCTAGCTCTTGACTTGAGTCACTAGTTTCATAAGTGATTTGGACACTTTCTTGACAAGTCACTTTACTCTATCTTTACTACATTGGAAAGTGAATAATCTACCTCTCCAGTTTGGACATCAAGTTATCTTGTGTCACATTATTAGTTTCCTTTAGTCTCCTTCATGCCTAATTATCTATCTACCGCTATGGAATTCAATGCTTGTGCTACCAAACCTCAACCAAATCTAGATGATCATGATATCCTCCATGTCACTAAAGAGTTTCAAGATATATATATGCACAATACAAAGAACTAGAAGAGACAAATGATCTTCCTTATCTTTATCTCTCTAAGCGCATGACAAAAATGAAGTTTAAACTTGAGAAAAGGTTAGAGGAGAAGATTGCATCATTACATGAATCTTCCTTAAGGTCTTTACATGCATTACCTTCTTTGAGGTCATCCTCTTCTTATAGATCTAAAGACCTCTTTAGAGAACAAGCATAAAGACCTCTTTAGAGAACAAGCAAGTGATACCTCCTTTGAGCCTATGCCAAAATTTCATGATGGAACTATCTTTGACCAAGATAATGATGAAGACATGGATGCATACCATTCACTTGAGAAACAAAAAAAGGACTCTAGACATACTTCTAATAGAACTTTTGCTCCCTTGGAAGATTCTTATGATGATACTTTGCAAAAAAAATTTGGCAATAAGATCATCATGTTACCTAAGTCTAGCTCATATGGAAACCCATTCTTGGATATCTATTGTGCTTATCATCAACATAATGAGCATAGTACTTCAGATTGCATTGATCTAAAACATAAAATCCAAGATCTTATTGATAATGGAATTATTGATATCTCTAATGATTCATGTGATGAGGATACTTTTCTTGAGAAAGATCATATTAATGAACCTATGTCTATTGATGGTTTCCTTGATACCTCCACTTCTTCCAACACTCGTGCATCTTCCAACACTTCAAATCTTTAAAACATACCTCTATCAAACAAAGAACCTAGTGCTTTCCATATAGACTATGTGTACCCTCAAGGGCTACCTCTAAAAGAAACTCAAGCTAACCTTCACTTGGTTGCAAACCTTTTCCATGCTACTAATCCTAAACATCCTCAACCTTCATGCACTACTATGCCTAATCCAAGCACTACTCCATTCACTCTTCATTCTCCCTTGTCCTTAGAAGTAGCTCCATGTCAAGAGGACTCTCAAAAAGAAAAAGCTATAAATGTCAATAAAGATCAAGATCAAGCACCCTTTCATCTCTTTCAAGATTTTTCCCCTCCATATCCTATATCTTGTCCACCTCCTAAGTATGATGAAGATACCACTTCCATTATCTCCCTTGAGCTTATTGAAAATTATGAGAAAATTTCTCTTCATATGCTATCCAAAGCTACTTGTCAAGATCAAAGCATCCCCTTATGTTCTACTTCTCCACATCCACTTCAAAATTATGCTCAAGCTTCAAGTTCTTCTATTAAAAATGTTGTTCCTATCAAAGGTACTCATGAGTCTATTGATGGCTTTGACCATGTTGCTCAATCTAAAGATGTTGATATCCCTTCCCACTATCCCTTTGCATCTTGTAAATCTATCCTTGGTCCTTATCCATCTAAGCTAAAGCATTCAAACCTTCCATCCATATTGGGGCCTTATATTCCTCCATCTCCTAAATTCACTCCTAGCTCATTCCCTAGCTCTCCTATAATACCTCAAGATCAACAAAGACACTCATCCTTGATGAATTTTCACCCATCTATACATCTAAACCAGCCATATCATCCTTATTCATCCACAAATCCCAAGTTCTTTGGAAGTGAGAATAAACATAAGAATCCATTGAAAAAGAAAGATCATTATGTCCCATCTAATCGACATGTGAATGCTAAGAAGGAGAATGCACAAAAGAGACCACAAAGGTACACTATTAAAAAAGCTAAATCAAAGAAAATATGGGTTCCTAAACCCATTATTGAAGAAATGTGTTTTGAAGTATCAAAAGGAAAATCTAAAGCTATATGGATTCCCAAGTCTCTTTTAAAAGACTTGAATATTGAAAATAATTCAAAGTTGACATTCAAGCTTCCAAAGGCTTCCATTCCACCTTCTTCCAAAAATCTTTCTAAAAATATTCCAAAGCCTTCCAGTCCACTTTTTTCCAAATCTCTTCTACCACCTCATACATCTAAACCTCAAGCTACTTCATCCATGATTCCTCCATCATTCCAATACCCTTCAAGGTGTGTGTCAATGTTTATCTTGTCCAATATTTCAACTACCCTCATGAAATCCTCTAAAACTTACATGAACTATTATCCTCCATATACTCTTCCTACTACCATTTCTCTTTCATCACCCTATCAACATCTTTGAGCATACCTTTCTATGGTCTTGGCTTATCATGACTTATCTTTTCTATAGGAGCACTATCTATATTCAAACAGCTTGTGCTCTTTCTAAAAATTCAAAAAAAATAAAAATGAAAATGTGCCTTGGTGAAAACTATTTCTTGTGGCACCTTGGTAGCAAAAGTAAAGAGAAATAAATGCATCCTATGGTGAAAACTACATCTTGTGGTACCTTAGATAAGTACCATGATGAAAACCTAGTAAATAGGCATCATGCGTGATTCTTTCATCATCCATCTATCCCCTCTTCTCTCTTTGATCTTGATGATTTTGATCTATCTTTGCATATTGGCTATCTTATCCATGAGATTCTCTATTTGTGCTTTCTCATTCACTCATAGCCTCAATCTTGAGCTTTATTCTTATTGCTCTATCCCATCGCTAGCCTATCTAAGTTGACCCCTTGGTCTTGATCACAATAAATGAAACATGGTTCTCATAGGTCTCTTGACATGGATACTCTTTTGGATTACACACTTCATGTTATCTCACTTTTTGGCTTTACTACTTATCCTACATGTTATCTTGCTCATTACTTCCATTGCTTATCCAAAACATGCTTCATATAACTATTTCACCCCTTTCCCTAGCTTGGGTACTCTTGAGGAGTCAGTCCTTGAGGATCACTTTCACTTGCTTCATACTCCTTTCTTATCCATCTCTGCTTATCCACTAGCTTGTTGCTCCATCATATCCTACACCTTGCTAGACATTGGAACAGAATGATGTGATCTTTCTTGAGAACTAGTGATCTCTAAAACCTTCTAAAAAATCCAAAAAATCATATATGTGTATATGAGCAATGTTAGTATGCTAATAGAAACCAAATTTAAATAAAGCTTCTACAAACTAAACAAAATTCATAAACTTCAAGATAGACTAAGATGAGCTCTCAATTGAAAATATGAGCCATTAATGGGCTCTCTCAATGAGAAGCTCTCTTGTTGAGTGGCTTTATCTAAATGGATAGGATGTATGCTCAATATGCTTCCAAAGGCTTCAATGGATGATTGTGGATTTTTGGTGTGGATAGATGGCTTTAGTATGGATTTGGCTCTCAAAATAGCATTATAACTTTACTTCATGGATTGTGTTATTTTGCAAAGGGGAAGGATCCAATTTATAGGCAAGAAGCTTGAGGGATTGAGGGCTAAGATGCAAGGATGGGAAAAAGCTCATGGAGGGCTCAGATTGCATGAGAAGAGAGCACATGGATTGTGCTTCCTTATAGCCAATCAAGGAGTGACACATGTCACATGGTGAGAGGATGGAGGAAAGGGGAAGGATGAGTCAACAAAGGAGGCTCAAGGGATAAAATCTTCATAAAGACCCTCATAATGACTTGTAAGAGCAATAAAAGGGCTTGTAAGAGTCATTTATGACCTAGTGGACTTCATAAAGTTTTATGGTTGAGATATTTTGAGGGTGATGAGAGCAATTTCGACTTGGACTTGATTAAGAAGGTTTTAAGCTTGTTTAGGCTTGTGCAAATGATTAGAGGATGGATTAGGATGGTTTAGGATTAGCTTAGGGATAGGCAAGTGGATGGCATTTAATGAGGGTGGGTGAAGGAGGAGATATTTGTTAACTTTGGCTTGGGTTAGTAAGTTTTAACCCATGTTTAGAGAATGTGACAAGGTTAGGAGGGGATTAGGATTAGGTTTAAAGACATCTTCTAGAAGAGTCTAGACTTTGGATGAGGATAAAGACTTTCTAGAATAGTCTAGAATTTCCTAGGATGAGGATGAAGACTTTCTAGAAGAGTCTAGAACTTCTTAGGATGAGGATAAATTAGATTTTTAGGAAATAAATAAAGTTTTATTTATTTCAAGGGTTTGGGTTGAGGAGATATTTATTAAAAATAATTTAATAAACATGAGGATTAATATTTAATCTTAATTAAATATTTTGAGTTGGGATTAGGGGTAGGAAATGATGGGATTAGCCTTTAATCAAAATTAAAGAAGGATTAGAAGATTTTGGAAGAGGTTATTGGTCATAAGGAAATTGGCCAAGTTTTGGGCAAAAAAATTTTTTTTTATTTATTTTAGGATTTTTTGGTCAATTTATTAATTAAATAATTAATAAATAAGGAAATAATGTTTAAATAAGATTTAAACATTTTTGGGAGGGATTCCTTAATTAAATATTTTTAATTAAGATAAAGGGATTTAATGGCATAAAAATTAATTAATTAATTAATTAATAAATGATGATGTCATCAGGGATTTTTTCAAAAAATAAAAATACTTTATTTTTTAAAGGATTTTTAGGTGTCTACATTTTGCCCCTCTTTGATGTGATGCCGCAAGTGGCATGGCATCAAAGATAAGAAAATAAGATGCCCAAGGCTAGAGCAGAAGAGGAGAGAATGGACTATGAGATGCCCCCTCAAGAAGGTAGCGGGGAGAGAAAGCGAGGCTTGGTGGCTTCTTGAAAAATATAAGAATCTGGGATGAGCAAGGAGACTCAGATTGGATTAAGAGAAGAGGTTTAGTTAGCTCAAACTCTTACTATGGAAGAATGATAAAGGGAGAATCAGAGGCACAAGAGGAAGCAAGCTTAAGATCTCAGGGATTGCAGAGGATGAAGGAGCGGAGCGCTATAAAAAAGAATCTAGGATAGGGAGATGGATGAGGGGATTATAAAGCTGATGCAACAGGATTTCAAAGAGTTAGATTGGTGAAAGATGGGTTTCGGAGATCCCTAGGACTAGGATTGTGGATCTCGAAAGATGAGGCTTGGTGGGTTGATTTGGATTGGTGGATCCCTAAGACTAGGATTGTGGATCCCTAAAGCTAAGAGTGATGAGTGATTCAAAGAGATACTGATGCATCAGCTGGGGTAGGAGAGACGGATGCTGGATATGGATGGGGGATAATGGAGATGAAGGAAAACCATTGAAGCTTTTTGAGCGGGGGGATACTTCAAAGAGAAGTACCACCATGTAGTTGAGCACTAGATTTGCTATAGGACTATTGGTTAATTGACAAGGTTACCAAGAACATCAAGGCCTTTTCACAAACCATCCAAAGGACTGACAAACTAACTCAAAACAAACACACAACGATTGCCCCAGCATCACACATGAATCCTAGAGGAAGCAGCGTGGAAACAACACTGGAGAACCCACAAGCAGAAAAGAAAAATAAATGAAAGACCTGATCAAGACCTTACGCTCTAATTGCCCCATTCGCAGCATACCATGATATGGACGATCGTGGCAACCTTGAGGAGGGAACAAGGAGATTGCTTAGAAAAGATACTTCAAGACCCAAAAGGGAAGATCCCAAATCAAAAGAAAGTGAAAATCCAAAAGAGAGTCGTTTGCCAACGAGATGGGTAGGACAAGGTACTAACGGACCAAGATCAGACATGAGGAAAGCTATATCCTGCAAGGACCTATCGGAGAGCACCGAAGCTGGTGGATTTGGATGAGTGATGTGTCTGGCAAGCTGAACTAAGAAAGATAACACTTTGGTGACAGGAAATCTAGCTAAAGGATACGTTGGAATAGCTAACCAAGATGTGTGATGGGTGCAAGATGCTGATCAAGGACGAACTGACACGAACGCTGGATAGATACAATGGTACTAAGCTAAAGAGGATGTACAAGCTGATGGACCAAGATATGTTACAAATGTACAAGTTTGTTCATGTTTTGGTTTCTGTGAGATGGAAATGTTTGTGAAGGATGGGATGTCTATAATAGGTGATAGGTGGATACGTAGATGGTTTGCGAAAAGCTTAAGTGAAAATGGGGTTTTGTGTGTGCACGTGATAGTATGCAAGCTAGGATACAGGATTATTTATAGGCTGGAATATGGTACAAACCTTGGACAAGATTCGGATAGACAAGGTATGGTACAAGATTTACAAGGTATAATACAAGCTTTGGTACAAGATTTACAAGCTGTACAGGAGGTATTTACAAGCTTCATCAGATTTTGGATATTTGGTTGGAACACCAAGGGAACAAGCAAGTGTGTCTTATGGGATGGTGGGTGAATGGATGAGGGATAGGATAGTGATAGATAATGGATTAGTCTTTAGTACACAAGGCACCTGAATTACCAGGTTTTCACCAAGGTACCTATCCAAGGTGCTTGAATTGCCAAGTTTTCACCATTGGACGCTTATTTCTCTTTACTATTTTTTTTTCTTTTGTATTTTTCAAAAGCTGGGTATAACAAGGATCTTCAAGCATAGAACTTCTTGAGATGAATGATGTTAGTAGGATCATTCAAGAGTTCTCCTTCTGGTGTACATAGCTAATAAGCTCCAGAGCCAAAGGAACTAGTGACAACATAAGGACCAAGCCACGTAGGTTCAAACTTGCCTTTCTTTTCTCAATCTGCTTGGACTTTCATGTTTTCTTTGAGGACCATGTCACCTAGCTGAAAGTGTCGTGGAAGCACCTTCTTGTTGAAATTCCTTTTGAGACGAGTTTGATAGACTGTGAGATGATCATAGGCTTGTTGTTGCTTCTCGTCTAAAAGATCTAGCTGGGTGAGTCGAGCTACTCTATATTCTTCATTTGATATTTTCCCTTGCAAAGATATGCGCAAGGAGGGAAGTTCAACCTCTATAGGTAGTACCGATTCAGCACCATAGACTAGGGAGTATGGAGTTGTGCCTGTGGATGTATGGAAGGAAGTTCGATAGGCCCATAGGGCTGGATTTATTTGTAGGTGCCAATCACGGCCGGAATCATTGACAACTTTCTTTAGAATTTTGAGGAGGGTTTTGTTAGTTGCCTCTGCCTGGCCGTTACCTTGTGGGAAATATGGGCTAGAAAAGCGGTGATGGATGTGGAGGGAAGTGCATAATTCTTCCATGTTGAGATTTTCAAAGTTACCTCTGTGGTCGGTGAAGATGGTGGATGGGATGCCAAAGCGGCAAACAATGTGGTACAAGATGAACTTGGAGACCTAAACTCCTATAGCTGAGACTAGGGGGACTACTTCCACCCATTTAGTGAAATAGTCTGTAGCTTTTATTATCCATTTATGTCCATCAGATGAGAGGGGTGTGATAGTTCCAACTAGATCAAGGCCCCAACAAGCGAAAGGCCAAGGTGGTGCAATAGGCTGTAGATCCTGTGCTGGAGCGTGCACAAGATTTGCATGCTGCTGACATGGGAGACACTTTCTGACAAAGTCACAGGAGTCTTCTTCAATGGTAGGCCAATAGTAGCGTGCTCTAAGGATTTGTCACGCTAGGACAATACCACTTGTGTGGGCACCGCAAAGTCTAGAGTGTACTTCCTTTAACACCATCGCGGCCTCATTTTGGTCTAAACATCGAGAGAGAGTATCGTGATAACCCCGACAATATAGGGTATTGGCTATGATAACATAGCGAGATGATTTTCGGATGAGGTTCTGGCATTGGGTACGTGTGAGGTGAGGGGATATGATACCATCGTTAAGGTAAGCGTGAATCTCATGGTACCAAGGGGATTGGGGACCAACCAAGATACAAACACGATTTGAATCCTCATTTGCATAGGCGGGTGTGAGGAGCTGCTCCACTAAAAACTCATACTGTGTAGCTGCTTGGGGAATTTCCAAGAGCAAGCCTATAGTAGCCATAGCATCTGCTGCTTTGTTCTGTATTCGAGGCACTTGTGTAAACTAAAGCTTTGTAAAATGTTGGGTTAGCAGATCAACTAGCTCTTTGTAGGGTAATAGCTTTTCATCTTTGGTTTGATATTCATTTAGGGCTTGCTTGATGATGAGCTGAGAATCGCCAAAGATTTGTAGCTCAACAATGTTCCATTCTGCAGCTATCTTTAATCCTGCTATGAGGGCCTCATATTCAGCTATATTGTTGGTGCTAGGGAATTGTAGCTTGAAGGCTTTTGGAATGTAATCTCCTTGAGGTGTGACCAACAATATTCCTGCCCCTGATCCATGAGATGTGTATGAGCCATCAAAATAAAGTTTCCATGGGGGTTGTTCTTCAATTAGACAGATATGCTCATCTGGAAATTCTGTGATCAATGGATAAGCATCTATTAGAGGTGCATCAGCTAGGTGATCTGCTATAGCTTGCCCTTTGATTGCCTTTCTATCCACATACTGGATGTCAAATTCACTGAGGAGCATAACCCATTTGGCCAAACGGTTTGTAAGTGTTGTTCTAGAGAGCATATACTTGAGAGGGTCAATCTTGGAGACTAGTTGGATGGTATGACTTAGCATGTAATGGCGAAGCTTTTGAGTTGAGAAAACAACTGCCAAACAAGCTTTTTCCATAGGAGTGTAATTGAGTTCATAAACAACTAGGGTTCTACTGATGTAGTAGATGGCTCTTTCTCTGTTGTAGTCATCAAGCTGTGCTAGAAGTGCCCCTAGAGCAGTAGGTGTTGCTGATATGTACAAAATCAGGGGACGACCAGGAACTGGTGGAACCAAGATAGGGGGATTGATGAGATACTGCTTGAGATGGTCGAAGCTGCGCTAACATAAAGGATCCCACTTGAAGTTCTCATCCTTCTTTAGTAAATGTGAAAATGGTGTACACTTATCTACAAGCTGGGAGATGAAGCATCAAACAGATTGGAGCTTTCCTTGAAGAGAGCGAAGCTGTCGCAGTGTCTGGGGAGGAGGCATGTCTAAGATAGCCTTGACCTTCTTGGGGTCAATCTCTATACCTCGTTTAGAAACTATGAAGCCTAGAAGCTTGCCAGATGTGACCCCAAAGACACATTTCTTGGGATTCAGCATGAGATGATATTTGGCTAACCTATCAAAGACTTTCTCCAGGTCAGCAAGATGATCCATGAAGGTATGAGACTTGACCAAGATATCATCCACATAATCCTCCAAAATGCTATGGATGAGATCATGAAAAATGGCTGTTATAGCTCTTTGATAGGTAGCCCTAGCATTCTTTAGGCCAAAAGGCATCATGTTGTAGCAAAAGGTTCCCCAAGGGGTAGTGAATGTTGTCTTATGCTGATCCTCTTCTGCAATCTTGATTTGATTATACCCAAAAAATCCATCCATGAGGGACAAAATTTCATGTCCAGCTGTAAGATCTACAATCATATCTATGTTGGGCAAGGGAAAATCATCTTTTGGACAAGCTTTGTTAAGATCTCTAAAATCAGTGCAGATTCTGATGTCACCGGAAGGTTTAGTGACAGGGACCATGTTGGAGATCCACTTTGAGTAGTCGATAGGTCGGATAACCTTAGCAGCTAACATTCTTTCTAATTCAGCTTTGACCAATAATGCCACCTTGGGGTGCATTTTTCTAAGATTTTGTCTGACGGGCTTGATCTTTGGATCAACTGCAAGATGATGAACTACAAGCTTTGGATCAAGTCCTGGCATGTCCTGATATGACCATGCAAATCAGCCAATGTTCTCTCTTAAGACCTCAAAGAGGAGGTCAACTTGGTCTTGTGATAGGGATGCAGCAATGTGAACAAGTCTGGGGATCTCTGAAGAACCAATGTTGACTTCTCGAGTATCCTCAATTAGAATAGAAGACACCTCTGGTCGATTATCTTGAGGAGGCAATGCTAAATCCTCATGTTCTTCTTGTGGCTCTGGATTTTCTTGTTGAGGGGTTCTCTTCGTTGCCTTAGCTAGTCTCAAATTCACCTTAGTTCCAGTTTTGGGTGTATCGAAACTAGGTTGGGGATTTTCTCCAAAATACCCCTTGGGATCTAGCTTGTAGATATAGGCAGAATTTGGCTTTGTTTTCTTGTGAGGAGTTTCAGCTCCCATGAATCTTAGAAGTGCCTCCTCTGATGTGAACTCATCGATGTGTATGACACTTGGTTGGTCCCAATCTGTGAGTTGTGGATGGGCGAGTGGTAGGTCAATGAGGTGGATGGATAGTTCTTGGAGAACAAAGTCTCCGAGGGAGATTTGGTCTAGGATATCGTCGTAGGCTCTCTTTTCAACTTCCTCAGGAATGTCTTCAATTCTGACAAGGTTGCGGTGAATGTTCGAAAAAGCGTGACTGTTCTCATTGGTGCCCCCAGTTGTGGGTATGCCAAAGCCAAGACCTGACTTCGATTCCCACTTGTGTGCGTCGATGGGGCACTGCATGCCTCTTTCTTCTGGTCCTAGACCACCACCTTGATAGTTCCATTTGTTAGTGATGAGCTTATGTTCTTGGGGATACTTTTGGCTGAAGTGATCAAGGCGTGCTTGATTTCTTTGAGGTGCATCCTTATGTAACCATTTGTTGATATCTGGAGTGAGCTCCTCATGAAGAGGGATTTTCGAGGATACAAAGTTGTTGGGCCAAACTATTTGTATCGAGGAGGTGGAATCTCCTTAGCTTTGTGATATGTCAGTCGTCCATGGGCATGTGGATCAAGTGGGAGTGCCCCGACAGCAAATGCATCTGACAGACTATACTCTCTACAACCTTTGTTATTGATCTTCACGGTAGACAGGGTAGAGGCGAGGATGGTTTCTGGGTCATTATAAGTGTGGGATGAGCTGGCGATGTGCCGATATCAATTCCAGGGCAATGGTTTGTATATGAAGCTTCAACCGCATTGCAGTAAGCAAAGGGTTCTAGATCGGCATGGATGGTTACCTCAGTGCCTTGATGCAAAAATTTGACGCACTGATGGTAAGTGGATGGAACGGCTTTCATGGCATGAATCCATGGGCGACCAAGGAGGATGTTAAATGGTAGGTTTAGATCAATAACATGGCAGAGTGTCTCTTGGATGACTGGCCCAACCTTGATTGGCAGCAAAATAGTTCCTTCTGTGGTTCTTTCCAAGTTGTCATAAGCTTTGATGGTGATAACCTCACTGATGATATCTGCCTCAGTATACCCAGCTTGTTTTATGAATTTTAGGGTGCAAATATTCAAGGCTGATCCATTATCTATCATTACTCTTTTCACAGCAAAGTTGGATACCATGATGGCTATGCGAAGCGGAAGGGTGTGATCTGGCTCGACCACGGGTATGTCGGTGGGTTTGAACGATAGGGCACATGAGGATGAGAGGTGTCCAACAAGATTACAAAAATCAGTAGCATTGATATCAGAAGGGACACGGGATTCTATGAGAGCACTGTCAAGGATGTTCTTGTACACAGGACTAGTGCGAAGAAGGTCTAAAATGGAGATTTGGGCTGGCATGTTCCCACAGTGTTCCAAGATATTGTACTGGCTTTTTGATGGAGCTGATGGTGTTGGTGTAACAGGTGGGCCTGCGATGTTAAATTGCGCTCTTCGAGTGGTGACTGCACACTCATTGTTTGGTCCTTGGATATTGATAACATTGACGGAAGGCTCTTTCTCGGATATACAACCTATAAGGCTACCATAGTCTATATAGGATGAAGTGTGGTCATTGTTGTATATATATATAAGGCTACTCTAGAAATATTCCATAGCTTGTTGTATACACCCTTAACCAAAGTCATGGGCCAACCTTTAAGAAGATCAAACATAAACTTTGGGAAAGCGGTGGACCAACCCAACATGCTCCTAAGCCACTCCCAGCAATTTTGGGAAAAAAGACAATTAAACAGAATGTGATCCCCATCTTTAGAATTTTGTTTACATAATACACATCTAGATGGCCCTTGAATACTGAGTTTAAATAACCTGTCCATAGTTAGGATCCTATTTTGGATAGCTAACCATAAAAATAATCCAGCTTTTGGAAGGCATGGCGTATCCCAGCAAAGCTTTAGCAGAATGTACACTTTCTCCAATTCTTGAGATTCTAAAATAACCCTATATCCATTTTTAACTTTATATTTATCATCATTAGAGGTGGCCCAGATTAATACATCTCTATTTTCTAAATGCTTAAGCTTCCTGTCTTCTAGTAACTTTTTGAAAGCATTAATTGTCTCAACATCCAAGCCTAAACCATCCAGTGATTTCCACTTCCATTTGGGGATCTCGTCTATGTACACCAGAGTCTTTAGTCCCTGACTTTGTTACCCCATAGGTTAATTAACTTGTTTTTGAAATTTGTTGGGATGTTACTATGGAGAAGGGAACGTTGTCCATCCCAAGAATCCTCCTAGAAGAAGGCCTCATCACCCTTGCCTACATCCCAAATTAAAAATTTGCAGATTAGATGACAACATCTAATCATAAAGTTCCAACTCTCTGATCCCCTAGGAGGGTTATTAACTCTAAAAATTGAAAGAGGATCCTCCACATTAAGATATTTATTATAAATAATCTTAGCCCATTTATGCTCTCTTTCATTAAAGAGGTGCCAAATAAGTTTCGCCCCAAGGGCTTCATTTTGCCATTGTAAGTTTTTGATCCCTAGTCCACCCAAATCCTTGGGTTTACAAATGCTATCCCATTTGATAAGGGCTAATTTCTTTTCCTCTTCACAGTATCTCCACAGAAAATTATGCATTTTGGATTCGAATTTATGGAGGTTCTGCTTGGATAGAGGAAGACAAGATAATGGGAAGGTAGGAATAGTTGATAAAATTGATCGGATCTTGGTACATTTACCGACTTTTGTTAGCCATTTGTCCTTCTAACAACTAAGTTTAGAGTCCAATTTTTCCAGAGTATTATGCCAAACCTTACTTGATTTCATTCCTTTCTCGAGAGCAATACCAAGATATTTGCAAGGAAAGACACCTTTTTTGTAGCCCATTATCTTGCATATTTGTTGTTCTATATCTAGACTAGTATTAAATAAAGAAGATCTCAGATTTGAGCTGATTAATTTTATGTCTGGAGGCTTCCATATACATTTTTATGATTTTTTTTAGACTAATAGCCTCTTGAACCGTGCTTTTTTCAGGTAAGATAGTGTCATCAACAAATTGTTGATGAGTGATGTTTGGCATATTACTCGTAATTGTAACTCTTGAAATCCTATGCTTTTTATACACATCTGTCATTGCTCTCCCAAATGCCTTTGCCATGATGATGTAAAGTGAGGGAGATAATGGATCTCCTTGTTTGATGCCCCTTGATATCTCAAAAAAACCTTCTGGCGAATTGTTAATAAGAACGGAAATTTTAGGAGTTGATATGAATTTGAAAATGAGGTTGATCCATTGATGAGAAAACTTTTAGGCTTCTAAAACCTTACATAGAAATCTCCAGTCAACTATGTCGTATGCTTTTTAAAAGTCCAATTTCATGAACATGCATGCTTCTTTATTAGAGCATGCAGGATGAATGGTAATAATACCATCAAGAATAGATCTACTCGGCATAAATCCAATTTGTTCCTCTGAAACAATTTTAGGGAGGGTACCTTTAAGTCTATTCACTACGACCTTGGAAAAAACTTTGTGCACAATATTACATAGTGCAATTGGTCTAAGGATTAGACTTCTCAGGAATCAGCGTAATGAAAGAATGGTTGATTTCAGAAAGAAGAGCACCCCCATTCCTGGATGCTTTGATTACTTTCCACATATTAGTACCAATAATATCCCAGCATTTTTGAAAGAAGAATGCTTGGAATCCATCTAGACCAGGGGATTTATCTAGATTCATATCAAATACTACCTTCTTAACTTCTTCCAAGGTTATGGGTTTGTTTAAAATCTTATTATCTTTGTCCATAACAATTTTTGGGATGACTTTCAAAAGGTTAGCTTGTGCTACTCTACTTGAGCCTTTATGGTTATTTAGAATGTTCTAGAAGTGATTAACAAAGGTGTTCACAATTTCACCAAGTTTACCCGTTAGAACACCCAACTAATTTTCGACACGCATTATTCTACTCTTTGATCTATTATATAACATGGAATCGTGAAAGAATTTAGTGGTATGATCCCCTTCAGCGAGCCATCTTTCTCTTGATTTTTGTCTCCAAAATATCTCCTCTTTGGATAAAATATCTTCTTGCCTAGCTAACAAGTCTTTTTCTAATAAATATCTGTCATTGTTCATACCTTTATTAATTACTTTGGAATTTAAATCTTTCAATTGTTTTTCTATATCCAATTTTTCTTTAAAGATGTTATTGAATTGTTCCTTATTCCACCTAAGTATACATTCTTTAAGCATTTTTAGTTTGGTGGCAAAAACAAACATCTTTGAACCTTCACAATTATCTTGAGCCCACCATTCTTTAATATTATTGATGAAGTTTGGATCTAAGAACCACATTTTCTCACATTTAAAGGGTTCCTAGCTGGCTTGTGTGGCTCAAGAAATTTGAATCTAACCGAGAAATGATTAGACCCAAGTAAGGCAGAATAGAAGATTGAAAATTTAGATTGCTAACATCTAGATCACCCTTAATCAAGAACCCATCTAGTTTTTCTGTGATATATATGAAATCCTTTCTCCTATTATTCCATGTGTATATTCCATTATTAATTGGGGTATCAATCAAGTTATGCATCACACACCACTCTTTGAAGTATTTGGATGCTTGTGATAATAATTGAGTACCACCTAACTTTTCATCAATGTTTAAGATTGTGTTAAAGTCACCTCCTAAAACAAATAGATTGTCCTTATGTCTATTCATAAATGAACCAATGTCCTTCCAAACTAGATTTTTACCAAAATTGCTAGTCGGTCCATAAACATTGATGATAATAAATTTAAGATCTGATTTTACGCTTTGAAAATTACCACTAATCCAGTTACTGCTACTATTTAGAATGTTTATACAGACCTTCCTAGGATCCCAAAGAATACCTAAACCCCTAGAAGTCCCTAATGATTCTTGAAATATAGAACTTCATACTCCTAGCATCTTGTTTATTTTAACTTCTTCTAATTTATTTAATTTAGTTTCCTGAATTAAAACAATATCACAATCAAAGGATTTGAGGTTATGTTTTAATAACCTCTTTCTACTAGGGGCATTAAGACCCCTAGCATTCCAAGTAGTGATCTTCATACTTGCTTGGGAAGGTACTTCCCCTTCCCAATGTTGAAAATTTGATCTATCTTTTGCTACTCTCTACTATGGCCATCTGCTTCCCTAAGTTCCTTTAGTGACCTTCTTCCTCTTTTGCTCTTTAATTTGCCGCATATAAGAGATTGGAGCCCTTCTTGATTCGTATGGATACCAAGCTGATCTAGATTAGATTTCACTTTCTGAATAGTAACAATCTTCTCAACTGAATTCTTTTCAAGCTCTTCATTTTTAGATTCTAATAAAATCTGATTCAGGATACCAATATGCTTTTCTAACTCTAAATCATATCCCATTTTGTTGACATTGCTGATACCACTACTCTTTTGCTCCATGTCCGAACCAAACACTGTCATCTGAGATTGTCTATCAAAATTATCCTTTTGTTCAATATTTAATGTGTCTTTTCTAAGATCTTTGTAGGTGTAATTGTTCCCACCTAATTTGAGGATCCTCTAAATAAGTTCTTCCTTATGAGCATCTGTGCTTTTGTCAATACTTTCAAAATAAAACACTTGAATTAATTCATCGGTGAGCTGATCAAGGTTAGTTTCTTCTAATTTTGTTAAGCTCAAATCATCCATTACTAAATCTAGATTGCTTTCCTTGTTTAGGAAATCATGTAATTCCTTTACTGACAACTTATCTACTTGCTCAATACACCTTTCCCTATTTTTTTGCTTGTTGTTAGTTGTAAATGGAGAGCTAATTGTGGCAGCTAGGGTTTGCCAAAACTTGTTTTTTATGACCAGAGTTACTATGTTACTATCTGACACCTGAGGCTAACAAAGTTTCGATAGGTCTGTATCCTTCTAAATAATAACTTCCTCTTTACTTTCTTTATTGGAGTTAAACAACATAGAGTTCTCAATTTCCTCTATCTTACCTTCTTGATTGTCTCTTGGATCGTCTGCTTGCTGAAATTCTAAATTCTCTTCATAATTGTCAACTTTGTATGTGTGTTTTAACTTGACCTTTGAATCTTTATGACTGAGCAACTCCTCTAACTTCTTATGATTGGCTGATTTAGTATTAGATGAGCTCTTCCCTTTTTCCATGAGTACCTGTTGTTCCAATACAAACCGATCTTCTTTATCCCTAATCTTCTTTCTTTTGTTTTTGCTATCATTCTTTCTCTATTTTCTGTTATCCACAATAATGCTCTGAAGCCTAGTCTGTTGCTTGTTTTAGGAGATATTTCCTTATCCCCAAAAAAATACTCTCGACTAGGGGCTTCCCATAGAGATGAATTAGATTTGCCACTGATTGCATGATTGATTTCGTCTAACTAAATATTCCATGCATCACTTTTAGCATATATATGCAGACTGACCTATTGACACCCTTTCTTTTGCCATGTTTTATTATTTTCTTTTTCTTTCTTTGCTTATGGCATATCTGAATCATGACTAATATTGCAATCTTCTAGATCATGATCTTCTTGGATCATCCTGAGTTTCCTTCTTCTAATTAAATGTAAAGATCTATTGAGATATGAATTTTTTGATGACATGTTGAAGGAGTGCCTTCTCTCATCATCAAGTCTAATGATGTCTGATATTCTACCCTCATGCTTATGAAATTTTAAGTTATATGTAGATCTATTTGTAATGAGTTTTAAAGATTTACTATTAGTTTTATTAATTTGGCATTTGATTAAGAGTTTAACATCATTGCTCCTTTCATATGCCAAGTCCAAGCCAATTAGATTTCCTAATGATCTACCAATCCTTTTAAAAATGCTTATATGTTTTAATTCTGGAGGTAGTGATTTAACTACAAACCAGGTTGGAATTGTAAATTGTAAGTTTCCTTCATCACAATTAGGGATCCAATCAAAAAAATATACAACATGACCTCTAAACATACAATCAGAAACCTTAAGGAAATATTTTTTAACCAATTCATCAGAACAATGAATAAAGAGAATTCTATCAGAGGACTGAGAGATACATACCTGTGAGCCATAGAAATCCTCAAACCAATCAATCAATTGGTGCATTTCTGCTATGGGACCATTCCAAAAGGTGAAAAGACCTACCTCTTGACATTCTTCCCATTTCTCTTCATTGTCTTGATTGCTAATGATGAAAACCACGTCTTCATTTTCAATCATGGATTGATGGATGGTATGAGAGGGCAAAGGGTCCATATGAAAATTCATTGTCTCTTTGTGGTGAGGAGGGATGTAAATGGAGGGGGAAAACAATGGAGGGTGAATCAATGAACAAGATGAAACATCTAGACATAGATGAGGAGCGAAACCCTCTTTCCCTAGGTAGAGAGGATTCAGGTTTTGATTGGCATATTTGGTGGAATTGAACATGAATATCTGCTTATCTAGGCTAGATACCAAGTATACTTTGGTCGAGGCAGAATCCCTACCTTCATCATATAGACCTTAGCCATTGCCTAATATTGTGTTTTCCATCCTCTTTGTTTGCAGGTCTGCCAATGGAGCAAAATAGTTAGAAGTAGTGACCCTCTCTTTGCCCTCGTACCCTGTAGCCCCCTTCCTATTTTGAGCTTGAGGGCTTTGCCACCCTTGGAAGGCATGTTTGGATGTTTATTCATGTCTAAATGGATTTCGCTTTGCATTTTTATTTGTGTAGGGTTTAACAAAATTTGCCTGCTTTGAAAAGTCCACTTTTTTCACAATTTTTTGTCTGCTCGCCATTTATTCCATGTGATGATTACTGATTGACCTTATTGATTACCAACTATGAATCACCAAAGATATTCAATTCCTCTACCCTCCATTAGACTGCAATATTACTTGTACAAGTGTCATGCCATGAATTATACAAGACAAAACACAACCAATTTTTTTTTAAAGGTCTTGGTGGCATCACACTTATCACTAGAAACAAGAGCCATCGAAGTAGAGCTTTCGAGTTGACTCACTTGTAACTAGTAATGGTGAAGCACTACACATAGGTGTGAAAAAGAGGTATACTTAGTAAGGATAATCTTATCCTTGATTTCTTTTTGTAAATTAGAAATAAAGATATGTTGAATATCATGATCAAGTACATGATAAAAAATATGGGCATACAAATGTTTAAATCTGCCAATAAATTTAGTAACTTTTTCTTTAACATTCTGCTTACAATGCATTAAATTAGTTAAAGAAATTTGAGGACCAATATTATTATGAAATTATTAATTGAAAGCATTAGCAAGAGTTTGAAAAGAATCAATAGAATTAGGAGGTAGAGAGAAATACCATCGCAAGGCTCTATCCCTAAAAGTGTGTGGGAACAACTTAGTCATAAGCCTATAGTTGTAAGAAAAATCACTACATATAGTCTAGAAAGTTTTAACATGAATTATGAGATCTCCCTTACCATTATAAGTCTCAAGAAGAGGTACCTCAACATGTTTTAGAATACAAACACAAAGGATATCTAAGGAAAGGGGATAAGCAACATCACATGTAGGAATATTGTACTTGGATTGTGTTAATTGAGCAAGTTGTTGTTGTAAAGTGGTGACAGTTTGAACTAATGTACTAAATGATTTGAACTAATGTACTTACAGTAGGATCCAAATAAATTCTAGTAGGAATAGGTATGCTATATGGATTAGGAAAGTTATAAGAAGTGGAATGAACATGTAAAGATGTTGACGGAGGATTAGAAAGAATAGGAAAAGGGTTCAAATAAGTAAAAGGAACTACATTATATGGAGGTAATGAAGAAGGAAAGGGAGTAGGAGGAACACTCATGGGAAGTCAAAGGCTATGAAGACTAACACTTAAAGGAGTGAATACTTGGGTAGAAAAAGTCATAATCTAGGCAGAGCATATGAAAGTATGTTGGAAAGAGTAGTAGACATTGGGATAGAAGGTTTAATGATCATGGAAGGATGAGGATACCCTAACCCTCAAAAGCACATTCTATCAAAGACTTAGCATAAGTATTAATAAGGTGAGATATACCACACAAGATAGAAAGATTATTTTCATCATTATTAACAAGCTTGTTCAGAGCCTCAACAACAACAACGCTATTGGGATTTTGATTTTCTAGAGCAAGCCAAGTTTCCAGTTTATCAAATTCACTAGAAAGCATATCAACTTGTGAAGGAGTAACTCTTAAAGCATCATCATCATTATGGGATGAGTGAGAAGAGCTATGCTTCATTATAGGTTTAAGACCATGATAAAAGATGCGAGTGTCATCATGAGTCCTAGGAAGAAAAGATGAATTGTAATACCCCTCCTTTGCTACCATTGTAGACTTAGTTGTTAAAGTTCTTTATGACTCTTCTATAGAGGTGTTAGACCTTAACTGATACTTGAAATGCAATACTTTGATATATTGAGTAATTGATTATGTTAGGTTGTAAGAATTTTCTACTTGTAGTGATGATGCTTTAATTGCTCTTAGTTAGTTAAAGAAATTACTTTTATGATGATGCCATATGGTTGTCTTAGAAAGATGTTTATTATGTCCTCATGATGATGAGATGTTCATGTTAGAATAAAATGTTAGATATAGGATTTACTATTATACTTACACCATACTTGCATGTGTATGGTGTGTGTGTTTGTTTTATATTTATGTTTGGCATGCCTAATATAGTGGAGGGAGGGAGTTGTAGTCACCTGCTAGTCAGGATATGTACATGTATATGCTCATCTTCTATAAATTTGTAGGTACTGAACATTGGCCTACTTGAATTGCCAGGATGAGGGTGCCCTATCACAATAACTCAATGGTAAGAATGGGGAGCTAATATTCAGGTCCAATCCTAGCATAGCCTAATTACTTGTCTTGAGAAGGAGAACATGTATTTGATTTTTTACCCTTTTTAAACCCATGAGTTTATCTTTGTCCATGTTGTTTACTTTTGAGTTGTGGTTGATTTTAGTAATGTTACTTTTATGTGGATTTGAATATGTATTTATTTGGTAAATGATTTAATTATAATATTTGGGTTAATCATATAATATTGAGAGTTGTTAAATATTATTTGATTACAAAAATTAAAATATGAGAATTAAAAAATAATTAAATATGTTCTTTAATTTAAAAAGACTTAATCTAGAAGTCTAATTTTAGAATATTGGCTAAAGAGAAATTAAAATATGATGATATTTAATTGATTTCTGCTTTCATTTAAAATATTTAATTTAAAAGTCTAAATTAAGAAGTTGGATAAAAAGAGAATTAAAATATTAAAGATTTAATATTGTTTTATTTAAAATTATTTAATTAATAATAATTATTCAAGAGGCCATCCATTTTGTCCTTAAGAATATAGATGCTTGCATGTTTATGAAATTGGATATTCATAAAGCTTATGATATGGTAGATTGGCATTTTCTATGCAAAACTTTAGAAGTGTTTGGTTTTTCTTGTCAATGGATCAATCTTATTTTTAAGTGTATTTCAACAACTAAGATTTTTATTCTTATCAATGGGTCACCTGAAAGTTTTTTTTAGATATAAAGAGGAATAAGACAAGGGGACCCATTATCCTTGTTCTTATATATCATTATGGCAGAAGCTTTTGGGAGAGTTATAACGAAAGCATATAACAACAAAGAAATTAAAGAAGTAACTATCACCAGGAATATCTCTAACATCACTTATCAATAATATGTAGATGACACAATGTTACCAGGACAAAGCTCTCAAAAGGAAGCAATTAATTTAACGATAATCATTGATAGATACATGAAAGCATCCAGACAAAAAGTAAATGTAGCTAAATCATTTTTTTTTTATCAACATAGATATCAAAGTGGAAAATCAAATTTCTCAGATTATGGGATATAATAAAGCTATTTTTCCGTGTAAGTATCTTGGTATAGAATTAGAAAATAATACTAAATCAGGTAAGGTATGGCTCAATACTCTGGGAAAATTGGAAGTCAGAAAGATAAATAGCTCACGAAAGCAGGTAAGTGCATTAAGATCAGATCAGTTTTATCTACTATTCCAACTTATTTACTATCTTGTCTTCCTCTCCCTAAGCATATTCATCACTAGTTTGCAGTCAAGCTCAGAGACTTCTTATGGAATGATTGTGAGGAATCCCAAAAATTGGCTCTTATTAAATGGGATAACATTTGTAAACCCAAGGAGTTTGGTGGGCTAGGCATAAAGAATCCCCTATGGAAAAATGAAGCATTAGGGGCTAAATTGATATGGAGCCTATATTCAAAGAGAGAGCCAAAATGGTCCAAGATATTGTACAATAAGTATCTTATCATAGAAGATCCTAATTTGCTTTTTAGAATGAAGACCCTGCCAAAGGGATCCAAAAGTTGGAATTTCATGGTCAAGTGTCACCATCTAGTAACTAATTTTCTTACTTGGGATGTTGTTATGGGTGAAGATGTGATTTTTTGGGAAGACTCTTGGGACGGACATCCTCTGATGGATAATAATCTTGTCCATGTCAGTCTCAATGATAAACTTTCTAACTGACTCTTGGGGGAGGAAAGTTAGTGATTATAAAATTAAGTCACTAATACCGTGGTAAGGACGAGTGACAATACTAATCCTTGACAACATACATTAGCCCCAAGTCAACACAAGTAACTTCCTTGAATGCAACACGAGGACAACATGTGGAAAAGGGCGCCCATACTCGAAGGCTAGCAATACTTAATGCACGAAGAGAACAAGAGCTCACACATAAGGGAAGGTGTATTAAGGCAATTATTTGGTTTGTATATTTCTCACAAAATGAACTAAGAACCTATAGTGCCAGTATAAGGACATTGCTCGTCTATATAAATGACTTCATGCTAGTATAGAGTCAAAAGTTGTCTTCATATAAATGGCTAAGACAAAATTGATGAAATCTTGTAGTGCCAGTGCATGCAATGAGATCCTTGTATAAATGGCTATCGTTCCAATGCGAGATACAAGTAGCCCTATATAAATGGCTAAACAAGAACGAGATAATGGTTAAAATAAAGGAGAAGATAATATACTTCTACTCTATTAGTATTCAATCCAAACATTTATTTTGTAAGTATTAGTGTCCCAATATAACCCTAATAGTGGGGACATTACATTGACATTGGGCAAGTAGTTGTGACTCAACCAATGTATTCTTCATATCTACACATGCCAGCAAGTATGTTGAAAACAATTGTTCCAATTTCCACATTGGCATACCAATACATTGGTCATGGTGGAGCACCATCACCTTCTCCACCCCTACCTTACAATCTATCTGGAAACATGTACAACTTTGGAGAAGGATACAACATCAATCAACAATCATCACAAACATAACACAATCAAGATTTAGCCTAACAGTTACATGAACTTAGTAATTTTGTCCATAATATGAGAAACAAAAGGATGAAGAATTGCTCTTTCGAGGGAATTTGCCCCTTTCCCTTTGAAAGATCTATCAACATGATACAATTTCCACCAAACTCTAAGATGCCTAAATTTGATAGATACACAACTAAAACATGTCCTATCACACATCTCGAAGAGTTTTATGTCCTATTTCAAGAGGTTGCCTATAGTGAGGATTACCTTAAGAGACTTTTTACAAAAAGTCTTGGAGGTCCCACAATTGAATGGTTGATGAACTTACCACGAGAATTTGTTATATCCTTTAATGATTTGATGGGCAAAAACATTGTGTTAGGATTAATGAAACAAAAATAACAATTACATGCAAATATATCCAATATCAAAAAAAAAATAGTGCACATAGAAGAGAACACAAGACACAAATAGTTAATGTGTTTCACCTAATCCTTGCGCTATGTCCACCAAACAATGAGTCCAATATTTTTATCATCAAGTGATTACAACCTCATTATGCTCTATAATCCCTTGCATCTCAATATTGGTGCAAGAAGCTACTATCTCATCACACACCATGAAATCCCTAACCCCAAGCCATTTTATACAAGATTTTGCCGCTTACAAAATTAGGACTAGAATAATCACATGTTGATATGCAAAAAAATAGTTGATAAAATAGCCCCCAAAAAAATTATGGCGAGTGTACAATACTTCCTTGACCAGTCATCACAAACTAACACATTGAACATTACGTGTCCTTGAGTGACTTGTAATAGAAAACAACAAAACAATGGAACATTTGTGCATTTCCTATAAAGGTGGTGGCACCTTGCAAATCACATGCCGTGTGCAATTGAAGTCTCCCATCTTGTAGACATATTTATAAAAAATTTGATTCCTGAGATGCCTTTCCAGATGAAAATGGCTAGTCCTAAGGATTTTGCAACCTTGGTCAAGATAGAAGAACATTGAGAATGGACTCTCAAAAAAGGGTTCCATTAAACATTATAACTCTTCATCATCAAACAATGAATCCAATAACAATGGCAAGCCTAAGTTTTGGTCTAAGAACAAGGGCATTACACATGATGATGTCATTGATGTTAAGGAGTGTACCAAATCTCCAAGGTGGAAACGATAACAACAACTATCACAATCAAGACAACAAGAATCAGAATCACAACAATCAGAATCTGCACAATCAGATTAGGAAATAGAACTAAAATTTTTGGTAATGAAGCCTAGAAAGTATATGATGGGCTTGGAAGGCTATCAAACCTTGGCTCCATTAGGATGGGAATGGATTTTGCAATGGGCTCTCAATAAACCAACAAGACATTTGGTGGTCTCCTCTTTTCTATCTGCAAGGGTTTCCTCTTGCAAATCTTCTAGGGGTCAGTTCTTTGCATTTTCACAAACATGGCATCAGGACTCCTTGGGATATTCATTTCTAGAGCTACTATGAGTCTTCATTCATGGGATGATATGCAGGTCTAGTTTCATCTACCTTGTCTAGATTGACAAACTTTTGACTTACAGTTCTCTACTTTACCTCTGCAACTTATGCATAAGCTTGGTATTGTCTCCGTTGAGCCTTGGTAGAAGGATTGGAAATGTTATCAATGTATTCCTCTTTCTAGTTATAAGTCCAAATTAGGCTATAATTGGATGGGCCCCCATTCGCCTATGGTTGCCACCCTCAAATTAGGATGACATTTAAATTCTTCTTGAAAGACTTGGTAATTTAGGTTCCTTTTTGTGTGGTGTGCTACCACGAAACTTAATTGCCCACTGTGCTTGGTGTATTTTGTACCAAGATCTACCTGTAGGCTCTAAACTTTAGCATTATGGGGATCCTTGATCCTCAATGCCCTTTTTGCAGACAACCAAATAATTTCATGCATTTTTTTTTGGTTTTTCTAGAGAGCTCAACAATTATGGAGCTTGATTCATGATTTTTTCCGACCCTTCATGCCATAACCCTTCTCTTGGCATATGGCTTTTTTAGGGGACCCAACCAAGCTTCCCTTCAAATATGCACAAATTTGGCATGCTTTCAGGATTTAGATCCTGTTCACTATTTGGAAAGATAGAAATGTTGTCGTTTTCAGTCAAGTTGCTATGGACACTCATGTCTCTATGTATTCTAGAGCATGTATGTAATAAGATGATGTTACAAATTCAAGTATAGGCTAATAAAGTTTTCCTCAAGGTGAGTCACCTATTATAATATATAGTCCACTAGTATAACTAGGGGGGGGGGAGGGGGAGTGAATCAGTTATACAACTATCATCACAAACATTAACCTTGAATAAACTTAACCATGTGAGTAATATAAACTAAAACCACAACAAGATACTCATGCACAATTAACACTAGATATGTTAACTAGGGAAATACTTGATCAGAGGGAAAAACCCGGTGGGGATGGTACCCACAAGATGATGTACTAATATAAATATTCCTTGTTAGAGGATAGACCCTGTTAGGAGTCTATTACAACATTAAATACATATGAGTCCCTATTAGGAGACTTTGAATCCCTGTTAGGAGATTCCAACCTCATTAGGAGTTGTGTCAACCTTGTTAGGAGTTGTGTCAACCCTGTTAGGAGTTGTGTCAACCCTGTTAGGAGTTGTGGAAGACAGCTGGACCCACTCTCTAAACAACTTCAAGGTTAAGATCAAAGAACCCATTATCCAAATGATCTATGTATTATTCCTTGCAAAATAATAGAACTAAAATGTACTTCCTCCTTTTTCTTTGTCCTATCAACCAGACTTATGCTCCTTCAGATCTTGTAACTAGATCTCATACTGCTCATCCAATGATCCCTTGGATCGCTTACATGCATTTAGTAAGCATTCTGCTCCTTCTCGAGTTGTGCATTGATACTTCACATTCCACTTGATCCTCTCTATCCAAGTCTCTTTACAAACAAGGAAAACAACTTTCCTTTATACCACATCTTCATAATAATTCCTTGAGTTGGCCTTGAGGCTTTCTCAATTAATTAAAATAAGATAATTAGTTAATTCATAATTACAACACTATCGGCTCCTAGTCTATACAAAACTTTACATGTGTGAAACCATGTCTTGTGCACACGTTGGCATCACCATATGATCGTCCTTTATCATTGTTATCTATACATCACCTTTATTACATCTCAAATGAAAGATAGCGATAGATCATCATAACTTTGTCTTTCAATGCTCTATTTCTGCACTGCTTCAAGTAAAACAAGTATAACTTTTGTACAACATCAAATTAGACTTAGTCCTTTGAACCACGTCATCTAGACAACCTCAAGAATATGTCCTCCACTATATATCATTTGAAACTTCCTCAACTCCTACACATACTAAGATTACTGACTGCTATTCTTCCAGTCTTAACAAAATTATTGTTGTGTTGACATCAATGACAAATATAGTCATGAATGCAACATATCAATATTCTTTAATGCTTAGGATACTCCCCCAATGTAGTATCATCAACAGTCATGCTAACACCACCTATAGGAGATTTTAAATCATTGGAGAAATGCCCCTTAATAGTGGCATGGGTACCACCACTTGCTTCCTATGTTAACTGCACTCCACCACCATGGGGATGCCATTGCGACTGCAACTCCTTTGCCTGTCACTCACCTACCCTAAGATCCCAGGAAACTTAATACTCTTCGGGTGGAGGTGGGAATGGGTGGCATCATCGCTCTACCTCTCCTCCTTAACAGAGGTCTGGCTAGTCCCTTGTTGTTGTGACTCCTAATTCTACCTTTGCTTCTGGGTGGCCCTTTGCCACTAATGATAAGTGGTTTCTTTGGCATGCACTTGCAATTCCCGCCTCCCTTAGAGAGAAGAAGAAGAAGAAAAAGAAAAAAATGATGATGATGGTGGTCTCTTCCAAACCCACCTCCTAACTTGCTGATGTATGGGATTTTAATGGTAAATAGGATCCTCTTCCCTTGGATGACACATATCTCGAGGGCTTCCATATGTATATTTTTAATGAATAGTTGATGTTTTTGGTTCTCTAGCCTTGGTGTCATGTGACTCCCACAGGGTGATCCAATATTCCTTGACCTTTTTTCTATTTGTGAATATGAACTGTATATTTTAATTTAATAAACAGTGACTATTCATTAAATAAATTAAATTAAATGCATTTCCATATGGAACCCAGATTAAAAATATTTTTTGATGTTATATACAACACATAAAGTGACATCAAAAATGTCATCTTGAAGTGATGTACATATTTCTAGGTCTCCCTAAGTGCACTTTACACATAATTATAAATTAACCACTTTATGTAAGATGTATAACACCTAATTCCTAAGACCTTTTATTTTATATTTTTGCTAAATGTTCCACTCTATTAAAACAAAAATATATACACAAATAATTTGATAATTGAAAACACAATAGATAAACGAAACAATAGATCAACGGAGAAACCACCATTATAGGTTGGGTGCCAACGCCATATAAACAATTGCTTCCTACTGGGTAAGTCGAGCCTCTTGATTGTTAACAACCCACCTCTTGTTGGGTCTACAACTCTTGGTTAATATTTTGGCTACTTGGCATTTTTTCCTTTGGATATGTTCATTTGGGACATGGTCTTGAGTAGACTTCAAGATACATGATTCATTCCACCCACCTTTTTGCACATATGTAACATGATATATGTGACATTAGTTCATAAAAAATGTAGAGGAAACCTCAAATTGAAAACAACATGACAAACAAAAAGATTTGATATAAACCATCCTAAAAAACATAACCAATATAATACTAATAGCTACACATTAATATTAAATAAATAATATTTTATCACTATTTCCAATCCCCTCACTATTTCTTGAAATCAAAAACTTAGTACTTTTAGTAAGCACTATTTTAAAAAAGGTCGCGGCTATCCTCCCTACAAATTGCACCATTGACTAAATTTCAAAAAAACAAAAAACACAATGATTTTTAATGAAATTTTCAGTAGTTGATCTTCATGATCTGTAAATTTTGTGATCGAAAACAACAAAAAATTTGAAAAGTTTTTACTGTGTTTTTGTGAATTTGAAAAAGAATCATGTTTGACTTTTTTTTTTGTCTTTGGTACATTTTTTCTAGAGATCAACCAACGCCTTCAAAATGGGACAATAACACTAATGGCTAAGGCAAACATCAATAGCATGATTAATTTCCACCTCTTCTAGTATTCATCTCTTGTTTAACAATTTAGCTACATGGTATATTCCTTTTGATATGTTCATTTACAATATGACCGGACCCCTTTTTGACGGGTTCATTTAAAACATAGCCTTACATAGACTTTAGAAGATGACTTATTTCACCCACCTCAAATTATGTAAAGGAAAAAAAAAAACTAAAAATATTTGACAACCAATAAAATTTTAATAAGCAAAAACTAAATTGTAGTTGAATATGGATTTTAGCTTAAAAACCCTAGAACCCCGAGAGAGCTGAGCTGTGTACCATCTTCCCGAGCTCAACGATAAGAAAAGAGCAGTCCAGCAGTCAAACCACCTAGCACATGACGTGTCGGCTGGAGGCTTTAAAGCCCTAATCCGAAGATTTTATTGTACAATTTTTTGAAATAAAATTGCGCGAGGGCATACAAATAAAAGGAGAGCAAGTGAGAAAGCCGCTGAAAACGGATTGCAACTTAAACGGCTGGGACTGAAGCTGTTCCCCTGTTCTGCGCGTTTCCTGAAGATAAAATGGAGCCTTTAAGCAAGAAGCTCAAGTCCAACGGAGTCGCCGTTCATGGAACTAATGGCAAGTTTACTTTCTTCTCTTCTTTTCTTTTCATTGGCCTTGGAAAACTCCAGATCCCTTTGCCTTCGGTTCCTGTGGGAAAACGCTTCACCATCCCTTAGCTCTAAGTTCTAGTAGAAGAAGAGTTTACTATCCCTTAGCTCAAAGCATCAGCTCCAGTCGGTGACTCGTTCTGGTTCAGCTTTCCGAAGCATTCATGTTTCCATTTCGTTTTGACTAAGAGCGGTTCGTTATGATTCTTTGTTATCATTTTGCCCTTTTCGCTTATTTTTTTCCCTTTTTGTTATTTTGGTCTAAGAGCAGCCTGTTCCGTCTCACTCCTAGTTCTTTCCCTTTATCACTTACTTGTCATAGAATCAGTTCACTATCACTCGCCCATGTGCATGTTCAGCTTTGAACTATAGTTTCTATTTTCTTTTAGTTCACGGCTTTGTGAACTGTCTACAGTGATTATAAGTCCCAGTGGCACTCATAAGTTGTAAATCGTCCCTGAAGATGATGTGCCATGCGGCTGTTCGGTTTGCAAATGGCTGTATAGCTCTAGGAGGAAATGTTTATTTAGCCCTTAAAATGCGCCAAGAAATTAATATCGCTCATACATTATAAATCTATTATCATAAGTATTTGGTGCATTTATCTCTCATACAGTATACATGCATTATAATAAATACTTGGTATATTTTAGATTTTGAATTATAGCTTATGTATTGGTGTATGCCTGTTTTCTGAAGTTTTGCTATAATTTTTTGGGAGTATTTCGTTGGCAAATTTTGGGTTCGGTAATAGGAGTTTTTTATAGGGTGCCATACAAGCTGGCTCCGCATATTGGTTACATCAATATGTTTTGTCTGAATAGATTTGGTAATTTTCATATCAATGTTTTAGTGATTTTTGAACCTGGGGTGCCCCTGGGGTACTAGTGTCTCATCCTGTTTGCGAGTAGTTGGCTCGAGTTGCAGCGAGGAGATTTGGGCTTGGCTGCCTTCTATTTATTTTTGCTGAAGAATAAACATCTCATTGGTGTGTGGAGGTCGAAATAGTTGATGCTATTCAGCATGCAAAGTATTCATTTTATCAAATTAGTTTATGCTAAAAAAATTGTCCTCATGAACTGTTTGGGAACCCGTAATGTTTAGTGGGAGATTGATCTCAATAGCCATTTCTTTTCAAATAGTTTTACTATTCCTTTGCTTCGTAAAACTTAGGTCACCTTGAACGGAATTCTAGCGAAAATATGGCCGGATATAACTCATAATTTTTACGGAGAGATTGATTTTAAATTTCAATAGATATTTATTTTCAAACATTTTCACTGTTCTTTTGCTTGATGAATATTTGGTCATTTTCTAGAAGTGAATGGGATGCTACGATTGATATCTTAGATATTAGTCTAATTGTTAAATCCCGGGTGATCTGTTGAAAGTGGATTGAATGCCAGTGAAGGTATGCACCAAAAACTTTCACTGGACGATCAATCACCAGATGCCACTATTATATTTCTAATACATGTTTTCTTTATAGATCTTGTGTGGCTTATTTAGGTGAATGGAATTGCATGTCAGTGAATACATGAGATAATATATTTGATGGAATGGGATGGTTGTGAAATTAATTTGGGAGATCAAAGTTCTTCCAGAATTCCTTTACTTGGAAATCTTAGGTTACTCATGCAAGGGCAACTTAGTTAACCAATGAATTTGTTCAATATCTTCATGGTAATTTGACACTTCTTTATACTCTGGTATTCTTTTATTTGATAAATGCTGGGCCACCCATGTAAGTGGCTGGAATGTGACCTTTAGTCATTATATAGATTGAAGGTGATTTTGGAGCGATTGCCCCAGTTTTAATTGGATTTTAATTCTATTTTGTTTGCCTAGTTATGTCAATCAGGTTAGGTGCCCCCTTTTCATATTGAACAAAGCTACAATTACAACAACAGAACAAAGTATTAGGATTGTAAGGATAGTCTAGAGGGTATATTGATCACACATCAGATTGTGCACAAGACAAACTTTAGGAATACAAAGAGACAAGTCAGCAGGGGACAGTGTTAAGTATATTTATTACTACCATTTAAATTCTTCCACCACAAGATAAGCAGCATTAGTGTAAGCTCTATCAGCCAACTTGCTCATAATGTGTTGGACATTCTTGATGTATTGATTGTCTGCCTTGTTCAAGTGATGTTCATAATGAGTGTACCACCCATATAGGCTAGTGGTTTTACTTTTTAGGAGGAGTCTATACATGATGGTGTACCAAGTTATGCTGTTAACTTTATGTTTTTCTTTCTTTTCAATGCAAGTGTTCAATTATTATTTTTGGATTGTTTATAGTTCAGGTTATTGAGGGGGAGTTTATATTGAAATGTAGAATTTTATGTGTTAATAAGAAACTGAAAAAAGCAAATCAATTCTTTGCAACAGAAAAGGAGTCAATATCGGTTGGTTTAGGAAGCAAATCAAAGCCTTGCACCAAGTTTTTCAGGTTCTCATCTTAACCCACAGTAAATTTATACCATTTGTAAATTAATAATTGATGGAGTTCTATTCATTAGTTTTTTTAATGTTACAAAGTATTGACTACATTTTAAAGTACTAAGTTTTGTCGTTAAACATGTAGCTTTTACCAACAGTATAGCTTTTACCAAACTGTTGGTTGAAGGTGGTGATACAAACACCTCTATACATTTATAATGATTTAGACTGAAGCCAAAATGAATTATGTTGGTGCAAGTGTTCTGCACCCAATGCCATTTGAATCAGTTTAAGCTTTAAGACTAAGGAAATTGATGGAGTGTTTTAATGGAAAGCTTATGGCTAGAAATCTCTTGACAATGACACTTTGGTGCATGTTCAAGTATTTTAAAACATTGTATGATAAGGAACTATGTTATCATTTTATAGTTTTTTGATCTGTAATAATAGATTTTATTATAATATCAAAATTTGTAATAATTACATTGAAAGTTGCATTCTAAAATGGACTGTGTTGTAGCATAAACAATCCTTCCTTCTATCATCCTATATGATCAACCTGATTAAAATCATCCGTACATCCCCAAATCTGTAATTTTATCTGTGTGTTCTACTACCCCTGCCATATCAATAGCTACACATAATTCTTGCATTGGCAAAAGTATCATATACACATTCCCTTTCATCTAAATCTACCAGACCTTCCTAGACAACAATATATATAGTAGCAATAACAGCTAAGGTTAATCCACAAACTTGAATGTTTGGACTTCCAAAATTAGGGCTGTAACACTAGACTTTCATAGTGAAATTGACACTTTTCTTAATCAACCAGTAGATGTCTGAGCCATCAAAGCATTAACTATGGCAGGGCCCAATAGGGCCACTCAACCAGTGATCGGCAAGTTCCAGTATTTATCCAATTCTGAGCAATGCCTTCCTTCTCTAGTTGTGTCAATGCTTCTCCAAGTACACCATTAACAGCATCCAGCCATAGTTGGCTTCTGTGATTTGGTCCACTTTTTTCATGCTTGCTTGACAAATTACAAATGTATGTATATCATATACAAAACTTGGAACCTCCCTCCAATGACTCCATCTGGCTCTAAAGTCCACTTGTGGAGTACCCTCTGCTTCCATAGGAACTAACCCATGTAACCAATTTTCAAAACACTTCCTCATGACCCAGAATGTTTCTTCAGCAGAACTGAGCTCCTGGGCCCAAGCCATAAACATGAAGAAAATGTCTGAATTGGTTCTATACCTATGGCTAGCATATATGAATTCATTCTCCAAGAATGAAATCTATGATTTGAAAGAAGATAGGATTGTTGAATTTGAAAATAATCTTCAGCCTCTTCTCAGTGATTTGGTCCTTGAATGCTACCTGCTGATTCTCAGTCTTTATTGTGAAGTTTGCGTCTATAGCAGCAGCTCTTCCAATTCATCTTGATTGTGGTTACGAAAGGGAATCATCTAATCCCTCAATTTTGCTAAAGTCTTCACTATAGCCTTCACCAACTTCCTTAATGTTATCCACTGCCCAGTTAGCTAACATGCCTGCCATCCCATGCCCTTCTCTTTGGACATGAGTTATTTTGAAATTATTGAAAGTTGAAGCATTTTTTTAATTGCTAAATATATTTGTTTCTCTTAGACTTCAGGCTCACCTTATATGATGGCATTGATTATATTCTTTTCACCTCCAATTATTTAGTCATCTCTAATGCATAACAGGCTGCCCGGACGTCTGCTAAATTGTTAGTATCAATTGTAAGCCTTTTCATACTAACTGCTATTAGGTTTCCCCTACCATCTCTAAAAGCTACCCCTGCACCTGAAAGGCCTGGATTGTCTTTTGAGACCCCTTCAAAATTTACCTTCCCCCAACCTTTTGTCCGGTCTGCTCCATTCAATCTTTGTTTTAGTTTCATTTTCATTGCAGATGTCGCCTTGTCTCTTCTTTGGATCAACCCAAGAAGGCACATGGACAGGCCTGTTGTCATTTTATATTATCAGTAGCGGAATGGGGGATAAAGATGTGCCTGACCCAGTGAAGGTTCTTGGAAAAGGAAAGCTTAATAATGTAGGCATTTGCTTTTGATATTTGATGCTTCCAGCAATTGTCAATGTGAGATTCTTGTGGGATGGTAACTTCCAAATGCTAGATGATTTTTTTTTCCCTTCTCTAAATGAGGCTTCTGCTTGGTTTCACGTTTTGTGGAATTTCTGGATTAACTGCTTCAATTTTTTTTTTTCTAACATTTATATTTTGTTTGAGAACATCTCTCAGTGGACTTACTTTTTAGATTTTTGTATTTTATTGTAAAATTGTGAATCACAGGATGTAGTAATTTTTCTTAACAGTCATTTTGGTGGTTAATTGACCATGAGTGTACTGGAAATAGCATTATTATATTCTTCGGTACTAATATCTGGTAGTGTGGGCGCTTGTGGGCACTCTCTAGCTGTTAAATTTAGTAGAGCATAATCCTTCATGGGATTTTGTTCCATGTTGACATTCTCCTTGTCCTAGTTTCAAGGATGTAAATCATTAAATTCTTTGCTTTGTAATTGTGTTAATGTTTTAGATTATGCCATCATTGTTATTTCTCAATTGGATACATTCTCCATCATTCTGTCTCACGTTTAATATGCTTTGAGAAGTCATCATTCTGTCTCATGTTTCATATGTTTGCTTTGAGAAGTCATCATATGAATCTCTGGAAGTGATATTGGAATAGTCAATGGACTTGTATTCCAATGTTCCCATCCAATTCACAATGGATGTTGTAGGTGTAGGGAGGCATAGAACCTAAAATGGGCTATATGCTTTACATTTTTGAGTTGTTATTGTCCGTAGAGGACTACAAACAACTATTTTGTTATGCATTATGCTGTTTTATAAACTTACGAAGGCCATTGAAAACCTGTTCCTCTAGTCTTCTTCATACTCTGATGAAATCTTCATACTCAATGTCTGCACAGTGGATGTTGCATAGAGAACTGTACTTTAGCACAATAACTGTACAATCATTTTCAGGGGTGAATGGGTAATAATCTTACTGTTGTGGAGGTCTCTTCTGTTTTCTCTAGTTGAATTCTTATTAAATGGTTCTAATACTTAAGGGGGGAGGATGAGAATTTCTATGTTTCTTGAAGAAGGTTTTCATTATTTTCCTGTTATATTGTAAAACATTTAAGCTAAGAGCTATATCTTGTTCACAAGTTAAGCATTTATCCACACCAATTACTGAATATGTTGTTTTCCTCAAAATTTAATGGGATTGTTATCCAAGGATGTTGGGCATCCTCCCAAATAAGGCTGAAACAAGTTATTGCTGGGAATGTGTACGGGCCCTTAGTTCTTAAGAACCTGTCTATTTATAGATTAAGTTGCACAGCTACCTCCCCCCCGGACCTGCAGAAGTTTGAACCAGTTCGAAGTTTGGGTCCGGTTTGAACTTGGTTCGACTAGGGTTCCAATTTTTGCGTGCTGGTTTGAATCAAGTTTGAACCCGGGTGAACTAGGCCAAAAAATTTGAACCAAGTTTGAACCTAGTTCGAACTGCATGCTTTTTGAGCTCTGCAGACAGCAAAAAAGTGCATTTTTTGCAAAATCTATTAAGTTGTTGGCATCCACAACCCTAAAATGTTGTTACGAAATGCTTTTGGCGGCCTCTCATTGTCATATTTTATGGCCTCTCATTGTCATTTTTTGAAGAATTTGATGCCAACAGCATTGTTGCTGCTGCTGATCCCATTGGTTTTACCTCTATTGCTGAGTCAACTAATGCCAGAGAAGAAGAAAACGAAGAAGGAGAAGGAGAAGAAGATGAATATGAAGAAGATAAAGATTGAACTTAGAATATCAATAGATTTTTATTCCATTAGTTGAACAATGAATGTGAAACAATGATACTTGAACTTGATGTTACAATTTATTTTTAATGTTTTGAATCTTTGATGTTGAACTATATGAAAGCATGAGCACTATGATATATGATGGTAAGATCACTATGATTACAAGTTTATGATGTTTTTGTTAGGTAAGTGTGTTTATGCTACTATGTTACATTCTAATTCTAACTCATACTTTATAAATATGTATAAATACATATATTTTTTTATAATTTTTATATGTTTTGTACTAACGAACCTAAATGAACCCAAACCCCTTTCCAAAATTTTGACGAACTTGCAAACCGGTTCTTGAACTTTGCACTTGGAACTGAACCCGAACCTGTAACTTAGTTTATAGATGACATTTGTTGTGTGATAAGCACAATTTTCTTGGATCAAGTTTAACATGTAATGATCAATATTAAGTTAAGTGGGTATTCCTGAGATGCTTCACAAAATGCTTTAGGGTATGCAAATGAAGATATGGTTGAATAAATTAAATATATGATACCCGTGAATCCAATTGTGCGGACCAGCCAGAACCAGAGTAACTAAAGGTCCACCACTAAGTACTGCTGTTAACCTTGATGGCATTTGTTAACTAATCTGAGATGTTAGGTGAGATTGTTCTCCCCGTTAAGAGATTACAGAATGTTGCAACTGCAAGGCACAAATTCCTCAATTTTATTTTAGATGTAACTTGAGATATACTGCAGGCACAAATTTGAAATATTACATGTGCTATATGATATCTTTAATCATTTTTTCTCTCTTTGATGTACAGCTTTGTCAATGTTTGTATTTCTTCTCCTTCGTAGTTGTCTTCAGCTGCAACAGGTTACCAATACTTTCCATCTCCAATATGGTTATTGCCAATCTGGTTTTCCAATTTGAGTGTTGGGGCGTAAATGCTAGTATGCTGTATTATTAATATCTTCAATAAATAGAAATGTGCTACATCATCTACAGATACATTAATGCTATAAAAAATACTAGATAGTCATGTAGTACATCATATATAATCAATGGCTTCATGCTGTTTCTTGCATGTACAGTTCATTTCTATCATTGATTTTTTAGGTTGTGAAATTGTGATCTACTAGTGCAACTTCCTTTGTGATGACCTCTTAATGTGTCTGAAATGGTGTAAGTTGATTGATGGATTCTTAGGATGGCTTCTATTCAGAAAATGAGAATACTCAACAGTGAATGTACTTTTGTCTAAAAATGAGGAGACTCGATAGTTTTCTTATGATGGATTCTATTGATATTAGATTTGCATTTCTTGAAAATTTTCACGCGATTGTAGAACAGAAATAAATGACTGCCTAAATAAGCAACCATCTTTGAGGATGTTTTTAAGGTAATTTTTTGGCCATACTTGTTATGATGATTCAAGGTTAAGATGCAAGATACCCTCTTATTGGTAGAAGAGTGCATCTCATGTTCTGAATTTGTAAGGGCTTTGATCCATCATTGGTTTAGAGCAATAACTAATGCCTGTTTTTGGTTTACTATGTAAGACTACCAACTCATTTTCTGACTGCCTTTGTGAACGAGGGGGAAACTTTATATCCAATTACTGATGTAGCATATTCAGCTATTTAATTGTCAGGCATTTATAGTTATTATGACAGTTCTTGCTCTCACATTATAGTTATTATCAATTATGACGGTTCTTGCTCTCACATTTGAATGTATGCCTGTTCTAATGCAGTACATCTGGATGCCCATATGGGGACGATTGCCATTACCTTCATTATGTTCCTGGTGGACTCACTGCTGTATCTCAGCTGTCAAAGGTGGCAAACACATTAGGAATCTCAAGAGAAGCAACAGGATTCACCCCCGGTTTTTCACTATCAGAGAAGACAGGGTACAAGACACGTCTTTGTAACAGTTATAGCAGCGCTGAAGGGTGCAAGTATGGAGATAAGTGCCATTTTGCCCATGGAGAAAAGGAATTGAGAAAAGAGAATATGCTTCCAAATGAGGTACCACCATTTGGGATGGCAGCTGCTACTCCAAATTTTGGTGCTGGCTCGAAAGCAAATCCAGGCTACAAGACACGCCTTTGTAACAGTTATAGCAGTTCTGAAGGATGTAAGTATGGAGATAAGTGCCATTTTGCCCATGGAGAAAAGGAGTTGAGAAAAGAAAGTGTGGTTCCAAATGGGGCAACTGCTGCAGCAAATTTTGGCGCTTCATCAAAAGCAAACATAAGTATCGCTGCTGCTTATTGTGGTGGTGTAATTGGGAAAGATGGTGTAAACTCTAAGCACATTTACCGTGTAACTGGGGTGAAGTTGACAATAAAAGACCATGAGTCGGATCCTAATTTGAAGACGATTGAGTTTGAAGGTTCATTTGACAAGATCAATCAAGCCACAACCATGGTTCGTGAGTTGATTTTAAAAATTGAATTACTCCAGAGAAAACAGTCCGGAAATTCTCAACAAAGTCACAAAACCAGGCTATGTGAACATTTTGCTAAGGGTTCATGCACGTTCGGGGATAAGTGCCACTTTGCACATGGTGCTAGTGAGTTACGGGATGATTTGGCTTCCACTGCTCCATTCATGTAACTCTTCATTATGTTAATTTGTTTTTTTGGAATTGTTCCTGATGTGTATTGTTCCAAGGTCCTTTGACCTACCCGAAACTTCTGTCTGTCCAAAATTTAAAAGAAAAATGCTTTATTTAATTGATGCATAAAATTACATGTTAATAAGAATTGTAGTTTTCTATTAATTCAAGGCATGATCATTAGAATTGTGAAGCAGCTCTTCAACCGAACAAATGTTTAGTGAATATTATATATTCTATATACAGTGCGATTATTATGGGCAGTGGCAAGATTCATATGATAGTTGATGCGTTAATGTTACAGATTAATTCATTTTCATTGAGCTGAATAATATTCTTAGAAGACTGGGAGTTTGAAACCAAAATATTGCTTCAAAATGTTAACTCGATTTTGTGAAAGCAACTAATTACTAACGAGTTGTCTGTAGAAGGTAATTTTTTCAGATTAGTTGCCTGTAGATTAGTTTGATTTAATTGTGAACTCTCTTGTATAAATATGTATATGTCCCAATCAATTTTAATATAAAAATCTTGTGTGCGCTTTCAAAATCTATATATATGTTGATGATCTGCAGCAGCTTGTCATCAAATAGTTTGTTCACACACACACGCATCTCTTCATCTCGTATCAGTGCAAGGAAATGTGGTCGCAGTTAGTTTCATTAATGTTGATTGACAACAGAAAACATTGACGGAGAAGCACATTGAATTCTTAGCTTGCATGTGAATCCTGAGAGAGCAGGTTGCCCCAAGGAGGGATTCTCTGTTTGAACGAGTTGACGGGTGTGATACCCGCGTAAGGATGTTTCCGCAAGTTCACTCTCGGTTGAAAAAGTGTATAAGAGAAGCGTGTAGTTTTGGTTGGCTACCCCGTTGACTGAAAGTGTAGTGAAAAAAGCGTGTTACTCCCTATTGAAAAAGTGTTTAAGAGAAGTATGGAGTATTGGTTGGCTACCCTGTTGACTGAAATCATCTCTGCTTTGGTCGTCGTCGGAGCAGTGAACTTAATCTGTAGTTGGTTGAATTACTTTATTGGCTGCTGGAGATTGTCAATAGAAGCCATGATATTGGTACATGAAGCAATTAACAGAAAAATATAATTTAAACAAAATGAAAAAAAGGCAATAAAACACAGCCCATAAATATTTGTATTGAACGTTCGAAACATGCATAGAATATTCTCCCACATGCATATCGGTGTGTTTATCTAACAAATTGAAATAATTAATAAATAGATTTTAAAATATCAGTCATCAAATTAGCAACAAATTGTAATAATTAATAAATAAATTTGAAAATATCAGTCATCAAATTGATAAAATTAGCAAATGAATTTTTGACAAAGATTGGTATATCTTAAATGATTGAAAATTCTAGGTAATTATATTTTTAGTAGAAATCTTGAAGAATCTCGAATGCAATGGCCCTACCATTCTATAGGCTAGTTGGCCCTTTAGAATAGTAGAGGCCCTTCCACCTTGCTGCAAGGTGGGTGGTAGGATAGCAGGGGTTGTTCCCACTTAGACCCTAACATTCTACCAACGACACCTTTATATAGTAGGGCCCTCAAGTACACCGTGTTGATGGATTCTCCATTTAGATTTTTGGCATATCGCCCTACTATTATCAAGGATTTCTATCCACTCTTTCACTAATCAACTTGCTGGTCTATAGAATGAAGGGGGCTTCCAACTAGCCTATAGAATGGGGTGCCGACTATCTTTGGGACAAAATGCATGGAAACTTGTTTTTTTAGATCTTTTTCTCAATTTTTTTTAAAGCATGTTTTCAATTATAAAACATGTAAATCATGAATAAAACATGTAAATCATGAATAAGAACAAATGCTGAAAATTTGAGAAAAAATTGGTGTGTTCTCGATTTTTGGGATTTTGGTCAAAGATGTATTTTATTTGGAGGATAGCTATGTCCATAGAATGGTAGGTCTGGAACAACTACTGGTCCATGGTGAACTATAATGAAGCATCTTATTCTAGCAGCTCAAATTGGAGTGGCTAGCAAAAGGGCTATTCATTTACAGATTAATGTGACCCCATTGAGACCTATAGGAAAGAAAGTTGTATATATATATATGTGTAACAATGGTATATATATATAGACACATCTATATGTATGTATATATGTATTATATACATAATGCATACAGACACATCTATGTGTCTATTATGTATATAATACATATATATAAACAATTATAGACACATTGTTTATGTATATGTATGTATATATGTATTACACACAAATACATACATACATATTCTTTTGATAGTACAATTTTTTTTTGATCGGTAAACAGTCGAAGCCTAGATTAATTATTGTTATTTGTTATAATTAATTATTTTTATTTGTCAAGCAAATTCGAACCCAAGACCTCCCACATGAGAGGCTCACATGTTACCATTGTGTTGTAGGCTCTTGCCTAACCTTGACAATACAATTGATTACATATTCATTAATTATATTTGGCATGTTCTGTCTACTCATTTACTTAAATTTAATTGAATAGGTTCACTTCCCTGACACATTTGAATTAAATTTAAATACTTCCTCCTAATGCATTAAATTTATTTAATACAAAGTGCTCAATAAATCTCCTTTTAAATAAATTCAATTTATTTAATAAATCCCTCCATTTTATTGAATTCTCTAATCCTATGATTAAATTAAATCCTATTTAGTTTAATCCTAATCCTACCTAAAGCCTAGCCTATCAACCATCACTCTCATCCTGCTAAGCCTATCCACTAGCTAAACCCACTTTATTAACCTTAAACACCATCCTAAACACCTTTTAGCACCTAAGTGGTGCTCACATGTGTGAGCAACTCAAGACCCAAGGAGCCCCCTTCATTATATTCTCCAAAAAAGAATCTTACATCCTTGTCCCCCACTCCTTCCTCCAAGGTTGTTCACACGTGTGAGCACACCTTGAGCCACTCAAAGCCTTAAAGGGTTATTTTGACTTTTACATGGATTATCGCTTAGCCCATGTGTCTCCCTTGTGGCACCTATGTGAATGCCACATAGATGCCACCTCTTCAAGGTCTCCTTCAAGCCTATAAATAGAGCCCTTGTCTCAAGCATTTTTCAATATCCTTTATTGCATTGTTATCATGCTAGTTTAGATCTAGAGTTTTTTAGAGATTTTATGCTTAGAGCTAACCTTTGGTAGTTGTTTGCATTTTAGTCTTAAATCTTGTATTTTCATGGTAGTTTGTATTTGTTAGGTTTCTTATTTGCATTCACATTCACCTCCTTTGAATGCTCTCAAGAATGGTTTCTTCCATAGCCATCGCTTGAAGCATTCTTGATCATTTAGCCTAGGTTCATATTCATCATTACATATCATTTATCATCTCGAGATTCAATAGTTTTATTTGAGGAGAGCACATCCACATCCCTCAATCTTGAACACACCAACAAGGTCTCATTTGGGTGCCCTTGTTGCACTTCTATGAGGTTGTGTGGAGATTCTTTCTTTTGGTTGCATTAGTGTAGTGAAACACAATGATATTTAGTAGTACTTTGTTTGATTTCAATTTTGATATATGCATGTAATACTAACGTTTGCTTGTTTATGTGTGCTCCCAGCAGATTAGGTTTTTCCACATATACATTTTGGCACGCCCGGTGGGACCCGCATCCCTTTTCCAATCCAAAATTTGAGTTAAAACTTGATCTATTCTGGAAAAATAGTGATTTTTCATCTCTGTCACTCACAATGTCATCTATACTTCTAAACCATCCTCTGCTACTAAATTGTTGCCTCTGCTTGCTAAACTGTCATTCTGCTTTGGCTTCACCACATAGTAAGTTGTCATCTCTATGTTTTTGGCATCTACGTTGTTTGGTGTCTCTATAGTTTGGCATTTGTGAATTTATTTTTTCATATGTATATCACAAGTAAAGAAACATGTATAACATTATGATTTTGTACTTTGTCGCCTATGCAGTTTGTCGTTTCTGTGTTTTGGCATCTAGGACTGTTCTATTGTCTTTGCAAATTTAAATTTTAGGGTAATTTGATTTTAAAAAAAAAATGGTTTTGTTGGGTCTTTTTTCTACAAAGCTATTGATTTGATTTTGCTGCAGGCAATAGGAGACCTTTAGTGGACATTAAAATTAGGAAATGAATTAACATGCTTGATTAACCACTTGTCCTTGTAATGAATGTTGTACTTAATCAAAGAATGAAGACAATCTTGAATGCCAAAAGATCAAAGAAGAATGCGATGAAATATCTCAATTTGGGCTTAAAACATTTTCATTGAATCTTGAATGCCTAAGGGACAAAGAACATTGCCATGAAATATTTGGACTTGGTGCTTAAGATGAACACACTCAATTTTGAATGACTCAAAGGCATTCACTCTTATTCCTATCAATTTTATTATGTTGACCAATGATCGATTTCTTATGTTGACGACATTGTCAAGTTGGAAAGATCCCTGCATGCTTAAACATGTGTTTCTTCAAGAAGAAGATTAAAAAAAAAACTTAAAGCTTCAATTGGGAAAGAACAAGTGTCTTTTAAACCCTGAGGTCGCTTACATATTCTCTCCTCTTGTGCCTTCGGGTGATCTTGTGAACAAGAAATATGTGGTCTTTTTAAATTTTTTTTTTTAGGAGCCCTACTTGGGGATTTCATTACCTCAAGGGACGACCTCAACTCCCATGTTGTGGTGAAGTATAAATTGCAAGAGGTGAATCTAAAGACCCCTCTCTTGAAGTAGAATATTGTCACTCTTGGCTAAGCCCCAAATAACTTTATACTTTTGGGAAGTGAAGGTGCGTGCGCCTAGAGTTTTTAAGGCATTAACCCTTGTAGAATGGCCCCTTTCCCTTTAATTGTAGGGGATTATGAACTCCATAGAGCCCACCATTTTTCCCTACCATTCTATAGCTGCTTATGCCGGTGCTATAGGTAGTGGTATTCTCCCACCCCTCAACTCTCGAAAAGGCTGCTTGCTATAGCAGTCCGACTCTCCTCCCAATCGTGTGACATTATTCTCTTTCATCTACAAATTAGGGCCTCACGTACCTTGCGTATATCGAGGACACCCCTAGTTGAGGTTGTATATCCTTGTTGAAGCCTTATATGATTGTTGGTGTGTTTGATGTCTGAAACCTTTCCTTTTTGAAGTCAAAAGGGGACACACCATCAAAAATTTTCTTGTATATATTTCATTATTTTCTTTGCATGTTATATTTCAAAAAAAAAAATTCTAAATTTTTTTGCAAAACTTTAAAAGTCCAAAAACATCATAAAAGTTCAAAATTCAAAAAAATAAAAACATTTCAAAAATAACAAAAACAAGTTCTTGTTTTCGACATAATTTCCACATCACTTCTTCTATATCCATTTCATCATACATCTCTTATCTTAATCACCCTCTTAATCATTCAAACCACTCCTACAAATCTTAATCACGTCAAATCGTCCTAATCATTTTCTCATCTTCTTAATCATTCAATTAAATTCCTAATCTTCATCCTAGTCACGCTTCATAATCCACATCAAGATCCAATTTTCTCATCCAATTTCATCCTTAATCCAATCTTTTAAATCATAGTCTCTTGTCAAATTCATTTCTTTCTAATCAATTCCTAAATCTTTATCCAAAACCTATCTTTCAAATTTCATCTATTAAAATCCTCTTCTACTTCAAGTTTTCATAATATCTTCTACCTTGGACTTAGGAGCACCATCACAATCCTTGGACTTTAATCCTAGTGATCTAGATTGAACCACATCCGATCATAGTCAAGATTGACTCAAATCAAAATTATTAATTATCTTTTTCCTTCATCAAGATTCAATCCAATCTTTAGGTAGAAAGATCTTTTCAAAGTGTGATATCAGACCTTTATCCTTAGCAAACATTGTCATTGTGGCACTCTCTCACTTAGGATCATTTGTCAATTGCCAAGTATTAAGTCATCTATTTTGTATCCTATTCTAACTTGGGAACATTTGTCCATCTCCAAGTGGGAAAATATATCATCATCCAAATCCAACATCCAATTGTTTGCAATATCATAAGGTCTTTATCTATATCAAGGTCATCTCAAACCTTCATCCAATATCAAATAAAATCCAAGCCAAATCAAATGAAAACAAAGTCCCAAATTGCTCCTAGTCCTAAGTTCATATTTCATCCATCATCAAATCTTTCATCACTCTCATCTAGGCTCCATGGATAAGAATTGGCTTAACCAAATGGTTGAGGATCTTCAAAGGCAATATGAAGTTATACCTCCCACCCAAACCATGTATCAAATCAATCCTCAAAACTTCATATCAAATTCTAATCAATCTCACGTTCCTTATTCTTTGTCTACCTTCAACAAGGGAAATCCACCTCATTACCTTTCATCCACATATGATTCCCTTCATAGCTCTCATATTTCTCAAACATGGAGTTATACCTCCCACCCAACCCATGTATCAAATCAATCCTCAAAACTTCATATCAAATTTTAATCAATCTCACATTCCTTATTCTTTGTCTACCTTCAACAAGGGAAATCCACCTCATTATCTTTCATCCACATATGATTCCCTTCATAGCTCACATAATTCCTCAACATAAATGCCATTGTCCAAGAATTTGAGGAAGTCAAGAATTATGTTCTTAGCCTATCAAATGGGGGTCAAAAGAAAATATATACCTTTCAAACATATGTCCTCTTCCCCCATGCTTCCAAGTCCCTAATCCTCATGTCCCATCCAACCCAAATCCTCCATGTAATTTCCCATACTTTGAGCTTAATGTCCAAAACCATAATCCCAATCGCCTACCTAGTTCTCAATCACCACACGGTCCTAATCCTCCAAAAATCAACATCATCCCCACCTTGTAATAAACATGTCTTTGTCCCACAATCATTGGTAGAAAGGTTGTCTAAATCCAAAACTAAAAACAAAGTGATCCAGTGGCCCAAAGTCATACAACCAGTGCCATGTCAAGACCTTGTTCCAAAGCATGCCATTATGGATTCCTCTTCTCCTCTAGATCCAAGCAACCCCCATCCCATAATTCCCTTATCCTTCAAGATACATTTATCCCTCTTAATTCATCTCATGATCCCCTTTCTAGACCAGGATATTCCCTCTACCACATCCACTAATGATTCTATTCCATCTCAAGAATTAACATCCTTAAATCCTCCACTTCATGAAGACACTCCTTCTATAGAATCCACTAACTCTCCTCCATATCAAGATCAAAATGTCCCATCTCATAATTCCATCCCCTCCACTCCATTAAATGATTCTATTCCATTATATGATCTAATCATTCATTCCATTCCACCACATTATCCTCTTATAAGTCAAGATCAAAGTACCCCTTCATTTGTATTTCATGATCCAAATCCCAAACCTATTATCCCTCAAAATTCTCCTCATAATCCTAATCCTCCACAAGATCTATAAAATCTATCCAATCCATTTATGAACCCCATGCACTCGCATCTTGTATTGAAAATAATTAGTATCCCATTGAAGAAATAATTGTAGACACCCAAAAATTGGCAAAGACCTAAACTACAAAATTTTGATCAATCAATGCAAATTAAGGAGGAAATTAGAGCAACAAAATAGACTTTCAAATCAAGGATCACATCAGGTCATTAATCATCTATCAAATCAACAAGACTTAAATCAACTATAAAAAGAGGAGACAAACAATTCAAAATCATAAAATGAAATTCAAAAAGGGAGAAAGAAAATGACAAACTTTTGAAAATAAATAGAACATTTATTAAATCAATAAAGTCATTTATCCTCACAAAAGTGAAAATCCCCCTTTTACATTTAAAAGAATTGGAAAAATCCCCATTTATCCTCAAAATCAAGTCTATTGGACTCTTCCTCCTGGTCTCTTATGAGATATTTTCAATTTAACCTCCATCCACCAATCAAAGGTGAAATCCTAATTCTTACCCCAACCCCTTCCGAAATCCTATAAATATGAGGGAAATTCAAGAGGGAAATTCAAGAGCTAAGGGACCCAAGTTTTAGGCATCTACACTATAGGCACATTTTGAGTTATCATCTTAAGCATTGTCATGATAACAAGGCTATGTCATTTTGAATAGCATTTTAGCTTTCTTTTATATTATTTAGTATCATTTTAGCATATGTTTAGCTGCTTGTATGCTCATTTAATAGCATTCTAGAGTTGTTACGCCATATAATAAGCATTTAGTCATAGATCTTGCATACATTCTTGTAAATTTGCATCTTAAACATACTCCCATTCTAGAACTGTCACTAAGATGTTGGTCTGAGAGCTTTCTTAGTGGTTGTAATTAGGGAAACATGAGACATTTGTAGAGTCTACATTTTGACAATGATTTCTTGGGTTTAGTTTAGTTTGTTCTCATTTTGTCTACACTCTGCTTTAATGTCTCATGAATACACAAATATATCGTGTACAAATTGGCGCCCACTATGGGGCTTGAACTTAAAGCCTCTTTGTTATTCAATATTTTTTTTTGATCTTCTATTTTTAGCATAGATCTATGTTTCTTATTGGTTTCTTGTGTAGATCTGGTTGGTTGTAGGTTCTACAACATTTTGGAAGCTTCATAAAAATGATAGTGAACTCTCGAAGGCTTCCTCGAACGCACAAAGGCCGAATCTACAAATTCCTAATGCTACAATGCTTCTGAACTCTATTTTATCGCTTCCAAGCAATATTTTAAAGCATTTAAATCTTTTTGCAATGCTTTTAAAGCTTTCTGTAGTGCATTTAAACATTTTTGTAGCACATTTAATGTTTTCTATAGCACACTTACCACTTTCTATAGTGCATTTACTAGTTTAAATAGCGCATATGATACATTCTATAATGCAAATGATTATTCTTGTAGTGCATTTGATAAAAGTTATAAATTGTTGAATCTGACTTCTAGATCTGATTATCAGTTGTTTACACGTTCCTTCCAAGCTAACAAGAACTCCTAGACTATTGATAGTCCACGATAGGAATGAAGACCCTTAGAAATGTGCCTAGCTTTTGCTAGCACTAAATCAAGTAAGTGGACCTCGACCCTTTTCAATTCAAAGTGCGACATTTCTAAACTCAAAACCTAGTTTAATAGAAATGTTTGATCTAACTAACCTAAATGGGAGTAGGCCTATGCTCTTAAATCTTTTGAGTTGATCAGAATACTCGACCTTCTGTAAAGATCAATTACAATCAAATGAGGAAAGAACCCACATATAGCCTAACTAAGAGCCCCCTTTGTCTTTAGTAGTATAAGGGCTAGTAATTGAACAAGTGTGTCTATTATGTTTGGGAGGTTAGGATAGTAGGGATATGCTCTCACTCTCTTAGAGTGATCAAATTCTCAAACCTATTTTTGATTTCCATTTTCCTACTTTCTACTAGGTAGGATTACTCAGCCCTAGAAAGGCTACCTCCCGAGTTGCCTTAGCAGATCCGATGAGAGGGAATGCCTCCCAATCTTGCATTCTCAATCGAATGCAATCCACTCATGTTTAGAATATAGCCTTCCTCCATTAGTCCCATAAGGGATTGAGGCAAAAACCTCCTTAGCGTTGGTGGGAAGCTCTCTATCACAAGAGAGCTAAACTGAACATTGTTGGTTAAAAACTAAAAACCCCTAGTCATTAGCTCTAGACAACTTTGTTAGGAAGCCCTTTTCTTCCATTTTCTAGGTGTGTGCAATTTTATATTTTATTGTCATTCCTATTATCATTGTCCTTGGATGTGTTGTTAGAAATAGGGATTATTGAGAGGGAGGGGGAGTGGGGGGTGAATTAGTAATCTACAAACTTTAGTTGCCATCTAGATATAATTACTTACTTTAAACCGTGCATATCAAAGTAATAAAGTAATGTTAAATAGTAATAGTAACAATGCACAAAGATAACTCATAACACCATATTTTGTTAACTAGGCAAATGCTGGCCAAGGGAAAACCCCAGTGGGGATGGTACCCACTTGATAATATACTGATATATAAGTTCCTTGTTAGAGGATGGACCCTATTAGAAGTCAATGAGAAAATTCAGTATAAGCACTCCCTATTAGGAGACTTAATCCATGTAAGGAGATTCTAACCCTGTTAGGAGTTGTGGTACAATAGATGCAAGATGAGCCCACTACCCAAACATGCACTTCTGATCACAAGAAGAGCTCATTACTCAAACAAGTAATCTGACTGGATATAAGTATTGTATCTTCTGCGTCAACTGATCTCTAATCTTTAGCTTGATCTTGGATCACCAAATAGCTCATATAAAACTTCGCATCTATCACTTTCACAAAAGTTTGCATATAATCACAATTACAAGATAGCACTTTCAAGCACACTTCACAACTTTGCAATCTTATCGCAAAATGTCCTTTGTATAAATACCATGCCTTTACAAAAATTATTGCTGGGTTGACTAAGACCACAATTCACTTTTCCAAGTTAGAGTAAACATCTAGGATGTCGGCCCTGAGCAATTGTTATGTAAATAAAATAATTTTTTCCTTCAATTCCACTGTCCCACTTCATCAAAATATGATTAACTCTGTTTCGTACATTTCGTACAAAATTTTGAGGTTATACATGTCATCACGAACATGTATACAATCTCCATGTAACTTTACTAGTCATAATATGACATCTGCAACAAGTTATGAACAAAACAATACACTATTGTAAACTAAATTCTATACTTAGACAATTTTTTGATTACCAAACACTAAGTGTTTTTATTTCTGAGGTTTCCTGTGAACATGTACATCACGTGTTTCCATAAATGACAATAATTACATATTACTATTAGCCAATTGTCAACAATATCCCCCTTTGGCATTGATGGCAACAAAATAGGAAAAAATGGCTAAGTGACAAAAACATAAACAACATATAAACATTACATCTATTACAGTTCAAATTTACATAGATGCTCTTCTTTACAATATACTTTACTACTTTTAATCACATTGTATCTCTCTTCATTGTGTTTCTCCCAACAATCTCTCCTTTTGATATGTATACAATTTTCACATGTATCTCTCCCCCTTTGACATTAATTAAAAAGGTCAAAATGTCAAGATACTGTTCCAAAAATTGTTCAAAATTTTTGTCCTTCCTTATATTGAAATAATCTTCATACAATCATCAAAAATAGCCTTTAGACTGTTCACACCTTTGATCCATGTCTTTTTAGTAGACTCAGCTGATGTGAGAATTGCACATAAAGCATATGATGCACTCTCAACTGTTGAGATCTGATTGAAAAGATCATTGCAAGAGGGAGATTGTTGAAGAAGACTACGTGTTTCAATCATTATTTTGTCATTGATATCAAAGCTACTATTTGTTGATAAGACAACTGTTTATAAGATTCAAGTACTATCACTTAGTTGATTGATGAAGAGGATTTGATCAATAAGATGTAACAAAAGTACCTAGAGGAAATGTTGAGTTATGATTATGTAATGAAGTACAAGGACCAGTTAAGATAGTGATGACATGATGTATTGATTGTATCACCTAATCTAGTAGTGCAAATTCAAATACTAACTAATAATGAAAGTATTAACACAACTAAACACGCTAACACTTAAGATAGGACCACAAAAGACAATATAGAGGAAAGTAGACCAAGAATGGTAAACTCCTCAAGAGATTCTCATGATGACAAAGTTATGTCCCTGATAAGAGGGGATGTATGCTCATGTTGTGCTCAAGCTTCCAAAGGATGGGGGTTTTCACCAAGTGTGTGTATGGTTGAGGGTTTCAAACAATGGAGGTATGGAGGGATTTCAACATTATGATGATATTTTGGTAGTTTTTAGGTTTCTCAAAATAGCATTATAACTTTGCATAAAAGGTGGATGATCTTTGTGAAGGGAGAGGGTTTCATTTATAGGCAAAAGGGTAGAGAGATGGATGGTCAAGATGCACTCAAAAGGGAGCACATGGATTGTGCTTGTTTAGAGCCAAAAGGGAAGTGACACTTGTCATAAGGAGGATGAGTGTGAGAAGATAGGATAAGGGTTGGTCAAGGGAGTAAATAGGGAGGTTGAGCATGTAAGAGGCATGTAAGAGTCATAAAGGGGGATGTAAGAGCCATAAATGTTGGAGGGTGAGGGAAGGAGATATTTTGACTTTAGCTTTGGGTTAGCAAGTCTTAACCCTTGCTTAAGGTTGTGCACATGCTTAGGAGGGGGATTAGGATTAGCTTAGAAAGGGGGTTAGGGGGCAAGTGATTTAGCTTTGATGGGATGGGTTAGTTATGTGGCTAAGTGAGGTTAGTATGGGTGAATGGGATGGATTAGGGGTTAGGATAGGGTTTAGGGATGATTTAAGGGTTTTAGATATTTTATTGAATGATTTATTTAATAAAATGAGGATATGGGATTAAATTAAATAGATTTGAGAATTTATTTAATTTAATAGAGGAATAGGGATTTAATTGATAAATTAATTTTGGGTTATCATTTGATTTTATCAATTGGACTATAGTTAATTAAATAAATAAATTAAGTAGGGGATGATGATTAATTAATTAAATAGTAAATATTTAATCAGTAATATCCTAGGAGATGACTAAATATGATTACCTATCGTGTAATCAAATTTAGGTGTCTACATTTTGCCCCTCTTTGACATAGTGTTGAAACGACACTATCTCAAAAAAGTTCAAATATAAATGATGTGAAAAAGACTGCTTTAAAGTAACATGGTTGCCCCAGTTTTGAGTAGAAGAGGAGAGAATGGATTGCGTGATGCCCCCTCAAAAAGGTGGCAGGGATAGAAGGTGAGGCCTGATAGCTTTTTGAAAAGTACAAGAATTGAGGGCGAGTAGGAGGACTAAGAGTGTCTAAGAGAGGGGTTTTAAGGAAGCTCAGACTCTCATGATGGGAAAATGATACAAAGGAAAACCTTGTGCATGAGGATAAGCGATGGTTAAGAACACAGGGTAAAGGGGGAGGGGGGAGGGTGATTGGTTGTTTGAAATTGAGCCCATGGAAGTGATTTGGAAGATGGAAAAGTTGATGAGAGTATGATTCTAAGATTATGTTTGGTGATGACTAAGATTATGATTGATGTAGGAGATATGATTATGATTGATGTATGAGCTATGATTATGATTGATAGATGAGCTATGATTATGATTGATGTAGGAGCTACAATTATGATTGATGCAGGATTGAATACGATGGGATTGATAAATTGGCTAGATCATGATGGCAGGATTGATTGGATATGATGCTTGGATAGGATGTGATGTTTTGATAGGATGGGATGTTTGGATAGGATGGAATGTTTGGGATGGTTGGATAGGATGGGATGCTTGGATAGGATGGGATGTTTGGATAGGGTGAGATGCTTGGATAGGATGGGATGTTTGGAAAGGATGGAAGTGTGAAGGAATCCATTGAAGCTTGAGCAAGGGGGTGTTCCAAAGGGGAGCACCACCATATAGTTGAGCACTTATTTGGATATAGGAATATTGGAGATATGCCAAGGTTACAAAGAACATCAAGGCCCTTGTACCAATATTACATAGGACTGACATGAAATAAACACATAAGGATTGTCCCAACATCACACATGAATCTCGAAAGAATCAGAGTGGAAATGATATTGGGTAACCCACAAGCAAATGATATTTCCCAAGCACACCATGTAACCACAAGTGATCACATGTTTGGACTATGCAAGGGTCATATCTGACTAACTCATAAGCAGAAAAAAGAAGATGAAAGCGAGATCAAAACCTTGCTCTTGAATTGCCCCATTCACAACACACCATGATATAAAAGATCATGGCGACCTTGAGGAGGGAACAACCCAAATTGTGTGGAAGAGATGCATGAAGAACCAAACTTGAAATTCTAAAAAGAAAATAAATCGAAAGAAAATGTGAATCCATGAAAAAGTAACCTTTTGCTAAAGAGATCAGTAGGACTGGATACCAACGGACCAAGATCAGATGAGAGGAATGATGCATCCTACAAGGATCTATCGGTAATATTGAGGACTAAGATGAGTAAGGCAATCATAACTTCTTAGGAAAACATTTTGATGATAAGGGATCTCGTATGAGGATTCACTAAAGCATCTAACCAAGATAAGCACAATTTGCAATCAAGCATGAATTGACATGAAGAGATGAGAGATATAAAATGGTACTGAGTGAAGGATTGACATGTAAGGATTATATAGTTGATAGACCAAAGTATGTACAAGGGATTACTGGACAAAAGCTTAGCATGATAGGATAGCGACGGGAAAGATAAAGATGAAGAGATAGTGGATGAAAGATTTGGGATGAGGAGATTAGCAGATAAAAAACTTGGGATGAGAAGATAAAGGAAAAGTGTGTGATAAGGAGATAGAGGGGATGAAAAGCTGGGGATGAGAGGATAGTGGTTTGAGGGTGGATAGGGTGATGAAAAGCTCAAGATGAGAAGATAGTTTGTGAAAAGCTTAAGATAGTGGGAGTAAAAAAGCTTAGGATGAGGAGATAGAGGAAAACCTCAAGATGAGGAGATAAAGGGGATGAAAAGCTCAAGAAGTGGGAAGGATGCATCCCAATGATGATGACTGGGGTGTGACCAAGGCTTGCAAAAAGGATGGGTAAGTGATTAAGAAGGTGATTGGATGAGTTAAAAGGATGTGCAATGGGATGGTGCAGTGGATGGTAGATTTCTAGGAGCATTAGGATATGAATGGATGACATTGGGGTGTGTGGGGATAGCCTAGACCTAGATACCAATGAAAAGAGATGTATCAGGTAATGGAAAGAGGGATAGATGGTGGGAAGTGCAAGGAGAGAAGAAAAAGGCATAACTGGTAGAAGGTGGGATAGATGAATGTGAAAAGAAAAGGATTGGGAGATGAACAATTATGGGGATGACAAGATGAAAATAGGGCTAGAATGGGGGGATGGAAAGATGGACATGACACCATCTCCAAGGAATAGAGTGCCCCCAGTTATATATTATTGAAGAGGAGGTTTGATAAGGGGTGGGATAGGATGGAAGATTTTCTCAAAAGAGGATGAGGGAGATAGATGGAAGCTAGGATAGGAAAGGTGAATGAGTAGGGAAGATAGGGGAGAATAATATTTGGCGGATGAGGATGATGGAGGGCTTATATGGGTGAAAGGGTGGGTGGATAAAGGATAGGTGGATACAAACTGTGATGGGAAATGAATGTCAAAAGGATGACCAAAAGCATGTATCTGGTGATGAACTTTATTTGTATCAAGATCCGAAGGTGGATGGTGGGCGAAATGGATGGGATGTGGTTAGTATGGTGGGATAAGATGGGAATGGTGGGTGATGGAAAGTGTCCCCAAGTGTGCAAAGCATTTGGACGGAGGGATTACACATGACACTTGTTTGCCAAGTTTTCATCATGATACTTATCCATGGCGCTTGAATTGCCAAGTTTTCACTAGTGGATGATTTTTTTATTTTTTATTTTTATTTTTGACTTTTTTGATGCATTTTTACTCATAGATGTTGGTAGGAAGGGAGGGAGTTGAACAAGATTGGATTATACAAGCGAAACAATGGGTGAGAGTTGGTAGGTAAGGGATGGGCAAGACATGAGGCTTGTGGGTAAATGAATGAGGAAAATGGAAAGATCATCATTGGCACACACCTTGAAAGGTGATGAAATAGCAGGAAAGATGGTGTTGAACGAGGTTAAGGAGAAAATGGAGGAAGAGAAATATAAGGACTTAAAATAAAGTTGGAAGATTGAGGATGAGATTTTTGGGATAAGAAGCATATGGACTAAGAGTGGGTTGGGGAGATGAAGGATGTATATATGGAGATTTGGATAGAGTATGAATGGATGCCAACTGAGATTTTTCTTTGAGATGCTTTTTTTTTTAATCAGCATCCTGGGTGTCCACATGATTGTTGACTTTTGCAGCTTGGGCCTTTGTGGCCTCTTGACTCTATCTTTGAGTTGGATCAAATGCTTCTCTTTTGGAACATGTATTTTAGAAGAGACATGTAGAAACTCTGATTTTTATGGATTTGTGGATTTATGCTTTCTTATTTTGGCATCCAACATGCTTCTATTAGCCATGGTATGGGAACATGAGCATGGAGGATATGGAGGGATTATGGATGGAACGCTAGGGTTTGAAGGGATTCAAGGATGAGTGTCTTTGATGATCTAGCTTGTGAATTGGAGGGGATGGAATGATGGATGGGAATACAGGATATGGATGCATATAATTTCCCAAAATGGATGGAGGGAATGAAGGACATGGGCCTAAAACAAAGGGAAACGAGGAAGGAATAGGTCCCAAAATAGATGTAGGAGATAAAGGATTCATATAAGGTATATAAGGACCCAAAATGGATGGAAAGGATGGGGGATTTAGATAAGGGATATATGGACCCAAAATGGAGGGTTGAAAAGAAGTAGTAGGATAAGTGCCCAAAATAGATGGAGGACAAGAAGGATGAGAACTTTGTGGTGAAGATAGAAGGGCTTGGGACAATGCAGGGATAGAAGGGACACCAACATCTAAAGATACACTTTTATTTATTTCATCAATATGAGGTTCATTATTTGGAACACAAGATGTGAGTTTATTACTAGCTGAAGGAGTCGAAGCTTTGGATATGATAGTTAGATCCTCTTCTATGGATCTATCATCATGGATTATAGGATATGTATGATCATGAAGCTGAGGGGATAGAAGGATAGGATCTTGATTGGGATGGGTTGATTGAAATGGATCTTGAGATGGAGTAGGTATGATGGTAGGATTGAGATGTGGAGGGGATGGTGACTGCTCTTTAGATGGGGTGAATGGTGAAATTGGATCATGTAGGGGAATAAATGGGATGGTGGGATCTTCTTTTGTGCTATGGGATATTTCAACATGCTTTTTGGCAAGATTTTGACAGGAATGGATGGGAGTGTATGGTATGATAGGAGAAGGATGGATGGTTTCTTTAAGCGAGGTATATGGATGGGTGGGAGATTCTTCAATAGGAATGAGCTAATGGGGGAGGGACTCATTAGGTTTATTACATGGGATTTGGGTAATGTTAGGAGGAGGAGACGTGGATGGGATTTGGAGGGATTCAATGGATGGGAGGTAGGAGATGGAAGGGGTTTGATAAGTGGGATGGATGAGATAGGGATGATAGCGATATGATGATGTAAGAGGAGTGATAGGTGTGGGAGATGGATTTTCTTTGGGTTTCCTTGTAAAATTCCTTGGAGATGAGTGTGTTGGACTGGGAAGAGTAAGCGGATTAGGGTGATGTATTGTATAAATGGGATTGGTTGGTGGATTTGGAAAGTGGTGTGGAGGATATTGGGATGGTGGATTTGGACTAGGGATGTAGCTAATAGAATTGTTCTGGAATGGTGGAGACTGAGAAAGGGAGGTGGAAGAAGATGGATATATGACTGATGTATAAGAGGCATATGTGGACACAATATAGGAAGGAGGTAAGGATGAGGATAATAATGGATTTCTCTTTCAAAGGCATGGTAAGGAGTGCTAGTAGGTATGCATGGAGGAATGATGGAGTAGCTGGGAGGAATGATTGGATTTTGGAGGATGTTGGGAGTAATATGTCTAAGACTTTCAATATACCTGTCATAGTCAACTAGATCTTCATCATTGGTGGAATAGGATGGAGTGAGAGAAAAGGTGGGATGACCAAACTCATCATAATAGGATTGTGACATGATGTTTTGGGGATGAAGGATGAATACAGAAATGCATATTAGGATAAGTTGTTAAGATTAGATTTGGATTTGGATGATGAGTTGGGTAGGGATGGAATGTTACATAGTTAAGACATGGAGAGAAAATGAAGACTTTCTGGAAGACTTTAGGAATGATGGTCCTAGAACAAAGCTTGGAAGATTGGATGAATCTAAGATGAGGTAGTGATTACACTAAGTATACCTTTCATTTGGGTTGAATGATTGACCAATGGTTGGGTTGTTACAAATGGACTTGCTAACAACCATTTGAAAGGATAGACAAGTGATCTCTTTAGCAAAAAGATTTAATTTTTTCTAAAACATGGGCAGGGTGTTGAACACTCAAGCACGTCAAACACACCAATACCCTTACAAGATGTCTTATGAGAATATACAAGCTTAGCCAGGGGCATCCTCGATATATGCAATGTACGTGAGACCCAAATCTATAGATGAAAGAAAATAATGTCACACAGCCAGGAGGAGATGGTAACCTGAATCTCCACCTTCACTTACCAAAGGTGCCAATAGTGACAAGATTATGCTTCCAAGAGAGGTGTCTTTCGATTCACTCCTGATATTTATACTCCACTAGAACGCTAGAGTTGAGTTCATCCCAAGGGGTGATGAAATCCCCAAGAAGGCCTCCTAAAAAGCGTAAAATAAGATCACATAAGTGATCTTGGGTTTGAAAAAAACACTCATTCTTTTTTGATTGATGATTTAGATTTTGTAAGCTATGATTGAAGACACTCGTGTTTATGACATACAATGTTCTTTCTAACTTTACATCGTCATCAACATAATGATAATTGAGAGTTCGTCAACAAAAGAGAAATTTGAGTGTCATTGAAGTGTGTCAAAATCATGCAATGTTCATTGATTTTTAGGCATTAAAGATTGAGTTAAAGTGTTTTATGCCCAAATTTGAAGTGTGAGGTATAGCAATGATCATTTGATCCTTGGCATTCAAGATTGATTTGTTATTTTAAGCATGCATTCCAATGAAAATCTTGATTTTAGTCCATGGCATTCACGATTGATTTGAGCTACATTCATTCAATGAGAGATATGTTTAAACATACAAGTTCATTCTAAGAAAAACTTGCAAAAGACATAGTTATGGTTTTTAAGATGCTCCAATCTACAATGCTAAATCCTCAAAAGTAAAGCTTAACTATGGAATTTTTTTTTATAAACTTTTTTTTGTTCAGTTTTATAGGCATAAAAATGCTTAGAATTACCCCTATCCTACATAACCACCAAAAGTCAAAATTTAATTTATACTCATCCCATGGGTAGGAGATAATGATCCCATGGGTATAAGATAGCGATCTGCAATGCGGGAATGCAGGTGAGAGGCAGTAGGATTGTAGTACAAAGAACTGGTGAAAAGTTTAGAAAAATGGGTCGTGGGTTAAAAAGTTACAGAGAAATCCTGCAAAACAACAATCCTACAGGTTCTTGGGGGAGCGTTCCCATGGATAGATGGGTCAGTGGGTTCGCCTAAGGAAGGAGAAACTGGGGTTTAGGGGTTGACCAATCGGGTAACAACATTCTCGTAGGTTTTTCAGTGTTCCCGTTGGTGAAAAATGGTGTTCCCACGGGAATATGGTTCACAGGGATGTAGGGGATGTGCATATGACATGTGGTGATGGTTGTTGGAGATAAACAATGATCCTGCCTTCGCGAGTTGGCATTCCTGCTAGTTTATGGCTGCAATCCCGTGGTTGTGTGATCGCATTCCTGGGGTGGAAGGATTATGAACAATGTGTTCAGACGTGTTTGAAAATAAAAATTGATTATATGGTTGGGAGCGCAATTTTCAATGAGAGACTTGTGTACCTACAAAAATATTAGCAAACCACCTATACACACCCACAAGCACAAAATGTCATTTTGGTTAGTTTAGTATAAAAAACACAAAAAACATGATTATAGTGACCCAAATGTGGGGTCCCACCGGGCGTGCCAAAATGTATCACCTAATCTAGTAGTACAAATTCAAATATTAACTAATAACGAAAGAATTAACACAACTAAACAAGCTAACACTTAAGATAGGACCAAAGAAGACAACATAGAGGAAATTAGACCAAGAATGGTAAACTCCTCAAGAGCTTCTCATGATGACAAAGCTATGTCCCTAATGAGAGGGGATGTATGCTCACGTTATGCTCAAGCTTCCAAAGGATGGGGGATTTTCACCAAGTGTATGTATGGATGAGGGTGTCAAACAATGGAGGTATGGAGGGATTTCAACATTATGATGGTATTTTGGTAGTTTTTAGGCTCTCAAAATAGTATTATAACTTGGCATAAAAGGTGGATGATCTTTGTGAAGGGAGAGGGTTTCATTTATAGGTGAAGGGGTAGATGGATGGTCAAGATGCAAGGATGATAAAGTAGTGAGGGAGGGTCAAGATGCACTCAAAAGGGAGCACATCGATTGTGCTTGTTTAGAGCCAAAAGAGAAGTGACACTTGTCACAAGGAGGATGAGTGTGAGATGATAGGATAAGGGTTGGTCAAGGGAGTAAATAGGGAGGTTGAGTATGTAAGAGGCACGTAAGTGTCATAAAGGGGGATGTAAGAGCCATAAATGTTGGAGGGTGAGGGAAGGAGATATTTTGACTTTAGCTTGGGTTAGCAAGTCTTAACCCTTGCTTAAGGTTGTGCACATGCTTAGGAGGGGGATTAGGATTAGCTTAGAGGGGGGTTTAGGGGGCAAGTGATTTAGCTTTGATGGGATGAGTTAGTTAGGTGGCTAAGTGAGGTTAGTATGGGTGAATGGGTTGGATTAGGGGTTAGGATAGGGTTTAGGGATGCTTTAAGGGTTTTAGATATTTTATTAAATGATTTATTTAATAAAATAAGGATATGCGATTAAATTAAATAGATTTGAGAATTTATTTAATTTAATAAGGAATAGATATTTAATTGATAAATTAATTTTGGGTTATCATTTGATTTTATCAATTGGACTATAGTTAATTAAATAAATTAATTCACTAAGGGATGAAAATTAATTAATTAAATAGTAAATATTTAATCAGTAATATCCTAGGAGATGACTGTATATGATTACCTATTGTGTAATCAGATTTAGGTGTCTACATTGATAATATACTTAATGTTACAAATGTTGGCTACACTAAGAAAGTTTAGAAGAACAAGTTACATAAAGTTTGTCTGCCAAGCTTGATCGAGTGGATAGTAGGTTTCAAGCAAAGTCAGTGCAAGTCGAGCAGAGAGTAAGTTGGAGTTGAGTAAAAGTAAAATTCTAGTGGATGTTGAGAAAGACAGTTGATGCCAAGTAAAGTTTAGTTGATGCCAAGCATCAGTAAATTTTAGTTGATGTCGAGTGATTTCATAATAGATGCTAAGCAACACAATATGTGTCGAGCATCAGAAGGTTGATAATGCCAAGTTGCTACATTATTTTAAAGATAAAAAATTCACTGAATCCAAGCCAAGAAGTTTGTTTTCTTGTATTTTGTGAACTAGGTGGAAGATAAGGTTAATGAGTTGGTGGCATAGAATTTGTGGTGAACCATTTTTAGGTGAATTCAAATGGATTCTAAGAGAAGTTTCTATAAGAGATATGAGATATGGAGTAGATACATTGTATCCTACCTAATCCATCCAAACCCTAAATTTTGACGATGGAAATTGAGTGAGAAAATATCCTAATTTCCTACTTATAGAAATGTCTAGTCATGAAGAAAAGTTATCATCTACAAGAACCTAAGGAAGAGAAGGAGTTAAGGGTTTTGCTTCATCAAGTGACCTAAGAAGAGTTTGCAATGACATTTTAAGCAAGAAGGCTTAAGGAAATGAATACTTGAAGGGTGAACAAGCTATTATAGTTGCAAAGTATGAAGGCCAAGTAGAATTAAAGACTAAATAGAGATCTGTAATCTGCAAGAGTAGTTGTAATTTGTATTAGATCAAAGCTCTACTATTACTCTTTAACAATTGTATCAGTCTAGGGTAAATCCTTTGGATCAAGGTTGATCTAATAGTCATTTGTAAATCCTTTAACTGGATAGCATTCCAAGTGAATGGCCTAAAGTCCTCAAACAAGGCTCACTTCTAACAAGGTTATTGAAATCCCTTAACAGGGTCACATTTAACAGTGTGTATTATAACCTTTAATAGGGTTGACCTTTCACAAGGCATCACTTCAAAAGAGAGAAAAGGAGTAGCATGTTATTGGTGCTTTTTACCAAATTGGATTTTTACATTAATCATTGTCAAGTGTGTTGATGAATCTTCTATGTTTCATGCTTTACAATTTTGCAAGTTGATTTGGCAGTAACCTACAAGTTTTAGTGATTGCATAATCTTAAGGATGCATGCATGGACATTTTATGGGTTCACTAAGCTATGAAAATTTTTATTTACACATATGGACCTTAGATAACTAATTCACCCCCCAATTACTCTAAAGTATTCCAACAATTGGTATCAGATCCATCTACTTAAGAGGACTAGTTTTTAGGTACTAGAAGCACAAAGATTGAGATGTTTAAAAGAGAAGTACCCAAGCTTAATAGAGATAACTTTCCTGCATGGAAAAGTTTGATGAAGCTACACCTTGGAGGACTTAGAGATCATGCACAATCTACCATTTTAATGGAACATGTTGATCCAGTTGGAGTCTTGACTGCTAAAGATATGAAGAAGAAGAAAGAACACAATTAAGCAATGTTGGAGATTACCTCTACCCTGAGCTATGCTGAATTTGATGATATTAAAGGTCTTTCAAGCCACCATCTATGGAGGAGACAAAAATGTTCAAAGAGCCAAATCTAAAAGTCTTAGAGGTAAGTTTGATGATATGAGAATGGAAGAAGGTGAGAATATTGCTCAATATGTTGTTGGAATAAAAGAAGTTGTTAGTGCAATAAAAGGAGCTACTGGTTAGATAGATGATGATACTATGTTAAGAAAAGTCTTGAGAACACTACTACCTATTTATGCTATTAGATTTTCTATAATTCAAGAACTGAGATATATTCTAGGAAATAATCAAACCCTTGAAGGACTGGTAGGTAGACTCACTACTTTTGAGCTATCTAACTTTGATAATCACAAGCCTAAGAGTTTGGAATCTGCTTTCAAAGTTAAGTTGTTATTGAAAGATTCTGATGAGGTGAAGTAGAAGAAGAAGAGAAAGATAAAATACGTGTCTAGTGACAATGATACAGATGAGGAAGATGTTGAACAACTGGAAGCACTACTGACAAAAAGATTCCATAGAGGTAAAGGAAAGTTCAAAGGTAAGTTACCCATAATTTGTTTCAATTGCAATGAGGTTGGTCATATTGCTACAAGATGTACACAAAAGAAGAAATACAGAGGTGGTGAAAAGTACAAGATCAGAAGAGAAGATGATAGCAAAGATTACAAAGATAAAGGCAAAAATTCATGCTACATTGTTGAAGAGGAAACAAGGGATGATTTTGATGAATATGATGATGAAGTGGTGTATGTTGCAATGAAGGAAAAATTTGATGAAGATGAGGCTACTGCACTTGTGACTTGTGTGAACAAAAATGATAGATGGATCATTGACAGTGGATGCTCACATCACATGACTAGAGATAAAAGTAAGTTCATTACCTTAAACTGTTATGATGGAAATTTTGTAAGATTTGGTAATGATGCACCATGTTTGATAAAAGGAAAATGTTCTACCAAACTCACAGGTAAGATTTAATGTGACAATGCTTACTATGTTGAAGGACTAAACTATAACCTATTGAATGTGTCACAATTGAATAGTTTGGGATGTAAGGTTGAATTTGAAAACAAGATTGCTAAGATATATGACACAAATGGGGAACTGATTGGAAAAGGTGAACAAACTAGAAGTAATCGATTCTATCTTGATATAGAGGATGCTACTTGTCTTGTTGTAAAACTTGATGATGTATGACTTTGGCACAAAAGGTGATGTCATTTTAATTTTGATAACTTGGTTACTATCAGTAACATGAAGAAAGTTAGAGGTTTTCCTAAGTTGAAGAAGCTTGATAATGTAGTGTGCAAATAATGTCAGCTAGGCAAAATGACAAAGTCAAGTTTTAAGAGTAAAACTAATACCTCTAAAGAAATATTAGAGTTTGTTCATACTAACTTGTGTGGACCAATTGAAGTGCAAAGCTACAAGGGAGATAAGTACATAGTGTTATTTGTTGATGATTGCTCTAGGATGATGACAATTATGTTTTTTGAAACATAAATCTGATGCTTTTCAAACGTTTAAGTGGTACTTGGCAAGAGTTGAAAAGGAAACAGGTAAAAGTCTGAAAAGTTTGATATCTGATAGAGGAGGAGAATTTAGATTAAGATAATTTGAGATGTTGTACAATGACAAAGGAATCAAAAGATAGACATCTGCCCCTAAAACCCCTCCACAAATGGAATAGTTGAAAGGAGAAATAGATCTATAATGGACTATGCTAGAACATTCATGATGGAGAAGAATGTTGCTCTGAAATAATGGAGAGAAGCTGTAGTACAACTATCTATACCTTGAACTGTGTACAAATCAAGAAAGGTACTCATTCAACACCTTTTGAACTATGGTATGGATACTCACCCAATGTAAAATACTTTAAGATATTTGGAAGTAAGTGTTATATTCTTAAAGATGTTAGGGATGGCAAGCTTGATGCAAAAAATGAAGAAGGTATATTCCTAGGATACTCTACAAGAAGTAAAGCTTATAAGTGTTTGAATACTAACACTAACAAAATTGTGCAAACTACAAATGTGAATTTTGATGAATATATAGAGGTACATGAGGCTGAACCTATGAAAAAGGTAGAAGAATACAAATCATTTGTATACTTTTATGATGGTATGTCTGCTCAAGAAGGTGCTACAAATCAAGGTACAAATCAATAACAAGTTATAAGGATTTCCAAGTCACACCCTATGAATGCTAAGTTGCATTAAGAAACTAAGCTACATTCAGATGCTGAGTCATAGAATGAAGTGGATGCATATTCTGATTTTGAGAATGGTACACATGAAAGCAATACTGAGATACTTGATAGAGATACACACAATGATTCTAAAATTGAAAGACACAATATTGAAACAAGAGATGAACCAAGATTGTCTAAGTATATCAAAATACATCATCCTACTACTCAAATCATTGGAGAAAAAGTGCTAGAACAATGACAAGAAACAGATTGAGAAGTGAAACATGTTTGTTGAGCTTGAAGAAACTCAAAATAGTAAAAGATGCACTAGAAGATGCTGATTGGTACAAAGCCATGGAAGAGGAGATTGAACAAATAGAGAAGAACAAAACATGGAGTCTAGTTTCTAGACCAGAGGACAAGAATGCGATTGGCACTAAGTCGGTATTTAGAAACAAGTTAGATGAGAATGGTGAAGTCACAAGAAACAAAGATCGATTAGTTTGTAAGGGATATGCACAAGAAGGAATGGACTATGGGGAGACATTTACCCCTATTGCTAGATTGGAAGGAGTGAGAACTCTACTTGCTTATGCTGCATACAAAGGTTTCAAAGTTTATTAGATGGATATTAAATCTACATTTTTGAATGGCATATTAGAGGAAGAAGTTTACATAGAACAACCAGAAGGTATTGTTGATTATAGCAATAAGAACATGGTATGTAGACTACACAAAACTCTATATGGTTTGAAACAAGCACCAAGAGCATGGTATGAGAGACTTCATAACTATCTTGTGAAGATTGGATTTGAAAAGACTAGTGATAACAACAATCTATACTTAAAGACAAAGAAAGGAAAAGGTATTTTGTTATCTGAAATATTTGTTGATGATATCATATTTGGAGGTCAAGATGCTTTATGTAAGGATTTTGCAAATTAGATGAAGTAAGAATTTGAAATGTCTATGTTTGGAGAAATCAAATTTTTTGTGGGTTTGCAAGTATATCAAGTGAAATATGGTATATACATCACTCAGTCAAAGTGTATCAAGGAAATATTGAAAACTTTTGGATTAGAGGATTCCAAACTAGTAAGTAAACCTATGGTGATAGGATACAAGTTGTCAAAGAATGATGATTCTGCTGAGGTGAACCAAACCATGTATAGGTCTATGATTGGAAAACTGCACTATGTAGTACATAGAAGACCTAATATTGCATTATCTGTAGGGATAGTTGTAAGATTCTCTGCTAATCCCAAGGAGAATCATTTAATGACTATGAAGAGAATAATGAGATATATGAAAGGAACAGAAGAATTTGGTCTATACTACAAGAAGAATGAAAATTTTAAATTGAGAGCCTACATTGATGTTGATTGGGCTGGAAACATTGATGAAAGAAAGAGCACTAGTGGAGAGCATATTTCTTAGGTAAGAGATTAGTTACATGGACTAGCAAGAAACAAAGTTGTACTTCACAATTTACTACTGAAGTTGAATATGTCGCTGCTACTGTAAATTGTACAAAAATTGTATGGATCAAACAACTACTCAAAGAAATGAAGGAATAAATCACAGAATCTATGATACTTTATTGTGATAATACAAATGCTATCAATATATCAAAGAATCCAATGATGCATGCAAAAACAAAGCACATTGCAATCAAGTATCATTACTTGAGAGAGTTAGTTCAAGATAAAGAGGTGAAGATGAAATATGTTAATACAAAGGAGAAGATTGCTAATATCTTCAAAAAACCATTAACTAAGGATGCTCATGAGTATCTAAGAGGTAAATTAGGGGTGATACCCCTATGAAAGGCTATCTAAGTAACGAGAGGAATGACTTGTATCAAACAAGATGATATTCATATTTTACACATTGATGCAAAGGATCTTACTTTAGGAGTTGCCTAAGGTAATCACAGAGCTCAAACTTCAAATCAGTCACAAGCAAGGTGCCAGAGGGAGAAACTGAAGAAACTAAAAAAGTCTATATCTACATGTTTAATATGTAAAGATGATATGTCTTTAGCATTGTAAATACCGAGGGAGATATTCTTGATCAACAATATCAAGAGATTGTTCTCAAACAGATGAAGAGTGTTAGTAATCAATAATATCAAAAGAAAACATATGTATAATGAAAAAGATAGAGAAGAATGCAAGAGAGAGGGAGAAATCCTAATCTGCCTAGAAAAGAAGGAGATACAAGAAGGAACTCAGAGGGAGTCATAAGGAGTTTCCTAACCTAACCAGAAGATGGAATTTGCTAATAGAAGGAGAAACTTTGATACAAGTTTTCTTTTTGGTATTGTTTTACTATTTTAACCTAGTCAATTTGGTTGAACAAGATGTTCATCATTTGATTGACTTGGTTAATCAATTTGGTTTGCCATCAATGCCAAAGAGGGAGATTGTTGAGATCTAATTGAAAAGATCATTGAAAGAGGGAGATTGTTGAAGAGAACTATGTGTTTCAATCATTTTTTTGTCACTGATATCAAACCTACTAGTTGTTGGTAAGACAACTGCTTATAAGATTCAAGTACTATCACTTAGCTAATTGATGAAGAGGATTTGATCAATAAGATGTAACAAAAGCACTTAGAGGAATGACTGAGTTATGATTATGTAATGAAGTACAAGGATTAGTTAAGATAGTGATGACATGATGTATTGATAATCTACTTAAGGTTACAAATGTTGGCTACACTAAGAAAGTTTAGAAGAACAAGTTACATAAAGTTTGTCTGCTAAGCTTGACCAAGTGGATAGTAGGTTTTGAGAAAAGTCAGTGCAAGCCAAGAAAAAATTTAGTTGGAGCCGAGTAAAAACAAAATTCTAGTGGATGCCAAGAAAGACAGTTGATGTCGAGTAAAGTTTAGTTGATGCTAAGCATTAGTAAACTTTAGTTGATGTCTAGTGATTTCATAATAAATGCTGAGCATCGCAATATGTGCTGAACATCAGAAGGTTGATAATGCCAAGCTGCTACATTATTTTAACCAACTGCAACATCATTCAATTCATAGCTCAAGGGATCAAGAAATTTCTCTTGAGGTTCCACTGCTTGAATATATGTATCATCTGTATCAACTAATATACAAATATCTTCCTTGAATCTATCCACAATTGCAAGAGAAATTATAAATCTTTATTTCATTTCATTCTAAAATGTCCTCATTATTAAGTTTCCACTATAAAATATTTTGTCTTTAGGGTGCCTTTTGCATACCTCTAAAATCTTCTCCATAGTGCATCTGCCACTACTCATTATGTCTATGACTGATAAGTAGGGAAATCTCTTAAGTACATGGAAGAATATGTGATTTATCAATGACCAAAATCTAAACACACCATTCTTTGTTCTCTTAATCTTTTCTAGGTTTTCCAATAGTTGCATTCCTAGAATTTCACTTAGATTCAATTGCTCTTTCTCAACACATATCTTATATACTACATATATAAATCTTGCTAAAAGTTCATCAATCTTAGAACTTTTCATCAATCTTAGAACTTGCACAGACTGAATAAGCAATAATTCTACTAAGAAATCTCACATCATCTTGCTTGATGGTGCTAATCACCATAGCCTTACCATTGTACACTGCCTTAGTATAGCTTTCAACTTTCTTCGTTAGCAACTTCTCACCTATAGGTACACTGCCTTGTTTACTCAGACTAGTTACCTAATGAATAAGGTTAGCATAAATGTCTACTACATTATCTTGCATCCATAACTTACCATCATGTATCCTGCTCAATATGACTTGAGCCCATTCATCTGTGTCTAACTCATGGTATAAATGATACTTAAACAAGTTTAATTCCCTTAGATGTTCAAATCTACACTTTACTATCATATCATGGTTAAAAATTAGTTCCATATCTTTGTTCATGAATTCACTACCAATCGACTCAAACTTGCAATTCAAATAACTTTGTACATCCTCAAGGTAAACTACATTATTCAAAGTGATAGACAATACTGAGTTAGGGTTCCATCTGTAGGTTTTATAGAAATTATCTTAAAATTAGGTCTATCTTCATTCTCAACACTATGTACTACTGACATATCCATGATCTTTATCAAACAATATCTTTTAACAAACAAATTAGTGGAAAAATGATAAAATACCTCTTTCCAAAAATAGTGTTTGCTTCGAAATCACTTTGACAAGTTGCTTCTAAATGCTCTTCACTTTGGATGTGTTTGCAATGAAGTAAAAAATCAATTCTGTACTCCCTTTATTCATCAAGTTGAACTTGCATTAATTGTGTATTTTGCAAATGTGAAAAAGCTATCAATTATGTTTTGTAATCAATTAACTACTCAAGACCATCTATCAGATCTTCAAATGTCACTTGAGGTATACTATAGCCTCCTTCCATAATGCAAAACATCATTAAGAATTTGCATTACAAAATTTTCTGCAAAAACATACTTTTCATCTTCTGTTGTAGAATTAACATTTACTATAATACCAATAACTCTGAATTCCATCATAACTTGTTTAGATGAGCTCCAAATTACAAGCAGGATTAGGTACCATCTAAACATGACTAGATACACCTTTTTCCAACTTCACTACCTCTAATTCAGCTTTTGAATGAAGTTCTCAAATTTTGATGCTATGAACAAGCTTAATTCAACTTAATTGAATCAAACTCAACAATTTCCTTCAATCTCTTGTCTTATCATCATCTAAATTCTCTTTTGAGATATCTATTCCTTTAAAAAATGCTTCATTAAGTTCTTCTCGAAGTTCACTCACAATGTTTCTTTGTTTTTCATTGTCTCTGCTAGTTCAAAGTTCCTTTCCTAGTTCCTTCTATCATTCCTTCTATTCTTGAAGTTTCTTCCATTGTTCCTTCTGTCTCTAAAGTTTCTATCCATTCTGTAGTACCTTGCTATGTATCTAAATTTATTGTATAACTGACATATAGGTGCTCTTCTTCTAGGATTTTACTGATCATCAGGTGCATGACAATTTCAAGCAATGTGTCCTAAGTTGTTACACTTATAACACACAATCTGTCTTCTGTCTTCATAAGATCTTCCTTCTCTTGATGTTCTATCATTAGATCTTCTTCTATCTGCATGGTTGGTATTTCTAGACATTCTACTATTTCTTCTATCATTATCATACTTAGGTTTCCTACAATCAATTGCATTATGACCCATACCATGACAATTATGACAATAAAAGTCTTTAACATGATTAAATGACCTATTAGTACAATCTCTTTTCATATAATCTATTTCATTACATAAAAACCACTTACCTCTAAATTCATACCTAGTTGCCTTAGGAGTTTCAACTTGCTTTGGTTCATCCATGATTTCAACTTTTTTTGCTCAACTTCTTTAGGTTTCTTAGAAGATTGATTGGATTCAATCTTATCATTAGATTTATTTGTTTCTTTTGGATCTGATCTAACCTCATGCTTCTTTGCAGACATGTTAATTAGGTAACCAAGACCAGTCTTATCATAAGTAGGTCTTTGTGTAGACATTGAATCATCAAGCTTTTATCTATTAGAATAAAGCTTCTCAAGCTGTTTTTTGCACTGTGTCAATTCTCCTTTCACAATAGTATTGTACTTATGGAGTTCTTCATGATTTTCTTTCAATGTTTCAATCTCAGATGTTTTCTTTGCCAAACTTGCTCTTAGATCTATATGTTCAGTCTTCAAATTAGATTCAACTTTGCTAGGATCATTTCTCAAAGTCAAACTTCATATTTGTAATCTTCAACTCATGCTTCAAGATCTTGTATTCTATTTTCAATTTTGAATAGTCATCATCACTAGTTCTAGATTTAGTAGATTGAAGCTTGGATTTCATATGTTCAATCTTTTCCTTCAATTGACCAATGTATACTTTGGAGTCTTCATATCTGTCCTTCAACTTATCTCTTTCTTCAGTAAGGAGATCAATTTGTTCAAGAGCTTATTTAAAGTTCTTCATCAACTATTCTACATCCATAGGGATCTTACTTAAGCTATTAGGCCTCTTCAAAGTAATTGTCCTTTGATACCAATTGTTAGAAATAGAGATTACTAAGAGGGCAGGGGGGGGGGGGGGGGGGGGTGGGGGGGTGTGAATCAATAATCTACAAATTTTAGTCACCAACTAGATATTATTACTTACTTTAAACCATGCATAACAAAGAAATAAAGTAATCTTGAACAGTAACAATAATAATGCACAAAGATAACTCATAACACCATATTTTGTTAATTAGGGAAACCCTGGCTAAGGGAAAACCCCAATGGGGATGGTACCCACTAGATAATATACTGATATATAAGTTCCTTGTTAGAGGATGGACCCTATTAGGAGTCAATGAGAAAATTCAGTATAAAAAATCCTTGTTAGGAGATTTTGAATCCCTATTAGGAGATTCCAACCCTGTTAGGAGTTGTGGTACAGTAGATGCAAGATGAGCCCACTACCCAAACATGCACTTCCGATCACAAGAAGAGCTCACTACTCAAATAAGTAATCAGATTGGATATAAGTACTGTATCTTCCTCTTTGACTGATCTCTAATCTTTAGCTCAATCTTGGATCACCAAATAGCTCATATAAAACTTCACACATATTGCTTTCACAAAAGTTTGCATATAATCACAATTATAAGATAGCACTTTCAAGCACACTTCACAACTTCACAATCTTATCAAAAAATTTCCTTTGCATAAATACCATGCCTTTACACAAATTACTGCTATGTCAGCCAAGATCACAATTCACTTTTCCAAGTTAGAGTAAACATCTAGGATGTCAACCCTAAGTAGTTTTTTTTGTAAACAAAACAATTCTTTCCTTCAATTCCATTATCCTACTTCATCAAAACATAATTAACTCTATTCCTACAAACTTTCAAGGTTATACACATCATCTCCAACATGTATACAATCTCTATGTAACTTCACTAGTCATAATATGACATTTGCAACAAGTTATAAACAAAACAATACATTGCTGTAAACCAAATTCTCTACTTAGACAATTTTATGATTACCAAACACTAAGTATCTTTATTTTTGAGGTTTCTTGTGAACATGTACATCACGTGTTCCCATAAATGAAAACAATTCCGTATCACTATTAGTCAATTGTCAACATGTGCTTTAAAACTTAATAACAAACTCCAGTTCGGATCATAGTCCTTCCAAAAGATGCAACTATAAACTGATATGAGAAATAAAGTTTAAAACAAGAATTCTACTGAAAGACCTTGAAATAGCACATTTACTATCCAAAACAATGCATTTGGCCCATTCTATAACTCATTTGACCTCTGGTATAGTGCATCTAACTATAAAACAATGCATATGATTGATAAAACAACACATTTGAGCATTTAAATAGTGCATATAACCAGTAAAATAGTCCATTTGAGAAATCTTATCGTGCATTTGAGAAGAAACCTAAAACGGAGGCTCTTTGCATACACGACACTTGCAAACAAACAGCGGATTTGGTTATACTTTTTTTTTCTCATTAATATATTCCAAGACTGAGAATAAAATTGACTAAAACCATTTTTGAAACAAGAAAAGCTACAAATGTCATTATTAATCCAATAGTCATTATTACTTCACTTTTCATATCAAGCTAGAAACATTTGGAGGCACACATCCATTCCCTACCCGACTTCGCAAAAGTGAACATACACTATCAATATTTCCAAACACCTTGTTCAACCTAGCTTGTTACTCCAAAGGCATCACAATCAATGGGAACCCTCATATTGCAAAAATGGATAAGAGTTAGAGGAATCCCATCCACATCTCATGCCATTGTGTAAAACTAGTGTGATCACAAAACCAAAATGATCACCTATACAAGTGAGTGCCAGAATCACTAGCAAAATCATCAAATGCATGAAACCTCTAGATCTTATTGAACTTGTCACACCAATGGATTGTTCACCAAACACAATTACCCTTGAGTCACCCCTATTCAATTGGAGTTCACAACCCTTTGCAAAAATGGCTTCATCTAACATGTGAGATGAAAAGAGCATAAAAACTAAAATTCAAGACTTTCAGTAGAATCCTAAGCTTGTCGACATCATGGAAAGATCCTTGAAAAACATAAAGAACATTACATACTAGCAGTAGCACAACAAGGTGCAAAATTGTTGTCTGACTTTAATGTGACCAACTTGAAACAAGATGAAGAAGAGTCACCCTTAGATGTTTTCACACAAATATTACAAGACCTTCAATTGGAAATGGAAAGGATGAAGTGAGGAAAAATATAACTTGTAGAATTTAGCCTCCAAAAGGTGTGTCCTCTTCCATTTGACAAAAGCATTACCTTCACACATTTCCCTCAGAATGTTAAAATACCAAAATATGATAAATATTTTGGTACATCAAATCCACAAGATCACCTTACAAAATTTTATACCTTAAGTATGGAGTTTTTCTGTGACATGACTTACCTAATACGTCTATTTCCTAAGAGCCTTGGAGGGCAAGCCATGGAGTAGTTCTCCAAGCTACCCTCTAACATTAAGACCTTTGGTCAATTGGCTTCTATTTTTATCACTCAGTATTCTTATAATATCGAAAGGGAAGTTACAATGATCAATTTGTGTAACACAAAACAACTTCCTGGAGAATCATTTAAAGTTTTCCTACAAAGTTGGAGACAAACATTTGCCAATAATCACTGAGATATTCTAGACAAAGAGAAGATTGCCATCTTCATCAATAGTCTCTCAAAACCCATGAACTACTGGCTCCAACTCCAAGTGCCTAAATATTTTAAGATTGCCCTAGAAAATGCCACCAAAGTAGAAGAAACCTTGATAAATAATGATATCATCAAGTTATGAAAAGATGGTAAGGGTTTCTCAAACAAATTTGCATAGACTCACCATTCCTCTAATCGGTCCACTGATAAATAGAAGTCATGGTGGATAAGAAAAAACAAGAAAGATGGAAGTCTCAAGGGGATCAAGCCTTCCTCTAAATGTGATCCTTTCTCCCACCAAAAATTTGTGGATGATACAATAATGGGGGGGGGGGAGGCTTCTGTTAAGGAGGCTAAGGCTATGAAGTAAATCCTTGATATTTACACTAGAGGGTTGGGACAACTAATTAATTGGGATAAGAACTCGATATTCTTTGTTAATACCCCAAAAGCTAGACAAAGAAAAATTTCTAGGATCCTTGGCTGCAGAGTGGGAAAGCTTCCCTCTACCTATCTTGGGCTCCCTTTGGACTCTTCTCCCCCTCACTCCTTTTGGAATGGGATATTGGATAGATTCAATAAAAAGCTGGTTGGTTGGAAAGGTTCTTTCCTCAACTAGGTAGGTAAATGTCAGTTGGTCAAATCTACTCTATAGAACCTGTCTATGTATGCTTTGAGCCTATTTGGGATTCTTGTGAGATTTGCTGAGAAAATTGAAAAAATTTAGAGAGACTTTCTATGGACAGGCCTTGAAGGGAGAAAAAGGTATCCTCTTGTTGCTTGGGAGAATGTTTGTCTCCCAAAGAGGTATGGAGGTCTTGGCATAAGGAAGTTAACCCATCTCAATAAGGCTCTTTTGGCTAAGCAATTATGGCATATTTTCAACAACATTGGTGAATGGAAAGATATCCTGGTAAATAAATACATTAGAAGGCCTTCTCTTCATTTTATTTTTAACAATGAGAACATTCCCAAAGGGTCAATCATTTGGAATGGTATTTTGAAGGCCAGGGATCTGGCAAGGGCCAAAGTTTCATGGAAGTTGGGCAATGGGGAGGATATTTAGTTCTGGTCTAATAGTTGGTTATTTCAAGGTCTTCTTATTAACAATCATGTTTATGAAGTTTGGTGAATGAATGTACATGACAATTTGGGTTTAAAGTAAGCAATTATAGGATTGGCCAAGGATGGAGAGATCTTTCCCTCATATCTGAGGATCTGAAACCGATTATGATAATGGTAAACTCTATGGTTCTAAGTAACAAGAGAGATGAAATGATTTGGGGGGATAATCCCAATGATAGTTATTCTGTTGCTTCAGGCTATAAATCTCCTTGGGTGAATGCTTGGCTCCCTGGTCTTACTCCTAAGATCAATATTTTTTATTGGCTAGTTCTTCAAAATAAAATTCTCACTCAGAATAATCTTATAAAAAGAGGACATTTTATGCCAAATAGATGTATTTTATGTAAAAACCAGCAGGAGTCGGGAAACCATCTGTTTATTCATTGTGTTTACTCTAGGGAGGTATGGGAGTTCCTAACCCAAGATTTAGAGATTAGATGGTGTATGTCAAACAATCTTTTGGACTTTTTCAATCAATGGAAAAGTCTATTTAAATCTTCGATTTTGTAGGAATTAAGCACCTAGATTCTGCCTCACCTTTGCTATAGTATCTAGAAGGAAAGGAACAACATAATTTTCAGAGATAGAGAGGAGTCGACTCTTGTTCTTAGGAGGAAGATTTATAAAAACATAAAGGAAAACTATCAAGTTAAGATGGGGGGAGATATTGAAGTTGGTGGCAAAAATATTGAGAAGGAAAAAGATATGAAGCTAAAAAGATAGGAAGCCAGATGGCTTCTTCCCCTAGAGGGATGGTATAAAGCCAAGTTTGATGGTGCCTCTAAAGGTAATCTAGGTCCTTCAAGAAGTGGTGGAATAATAAGAAATAACTTTGGCGAAGGTGTCGTGGCTTTTTTTCTTCCATTGGGAATCTAAAGCAATCATTTTGCTGAAGCCAGAGCAGCATGCCATGTGGTTAATTTGGCTTTTGAAGTAGGAATAACTAAACTTGGGTTAGAAGGGGACTCTAATAATATAATTAATTGTATAAATGGAAAAAATCTTCCATCTTGGTTGATTGCCAATTTAATTGAAGAGACACGTGACACACTTGCAAAATTTGAAGCTATCTACATCACGCATGTGTTCAGGGAAGCAAATCCATTTGCGGATTGGTTTGGCAATAAAGGTGTGGGTTCTGACAAGTTTATTGCATGGAAATTGGGAAAAAATATTTCAGTAGAAGCCAAGATCCTTATCGACCTGGAAAAAATCTAGGGGTGTACGGTGGAGATCTAATTGCAATAATGAGTGTTAATGGAATTTGGGGAATGAGTATGAGTCATAAAGGCTTTTTTAGATATCACAAGTGGCTGAGGTTATCATTTTATTTTTGACACATTTTGTGGGTCAAAATTTTCATTTACTACTTGTGTTTTTGTAAGGTGAATTATTTTGGCACTCTTCAAAGGAACAGTGCCAAAATTTTGTCTGTGAAGGAGTTATAGAGCTTAGAGTATATGAGAATTGTAGGAGCTAAAAGTGAAGAGATGGTGGGAGAATGTTGCAAAAAGGAGCTAGTGGGGGAAGTGGAGAAATGGAGAAATAGGGGTAAAGTTTGGAAAAAGCTAGAAAAGGGAGGGGTTATAAGTTACATTGCAAAACTTCATGGGTTTGATCCTGAGGTCACCAACAACATGGTGAATTCATGAAAAGATAGCAAGGTAAAGGTGAATGGTTTCTCGTTTATGATCGTAGAGGAGGTTGTTGCTGTGGCTATTGAGATTCGAATGGAGGGTTTCAAGTTTTTTAGGGATAAAAAACTCTCTACCAATGCAGTGAAGGATTTTGTGAAGAGCACTAAAGAAATGAATGAATTGGTTAAAAGTGAGACATTTTATGTTATGAAATCCATCAAGAAGCTCTAGAGGTATGTTTTACATGTTGTCATTGAATATATTACTCTGGACCCTAGGTTTGATTGAGTAAGAACCCATCATTTTGTTCTTCTAAATCATTTTTGCCATGATAGTAAAATTTCTTTCCCTTACTATTTATTTACCTCCATGAGTAAGGCAATTTCTAGTTTTAAGAAGAAACCAATTGTCAACCCTATTTTACATGAGGGATTGTTACTGCTAATCCATGACCACTTCAAAGCTTAGATAGTTACCAACAATCCCTCACTGGTAGCGAAAGCTGACAATTGTAGCTCCAACTACTCTTTTGATTTTGATGACATTAGAGCATAAGCTTGGAGGGGGAGGGGAATATTTCTTCTGGTAAGAAAATTAAGGGTCAAGTTAAGAAGTCACCTTCTGTTATAAGCCCGAGAAGAAAGAGTCCAAGGGACCACAACCAAATCTCTAGTAAAGATGAAATGGATTATAATGAGGACGAGGAGGACATAGCTTCTGATGATGAGGGAAAGGAGAAGGAAGAGGAGAATATTTAAGAACGTGTAGGGAAGAAATGGAAAAGGGATGGTGTAGATGATGAGAGGGTTTTGAATCATGGGCTAGATATTATGTTTCTCCCTCTCTCCCTTGTACATCCTCAAGCTCATCTTGAGGAGAAGGAAAAGGCTGATATTGGTGGTAAAGAGGGGGAAGTGCTTGTCAAAAATAGGAGAAAATCTTGGAAGAATTTCAATGTTAGGACTGCAACAATAGGAATTTTTAGAGAAGCTATGAATCCTTAGATTTTTGTGGATAACTAGGAATAACCCCAGCTTGAAGAGCTCATTGACCCTGCTATTTTGGCTATCACTAATAATGCTAGGGAGATGGGTATGAATCTTTTGAACAATGCTCATAACAACATGATTGATAATTTTAGGTCAATCAAGTGGCTATACCATGACCTGGAAGAGGTCAAAGAGAAGGTTGGTCAGTTGGAGGGTAACATGAAGAATACAAATAATGAGAACCAGGAGGAATAGGAGGAAAGAATCAGTCTGGCTTAGAGGAGAATTGAGAATCTAGAAAGCTACAATCATAACTTGGCTAATCAGATGATTTCTCTCCTCAATTTGATCAATGACAACATTCTCTCCTTAACCAGTTGCTCAAAGACAAAGGCCTGCTAGCAGGTGAGGATGGAAAGGACAAAAGGTAGAGCCAAGTTTGATGAAGATATGGCCACTAATATCACCTTTACCAGTTTTGACTAGGATATGCAGAAATCCCATGAGCAGATGGCTGAGGAGAACCAAAAGATTTATGGGGCAGCCCAGGCCATGTAGGATCTTGAGAGGAGGAATGAAGAGTAGCCCTCTTGTTATATCTTTTTGTTTTTTGTTGTATCTTTTTTGGCTTTTGGTTCTGGCTTTTGCTAAGTTCTATTAAAGACAGTTTGTTTTTCTAGCCTTTTTGTTGGCCTCTGTTGTTGGTTGGGCCTTGTGCTTTTTATCAGCCATTAGACTTGTTTTATTCTGGCTTGGCTTCTATTGCTTATTTTCAGCCATGTTTATGTAGCTACTTTTGGGTTTTAGGGTCCTTGTAAAACTAGTTTATCTTATCAAAAACAGCAAGAACACTATCAATGATGGGGTGGTTGAAGCTAACCATGTCAAACCTCAAACCCAACCCTATCCAAATCAGCCATATCCTATCATCAAAAACACCAATCCAAATACACCTTGAAAAGATAATGCATATCCATTTTACTAATGTAACTTGATAACTCCCTTGACATTTAATTAACAAGTTTCTTTTAATCAAGCTCCTCCTCCACAAAGATATCAGTCTTTCGATATACCCAAGGAGTATATACCTATTGGGGTGTCTTATGAGAGTGCTTTACAAACTCTCTTGGTTGATGAACCCATTGTACTCCTCAAGGCCAAACCCTATAAACCTCAAGTCAAGCCAAAGTGGTGGAATGACAAGCACACTTGTGCCTAACACCAGAATAGGGGGCATTTAACAAACAATTGTTTCACCCTTAAAGAGGTCATACAAAAATTAATGAATGATGGAACTATTGAAGTGAATAATCTTAGCAACAATGAAGACCATACAACCTTCAAGAACCATTTCATGAGTCATGAAAAGGGTGAATCCTCTAGAGTTAATCAGAATGCACCTCCTCATGATAAGGTTAATTATGCACATCACTACGATAACACCATCTACATGATCTCTAGATTTGATGATGTCATAAATGTCATCATAGTTAAGGATGAAAAAAAAGAAACAATCATAAAATCCTATTACTCGAGGCTAGCCCTCTAAAGTCATTTTACTAGGTTCCATGACAAATTTTGACCACCCAACTAAAAGTTTCTCTTTGTGTAAATACAACTTGGTTAACTAGTTACTTAAGACTCCTGCTCATATCTCCATTTTTGAGTTGTTGCAAATCTCGTTAGAGCATAAAGAAATCCTCACCAAAGCTCTAGAGCCAAATGACCTGGATGTGAGTAGGTTTCAAAATATGGTTAGAAATATTCTTGCTTCTCATTGCATATCCTTTTCAGCCTAAGATGAATTGTTTGTCATCTAGCCAGAAAATTCTCCTCTACATATTGAAGTCTTTATCCATAGAAATATAGTTAAGAGAGAATTAGTTGATAGTGGGACATGTCTCAACATTTTCGCACTAAATTTGGTAAAAGCCCTAGGATATACATAGGATGTTGTTGATCCAAGGAAGAAAATCACCATTAAAGCTTATGATGATGAAGAGAGATCCTCCAAAGGCATGGTTATTCTACCAATTAGTGTAGGCCTGGTTGTGAAAGAAACTATTTGTCAAGTCTTGGACCTACAATTAACTTACAATATCTTGTTGGGAAGACTATGGATTCATGACATGCAAGCTGTTCCCTCCACTTACCATCAATACCTTAAATTTCCATACATGGGTCAAGAGGTGACTATACTCAGGGATCAAAACTTTGCTCAATATTGTAACACCCTTGTTCCTCATAACAGGGAAGAAACCAACACTCTGACATATGACATCAGCCAGACCACATCAATGGACACTTCATGTTCTACCAATTGAAATAATGACCACTCATCCACATTGACTCAGGGTAAAGAGAAAGTTGGTTATTCAAGTTTTTCCCTTCTTTCACCATCATCATCAAAGGACCCTAAATAGTCACATTAAAAAGAAATGGATAGGTTAATGAAGGATTTTGATAGGAAGTGTAAATTACAATGCAAAGAGGTAGGTGAATATTCAATCTCCTTATTTGATCCCCCACTTTCTCCAAGATCTCATGGCAAACCATCATCCACCACTAGACCTTACCAGGCACATTTTTTCAAAGCAAGTGGAGTACATCCAAGCTTGGTAGAAGAAATCAATGAAAAAAATATTTACATCTCCCCTCACCTACATAGAAAAGGTTTTGATTTGATGAAAAATATGGGATATACAGGAGATGGTCCCTAGGGAAAGGGAAAGGCATCGCTGAACCCCTAGTAGCACAGTTTAGGTCCAAAAGATCCAAAATAGGGGTAGGGTATAGAGAACAAGATAATACATGGATCACTCTCGAGTCTCATACCAGGCACAATGACTCCTCCTCTTCTATTTTGATGTGGGTGCCTAAAGAAAGGGATGGTAATAACAAGAAAGTAGCTGACATTATAAATGCAAATCTATCCCTCCCAGGTTTGCATCACACAAGTGAACTACTCATAGATGCCTCTAATAAAAAAGATGATGAGAATTCCACTAAGTGGGAATTTGAATCTTTATCCAAAGAGTCCATTCATGACAAAGAATGTGATGTTTCTCACATTCCCACATCCACTAGTTTTACTACACAAGGATCAAACTTTCACCTAGATTTTACTTCACCAACAGTAAGAGTAAAATAGAACAACTTAGAGGCCAGTACAGAATAGACATGTCACATCACATCATATAAGGATGATAAACATATTGAAGGGTTTCAGTTTCAAACCATATTTCCTAACTTCTTTCTAGCAGAAGTCAAAGATGACTACTATGAGCCACTTGCGAGCTCTTCTTTTCCTAACACTTTAGAGAAAGCACATGTCATAGACCTAACTAATACAACGTATGAGTCATCTAATGAGATCATGTCTTTAAACCCTGTATAAACCTTCCCATACTATGAATCACTCTCCCTAGTCCATCCCAAACTCATTAGTTGGGATACAACTAAGCCTCACCATCTTCCCTATTTTGACACTGACCATGATGCCTTCATCTACTTTAACACACTTGAACCGTTTTGTCTACAATGAACCAAATAAATGCACACAGTTGGGTCTGATATCAATCATCTTAGTCATACTAGAATAGACTGTGCAGTTCATAGCCTTGAGGATCACTACCAAGTTGTAGTAAAAATAGAAAAAAATAGAAGTGACACATCCAATGGTGAAAATGCAACTATCACACCCACAAATGAGATGATTGATTCCCTACCCAAGCACTCTGAGGAAAGATTGTCTATCTTAATCAAACCAACCAAAAAAGTCAACATTGGTATAGATAATGAATTAAGGGTCATCTATTTGGCACAATCCTTAAACATAGAAGAAAGATACAATTTTATCCATTTCTTCAGACAGAGGTAGATAAACTTTGTATGGTCCTACATAGGCATGCTAGGATTAGATCTCACTTTAATCCTCCATCACATGAACATTTCTCTAGAGGCAGAGTCAGTTAAATAAAAACTCAAGAAAATGCATCCCCATGTGGCTCTTCAAGTCAAAGTAGAATTAGAGAAATTGATCAATACCAACTTCATCTAGCCCTTACCATATGCATCATGGATATCAAACATTGTGCCTATATCCAAGAAAGATGGTAGCATATGCATCTGCATTGATTTCCAAGATGTAAACAAAGCATATCCTAAAGATGATTTCCCTCTTCCCAACATTGACACTATTATAGATTTGACAGTGGACCATTCCATGTTTTCACTCATGGATGGATTTTTAGGTTATAATTAGATTGGGATAACACTAGAGGACCAAGAGAAAATAGCCTTTACTTGTGTATGGGGCATGCTTTTTTGTAATGTGATGCCTTTTGGGCTAAAGAATGCAGGGGCCACCTATCAAAGGGCAATGGCCACTATCTTTTATGACATGATGCACATTTTTATGGAAGACTATGTAGATGATATCCTTGCCAAATCCCCATACTTGAGAAGAACATCTCCCCATCTTGGACAAGATATTTACCTACCTAGAAGCATTCAAAGTTAGGCTAAATGCAAAGAAATTCACTTTTGGCGTTAGATCTAGCAAGCTTCCAGGATACATTGTCTCAGGCAAAGGGATAGAAGTTAGTCCTAAAAAGGTGTTGCCCCACTTTTCACTGTGTATTCATTTTGTAAAAGTGGAGAATTTTGTGTCTTAGTTTTGTCTAGGTATGTTTGAGTCTACATTTTCCCCTTAGGTGAAAAGAGTTTCCATCAGATTTTCCCATCTTTTTCTTCTCCCATATTTTATGACTGGGTGGGTTTTCCTTGATGTCGTGAGTGTATGGGTAGTTTAGTACCTAATTCGATGGAGATTCCTACAATTCATAAAGTTATTCACAAAGCTGAACTTGTTCATGGCTTATCATGTTTCTCCTATAAAAGGATGAAGTTTGTGAAAAATTGACCATTGCCTTCTCCTTTGCAAGTTTCCAATCTATGAAGGTGATTTCCCACAACGATTAAGAAATGAGGCTTACACATTGAGGTAAGAAGATAATGAGTTTCTTTATGGAAAATTATTATTTTCATTATAGTTTTCTACCTTGGGAAACATTTGGGATTCATCATGTTACTCATAATCATCCTTAGCAAAAAACCCAAAAATGACTTCTCCTCGGCAGGCTTTGGACCCATGAAGTCTATTTTATGCCAAAGGAAATTATGAAGGAAAGAGACAAAGAAGTGGGACCCCCCCTTTGAATTTGGCAGTCCTTTCAAGATATTTTGAACCTAGAGGAAATGTTAACTCAGAAGATAAAGTGTAAATAAAGCCTAGGCGGAGAAACATAAATCGCCTTCTCCTCGATGGGTTTTCAACCCATGAGGGCAATTTTATGCATTCATAAAGAAATCAAATTTATAAGAACATTGGGCTCACAAATTACATAAAAGGAATCTTAAGATGTTAATGGAAACAATCTAATCACTGTTGGAAAGGTATATTGGGCAAAATTTGACTAGGTGAATAGTTGTTTATGAAGTACTCTGTTCTTAATTCTCCAAAACTGAATGGAAAATGGAAAGGTAAGTATGAAAGAAAGGAAAGTTACCATTGGGCTAATAGAAATAGTGAAAAGACACCAAAATATCTATTAGAAGCTCCCACATTTACTGATTCAATAGATTTATCCTTTAATTCATTCACGTGGCGCAAATCTTGAAGATTAACAGATGAATTAGGATTTCTATATAGAGGGAAATGTAACAATTTTTCAAACTACTACTTTTTCATGAAACTGTTATGCTATTAAATTGCACAATTCTTTCAAATATTATGTGCTTGCAAATCCAATTCTTTGTGCTATTAATCAATTCAAGAATTATTTAATCCATTTCTCATCTTTCTCATATTTGTGTCTTACAGCTTTCGATGGATTCCCCTTGAAGTTGCCAAGGTACCTGAATGGCATGACCATGCTAATAGAGATTGTGAGGTAGGTGGTGTAGGTGAATATGCTAAGTGGAAGCTTAAAGAAGAAAGGGTAGGAATTCCCTAGGAAAGCTAGAGCTTATAGTTGTGAGTCTCACTTTGATGCAAAGAACATGCTCAAAGTGTTCAAGATGAAATATAAATTGGAGGCGTATGAGGTCGTGAGACATATGTTTGATCCGAATGGATATGTGAGGGATGTGATGTAGATTGGAAGTGTGATCAAACACATTACCACTATTGGGGACTATTGGGTAGATTGTAGAGATGAACTTGAATGCAGAGATTGTGCTTTTGCTAGGCTCACAGTGGAGAAAATTAGAACATATGGTATCAATTTCAATCTTGAAGGATTGGAGGATGATGGAAAAAATATGTATAGTAATACATATTTAACTAAAATAAGGAGCATTCCTATCAGTTTAGAGCTTTATGAGGATGCTAAGGAGGATTTAGATGTTATGATGGCTAGAATCATCAAGAGAACTAGGAAGTGGGTTTTAGAAATGCTTTAGAATAACTGGGGGGGGGGGGGTGAATTAGTTATTCAAGGTCCAAATGTCCTATTCAAACTTTTCACTGAGTATAGTGAGCCCATTCAACCATTCATTCGTCAAAGCTTTAACTTTTCTAACTAACAAGTTACTGTAAATCAACATGCAAGCATAACACATAAGAAATCAACACATAACATAGTGATTTACGTGGAAACCCAATTTGAAAAAAACCACCAGTAACATGCTACTCAATTCTCGCTCTTCTGAAGTGATGCCCTATGAAAGGCCTACCCTGTTAAAGGCTTACAACACACTATTAAATGTGACCTTATTAGATGATTTAACCACCCTGTTAGAAGTGGGCATGGTTAGAGGACTTAAAAAAATTCACTTGGAATGCCACCCTATTAAAGGATTTACTAATGGCTATTAAACCAACCTAAGTCCATAGGATTTTCATATCTAATACAATTGCTAGAGAGTATTAGAAAATCTTTGACTTGACTACAACATATAACTTAACTTGCAGATCTCAAATCACTTCTCAGCTCATACCATTTCCTAGCCTTCAATCTCTGCAACTTTGACAGCTTGGCCTCCTTTCAAGCTTAGTCTCCTTGAGTCTCCATGCTTAATGTACCAGTGCAATCATCTCTTCTTGACCACTTATAGAAGTAGAGCCTTTGTTCTCTTCCTTCTTCTAGATGCCTTCTTCTTGACACCCTTCTATCTACTTCACAATTTGGCTCTTTGGCAGTAGTAGCATCAACAACGTTTGCTTCTTGGTCCGTGACTCCTTAAATAGAAGTCTTGGAGTTCTTTTCCCACTTGATTCTTCCTTCCTTTTGATTTTAATTCATATGGCTTAGGTATGAATCATTGTATCTAACTCATAATTTTTTTCCTCTAGAAACTTCTTGAATAATCCTCTTGAATTTGCCTAAAAATGATTTACATAGAATTTTGTGCCACCAGCTCATCATCCCTATCTTCCAACTAGTTCAAAAAATTCAAGGTAACCACTTTGTTGGCTCATATTTGGCAAATCTTCGTTATTTAAAATAATGCAGTAACTTGACACTATTGAAATAGTGGTGCCTGGCACATACTGTGTTACTCGACATCACCTATGTTTTTCCTGATGCTCGACATCTGAAGATAACTTGGCATCAACTAAGATTTTCTAATGCTCAGCACCTGAACTTCACTCAACACCTGAAGATCACTCAAAACACACTAGAATTTCTTGTTACTCGACTGCAACTGAGAATTTTCTTGGCTTCAACTAACTTTCTTGGCACCCACTAATGATCTTAGTTTAAGCTTTGTAGTCAACCTTGTTACAACTTGTTCCTTCAATGTTTCTAAGTGTGACCAACCTCTGTATCTTTGGGTATGTTATCAATACATCATTTAACCATTGTCTTAACTGATCCTTGCACTTCATTACAACATCTTGTTGATCAAATGCTCTTCATCAATCAACTAATGATAGTACTTGGATCTTATAAGAAAATATTAATCCTACAAATAGCATGTTTGAAATCAATGACAAACCAATGATTGAAAATAATAATCTTCCTTCTTTGCAACAATCTCCCTCTTTGATCTTCATCAATGAGATTTTCAATTAGATTTCCAATAGTGGGTTGAATGGACGACCAAGAGGAGCTAGAGTAAAGTTACAACCACTCAAGCCTCTCTAGTAGCTACAACATGTTCTTTATCCCAGAGTGCTACACTAGGTGTAATAGTAGTTACCACTCAAGGGCTAGCTCAAGATTCAAGAGGAGGTGATCAACCTCTGGAAAAGAGCATTCCCATAGCTAAGATTTGTCATGGTGGCTCACTCCTAGTCATTGAAACCCAAACTGGTGCTAAAGAGAAGAATATAGAGGAGCCAAAGGATAGTACTACCACTACAATCCCATTACCCCAAGTCACACCAGTTCCATCCTCTTATGTTTCTCTGGTTCCTTCTCCCCATGTTATTCTAGTTCCCTCTCCTCATCATAGCCATGTTCCACTAGTAAGCGCTACACTTCTAAAACCAAGTGGCTCCCCAATATAGATAGTAGATTTGGGAGATGGAAAGAGTACTAGTAGTGAGTCTCCTGAGTCTAATGAGGTAGCAAAGAAAACTCCAAAGGTAGATAAAGGCCAAAGCTCTTCAAAGCTCATTTCTCAAGATCTAAAGAATCCCTTCTCTTCAACTGTGATGATAATCAATCTAGTTAAGAAGAAGATGTTTAGTATAGAATCACTTGGGATGGCCTCCAAAGTGATAGACACTGAATCTTGGTTGGAGGATACTTTAGAAAGAAAGAGGAAAAGGTTTCCAAAGAGGAAAAGGAAAGATGAAAGCATTCCTGCCAAAGAAACTATATCCCTTGCAGTTTGTTCTGGATCTACATTAACCAAGGTAAAGAAGCAGGAAACTTTGTCTATAATTAGGCAAGATCCAAAAATAGGGCACCTAAAAATGGAGATAGCCAAGCCCAACAAAGGAGGAAGGATTGAAGATATGACTGCTGAGGATTTTACCCTACACTCGATGGACCTTGGAGAGGCCAAGCATGACACCAAGGTTGGTTTGTGGAAGTCAACCAACGAGGTGATTGAGGGACAATTAGAAAGTCTAAAGTTGTCAAAGACTAGAATGAAGGTTGAGATAGAAGAATTGAATAGGTTCATTAGACAGTTGGTTACTCCATTTGCAACTATCTCCGAAGTATCAATAACCAAAAATCCTACTACTGCTAAAGTTCAGGTCCTCATCTCTCAACTTCAAGAAGATAGGAACTTTGGCCAAATTGATAAAGAATGGATTAAGAAGCTGGTAAAGAATGGATTAAGAAGCTCAAATTAGAAGGAGATGCTATTATAGAAAAGATTGGTAATGTTATCCTAAGATTGGAAACAAAGAAGGATGACATCTCATCAAATAGCAATACTCTGGCCGGAGAAAGGATAAAGTGTGATGATTGTGTCTCCATTGTGAAGATGATCATTTAGATGAAGGAAAAATATACTATTGAATCAAAAATCTTTCCAAAAGGAGATGAACCTCTATTCGAGTGGCTTCAAATTATGTAGTTCAAGACAAAAATGATCCTGTCAATAGAAAAGGGACTCAAAGAAATATAGGATAAAGTGAAGAAGACCCAAGATAGAGGATTCCAACTCATGAAGGGGCTACATATAGATTCAAAAACTAGTGGCCAAGGAAAAGAACTCATCAGGATAAATGTCTTGAAGGAGATTTTCTCCAAATTCTTGGATAGTCTATTTGGTGTATCTTCCAGTAGTCAAAATAGAGTTGCAAAACTTTAGACACTTAGTGGATGCATACACATGGCCATGGAGGAGCTACCAAGTCAATTAAATGTTGTGAAGGAGTTGGCCAGAGAACATTCCAAATGGCTCTTGAGATACACCAACATACATGTGCCTAAGCATGAAGAACTCATCCCAATCATAGTTGCTGCTAAGGCCTATAGAGCGAAAGTAGAAAAAGGGAAGAAGTCAAAGTGATTCATATTTTGCATCCCATTCTTTACTTGCTTATGTAATTATTGTAATATGACAAACTAGTGTCTTGCCATTTGTCATTTTTGAGAAGATGAACCAATTGAACTTCTATTGTAATGGTTATCTCAAAATCATATATGTATGAAATTGAAAGATCAATAAAGGGTTGATAAATTTTTGGTATGAAATACTTGATGTTGCAGAGAAAATTGAAGGGTATTTTGATATCAATTATTTTTTGTTCCATTTTTGTTAGTTATAGTTTTATGCTTTCTCTTTTGTCTGGATTGAAGCAAAGGAAGAATAAAGTTTTGCTTCTCTATTTCAAAGTAGCGAACATATGTGATAGGTAGTGTCACTGCATGTTCAAAGAGAGATCTTTAAAGAATTTTTCCTATTAAGCTAACTGTAGTTTATATTAAAATTAACTAAGTTTAGTATTGTTAATCATGCTATTAAGCTTTATGAGTTCATAAGATGTGTGGGTTCATAAACTTAATCAATTCTTCAGAAATTCTTTTTGCCTGAGTTAGACTCTGTTTAGGTCTGGCTTGGTTTACCTCTTCTATTCTTAGGTCAAGAACATACCCCCATTTTAGTGTTAGAAAAAAAACATAATTCATTGCAAATATATCATAGGGAGCTATACCTATTAATTTAGAGAGAAGCCAATTTACTCATAAGTGGCTTTTCAACTTTTATAATCAAATATTGTTCCTAATTTGGGCATTCAAGAGTCATAATCAAAGAAGAACAAATCTATTTACCAAATTTTTTTTGGTGACTCTACTGGGGATACAAATAGTTTCTTGATTAAAAAGCCTATATCATAAAAAAAAATGGTATTACCTCATGAAAACATTGTTCCAATGCTCCAACCTATCCTTGGTTTTCAAGATGACTAAGAAGACATAATTTCATCCCTTAATACATTTGTTTGGAGACATAAGAGGAACACTAAACATTATAGGAATGCTAGCCAAGTATTGGAAGAGGAAGAGAGAAGAGTTGAATCTTTAGAAAGAGTTGTTCAAAGGAGGGACATCAGAAGAGTAGAAAGACAATTGTGGCAAGAAGCTTAAAGACAAAATTAACTTACCACCCTAGAACAAACAAGGTTCCTTAGAAGTATCAAGGAATAGGGTGAGCAAGACCCTATTTTTGTTAAACTTATAGAGCTTGGTTTTCCCATCTTAGATGTTCCAAAGTAGAAATGTGAAAAGAAAAGTCAAAGTAGACCACCTTCCCCTATTAGGAATCAAAACACTAGTGCTTCACATTCTACCTACCAAGTATTGGCCCTACATGGAATTACTGCTCCCCCAATTGTTAATTTCCTGCCATACACTACCAGAACAATCATGGATGCTCCATGGGATGTGACAATAAGACCATTAGCACTAACAACTTACCATCCACTCTTGACTAGTTCAGGGAATAATTTCCCAAAATTTTTAGGAGATGGGAAGGTTACTACAGATGAACACATTAAAGCCTTCTTTGCAGCTACTCACATCTTAGGTGTTGGAAATGAGGATGTTGCTATAAGATTATTTGTGGAAACCTTGATAGAAAGTGCAATAGATTGGTTCTATCATCTAGATGATGGCTCAATTACTGATTGGGATACAATGAGAATGACTTTTGAGACAAGGTCTAAGATTGCAAAAGATGAACATGCCTTGTTAACAAAATTGATTTCCATTAAAAAGCAACCCACCATGAGTATGAGAGATTTTGTTTTCAAGTTCAATAAGATTATTAGCAAAATTCAAACTACTAACAGGCCTACAACTAGTAATTTGAAACCTTCTTCATAAGTGTGATGCCACCAGATGTCAATTATGACTTAAGAAGAGTGCATCCCATGGATTTAGCAGACACATAAAATAAGACCATTGAATTTGAAGATGATTTGATTTTCATGGGAAAATGGAAGTGAGAACTTCAAACTAAAGGAAGTTCTAGTAATACCACATCATCTGATGAAATGATTCAAAAATTGTCAAATGAATTGATAGCAGTAAAGACTCAATTACCTAGATTCAATAATTCCTATTAGCAAAATTATCAAAATTTTCCAGGAGGGAACAATGATGGAAAATATCCTTAGATCACAGGCTCACAACCCAGGTTGCAAATTGAAGCAACACCAAAGAAAGGAAATATGTGTGTCTTTCATTTGAAAATAGATCATGATAGTGAGAGATATCCAAAAACTACCCCTATGATGTAGTTATTATCCACCAATGAGCTGAACACTGCAACCTCTAGTCAGAAATCAAATTCATACTCAAATGTTGACTCTAGAAATTTATTTTTAGAATATGAGTCAGATTCTAAATCAAAAGGTGAATGCTATTCAACTATTGATGGAACTTCCTACACAATATTGACTCAAGGTCAAAGGAAAAAGAATCAATCCTCTAGTCATACTCACAAGAATAATCTCAGTCCTTTAGCAAGTAATGTTCATATTGATCAAGGAGTATCCACTTCACAAACAGGTAAGGACAAAATGTCTTTTGATTTCATTCAAATCTGTGAAGAATCAAAAACTCAAATTTCCCCTATAGATTATTTGAAGTGTCACCCTTTTGAGTTAAAAAGACTGGTAGATCGATGTAAAGGGAATGCTTTAGATTTGAATCATAATGTGACTATTGATAAAGGAGATGAAACCTTGACATCTGGCCTATTTAATCAAGAGGATTCTACTATTTTAGCAACCTCTCTTGGGAAAAAACCTGACCCATTTTATATCTCATTGTATATTAATGGGTGCAAACTAAGTAATTGCATAATAGATTCAGGTGCATCAGACAATGTCATGCCCTATTTTGTGGCTAAGGCCCTGGGTCTCAAACTCACTAAGGTACATGGAAGATGTTATTCTATGGATGCCAAATAGGTTCCTTTGATTGGGAAAATTAAAGATGCTCAAGTAGCCTTGGCTTCACATCCAGAAAATAAACTCTTATTGACCATTCTAGTAGCAGATATTGTTGTGAGTTATGGACTTCTCTTAAGCAGGAGTTTTTGTCAAGATTTAGGAGAAATAAAAATAGATTGCTCCTAGGTAGTCATACCTATTGGGAATAAAAAAGTCAAATTAGAACTTGAAGAAAAGGGAAAATTTATAGTCTTAAAATTAGATGATCCTAAGGCCTAGATCCTCTATCAAGAGCTGGAGTTTGGCAACTACATGTTATTTACTAAAGAGGCTCTGGATGAGCAAAGAAATGAAAATCTGAGTGAAAGAATGCTTAATGAGGAAAAAGATTTAACAGGCATATGGACACTAGAATTCAATGGAAGTTGTTCCTCTTCAAGATCTGGTGCAAGTGTAGTGTTAATACACCCCTAAGGGAGAACTTGAACCCATGGCCTTCAAATTAGAGTTTGGGAATACAAATAACACTACAGAGTATGAGGCCTTGTTACTAGGGATAATAACAACAAAAGAAAGAGGAATAAAGATCTTGAAAGCTTAGGGTGATGAAGAACTCATTGCGAGAAAAATTAAAGGGCAATACTCTATAAAGAATCACAAGATGAAGAATCACAGAAACAGAGTTTGGGATGAAATAGAGGGCCTAGATGCCTTTTTTTATCGAAGCAGTGCCAAGGGAGATGAATACCAAAGCTGATACCCTAGTAGTTTCTGCTTCTCTACTACTACCCCATCTAGAACTTAAGGACAAGAAATACCAGATTAAGATTTTGTATTGAGCCATTGTTCCAAATAATGTAGAATCCTGGCAAGTCTTCGAAGATGACAAGAGCTTACAACTGTTCCTAGAAAATGAAAAATCTAGTTCTAAACATGAACTCAATGATGACAATCATAAAAGCTCTAATGTTGAGAAGAAATAGAGCCAACATGATGAAGTTCAAATGTGAGGTAATATTATTCCCCCATACTTTGTGTCTTTGGAAAAATTGTTTAGTAGACACGATGCCTACATTAAGCAAAAGAGGGCAGAAAAGGTACCTACCACTGGCGAATATGAAGGGATAAATATTAGGGATGTTCATAATCCAAAAATGATTAATATTGGGAAATTTTTCTCACCTAAAGAGAAAGAAGTTGCAAAACAAATCTTCATAGAATATTGAGATTTTTTTGCCTGGAGTTACAAAGAATTGAAAAGCTATTAGGGTGGGAAGGTAAAAAATCAAATTCCCCTTAAACCTAATGTACTCCCCTTTTGGAAAAAATAAAGGAATTATAATCCTAAGGTTGCAGATGCCATATTTCGAGAAGTAGATAAAATGTTGAAAGCAAGGATCATCTATCCCATCCATCACTCCACCTGGGTAGCCAATATAGCACCAGTTAGAAAAAAGAATGGAGAGATAAGGATATGCATTGATTTCAATAATTTGAACTAGGCATCTCCGAAAGATAAATTTTCTCTCCCTAATATGGACTACTTATTGTAGATAGTGGCTAGATCTAAAATGATGTCCATGCTCGATGGGTTCTAGGGTTACAATCAAGTTGAGGTAGAAGAGAAGGACCAACATAAAATAGCATTCACCACTCCTTGGGGTATGTTTGCATATCACAGAATGCCCTTTGGGATCATCAATGCTGGTACCACATTCCAAAGGTGTATGAGAAAAATGTTTACTGATCTAAAGGACCGAATTATAGTTATATATCTAGATGACCTCATTGTGTTTTTGAAAAAGAGGAAAGATCACATAGAAGATTTGAGGACAATCTTACAACGATGTTAGGAACATAGAATCTCACTCAATAAAAAAAAGTCCATTTTCTATTTAACAAAGGGAAAGCTCCTTAGTCATATAGTTTCTTAGGAAGGTATTAGAATTGATCTTGAATGGGTTGAAGCTATCTAAAGATTGAGCTTGCCATCAAATAAAATAGGAGTCAAATAATTTTTTGAGCAGGTGAATTTCCTCTTAAGGTTTGTATCAGATTTTGCAGAAACCACTAAGCATATTGTGGACATAATGCAAGGAAATTAAACTTTCAAATGGAATGAGGTAAGAAAATAGGCCTTTCAGAATATAAAAGATGCTATTCCTATTGCTTCAATTTTATGTCATCCGAATTATAAACGATATTTCATCATCTACTGTCATTCTTTTGAACACACTTTATTGACCATACTTATGCAAGAAAATGATAAAGGGATGCAAGCTCTAATAGTTTTCATGAGTATACCCCTTGTAGGACCAGAAAAATGGGCTAATGTCTAACATACTATGAGAAAATCACAAACTCAATAATCATATATTAAAACCCTCTAGTCTACCATGAAAGCCAAATGAATCAAAAGAAGAAAACAAATTTAAAACTCCCTCTTTCATTTGTATCTCCTATGTCCTTATTTCTTCTTCATATGATGTAGCTCCAAATTGCCTATAGTGCAGACAATGTTGAAGCAAAAGCATAAGATGGTGATGATGCTATGAGAATACTTGAAGATGTGATTTGAACGTGAGAGCAAGAGTGAAAAAATGAGAAAACTAGGGACTGAAAATGAGAGAAAGAATGCTCATTTTATAATCAATGCACAAGGTGAGGGCATTGGATTTTTCACCCTTGGATATCCAACTTGGTAAGAGATTCCTTGGAGAATCCTTCACATATATGACACAAGATGCCAAGTGTAGGACTGTATGATGCTTGGAAGTCAAACTTGGCTAAAGATGGAAGAGAATCTATGACACCTCATATGACACCTCAAACCCACTTAAAGCCAAGAATCTATGACAATGGAAGCCAAATATGGATGTGCGTAAGAGAATACGAATATTTGATTATGACATATCTTAGCCAAGTGTCAAAGGAGAATTCCCAAGGTTTCACACCCTGTGTCATGATGATGTCAATATTATGTAGAATATTTGAATTAAAAATCCATATATCCACACAAATAGAAATTAGTAGAAAATGGAATTAATGGTGGAAAATACGACTTAGGAAATTAAGAATTTCCATGGTTTTTGAATGATGAACCAATTAATTAATAAAATTAATTAATTGAGGATGATAATTAGGAAGAATAATTAGTAAGAATGATAGGATTAAATTATGGGTTATTTAATCCTATAGAGAAAATTAGTAGATGATTGGCCTATTTGATTTGATAAGTGTGATAGTATCCTTTGATGAAATGTGATGATAATGGAGATTGACTAGAATGATGATGGATACACCAAATCCATGGTCAAATTGATCAGTTGATTGAAATTGATAACATGCCAAGGACACATGACATGAACTAAAGATATGTAACATTTAATTGACATTGTAAAATGCTATAGGATTGAGGTTGGTTGATAGGGTTGATCATAATAATATTGATGGATGCAATCAATATTATTAAAATCATTTGATGATGTCATGATTTGATGTTTAAAGACTCAACAATGTCAAAGATTAGATGACATGAAGGATAGTTTGACCTAGCACTGAGAGCCATGACAATACTAAGGTTAGATTGATAATATTTGACAGATTGATAGGTTTCTAAGGCACTAAAAGCCACAATAATGCTTAGGAATGAACAAATGATGATTGATTTGGGATGTTTGACATGTTCCAGGCTGATTAAGACTAATTTTGGGTTGATTTGGGGTGATTTTGAGTTGATATGAAATTGTTTTGAAATGATATTGAAATGGTTCAAAAATGTTGTGCAATTGATGTGAAAGAGGATATGATGATAAACACTATTGAGATACAATTAGGTTGGCCAAACAAGCAGAGTTAGTGGAATGAGAAAATGGGATGAATTAGTATGGAAAGTGATGTCGATTCAGGGGTCCGAGAGTATTTTCAAGGGTCACTACTAAATATAGTAACCAAATAATGAAAATGATAGCTCAATTTGTTCACAAGGAAGATAAAAATCCAATGCAACTGACGATTCATAAATTGGAGTTGAAATGCAAAAGTTATGGCCTCTAAAGTGCAACATAGGGTCTCCGAGAGTAGCTCTAGGCACCTCACTACCCAAGGTGCACCCAAAATGCACCCAAGTGCACCAAATATGCACTTGGTAAGACCAAGTATCCTATGACAGTACTAAGTGTGCCCATGGTGTACTTGGGAAGCCCAAGTGTGCTTTGAAAGTGCAGACTGCACCTTAGAAGGCTCAGGGGGCCAAAAATAGCTCAATTGGACTCAGAATGACCTGAAACTTTGTGTGAGTGCAAAAAATGGTGGAAATAGGTTAGAACATGAGTGAAATCAGTAAAAAATGGTAACATTTGGTCAAAATTGGCCAAACAAAGGTCATGCTAAGGTTAGACTAGGTGGAAAGCCCTAGAAGGTTTATAAATAGTGTATGATCATGCAAGAATGTAGGAATGCAGGATGAAGATGATTTGGTGTATCAGAACACATGATCATGGTGGTGAATGAAGATATGAATGAAAGAAGACTTAAGAGATGATATGAGGACCAATTAGAATGAGGTGAAGAATTTTTCTTTCAAAGAGTGCACTATATGTTATTGGAGCTTTATTTTGATCAAACCATAGACGCGAACCATTTTTGAGCATCTACACCCCTAAAAAATCATGAGTTGAAATGTTCAAAAATTGAGAAACACACTTTTGTAGTAGTCAAAGCTCTTAATTTTTTTAAATTTTATATCTTGTATTCACATTGTATCATTTATGTCCTAGATGTAGTAGTGAAAAGTGTGTTAACATAGTAGGATGTAGGTTGTAATGTCAGAAGAGTGTGGATAGCAAAGACACAAGAGTATGATATAGAAATTAAACCTACCAAGCTAGTAAGGGGAAATTCCTTGTGCAAGGTGATTTTAGAAAATAAGATCGCTGAAGAATTAGAAGAATCAAGAGAAAAGCAATTAGTTTTCGCTGTTGGTCTTCATGATTCATGGTTTTAGAATATTACTTATCTGTTAACATATGGAGAATGTCCAAAGGGCCTAAATGCAAGACAAAGGAGAGATCTTAAATTGCAAGTAGCTAAGTATATAATTTGGGATGGAAAATTATTTTAAAAAATCATAGATGGAACTTTCCTCAGATGTGTGGACAAATAACACCAAGAAAAGCTATTGAAAACATTTCATGATGAAGCCTGTGGAGGGCATTTTTCATACTTAGTCACGTCTTTCAAAATATTGAGACAATGATATTACTAGGTTGAAATGTTCAAAGATGCCTATGCCTGGGTGGCAAAATGTGAAAAATTTAAGATGTTCGCTAGGCACCCTTAATTAGCTTCTCTTCCATTAAGACCACTCATCATCGAGGGACCTTTTCAACAATGGGGTCTTGATTTTATTGGCCTGATTAATCCAACATCTAGTGCTAGTCACTAGTATGTGATAACTACAACTAATTACTTCACTAAGTGGGTGGAAGCCAAAGTAACCAATAAAACTACTTCTGAAGTAGTATGTGAATTCATTAAGGAGAACATACTGGTTAGATTTGGTGTCCCCATCAAATTAGTGATGGATAACATAGCCTATTTCTCTTCAATTAAGATTACCAATTTTTGCTTTGAATATGGAATCAGAGTTAGTCATTTGTTTGATTATTTCCCATAAGGAAATGGTTAGGCCAAATCAAGTAACAAGAATTTGATAAATATTGTCAAGAAATTGGTGTCAGACAATCAAAAGACTTGGCACAAGAAAATTCATGACGCACGGTGGGAAGATAGAGTAACACTTAAGAGAGTGATTGGCATAATTCCTTTTGAATTAGTTTATGGAGTTGAGGCTAATCTCCCATTTCCTTTGGAATTAGCCACAAGAAAACTCAGAATAGTGATTGAAGATGATATTTATAAAGATGGTTTAGAGAAGAGAATTTTGTACTTGAGCAAGCTTGAAGAGGAAAGAGAAGAGATCGTGGATCATATCACACAACACTAGATGTGTGTTAAAGATCTATTCAATAAGAAGGCAAGACCATAGAAATTCATGGTAGGAGATAGTGTGTTACTCTAGGATAAGCAAAGTGCTCCGAAATGTATGCATAAAAAGTTTGACACTTTGTGGAAAGGTCCACTCATAATTCATCAGGTATTTGAGAACAATTCTTTCAAACTGGCTTATCAAGGTGATAAAGTACTACCTCTAACCTATAATGGTTAGGATCTGAAGCTTTATTAAATTTCAAATTGAAAACAGGTAAACCCTTGTATTGTATTATAGTTGCTTTTAGTTTCTTTTTGTATTTTCCTAGTTTGGTTCCTTTCCTTGCATTTGTTTTCCTATTTTTCCCTACTTTTGTTTTGTTTTGTTGCCCACTTTTATTTTTGTGAAACTAGAGATTTTGAGTTCCTTGCTTGGATATGCTCTACCCAAGTCCTCAGTCAGAGCTAGTTGTTGCACCACTTTTCACCCTGTATTTATTTTTTAAAAGTGGAGATTTTTGTCTTAGTTTGGTCTAGGTATGTTTGAGTCTAGATTTTCCCCTTAGGTGAAAAGAGTTTCCATCGGATTTTGCCATCTTTCCCTTCTTCCACATTTTATGACCAAGTGGGTTTTCCTTGATTTCATGAGTCTATGGGTAGTTTACTACCTAATTTGATGGAGATTCTTGCAATTCATAAAGTTATTCACAAAGATTAACTTGTTCATTTCTTATCATGTTTCTCTTATGAAATAATGAAGTTTGCAAAAAATTGAGCATCGCCTTCTCCTCAGTAGGTTTCCAACCTATGAAGGTGATTTCCTGCAATGATTAACAAATGAGGCTTATGCATTGAGGTAAGAACTAATGAGTTGCTTTATGGAAAATTCCCATTTTCATTATAGTTTTTTGCCTTGGGAAACATTTTGGATTCATCATGTTACTCAGAATCATCCTTAGTGAAAAACCCAAAAATGACTTCTCCTCAGCGGGCTTTCAACCCATGATGTCTATTTTCTACCAAAGGTAATTGTAAAGGAAAGAGACAAAGAAGTCGGCCCCCCCTTTGAATTTTATAGTCCTTTCAAGATTTTTTGAACCTAGAGGAAATGTTAACTTAGAAGATAAAGTGTAAATAAAGCCTGGGCGGAGAAACAAAAATTGCCTTCTCGGTGGGTTTTCAACCCATGAGGGCGATTTTTTGCATTGATAAATAAATCAACTTTATAAGAAAATTGGGCTCATGAATTACACACAAGGCATCTTAAGATGTTAATGGAAATAATCTAACCATTGTTGGAAAGGTATACTAGGCAGAATCCAGCTAGGCTGATAGTTCCTTATGGAGTACTCTATTCTTAGTTCTCCAAAACTGAATAGAAAATGGAAAGGTAAGTATGAAAGAAAGGAAAGTCACTGTTAGGCCAATGGAAATAGTGAAAAGACACCAAAATCTCCATTAGAAGCTCCTACATTTATTGATTCAACATATTTATCCTTTAATTTGTTCGTGTGGCATATATCCTAAAGATTAACAGATGCATTAGGATTTCTATATAGAGGGAAACATAACAATTTTTCAAATTGCTACTTTTTATTGAACCGTTATGCTATTAAATTGCACAACACTTTCGAATCTTCTATGATTGCAAACTCAATTCTTTGTGCCTCATCTAAAGTTTAAAGTTTCAATTTACTTCATTCTCAAACAGAATGGCAACCAAATTTTCTAGGTTTGATGGGCTAAATGGGATTAAGTCCACATTGCAAAACTTCACAAATACTTCACTCCACTTTTATGATATGCAAAATTTCCAAAGGAGGTTGAGGTTGGAGCTGATTTATCCTATAACTGAAAAGCTTTGAGGAAGTGGACTAGTAGAGGCACCTGGTTTCCCAGTGGTAGCCCAAGCTCTAGAATTAATTTATGAATAAATAAATCACTACAATCCAAATACCAGACAAATTCTATTACCTAATCATACAATACTAATCTCCATTGATAGGCAGACTGTGGTGAATTGCCTTTGAGTCCTAGAACAAGAGGAGTTTTCAGAATTGACAATAGGAGGAGCAATCTCTGAGTTCTCCTTGAAGAAGATGGTTTGGAGGAAAGAAATCATGCGATCCTAGTTTCAAAAGCAACATGGCACTAAGAGTAAGGTCCTCAAAACCCTATTTGGTTCTAATCTCAAGCCTAAGATTGTAGATATTCTGGTTCTTTTGCACAGATTGAAAGGTGAGGTAGAGGCTTTAAATTTTGTTGAACAATATTTCTTTTTGGTACAAATTATTTTCTCAGATATGTAGTATATTGATTGGGCCTATGAGGTAAGTGAGAACCTATCCAAAGCTCTCAGTGTTGCAAAGTTTTACAACACCTTTTATATGTGTTCCTTTCTAATTTATATGCTAGCATCTCTACAGTTGTGGCTAGGCCTTCCAAGAATTGAAAACTTTCTAGATGATGTGAAATGTTATGAGTTCTATCCATGTTTGTAATTGCAAAATAGTTATGTGGAATATGTCAAATTTAATGATGCACTTACAATGAGAATTTGTAGGGAAATCTAGGGATGCCTAGAAAGGAGATTCAACCTTGATGCAATGGCAACTATTAGTCAATTTGGGAACTATTTTATCCAGTTCTCATCTTTCTCATATTTTCATCTTGCAACTTTCAATGGATTCCCCTTGAAGTTGCCAAGGTACTCGAATGACATGATTGTGCTGATAGAGATCGTGAGGCAGGCAGTGCAGGTGAATGTGCTAAGCAGAAGCTTGAAGAAGAAAGGGTATGAATTCCCTACGAAAGTTGGAGCATACAATTGTGAGTCTTGCTCTGATGCAAAGAATATTCTCAAAGTGTTCAAGATGAAATATAAATTGGAGGTGTATGAGGTCGTGAGACCTATGTTTGATCCAAATGGATATGCAAGGGATGTGTTGTAGATTAGAAGTGTGATCAAACACATTACCACTATTGAGAACTATTAGGCAGACTGTAAAGATGAACTTGAAAGTTGAGATAGGTATGATTGTCATTGAAGTGTAGTACTTTGAGTTTCAATTTGCAAAGTACAATGTTCACACAAAAGGGGTGATTATCCACAGTGACTATTAACAAGGTTTATTACAAATTTTTGATGGGTTTTGTGATTTTTAGGGTTTTTGAGGATATTTGATGTTTTTGGTGTGATTGGTTTTTTTTAGGACATTTTACAATTTTTAGGGTTTATTTCAGGGCTTTTTTTGTTTTTTAGTGATTTTTTCAAGACATTTTATGATTTTTAGTGCTTTTTTCAGGACATTTTATATTTTTAGTGCTTTTTTCAAGACATTTTATGGTTTTTAGTGCTTTTTTTGGACATTTTATGATTTTTAGTGCTTTTTTTAGGACATTTTATGATCTTTAGTGCTTTTTCTAGGATCATATTTGAATTTTTAGGATTTTTTTAGGATCGTATAAGCATATACAAGTGTTAGCACCAATTCGTTATGCGATAAGTCCAATGGATAAAAAGTGCTTAGGGATATGCCGTTAGTTCAAGTTCAAACTCATGAACTATGTAGGTAATATGCCCATGAACAAGACACAAAATATATACAAAGACCAATGACAAAGTATGTACAGACTGGTGATGCGTTAGGTAAGATAATAATGGATATTAACCAGTTCGTGAGCCATGGTCAAGGAGCCAAGGATGTCTTGCAAGATGATATATATGATCAAGGAATGAAAAAAGGGGAAAAATCTAGATGGAATCTTGATAGATGGAGGAGCAATAACTGATTACACATGGCACCTGTTTGCTAGGTTTTCACCATGGTACTTGCCCAAAGTGCCTGTTTGCCAGGTTTTCACTTTTGGATGAAATTTTTCTCTTGACTCAATTTTTTGTGCCAAGACACCTATTTTCTAGGTTTTTGTCAAGACATCCATTTTTTCATGACATTTTTCACTTTTTTCTTTGCTTTTTTCATGACTTTTTGCCTTTTTTTTGATATTTTTTAGGACTTCTTGCCATTTTTTGATATTTTTTCAGGACTTTTTTGCCATTTTTTTGGATATTTTTTAGGACTTTTAGATAGAATCAAGTGTAATACTTGTGAAGATGCATGGTATTGATGGAAATGGGTAGTGGTTCACCCTTTAGAGTCACAAGTTGATATACTCTAGACCCAAATGATGTAGTAACTACATAAGGTCTTTCCCAATTTGGTTCAAATTTGCTTTGTTTTTCTCTATGCTGCTAAGTCTTGTAGTTCATCTTTAGTACTAAATCATTGATCTCAAAATGATGACCTTGAACTTTCTTGTTATAGCTCTATTTGAGTCAGTTTTGGTAAGCTTGCAAATGTGTCAAGGCAACTTGTCTCCGTTCATCAAGCATTTCCAACTCATGGAGTCTAGATATTCGATAGTTTTCATCATCAACAACATCTTGTAGGGACACTCTCAATGATGGAATTTCAACTTCAATGGGAAGTATGGCCTTAGTGCCATAGATAAGAGAGTATGGTGTTGCACTAGTAGGAGCATGCACACTTGTTTGGTTGGCCCAAAGAGCTGGATTTAGTTGTAGGTGCTAGTCTCGACCAGAATCATTGATAGTCTTTTGGAGAATCTTAACAATGGTCTTGTTAGATGCTTTGGCTTGCCCATTTTCTTGTGTATGGTAAATACTAGAATATCCATGGTATATGTTGTACTTCTCACAGAGCTTGTCTACATCTTTGTTTTGAAATGAACTACCATGGTTACTAATAATAGCCAAGGGGACTCCATACTGACATATGATGTAGTTTAGAATAAACCTTGAAATTTTCTTTCCAGTAGTGAAGGTCAGAGGGATAGCTTCAACCCACTTGGTAAAATATTCTATTGTTGTGATAATGAACTTATGACCATTAGAGGATGGAGGAGAAATTACTCCAATAAGATCAAATTCCCATTGTGAAAAGGGCCATGGAGGTATGACTAGCTGTAATTATTGTGATGGTGCATGGATCAAATTGCTATGTATCTAAAATTTATGACATGTTTTGGAAAAATCATGGGCATCTTGTTCCACGATTGGCCAATAATATCTAGCTCTAAGAAGTTTCTTGGCTAGATTCAGACCATTGAAATGACCTACACATATACCTTCGTGAACCTTGTGTAAGGCAGTTTCAACTTCTTATGAGTCAAGGCATTTGAGAAGGGTTTGGTCAAAGGATCTGTTATAAAGGGTTTCACTGATGATGATGTATCTAGTGGCTTGATGGATAAAGGCTCAACGGTCATTTTTGGATAAGTTGGGTGGTAGGATTTGGGCATGTAGGTAATCCTAAATGTCTTGATACTAGGGAGAATTGGGACCGACAAGTTCGCACACAAACTTAAATTGAGGGAGCTCGAATGCTAGAATCAAAAGTTGCTCCACAAGGAATTCATAGTATTCCACATTTTGAGGCATATCAATCATAGAAGTGATGGTAGCCATAGCATCAACTTGCTTGTTGTGTATTCTTGGTAGCTAACAGAAAGAGACAGTGACACATTTAGACTTAAGGAAGTCTACCATTTGCTTATAAGGTATTAACTTATCATCTTTGGTTTTGTAGTCATCATTGACTTGGTGGATGACCAGCTGGGAATTACCAAAGACTTGTAAATGTTGAATGTTCCATTGGATAGCTATCTTGAGTCCTGTGATCAGTGCCTCATATTCTGCTATTTTGTTTGTACAATGGAAAGCTATCCTATATGACTTGGGGATTATGTCTCCTTGGAGAGTGATAAACATAATGCTAGCTCCTAAACCATTTCGTGTATGTGATCCACCAAAGTAGAGCTTCCATTCATTAGCTATATCCATGTTAAATATGGCTTCATCTAAAAAGTCTATCATCATAAGATGATCATCTTTCATAGTACTTCTGCTAACTGATCTACTATCACTTGCCCTTCCTTTCTATCTACATATTCTATGTCAAATTCACTAAGGATCATGACCCATTTGGCTAAGTAGCCTACGAGAGCAACCTTTCTTAGGAGATACTCTATTCCTTGTTCATCATTTTGTGCTAAGAGAGCTCCTAATGTTGTATCTGTAGCAGATATGTATAGAATGAATGGTTTGCCAGGAATAAGAGCCATTAAAATTGGTGGATGTAGAAGATAATCCTTGAGCCATTGGAAATATTCTTAGCACTACTTGTTCCATTGAAAGGACACTTCCTTACATAAGAGGTATTGAAAGGAGTGGCACTTATCTGATAGTTGTGTAATGAATCTATAGATGGCTTTAATATTCCTTGTAGTCCTCTTGAGGTTCTTAGATTTTTTGGAGGAGGCATGTCAAGTATTGCTTTTACTTTCTCGGGATCCACTTCAATGCCTCATTGAGAAACAATGTATCCTAGGAGTTTTTTAGAAATAACCTTGAATACACACTTTTTTGGATTTAGATAGAGCTTATATCTTTCCATTCTGTTGAATATCTAATCTAGGATGCCCAAATTGATCTTTTCTTTTATAGGATTTGTAAAGTAAGTCATCAACATAGTCTTCCATTAGGATGTGCATGAAATCATGGAAGATTGTAGTCATTGCTCTTTGATATGTTGCCCTAGCATTTTTAAGACCAAATGGCATAACATTCTAGTAGTATGTTCCCCAAGGGCATTTAAAAGCTATCTTATGTTGATCTTTAGGGGCCATTTTTATCTTATTGTAGTCAAAAAATCCATCCATCAATGATAACATCTCATACCTAGTTGTCATGTCTACAATGATATCTATATTTGGTAAAGGAAAATCATCCTTGGGACATGCCTTGTTAAGATCATAGAAGTCAATGCATATCCAGATGCCCCCAAAGTGTTTTCTTACTGGTACTAGATTAGATATCCACTATGCATAATCAATGGGTCTTATGAAGCTGACATCCAATAATTTCTTTAATTCATCTTTGACAAGGAGGGCAACTTGAGGATGCATTTTTCTCAACTTTTTCTTTATTGGTTTCGTTCCTAGTTTTAGTGGTAAGTGATGAAGGACTAGTTTAGGATCTAATCCAGGCATGTTTGCATAAGACTAGGCAAAGTTGATCTGCCTCTCTAGAAATAATCTGACAAATTCATCTTTTTCCTCTGGTGATAATGAGGCTGCAAAATGTATGACCTTGGGGTTGTTAGGAGTTCCTAGATTAATCTCTTTTGTCATTTGCACAAGTAATGCTGATCTATCCTTCAATGGGCGTGTGTCCAATCTTCCATCCTTGGGCACCTTAGAGAGTTTTCCATCCTCAGTTACATCATTTATTTTTACCTTTTCATGGTCTAATGGTGTCTTTCATTTTTCACCAAGAGACCTACTATTTCTTTTTTTGTTATTTTCTCAATTTTGTGACTGGAAGATAGAGTTGACTCCTCAAAATATGCCATGACATTTAGATCAATGGAAAATCTAGACTTTTGATCACATTGTGGTAAATATTCATGGAGCTCAAAGACTTCTGTGATGGTGTCATCACTTTGGTCAAAGGCATATATATGGATATCTACTTACAGTGATATCATTAGGATCATGTTAAGAAGCAGGAGGGCTTAGATCCAAAATGTTTCGATCCAAGGTGAAGAATTGGTTTGAGGAATAGGTGGATTTACATGTTTATCTTCCATAGGTAGGCTATTTGGGTCAGCAAACATATGATCAAGACTGAGGGAGGTATCAAAATCATCAATGTTGGATACAAATTGGGTAGGTTTGGGTTGGGTGTTCTCAATTGCCTTGTTATCATTTGAAGCATTCACATCCTTAGACAAGGATGAATCAGTATTAGGAAGACCCAAAAGAAATGGTTTGAATCTAAGTCCCAAGCTATGAGGTCATCCTGATGCAGTGATGTGTTGAACAATGCCTTGCTTTTAAGGTTCCAGGCCACTACATCCATTATATCCGTTTTTCTGCATGATGGTGAATCTAGGTCCATACTTGTCAGGGGATATAGCCGTAAGTTCTTGTTCCACTTTAGCCTTTTCAATCCATGTAGAGGTATTTTGATAGACATGTTCTTCATGTAGTCTAGCTTCACTAGTGAAATCCATAGAAGGTTTCTTTTGAAATGCAAAATTAGGCTTGTTCTATATAAGTTGAGATTTACCATATGACTTGGAAGATAAAAGAAGTTTCCCAATGTGAAAGGCATGTGACATGGAGTACTCACTACAACCTTTGTCTTGGATTTTGAGCTTTCCTTTGAATGTAAGCGCGAGTATGGAAGGATCAATGTACTTAGAGGACTCAAGTGGATTAGCTACATGGTTTGTTAGGACCTGGTATGTGGTGGTTCCTCTAAGATTGGCACAGAATTGGAAGGGATCTCAATCACCAAGAATGGTGACCTCTACATTATTATAAGATAATTTTAAGCACTGATGGTATGTAGAATGCATAGCTTTCATAACATGGATCCATGGGCAGCCTAGTGTCATGTTGCAGTTCATTTCTATATCCAGGACCTGGAATAAAGTGTTCTTAGTAGTTGGACCAAATCTGATGGGTAAGATGATGACCCCCATAGAGAAGTGTTTGCCATCATCATTAGCTTTGATTGTGATCCTTCTAGAGGGCTCCACATCATTTTTAGAATAACCCAAACCCTTGACAACTTTAAGTGTACAAATATTCAGCCCTGCTGCCCCATCTATCAAGACACGTTTGACTTTAACATTATGGAGAAAGACTTCAAGGTGAAGGGGATCATTGTGGTTTGGTCTACCTTTAGGAATATCTCAAGGGGAAAAGGTGATATGTTATGATGCAGATAAGTTTCCCATCATGGCTTGGAACTGGAAAATATTGATCTTATCTAGGACTACTGACTCTTTAAGGGCTTGAACCAAGATCTTCTGATGTTGGGGAGACACATGTAGTAGGTCCAAGATGGATATTTTCATAGTGGTCTTGCCAAGCTATTCAACAAGACTATAATCAGATGAAGTAGGAGTAGTAAGTCTACTAGTGGGGTAGGTCTAATAGAAGTAGTAGGTCTAGATGGGGCTCCAGGAAGAGTGATCTTGGTATGATGTGTAGTGACAACACAACATGGGTCTTTAGCCTTTAAGGTAAATGTGGATATGTGGGAATCTGACTCATTGAAATAGTTAATGGTATAGTCATATCCAGTGCATGTGTAATTCACATTACCTTGTGAGTTTGAGTTTGAACTGGAGGGTTTCTCTTTGTTGTGATTACCCAAAGGATCTTTGAAAATAGTGTGATCAAAGTTGGATGTTAGCAGTGTTGGATGTTAGCAGTGGTGGATCAATGTGATTACACCATCATCAATAAGGTCTTATATTGCTTGCTTCAGTTAGAAGCATGATGAAGTCTTATGTCCTTTGGTGTGGTGGTAATCATAAATTTTTTTGTCATCCCACTAAGAAGATTTAGTCAGTGGCTCATCTTTGATTGGTGGTAACTACATGAAATTATTACTGAGAAATTGTTGAAGTGTAGTTTCAAGAGGTATCCCCAATGGTGTGAATTTTCTATCTTTTGTTCTAGGATGTATTTGAGGTCCATCCTGCATGGAAGTCTCAGTTTTCTATTGTGGAGGTGATGTTTGATTGGGAGTTTGTGAAATTTGTAGGGTTTGCATCTTTCAAAGTCAGTTGAGGTTGTACTATACTAATTGTATGGGCATCCACAATGCCATCATTAGTCACATTCTTGTTTTTGGAGAAAATTTTTGCCTTGTCATTAGACGAGTTGGTATTTGTATTTTCCTTGTTTGTCTTGAGGATTCCCTTACAGATAAGAGCATCTTCAATGCTAGCCCCTTTTTTCATCAGTTTAGAAATGGTGCTTGGACTTTTGATTTTGAGTTCATACATTAAGTTTGGGACTAAGTTTTCAATGCACAAGTTAACTTGTTCTTCATGAATGTCTAGTGAGCATTGACTGACTAAGCTTCTCCAGCGAAGTAGGAATGTGATAAATGGTTCTCCTATCTTTTGTTTGGTTGAACACAAATCAGAAAGTGTCACCTCATTCATAATGTTAAAGGCAAAGTGGGATATGAAATTGTCTGCTAGATTTGACAAAGATTTGATAGTACCAAGAAGTTTGGAGTACCATTCAAGTGCGGGCCCACCTAGAGAATGAGGGAACAATCTCATGAGGTAAGTGGGCTCATCACTGAGTTTAGTACAAGAGACACAAAATTCTCAGATGTGATCAATAGTGTTAGGATAAACCATGGACAGAAATAAAAACTACATGCAAATATAACCAATAACAAAAATAATAGAACACACAGAAATGAACACAAGGCACCAAGATTTAACGTGGTTCACCCAATCCCTGGGCTACGTCCACCAAACAGCAAGTCCGATCTTATTACAATCCAGTGATTACAACCTGATTACAATCCGTAATCCCTTACAGCTCAATACTGCCGCAAGAACCAATTTCGTATCACCACATATCAAAAATACCCAACCCTAAGCCCTTTTTATACAAGTATTAAACCACTTTAGGGTTATAACATGTCGGCCATATGTCGGCCATAATATGTCGGCTACCATGTCGATGTCGGCTACTTCCAAAATTTTTTTTTTTCGGGGCGATGCCCCGAACCCCACTATTTATGAAGTATGTACAGTACTTTCCTGATCAGTCACCACAATCTAACAATCTCCCACTTGGGGACTGATCAGGCTCCACACTAAACAACAATCTCCCACTTGGAGACTGATCCTGTAGCAATACAACTACCACATGGGGCTCCCACTGGATCAAACCACCCTGGACTCTGCTGTTCTTTTATTCACATTTAGTCTAAAAGACCAACTGAAGCTGAAGAGGAGTTCAGCTTCTCCCTTGTGACAACCTTTGTCAACATATCTGCTGGATTTTCATTGGTATGTATCTTCTCCAGCTTTAACTGTCCATCCTCCAAAACTGACCGAATGAAATGGTACCGCAACTGTATGTGTTTGGTCTTAGAATGCAGAGCTGAATTCTTAGCAAGATGAATGGCACTCTGACTATCTATGAACAAAAAATTATCCTTCTGAGGATGTCCCAATTCTTCCAAGAAGAACTGAAGCCATATCATCTCTTTGGCGGCCTCTGTAGCAGCAACATACTCTGCCTCTGTAGTGGAGAGAGCATTAATCTTCTGTAGCCTAGAAACCCAGCTCACGGCTGCCCCACCAACAGTAAAGACATAACCTGTAGTACTCCGCCTGGTATCAATATCCCCAGCCAAATTTGAGTCAACATAGCCCTGTAAATCAGTAGTAGAGCCCCCAAAGTGTAAACACTTATTGGATGTTCCTCTCAAATATCTGAGAATCCACTTGACAGCATTCCAATGCTCAAAACTTGGATGACTCATATACCTGCTAACGACTCCCACTGCATGTGCAATATCTGGCCTAGTGCATACCATAGCATACATCAAACTTCCTACAGCTGAAGCATAGGGTACCTTGGACATCTTATCCACCTCTTCCTGTGTCTTGGGACACATCTCCTTAGTCAATTTCAAATGACCAGGTAAAGGTGTGCTGACAGCTTTAGCATTCTCCATAGAGAAACGTTGCAACACCTTCTCAACATAATCAGCTTGAGATAGCGTCAATGTTCTGTTCTTCCTATCTCTGCAAATCTTCATACCAAGGATTTGTTTTGCTGCCCCCAAATCCTTCATAGCAAATGCATGTGCTAATTGGCGTTTCAGCCCCTTAATATGATCCATGTTAGACCCAGCTATAAGCATATCATCAACATATAAACATAAAATAATGTAACTATCATCATCCAACCTCTTAAAATAAACACAGTAATCTGAATGACACCTATTATATCCATGCTCATGCATAAAACTGTCAAATTTCAGATACCATTGCCGAGGTGCTTGCTTCAGGCCATATAAACTTTTCTTCAATTTGCACACTAAGTTCTCCTTACCTTTGACCTCAAAACCTTGTGGCTGAGCCATATATATTTCTTCATCCAAATCACCATGAAGAAAGGCTGTTTTAACATCCATCTGCTCTAAATGCAAATCTTTAGTAGCCACAAGACTTAAAACAGTACGAATAGAAGTCATTTTAACAACAGGAGAAAATATTTCATCAAAATCAATTCCTTTTTTCTGTGCAAATCCTTTTACAACTAACCTGGCCTTAAATCTTTTCTTACCTCCTTCCTCTTCTTTCAACCTATAAACCCATTTATTCTGTAAAACCTTTTTACCTGCAGGCAACTTGCACAAATCCCATGTCTTATTTTTCAGCAAAGAGTCCATTTCATCTTTCATTGCAGACTCCCACTGAATCTTAGCATCCACCTGCACAGCTTCATCATAACTTTCAGGTTCACCAGCATCAGTAAGTAAAATAGAATACAAAGAGGGAGAAAACCTTTGTGGAGGTCTAATTGGCCTTGTTGACCATCTAACATTCACTGGTGTATGTGGTATTTGTTGTTGCGGTTGTTGCACATCATGAGGAATGGCTGGAACATCAGCTTTTGGAGTATCATCCAGCACTACATAATCATCTTCTTTCTTCTCATTTTGCTGCAACAGATCTTTGTACAACACTTTTTCATTGAATATGACATCCCGGCTTCTTATAATTTTATGATTTTCAAAATCCCAAAGCCTATAACCAAATTCATTAATGCCATATCCAACAAAGAAACATTTCTTTGATTTAGCTTCTAGCTTGGTTCTATTTTCAGAGTCTATATGAGCAAAAGCTTCACAACCGAAGGTCTTGAGAAAAGAATAACTCACCTTCTTACCAGTCCATGCTTCCTCTGGAATACCACAGCCCAAAGGAGTAGAGGGACCTCTATTAATCAAATATACTGCAGTATTGACAGCCTCTGCCCACATGTGTAAGGGCAACCCAGCATGCAACCTCATGCTCCTTGCGCGCTCCATTATAGTCCTGTTCATGCGTTCAGCCACTCCATTTTCCTGTGGAGTCCTTGGAACAGTTTTTTGTCTACGAATACCATTAGTGGAGCAATAATCTTCAAATTCATGACTGCAATACTCACCACCATTATCAGATCTGAGACATTTTAATTTCTTACCAGTCTCATTTTCAACCAAGCATTTCCATTTCTTAAAAGTTTGAAATACATCAGATTTCTGTTTAAGGAAATAAACCCATACTTTTCTAGTTGCGTCATCAATAAATGTAACATAATAATGAGAGCCACCAAGGGAAGATACCTGAGCCGGTCCCCATACATTTGTATGCACAAGTTCTAATTTCTCCTTTTTGTTTTCCTTCCCTGTCTTTACAAAACTCACTCTCTTTTGTTTTCCATACACACAACTTTCACAGAAATCCATATTCACACATTTTAGACCTGGTAAAACTTTCCTTGAATGAAGTACTTTCATACCTTTCTCACTCATGTGCCCAAGTCTATTGTGCCACAACGCTGTATCAGAATCCACAGCAGCTATTTGTTCTCCCTGCTCATCTGCAGTAATTGTTCCTGAATATTCATTTTTCTCTGAAACAATCAAAGTAGAAGGAACAATATGACCTGTACAAAGATATAAGGTGCCTACTTTCACACCTTTTGCTACTACAAGGGAACCTTTTGAAACCTTCCAATTTTTATCATTAAAAGTAACTACACAACCCTCATCACCGAGTTGCCCTACTGAAATTAAATTTCTACTTAGTTTTGGAACATGTCTTACCTCATGTAGTAGCCAATGATTCCCATTCTGCAACTTAATCTTAATTTTTCCCTTTCCAACAATCTGACAGGGTTCATTATCCCCCAAATAAACAAGCCCAAAATCCCCTTGGACATAATCAATGAAATAACCTCTATGAGGTGTAGCATGAAAAGAAGCACCAGAATCTAAAACCCATGAATCATCAACACTCTCTAAAGACAGAAGCAAAGCATCCTCTTCGGATTTGTTACTTACCACATTTGCCTCTTTGTCTCCATCTGATTTATCTCCTTCATTTTTCTTTCGAGTCCAGCAATCTTTCTTTTTGTGCCCTGGTTTCCCACAGTACCAGCAATCATTTGGTCCTCTCGATTGAGACCTCCTCCCCTTTGACTTTCCTCTTGATTTCCCACGATTTCCAGAGTTACTTCCTCTTTCAGTCGTTCTGCCCCTGCTTTGTGCATTTAAAGCACTTCCTGATGTAGATCCACCTGAGGATTTTCTACGAGTTTCCTCACTTAAAATAACACCGATCACATCATCATATTTTAGGGTACTAGATCCAGGAACAGAATTACTCACCGCCATTACCAAGCCATTCCAGCTTTCAGGCAAAGAACACAAAATCAAGAGAGCCCTAATTTCTTCATCAAAATTGATACCCACAGAAGATAATTGACTATTAATAGTATTAAAGTCATTTAAATGATCTGCAACAGATCCACCTTCTGCCATTTTCATATTAAATAAACGCTTCATGAGAAATACCTTATTTGAAGCGGAGGGCTTTTCATACAGTGTCGCTAGGGTTTTCATCAAATCTTCTGTCGTCTTTGCTTTTGTAATATTAAATGCCATCGATGGTGCCAAGCATAACCGAATGCTTCCAAGTGCCTTTCTGTCCAAAAGATCCCATTCAGCCTCTGACATAGTTCCCTGATTCTTGGCTTTTCCTTCCAACGGCTTCCACAAATCCTTCTGATATAAATAGTCTTCCATTTGCATCTTCCATAACTGGAAGTTCTGCCCATTAAACCTATCAACCCTCAGCTTACCATCATCTGCCATTGCTCCCACTCAACCGTGAGACTCCCACTTAACCGTGAGACTTTCCTGCAGAGGATAACTGAGAAACAACTAGGCTCTGATACCACTTGTTAGGATAAACCACGGACAGAAATAAAAACTACATGCAAATATAACCAATAAAAAAAATAATAGAACACATAGAAATGAACACAAGGCACCAAGATTTAACGTGGTTCACCCAATCCTTGGGCTACGTCCACCAAACAGCAAGTCCGATCTTATTACAATCCAGTGATTACAACCTGATTACAATCCGTAATCCCTTACAGCTCAATACCGTCGCAAGAACCAATTTCGTATCACCACATATCAAAAATACCCAACCCTAAGCCCTTTTTATACAAGTATTAAACCGATTTAGGGTTATAACATGTCGGCCATATGTCAGCCATAATATGTCGGCTACCATGTCGATGTATGTACAGTACTTTCCTGATCAGTCACCACAATCTAACAAATAGGGTTGCCTTTTCCTTGATATTTTTCAAACCTTGGAGCTTCAAAGTGTTATGGGAATGGAGGGATATACAAATTTTTTTCAAATGGATTAGGATGTAGGTCCCTTTCTGTATATAGATCTTATTTCTTTTGGACTCCCAATGCCTCAACTTGTTTGGAAAGTTGTTTGAATTGTTGCAATAGCTCTTCATTAGGGTTTTACATGATAACTTTCCCTTCAAGTATTTTGTGCCTATGAGTAGACTCTTTGCTATGGCGGGACCTATGTTTGCTCAGTTCTAAGAATTTTGTGTCTAATGAAATTAGTGATGTCTCAGTAGGTGGTGGAGGTATGTTAGTACCTCGAAGAAAAAAGGGTCCCTATTGTGATAGATGTTGGGGTACTTGTTGTGGTATTTAATGTGGCACTTATTGTGCTATCAACTACAATTGATGTACCATGTGTTGTTGTTGTGCCTTTTGTTGTGGTTGTTGTTGGGATACCTCTGTTGGTTATATGTGAGATGATGTATGTGATTGTTGTTGTAGAAGTATCTGTTGAGGTTGTTATGGCACATGTTGTTGTTGTAACAAATGTTGCTGCTATGCAATTTGTTGCTCATGACATCTTTGGTATTCCAACTGTTGTTTGAGTTGCTCTTGTTGTTTAGCAAACATGGCTTGTTGTTGTTGGAATTTTTGTTCTTACACTGCATGTAAGTCAAGTGGGTTTATATTGGAGTGTGTGTTAGGGATGTTGGATGCTTGCACCACTTGAAGTTGTTGTTGTTGTCATTGATGTTGCTGTTGATATGTCACATGTATTTTGGAAACATTAAGCCCTTAGACTATTGTAGGTTGATGTTGTCGAGGTAGTTGGTTATTTCCTAGAGAATTGATCACCATGTTTGTATTGTTGCTTTGACACCTTTCTCTGTTAGAGGTTTCTCTTTGGGACATCATATTAACTTGACAAAGAGGCATATTTCTTTTTGGAATAGGTATAATGTCAATAAGACTTTTCCTTTGTGAATCAATAGGGATTGTTGTAGTTGATGTTTCACATAGTGTACCTATGGGAGGATCCATAAAATTTGATGTCATAACACTTGGTAGAGTTAGGAGCAAATTTGCACTTTGTGAATTTTCCTCCAGAGGAGGTATGTTTGGTATCCCTAGAGTACAAGTCCCTTTAGGTATGTCTTGTTGTTGGACCATGTGATTGAGATCAAGTGTTAGCATCCTCTTAAGTTGCTTAGGAAGAGTCTTATTTCCCTTCATTGGTTGTGGTTCATCAAACAAGGGATTAATGTTGATGTGGTCAAATGTACTTTGGAGGATTTTTATGGTTGATTCTTGATGGGAGCTTATAGGTGCCATTATTGTGTCTGAAAACTCCAAAGGTTGTTTTCCCTTATCTATGTCCAAATTGGTCACGGGTTGTATGCTTTTAATTGTTGTGTTGGTTTGATGTTTGGACTTAGGGCCCTCTAAGTTTGGGTTGAATTTGACAATTTTTTGGGCTGCCAAAAGTTTGAAGTTCTTACAGAAACTTTTTTCTTGAAATGCCCTAGCCATTTCTTCATTAGTGATGCCATAGTTAGTGTCAGAGTCATCATTTAGGTGTACAATAACTCATTGTGTGTTTGACATGTTGTAGTTGAAGGTATTTGTGTTGGGTTTTCTGAATTTAAGGGAGTGTGTTTGTTCATCCTCAGGTGTGGTTGGTACACTTCCACCTTCGGGTGGTATCGACATGAATATAGGTTCAAAGTTAGGACTCCATTGAACCATCCCATGTGTAGGGGAAGTGTTTGAAGGAAACCTCATGGTAGGTGCATTTTTAGGGTTTTTTGCATCATCTCTTGGTTATGGTGATCTTGTAGATACATGTTTAAGGGGTCTACAAGTAACGGTTGTGATGCCTTGATTTGGTATTTGTCAAAGGTTTGTTGGGTTTTCTTGCTCTTATTTTTTATTGGAAAAGGTTTCATTTGTGTTGGTGCATTATAAAACAAGGGTTGGTAAAGTTCTTTCGGTCTCTAAGTTGATTGTGTCCTTGTGAGTGCTGACATGATACCTAAGGATGTAGATGAAGTGGAGGAAAACCTAAATGGGCTCCCTACCACCAAAGTGCACACCTAAACTACCAACTATGCTCAAAAAATACCAAGTGTGCCCTTGGTGCCCTTGGGGCCTTGAAGGTAAGAAGTTGGCAAGTAGGAGGTATGCAATGGGTAAACAAAGTTGTAAGGGTGCCTAAAATGCAAAATGTGAATGATTTGAGCATTTTTGAGTGTTTTCTAAGGTTTTGGGATGCTATTAAGGCTATGGAAGTGTAGATTAGGGTTCTAGAACCTAAAATGAAACCCCTAATTACTAGGTGCACTCTTAAACTACCAACTACCCACCTAAGGTGTGCAGTTGGTAAAACAAGGGTGCAGTTGGTAAAATAGGTCAAAACTTGATAATTAGGATGTGGGTATGCAAGATATGAGTGTTTTTTGGATTTTTAGGTATTTAACAATGTTATGAAACCTAGGGAAATGCAAAATGAAGTAGGGTTTTGATATGCAAGGTGAAAATTTCCTAGGGAAACTATGCAAATGCAAATGCAAAGTGACATTTTGGAGGTTGACTAAAGGAGATGAAAATGATCCTACAGTATGAAAAATGAAGGTTAGGGTTTGGATTTTAGATTTGGTAATGATGCTAGGGATTAATGTATGCAAGAGATGGTTTAATAGGGTTGATAATGACATTTTGGATATGCAAAGTGAGGATAAGTGATCAATAAGACAATTTGATTAATAGGCAATTTGATAGGGTTTGATAGTGAGAATGATGCTAAGGTTTTGAACAATGCAAGATGAGGGGGATATACCACTATGGTAAGTAAAAATGACATTTAGGGACACTAGGATTATGATAATTATAATGAGAAAGGTATATGGAAGGTTTTGAATTGAGGTGAAATCTTTAGAAATTTTTTGTCTAGGATTTTAACCTTGTGATAATGGACTTTGGATCTTGACCAAAAAGTGATAAAAGACAAAAAGATCAAGTTGATAAAGAAGAAAAGGTCAAATATATCAAGACATAGACAGAGCTTGACCAAATCAAATTATAAGAAAAAATAAAAAGACTAGTCAAGATCCATCATCCATCAACACTAGGAGATACTCTAGGACTCATACTTTGTTCAAAATTTTGACTAAATTTAAAGGTTTTGGGGTTCAAAATGATGTTTAGGGGGCTCAAAATGATGATGATGATGTAGAGAAGATATAAAAATGCAAAGGTCTTAAGATGCAAAATGAGATTTTGGGTGCTAGATGTTGTTTTGGGTCAAATGTAGAATGAGGAGGTACAAAGGCTTCTAAATGCAGTTTTAGGGTCCCAAAATGTAGTTTGGAGGCCCAAAATGGTCATAAAGGTGCCCAACTATACTTTGATAGCACCAAGTGTGCTGAAATAGTACAAAATACACCTATGGTGTAGTTCAGGTTCAAAAGGGTGTAGTTGGTAGTTTTAGGGTGCAGTTGGGAGACTGGGTTCATGGGTTGCTGATTCTGAGGGGGTTGGTTGTCAAGTTGCTATGCCAAGAAGATAGGATGTGGGGGTTGATTTTATGATGGGTTAGGAGATGTAGAATGAAGGTTACACTATAGGTAATGGTGTCCTAAGTGAAGACATTGAAGATTAGGAGATGCAAAATGCAAATCAGGGAATGCTAAGATAGGGGGCCTATCCAGGTACCTAAGGACACTGTTGAAGTCTCAAAATGTTGCTTGGAAGCCCAAACTGGGTTATTAGGCTACCAAGTGTGCTCAAATAGTACCAAATATACCCATGGTGTAGTTGGGGCTAGTTTGGGCGTAGTTGGAAAATTGAGCTAAAACTAAGGCAATTTTAGGTGCTATAGTTTCTAGATTGATGTCACACTGAGCTAGATAGCAAATGACAATGCTAAGACTAGAATGAAGGTTTAAAATGATGTGTATGACACTCAAAATTATGGTTAAATTATTCAAGATGAGGGTTGGGTATGCCGAGATGCAAGATGGACAATGCAAAGTGAAAATTTTGGGGTTGAAATGCAAAGACTAAAGGATGCAAACTAAACCCTTATGAATGCAATGTGAAAGATGAGGGAGGCACAATGAGGACTAAAAGATGCAAGATGAAGCCTATATGATGCAATTATGAAGCCTAAACTAGGGTGAATGCAAGTGAGTTATATGCAAGGATGAGATCTATGTTATGCCAAGCACATTTAGGATCACAAATGGCCATGTTTTCCAAGTCTTGAATTTATTGGACCAAAGTTTGAAAAGTTTTGACAAAGGTTGTAACATTTTGACAATGTGTAATGTTATGAAAAGGTTCAAGGTGTAAATTTGAGAGTTTTTTAAAATCTTGATTAATGTTTTACACACACAAGACACATTAAGACAAGAATAACTATTGTTAAAAGTGAACAAACACACCACAACCTAGGCTTTAGGACTATATGCACTGAATTCCTACTTGAAATGAAGTTCAATCATGCTTATCTAGAGTAGAAAACTTAGGACCTTGGCACCATAGGTTCCCCCTTACAGTGCACTTACTTCTGAGGGCTACCAAGATCTGCTTCCCAAGGGGCATGACTTCCCTAGGGACTATTGTCTCTACTAGGGATCGTGAGAATGTAGGATGTCTTCATGGGCATGAGTGACCCCTTGAGCCAATGGATAGAAAGGATTTTGGCCACTAAAACAAGGTTTTTAGTAAGGGTATTCCATTCAGCAAGTGAATGATAAAATTTCACATAAGGTCTCCCAGCCTCGAGAACTGGGGTTTGATGCACCACAATGGTACTAGAGGAGAGCTATCACGCAAAAATACTACCAACATGGCTTTCATTGTAATCAAGTTTTATATAGTAGCTAGAAAATTAACCTGGCTTTGGCCTATTAAAGGTCTAAAGTCATCCCCTGACATACCCAATATCAGATATCTTGGTCCAAGGCAGGCTTCACTACATAAGTTACACAGATTTCTCTTACACCCAAGATCCACAAATGGTGAGGGAAGAGGATAATTCCATGAAAATCCTAGGGATTTAAACACTCTAGACACACCAAGCAAAAAAGAAAAAGTTCATTTTAAGCACCAAATGAAGTTATTTAACCTAAGAAATCCACACACATGGTTTTGACAAACACATAGGGTTTTCAACAACATCTTGTAAAAAAGCATAGTAGTTTGTTATGATCATATATTCATCCAATGATCACCACATGCTACAAATAGACCATTAGTAACACAAAAATATCTACCCTATGTCCTAGAAGAAAATGGAAATCTTAGATGCAGATTCTAATTGAAACAAGTGCTTTTTGTGAACCAAGTGCACTCTAACAGAGCAGACTGTGCCCCAAAAGGCTAGAATGGCTCAGAATGCCCCCAAGTGTGCTTAGATAGTGGTAAATGTGCCCATGGTTCACTTGGGGCTTAGAAGGGTGTAGTTGGATGTTTTTGGGCATAGTTGGGAGGTCAATGGCAAATTGTGTGGAAATGGTGCCTAAGCAAGACCTAGAAACTAATTTTTTTGAAACCTATACACCCATGTGTGCCTAGATAGTGTAGACTATGCCCATGATATAGTTGGGGATTAGGAGGGTGTAGTTTGTAAGTTAAGAACAACAAACAGGGGTTATGGCATCTCTTAGGCCCCTAAAATTGCCTCCTAGGGGTCCCAAGTGCGCCTTGACAAAGCAGAGTGCACCCTAGGATAGAAAGCTAAAAAAATGCATAGAATGAAAGCATATAACCATATTAATGGACCCCATAATTAATATGTGTGATAAGGAAGTGTAGATAGTTGTTATACCCTTCTAAGTGAGCTCCTTCCTTGCACCTACAAGCACAAAACAAGAAAACCCAAGTTAGCTAAGCATGTTCATGTCGGGTTCACCAAATGTAGGACCAAAAAAATGAGCTAATATCTAACATACTATGAGCAAATAAAAAACTCAATAATCATATATTAAAACCCCCTAGTCTACCATGAAAGCCAAATGAATCAAAAGAAGAAGAAAAATTTAAAATTCCCTCTTTCATTTGTAGCTCCCATGTCCTTCTTTCTTCTCCATATGATGTAGCTCCAAATTGCCTATAGTGCACACAATGTTGAAGAAAAATCCTAATATTGTGATGATGCTATGAGAATACTTGAAGATGTGATTTGAATATGAGATCAAGAGTGAAAAAATGAGAAAACCAAGGACCAAAAATGAGAGAAAGAATGCTCATTTTATAATCAACACACAAGGTGAGAGCATTGGATTTTTCACCCTTGGATATGCGACTTGGAAAGAGATTCCTTGGAGAATCCATGATGCATATGACACAAGATGCCAAGTGTAGGATTAAATGATGCTTGGAAGTCAAACTTGGCTAAAGATGGAAGAGAATCTATGACACATCATATGACACCTCAAACCCACTTACAACCAAGAATCTATGACAATGGAAGGCAAATATGGATGTGCATAAGAGAATAAGAATATTGGATTATGGCATATCTTAGTCAAGTGTCAAAGGAGAATCCCTGATGTATCACACCCATGTGTCATGATGATGTCAATATTATGTGGAATATTTGAATTAAAAATCCATATATCCACACAAATAGAAATTAGTAAAAAATGGAATTAATGGTGGAAAATATGACTTAGGAAATTGAGAATTTCTATGGTTTGTGAATGATGAACCAATTAATTAATAAAATTAATTAATTGAGGATGATAATTAGGAAGAATAATTAGTAAGAATGATAGGATTAAATTATGGGTTATTTAATCCTATAGAGAAAATTAGTAGATGATTGGCTAGTTTGATTTGATAAATGTAACAATATCCTTTAATGAAATGTGATGATAATGGAGATTGACTAGAATGGTGATGGATAGACCAAAGCTATGGTCAAATTGATCAATTGATTGAAATTGATAACATGCCAAGGACACATGACATGAACTAAAGATATGTAACATTTAATTGACATTGTAAAATGCTACAGGATTGAGGTCGCTTGATAGGGTTGATCATAATAATATCATTCGACATAGTCAATATTATTAAAATGGTTTGATGATGTCATGATCTGACATTGAAAGACTCAATGATGTCAAAGATCAGATGACATGAATGATAGTTTGACCTAGCACTGAGATCCATGACAATACGAAGGTCAGATTGATAAGATTTGATAGATTGATAGGTTTCCAAGGTGTTGGAAGCCACAACAATGCCTAGGATTGGACAAATGATGGTTGATTTGGGATGTGTGACATGTTTTAGGCTGATTAGGATTGATTTTGAGTGATTTGGGGTGATTTTGAGTTGATATGAAATGGTTTCAAAATGATGTTGAAATGGTTCGAAAATTTTGTGCAATTGATGTGAAAGAGGATATGATGATAGACATTGTTGAGATATAATCAGGTTGGCCAAAAGATTAGAGTTAGTGGAATGAGAAAATGGGATGAATTAGTATGGAAAGTTATGTCGATTCAGGGGTCTGAGAGTATTTTCAAGGGTTAACACTCAAGTTAGTGACCAAATAAAATAATGATAGCTCAATTTTTTCACAACAAAGATATGAATCCAATGCAATTGATGGTTCGTAAATCAGAGTTGAAACACAAAAGTTATGGCCTCGAGACTACAACATAGGGTCTTTGAGAATAGTTTTGGGCACCTTACTGCCCCAAGAGTGCCCAAAATGCACCCAAGTGCACCCAATTCATACTTGGGAAGCCCAAGTGCACTATGATAGTACCAAGTGCACTTTGAAAGTGCAGACTGCACCCTACAAGGCTCTAGGGGCCAAAAGTAGCCTGACTGGATGCATAATGACCTAAAAGTTTGTGTGAGTGCCAAAAATGGTGGAAAGAGGTTAGAACATGAGTGAAATTAGTCAAAAATGGTCACATTTGGTCAAAATTGATCAAACAAAGGTTAGGCTGAGGTTGGACTGGGTGAAAAGCCCTAGAAGGTTGACAAATAGTGTAAGATGATGTAGGAATGTAGGAATGTAGGATGAAGATGATTTAGTGTATCAGAACACATGATCATGGTGGTGAATGAATATGTGAATGAAAGAAGACCTAAGAGATGAGATGAGGACTAGTTAGAATGAGGTGAAGAATTTTTCTTTCAAAGAGTGCACTATATGTTATCAGAGCTTTATTTTGATCCAATCATAGACGTGAACCATTTCTAAGTGTCTACACCCCTAAAAAATCATGAGTTGAAATATTCAAAAATTGAGAAACATGCTTTTTTAGTAGTAAAATATCTTAAATTTTTTTGATTTTATATCTTGCATTCACATTGTATCATTTATGTCCTAGATGTAGTAGTGAAAAGTGTGTTAACACAACAGGATGTAGGTTGTAATGTCAAAGGAGTATAGATAGAAAAGACACAACAGTATGATACAGAAATTAAACCTACCAAGCTAGTAAGGGGAAATGCCTTGTGCAAGGTGATTGTAGAAAACAATATCACTGAATAATTAGAAGAATCAAGAGAAAAACAATTAGTTTTGGCTGTTGGTATTCATGATTCATGGTTTTAGAATATTAATTATCTGTTAACATATGGAGAATGTCTAGATGGCCTAATTGCAAGACAAAAGAGAGATCTTAAATTGCAAGTAGCTAAGTATATAATTTGGGATGGAAAATTGTTTAAAAAATCCATAGATGGAACTTTCCTGAGATTTGTGGACAAACAATAGCAAGAAAAGCTGTTGAAAACATTTCATGATGAAGCCTATGGGGGGAATTTTTCATCCAACATCTAGTACTGGTCAGTAGTATGTGATAACTATAACTGATTACTTCACTAAGTGGGTGGAAGCCAAAGCAACCAATAAAACTACTTTTGAAGTAGTATGTAAATTCATTAAGGAGAACATACTAGTCAGGTTTAGTGTCACCATCAAATTAGTTATGGATAACACAACCTATTTCTCTTCAATTGAGATTACAAATTTTTGCTTTGAGTATGGAATCACAGTTAGTCATTCATCTGATTATTTCCCACAAGGAAATGGTCAGGCCAAGTCAAGTAACAAGAATTTGATAAATATTGTCAAGAAATTGGTGTCAGATAATAAAAAGACTTGGTACAATAAAATTCATGATGCACTGTAGGCAGATAGAGTAATACCTAAGAGAGTGATTAGCATATCTCCTTTTGAATTAGTCTATGGAGTTGAGGCTAATCTACCATTGCCTTTGGAATTAGCCATAAGAAAACTCAGAACAATGATTGAAGATGATATTTATAAAGATGGTTTAGAGAAGAGAATTTTGTACTTGAGCAATCTTGAAGAGGAAAGAGAAAAAATCATCGATCATATCACACAACACCAGATGCGAGTTAAAGATCTATTCGATACGAAGGCAAGACCATAAAAATTTAGGGTAGGAGACAGTGCATTACTTTGAGATAAGTGAAGTGCTCCAAAAGGTATGCATAAAAAGTTTGACACATTGTGGAAAGGTCCGTTCATAATTCATCATTTATTTGAGAATAATTCTTTCAAACTAGCTTATCAAGACGGTGAAGTACTACCTTTGACCTGTAATGGTTAGTATCTGAAGCTTTATCAAATTTCAAATTGAAAATAGGTAACCCTTGTATTATATTATAGTTTCTTTTAGTTCCTTTCTATGGTTTCCTAGTTCGTTTCCTTTCCTTGCGTTTGTTTTTCCCATTTTTTCCTGCTTTTGTTTTGTTGTGTTGCCCCCTTTTATTTTTGTGAAACCAGAGATTTTGAGTTCCTTGCTTGGGTATGCTCTACCAAAGTCCCCAGTCAGAGCCAGCTGTTGCACCACTTTTTACCCTGGATTCATTTTGTAAAAGTGGAGATTTTTGTGTCTTAGTTTTATCTAGTTATGTTTGAGTCTAGATTTTCCCCTTAGGTGAAAAGAGTTTCCATCAAATTTTCCCATCTTTCCCTTCTCCCACATTTTATGACCACATGGGTTTTCCTTGATGTCATGAGTTTGTGGGTAGTTTAGTACCTAATTTTATGGAGATTCTTGCAATTCATAAAGTTATTCACAAAGTTGAACTTGTTCATGGCTTATCATGTTTCTCCTATTAAAGAATAAAGTTTGCAAAAAATTGATCGCCTTCTCCTTGGCAGGTTTCCGACCTTTGAAGGTGATTTCCCACAATGATTAAAAAATGAGGCTTATGCATTGAGGTAAGAAATAATGAGTTTCTTTATGGAAAATTCCTATTTTCATTATATTTTTCTTCCTTGGAAAATATTTGCAATTCATCATGTTACTAAGAATCATCCTTAGCAAAAAATTGAAAAATGACTTCTTCTCGGTGGGCTTTCAACCCATGAAGTCTATTTTCTACCAAAGGAAGTTGTGAAGGAAAGAGACAAAGAAGTGGGTCCCCCCTTCAAATTTCATAGTCCTTTCAATATTTTTTGAACCTAGAGGAAATGTTAACTCATAAGATAAAGTGTAAATAAATCCTAGGCAGAGAAACAAAAATTTCCTTCTCAGTGGGTTTTCAACCCATGAGGGCAATTTTTTGCATTCATAAAGAAATAAAATTTATAAGAAAATTGTGCTCACAAATTACACACAAGGCATATTAAGATGTTAATGGAAATAATCTAACCACTGTTGGAAATGTATACTAGGAAGAATTTGGGTAGGCAGATAGTTCCTTATGGAGTACTCTATTTCTAATTCTCTAAAACTGATTGGAAAATGGAAAGGTAAGTATGAAAGAAAGGAAAGTTACCATTGGGCTAATGGAAATAGTGAAGAGATAGAAAAATGTTTATTAGAAGCTCCCACATTTACTGATTCAATATATTTATCCTTTAATTCATTTGTGTGGCATGGAACCTGAAGATTAATGGATGAATTTGGATTTCTATATAGAGGGAAACATAACAGTTTTTTAAACTATGGAATTTTCTTGAACTATTTAACTAAGATAAGGAGGATTCCTATTAGTTCAAAGCCTTATGAGGATGCTAAGATGGATTTAGATGTTATGATGGCTAGAATGATCAAGAGAACTAGGAAGTGGGTTGAATGGATGACTAAGAGGAGCTAGAGTAAAGGTACAACCACTCAAGCCTTCTTCATCCCAAAGTGCTACTATATCTAGATAGCTCAACCTTTAGGAGGAGGTGATCAACCTCTAGAAAAGAGCATTCCCATAGCTAAGACTTGTCATTGTGGCTCCCTCCCAGTCATCGAAACCTAAATCGGTGCTGAAGAGAAGAAGATGGAGGAGCCAAAGGATAATACTACCACTCTAATCCCATTCCCCCAAGTCACACTAGTTCCATCCCCTCATGTTTCTTTAGTTCCTTCTCCCCATGATACTCTAGTTCCCTCTCCTCATCATAGCCCTATTCTTCCAATAAGTGCTACATGTTTGCAACGAAGTGGCTCCCCAATATAGATAGTAGATTTGGGAGATGGAAAGAGTAGTAGTAGTGAGTCTACTGAGTCTAATGAGGTAGAAAAGAAAAATATAGAGGTAGATAAAGGCCAAAGCTCTTCAAAGCTCATTTATCAAGATTCAAAGAATCCCTTCTCTTCAACTGTAGTGACAATCATTCCAGTTAAGAAGAAGATGTTTAGTATAGAATCACTTGGGATGGCCTCCAAAGTGATAGGCATTGACTCTTGGTTGGAGGATACTCTAGAAAGAATGAGGAAAAGGAAAGATGAAAGAATTCCTGCCAAAGACACTATATCCCTTGTAGTTCATTCTCAATCTACATTAACCAAGGTAAAGAAGCAAAAAACTTTGTCTATACTTGGGCAAGATTGAGAAACAGGGCACCTAACAATGTAGATAGCCAAGCCCAACAAAGGAGGAAGGATTGAAGATATGACTACTGAGGATTTTACTCTACACTTGGTGGACCTTGGAGAGGCCAGGCATGACACCAAGGTTGGTTTATGTAAGTCAACCAATTAGGTGATTGAGGGAAAATTAGAAAGTCTAAAGTTGTCAAAGACCAGGATGAAGGATGAGATAGAAGAATTGAATAGGTTCATTAGATAGTTGGTTACTCCATTGGAAACTATCTTTGGAGTATCAATAACCAAAAATCCTACTACTACTGAGGTTCAGGTCCTCATCTCTCAACTTCAAGAAGATAGGCACTTTGGCCAAATTGGTAAAGAATGGATTGAGAAACTCAAATCAAAAGGAGCTATTATTATAGAACAAATTGGTAATGTTATCCTAAGATTGGAAATGGAGAAGGATAATATCTTATCAAATAGAAATAATTTGTTCAAAGAAAGGAAAAAGTGTGATGATTGTGTGTACCTTTTGGAGATGATCATTTAGATGAAGGCCAATGTTGAAGAAAAAATCTTGCCAAAAGGAGATGAACCTCTGTTCAAGTGGCTTCAAAGTATGTAGTTCAAGAAATAAATGATCCTTTCAGCAGAAATGAGACTCAAAGAAATAGAGGGTAAAGTGAAGAAGACTCAAGACAAAGGATTCAAACTCATGAAGGAGCTACATATAGATTCACAAGCTAGTGGCCAAGGAAAAGCACTCATCAGGATAAATGTCATGAAGGAGAAATTCTCCAAATTCTTGGATAGTCTATCTAGTGTATCTTCTAGTAGTCAAAATAGAGTTGTAGAACTTTAGACACTCAATAGATGCACATACATGGCCATGGAGGAGCTACCAAGTCAATTCAATGCTGTGAAGGAGTTGGCTAAAGAACATTCTGAATGGCTCTTGAGATACACCAACATACATGTGCCTAAGCATGAAGAACTTATCCCAATCATAGTTGTTGCTAAGGCCTATAGAGTGAAAGTAGAATAAAAGAAGAAGTCAAAGTAATTCATATTTTGCACCCCTTTCTTTACTTTCTTATGTAATTATTGTAATACAAGAAATTGGTGTCTTGCCATTTTTCATTTTTGAGAAGATAAACTGATTGAACTTCCATTGTAATGGTCATCTCAAAATCATATATGTATGAAATTGAAAGATCAATAAAGGGTCAGAAAATTTTTGGTGTGAAATACTTGATGTTGCAAAGACAGTTGAAGGATATTGTTGATATCAATTATTTTCTATTCCATTTCTGTTAGTTATAGTTTTATGCTTTCTCTTTTGTCTGGATTGAAGCAAAGGAAGAAGAAATTTTCACTTCTCTATTTCAAAGCAGTGAGCATATGTGATAGGTAGTGTCACTGCATGTTCAAAGAGAGATCTTTAAAGCATTTTTCCTATTAAGATAACTATATTTTAGATTAAAATTAACTAAGTTTAGTATTGTTAATCATGCTATTAAGATTAATGAGTTCATAAGATGTGTGGGTTTATAAACTATTCAATTCTTTAGAAATTCTTTTTGCTCGAGTTAGATTTTGTTTAGGTCTAGCTTGGTTTACCTCTTCTATTCTTGGGTCAAGAACATACCCCCATTTTAGTTTTAGAAAAAAAACATAATTCATTGCAAATCTATCATAGGGAGCTATACCTATCAATTTAGAGAGAAGCCAATTTACTCATAAGTGGATTTTCAGCTATTGTTATCAAATATTGTTCCTAATTTGGGCATTCAAGAGTCATAATCAAAGAAGAACAAATCTATTTACCAACAAAAGGTATAGGCCATAGTCAACATGTATCCTCTGAAGAACCCAAGTCAACTATGTTCTGTTTAAGATAGGCTTCAATTAGTCCATTGTTTCATTTCTCATTTAGCAAAAAGGTGTGTAGCTTTCAAACCCTTACTACACAAGGACATAATTTTTAAATGGGATGATCAATGTTAGAAGGCCTTTGATTTACATAAAAATTACTTGATGAATCCACCTGTGTTGGTTCCTCCAGTATCACACAAACCATTCTTGCTATACATTTCCCTAACTGATAAATCAATTGGAGCCCTCTTAGCACAAGAAAATGACCAAGGAAAAGAAAGGGCCATTTATTACATCAGTCGCACCGTAGTCAACTATGACCTCAATTACTCCTTTATTTAAAAGGCTTGTTTAGCCGTAGTTTTTATTCCCAAAAGCTACACCATTATCTTTTGACACATAAGGTAAGCTCATGTCCAAGATTGATCCCCTCAAATATATTCTTAGCAAAACAATGTTAATAGGCAGTTTGGCCAAGTGGCTAATGATCCTTGGTGAGTTTGAGATCAAGTATGTCGATAGGAAAGAAATAAAAGAATAGGTCATTGTTGATGAATTGGAAGATGCACCTATAGCTAGCTCAAATCCCATCTTGTCTAATTTTCCAAATATGCACATTCTTTAGACAGAGCTGGTAACTTGGAAGTTCTATTTTGATGGTTCTTATACACACCATGGTTCAGGTGCTAGTATTTTGTTCATCAAGCTACTGGTGTTACCATCGCCAAATCCTACAAACTGTAGTGCCTGCCCCTAGTTTACATTTTCAAGCTACATTTCTAATATCATTGCCAAACTCTTTTAGGCCAATTTATGTTTGATGATTAATATTATTATTTTAGAGATTATCAGATGATGTTTACACTTAGTTTATTATATGATGAGATTACTTGGTACTCTATATTTCATGCATGTATGATGATTATTCAATGGTTTCAGATAACGATGATGATTAGTTAGATGGTTTATTATTCCATGTGCTTCTTATGGATACTTACCCCATACTGCATGTGTATGGTGTGCGTGTTGTTTTATTTATGTATGGTGTTTCTGATATGGTTAAGGAAGGGAGTCATAGTCACCCGCTAGTCAGGATCTACACGATGCACCACTTCCTGCCATTGTCTGTTTAGCTTAGAATATTGTGTTTGTACATGCGTGGATTTTATGCAAGTTGCAGGTAACAGGTATCGACTTCTCCGAATTGTCAGGATGAGCGTGCCCTATCACACTATCTCAATGGTAAGAGAGGGGAGATAAACTCTTAAGTCTAAATCCTAAACCCTTTAGCCAATTGTCCTAATTGATAATTAGGACAAGTATTTGAGTTAAGTACCCTCCGAATGCATCAAATGATGTAATTTTGTGATTATAACCCTTTTGTTTGTTTTGGTATGTATTTTTCTATGATGGGTTTTCGTAGGTTGCTTTATGAGTCCTTGGTGTATTTTCTATTAATTAAGTCTAATTAAAAAGATTAATTAATGATTTAATTTAATAGAGAATTATTATGATATCTTTATATTTAATTAATTAATTAATTAATAAAAGAATTAAATTTGGAGATTAAAGTTCAAAGATAAATTTAGAATAGGATAATATTTATTTAATTTAATAATAATATATTTGGAGTTCATTTTTAAATAAATGCTAAATATTATTGTTATTTAAATTAATTAAATATGTTATCAATTAAGTTCTAAAATAAATTAAAAGTTGAAAGATATTAAATTATTAAGAATTCTAGATCGCATGATCTAAACATGAGTTTAAATATGAGAATTAAATTAAAAGATTAAATTATAGAAATTAATAATGTTATTTTAATTTCTTAAAAGTGCACATAAGATTGAAGTAATAAATTAATTAAGAATAGAAGTCAAGTGGAATTTTAAATAAAGTTATTTAATAATTCAACTTAATGTGCATGAAAGTTGAATGCAAAAAGATAAGAAAAGATAATAAAGGTTAATTTGGAGTTAACTGAGTTGTGCAAAGAGTCTTCTCGGGTAAACGCACAATTAGTGCCATGAATTGAGGAGAAATTGCTTATCACAACTTTGGGGGTTCATTTTTGTGATATACGAAGTTGGACGGGAATTTTTGGAGAGACAATTTTGGAAGCGAATTTCAGAAAGCTGATACCAAGAAAGTTTTCCAGAGGAAGGTTATTGAGAGGAGCGAATTCTTTTACAGTTCCTGGAGATTGCATAATAGCATCAGGATCAGGTAGGGTCTTGTGTTTTCGATTATCGATTTAATACGCAATTATCCTTTCCTGTCTTCTTCGTGTCTGGGGTTTGTAAATCTGAAATTCTCTGTGAAGAATACTTAAACATTACGATATTGGTATTTATCAGATGCTTGTTTATAAACTTCTGTATACATGAGATTTAAATGGGAAGGGTTGAATCTAATACCGAGATTCTAGATTAAATGTTTGGATGAATGACTATATTTTCTATATCAAGATAGAGAAGGAAACAATCTTTCAATGCATATATTTATATATATATTAAAAGAAATTATTTAAATATATATATATATAGTTAAAAAAATTTATATATATATATTTATATCCAAACAAATTCAAACTTAAAATTTTTTAAAATATATATATATATTGATTGTACTCCATTTATAATAAAAGAAAAAAATAATTTATATAAATTTTATGGGGGGGAGGGAATTACCCCGTGCCCACCCCCCACGGTTGGCATGGCCGACAGAATCCTGCGTCGCAGGTATTGCGACCGCAGGTATGATGTACCTGCTGTCGTAGGCCCTGCGTCCGCAGGACTACGACAGGCCATCGGCTTATATAAGCCGATGGTTATATTAAATGTGTTTTATTTTATTTTATTAAAAAAAAAAAAAACGTATTTTGTTAATTCATTTTTCTTTTAATATATTATTTACAAAATGATTTTATTATTAATTAAAATTTTTAATTAATAAAATTATAATATATTTTATTTAATAAAATTTTTATTTTTATTAATACTTAATAAATAAATATTAAATGTATTTCACATAATTGGTAAATATTAATTTATTGATAATTTTGTTTAAATATTAATAAATTAACAATTAATGGATAGATTAAAATAAGTAATTAGATCAAATGATCATTGATTAATTTAATTAAAATTAGTTTAATTAAAGTTAATTAATAATGAAATTTATCTGATTAAATAGTAGATTTGGAAGATTGACTTAATGGAAGTTATTATAGAAATGGGTTAATCGTAAAAGGGTAGATATGAAAACTTTGTTACTTGAAATTCGACATTAAACTGAAACATAAACCTTACCTTAACTCAAATAATATACTTTCAGATCCAATCTCTGAGACTTTGATGTTGCCTTTGTACTTTGAATGTTTTGGGGTTGGTTTAGTGTTGACCAGTTTAGGTTGTTACCAGAGGCTCAGGGTTGTGAATGTGATGTCATGATGAATTGGTCTCGATCTTTCTTAACTCGACCATGGTAATGTGATGAAGTGCTCTATGACATGATTGTGTTTACTGTTTGTTATTGCTTTCCAGTTTCCTTGTTTGAAGCTGAGGTGTATTTATTTGAGATACCTAACTTAACCATTTTTGAGTCTCGATCAGTTATATTTGATAACCATTTCTGAGTCTCGATCAGTTATACTTGTATTACTTTCTGGTTGCTCATTGGAGAACCATAGGATTTTGTGACTTATCATTGATGCCTTCAATTGCTGATAGAGAACTATCATGATTACATGATTACTATTTGATATTATCTGTTGCTCATGAAGAACTGATGTAATTTTGTGGATTATCTTTTTATGATGTTTTTCAGTTGCTTGTATAGGACTGAGGTGGTTTTATTATGATTCTTTGATTTACGAGTTCATGAGCTAGGGTAGGTTATCTATGTGTAGAGTCGGGAAGTGGCTTGCAATGGGGGTCGAAGCCCTAAGAGGCTACCTTGAGAAACCCATTGTAAGTCATTTTTAATAAGTGAAAACATTTACACTAAATGAGAGAAAATGAACCTAACAAGATAATTGTATGTTCTCTCCCATGCCTTGAGTGCTAGTACAGGCTAGGATGGGGTAGAGAGGATGCTTGGTTACGACCTTGCATTCCATAGTATGCCTCGTCAGTACGAGAGGATACTAGTGGCCGCAGGATCAGTAGGGACCCGAGATTCCTAAGGGATTGCTCGGGAAACTTCTACGTGACTTTTGCGATGATACTTTCCCGCTTGCATATTAGGTTTCCTACGTGTCTTGTGGTACCTCTGGGATTTAGATGTTGATCTTTTTAGGAACCCTTGAGTTAGCATACTTATAGGATTTCCTGGACTTAGAGAGTACTTATGATTATAGGTTTTGTTATCCTATTTGGGACTTGAGACTATCTCCTTAGCGCGGTGGGAGTGGACCATTTAGGTTCCACGCGGTCAGGTGGTAGTGCTTTTACTCTTACCATCGAGATCTGTTCCGTGGTCACCCTGGCTGGAGATTTCGTGATTGGCATTTACCTTCACTTTGTTCTTGGATTATTATGATGGATGGTTAGATTTTATGATAGATGTTTTATCATTATGGATGTATCATGTATGGTGAATAGTTTCATATATTTTACTTTACTTTGTATCATGGATTTGAGGATGTTGTATCTTGATCTTTAAATATGTATATTCTTTTAAGCCTTTCATACCTATGACTTGTACAGTGGATGATTGAGCATTCCGAATTAATTTTCCGAGAGGCATTCGGAACAAATGTATATTATGGACATGGGACTTTCTGATTATTCTTTCATATGTATGTGATGGTTGTTAGACTTAGATTTAATTAAATTTAAACATGACTCAACGTCTTGGGATCTTTAAGAAATGTAACTTGCAATGTATGTTTGTCGATGATTACATGTTATTGCTTCCGCTACTATGTGTTTGATGTGTATGTTATACTTTCTTACCTTAAAAAAAAAAATGTTTAGCAAACTTAGTGAAACTTTAGGTTAATTCTTTTGGATCCCTTGGCGGGGCGTTACACAAACTAATTTTCCCCTACACCAATAACATGGCCAAATATGAAGCCTTGGTCATAGGCCTCAAACTAGCTTTGGAATGGAAACTAACAATGCTGGAAGTTTATAGAGATTCCCAACTGATCATCAATCAAGTCACTAACACATATTAGACCAAAGATGAAAATTTATTGCCTTACAAACATATGGTTAACTCACTTACGACATGTTTTTCTTATATTACTTTTGAACAAATTCCTAGAGATAAGAATAGAGCAGTAGACACCATGACCACTTTGGGCTCGTTGCTCTAGTTACCAAAATAACACGAGCGATATGAGTTCATAGTAGAAGAGGTGGTTCAACTTGCATTTACTCAACCTAATTGTCTTATTATTTTCCACTTAGACACTCCTGATTCCCTCTGGTATAACCCCATCATCACTTACCTCTACAATAAAACCATCCCTCTGATCTCTCACACAACCAAAGATGTAAATTCATTCAAGAGACCTCACACTACACTTTTGTTGCTAATACATTGTATAGGAAGGGTCTTGACAATACTTTGTTTAGATGTCTTGAAAAGGACAAGTCGAGAGTCACTCTACAAGAAGTCCATGTAGGGATCTGTGGGTCATGCTCTAGTGGGTTTACTCTAGCAAAGAAGATCCTTAGGATGGGTTATTTTTGGCCAACCTTGGAAAAGGATTCTATCAACTATGTTAAGACTTGCAAAAAATGTCAAATCCATGGTAACCTTGTTCATGCAGTAGCCCAGGAGCTCAACCCTTTGGCCACCCCATGGCCTTTTTATCAGCAAGATTTTGATTTAATTGACCTTCCTCTAATAAACATAAATGGATTATCACCACAATAGAATACTTTACCAAGTGGGTTGAAGCGACACCACTTGTCGACTCTACGGGAAAAAAAATCTCTTCTTTCATTTTAAACTACATCATCTATCAATTTGGAATACCTCATGCCATTCTCACTGATAATGCCTTGTACGTTAAGAATCAAGTAATTGATGAATTATGTGAAAAAGTTCATATTATACATCACTCGTCAATTTATTATCTCCAAGGCAATGGCCAAGTAGAGGCCACCAAAAAAGCCATTATCAACATTCTCAAAAGAACCGTCAACAACATTGGTAGTGATTAACATTTATAGCTAAATCCCACCCTCTGGGCCTATAGGATAAGTGTTAGGAAAGCTACAAGTGCGACACCCTTCTCCTTAGTTTATGGTTGTGAAGCCATTCTTCCTTTAGAGGTTGAGATCCTATCCTTGTGAGTTACTCTTCATGATGTTCTATCAGATGAGGATGAAAAAGTGGCCTATCTAGAGTAGCTCAAATTATTAGAAGAACATCAATGTGTGGCACATGAACACCTCAAAGTGTATCAAAATAGATTATCAAGACATTACAAAAAAAAGGTCAAACCCTGTATCTTTCAAGTTGGTGACCTAGTGCTTCGAGAAAACCCTAAGAACCAAGATGCTATGGAAAAGAAAGGAAAATGGGAGGTCAATTGGATTGGTACCTAAATTATCACAAAATCATTTGGGACTGGTACTTACAAAAGTTTAGATTGTGTAAACACTTGGGGGTTATAGTTCAATGGTTTTTGGGCATTAGACATGATTCATAGTAGTAGAGACATTCAACATAATAGCACCAAAGGGAAGAACAACAAATCAGGAGCAACATGGAGTCAGATTATGTATTGAGATATCATACACATGAATTGTAGGAGAATTAATGCACATCTCAGCTATTTGCCATGGCCAATAATTCCCAATACCCATTTTAAACTTTCATTCAATCCCTTTGATGTCCGAAAGATCCCTTTTGCCTCCATCATCTCCAATCTAACTTCTTGAGCCTACTCTTAGCCCTTTTGGCCCACTTTGGTTTCATTGACACTTTAGGTGCCTCCACATGGTCCTAGTTATCTCCACAATCCAAAAAATCTCATTCACATCCTTGTTTCACCCCCATCAATTCAAAAATTGTCAAAAATTATCAAAAATTATCAAAAACATTCAAAAAATGTAAAAAATTATCAAAAATATTCCAAAATTTTCAAAAATTATCAAAAACATTCAAGAATTTGTCAAAAATTATTAGAAACATTAAAAAATTGTCAAAATTTATCAAAAACATTCAAAAATTGTTCAAAATTACCAAAACATTCAAAATGGGGTAATAATTGCTAAAAATAGCCAATCAATACCGAAAAAGTAACAACAACCCAAAATTCTTGTCAAACATGGTTCACTTCAACTCAAAGCTATTTAATTAGGAATAAATTATTGATGTAGTTTTCAAACTAATGATCCATTGATTTCATGTCGAACTAGTGTCCATCTATAATTGCTGCTCCTTCAGGATAGGTTTTCGTAACTCGATTGATTTTATATGAAATCAATGGCAAGGCCCACCATATTGAAAAATATTTAAATATTTTATGGCTCTATTAACTATGGAAAAAAAAAGAGTACCTCAAAATGATTAAGAAGCAATGTAGTTATGTCCTAAAACATCTCACAAGGCTTTGGAAAATCTAGCACAACACGAATAGCAAAAGAGGCTCTGTAGAGTCCCTCTTCTTTCCTCCAGCCAAGAACAACAATTCTTGATGGATTATTAGTCTTATTTATGTTGTAGTGGCCATGATTATTCTATACCCCTTCAATAAATATATCAATGTTATCCCAGAAGGCCTAGATATTTGTTGAATTCTTTCATCATCCCCTAACAGGGGGCACATAATAAGTAAGCATAAGATTGAGAAATGACAGTGGTCTCCTTGCCATTTTAGGCCCTCAAGCATCTTTTTAGGCCCCTCAAGCACCTTTTTAGACCCGAAAGTGCCTTTTTAGGCCCAAAAACCTTTTTCAAGGCCCTGTTTTGGTCTTTTCAGGCCCCCAAAGTGACTTCTGAGGCCCTCAAGCACCTTTTTAGGCCCCCAAAATGCCTTTTTAGGCCAAAATGCCTTTTTCCAAGCCCTGTTTCACCCTTTTCAAGTTCTTGAAGTGCCTCTTTAGGCCCAAACACCTTTTTTAGGCCCCTCAAGCACTTTTTTAGCCCCCTGAAGTGCTTCTTTAGGCCCAAACATCTTTTTTCAGCGCCTCAAGTGCATTTTTAGGCCCCTTAAACACCTTTTTAGGCCCCCAAAATGCCTTTTAGGCCAAAAGGCCTTTTTGCAAGCCTTATTTCACCCATTTCAGCTCCTGAAGCACCTCTTTAGGCCCAAGTGCCTTTTTTTCAAGCCCCTCAAGTGCCTTTTTAAGGCCCCTCAAGCACCTTTTCAAGCTCCCAAAGTGCCTCTTTAGGCCCAAACATCTTTTTTTGACCCCTCAAGTGCCTTTTCAAGCCCCTTAAGCACCTTTTTAGACCCTAAAGTGCATTTTCAGGCCCAAACACATTTTTCAATGGCTTGTTTTGGCCTTTTTAAGCCCCCAAAGTGACCCCTTAGTCCCTCAAGAGGATTTTCTAGCCTTAGACACCTTTTTCAAAGACCAAATGTCCTTCTCAAACCCCCAAGCACCTTTTTCAAGATCCTAGGCCTCTTTTGGCCATCAAAGCTTCCCATAGGCCCCAATGCCTTTTCATAGGCCTTGTGAGCATCCATCTCAGCACACACCTAGAGAAAAAATCCCAACTTTGGTCTTAAGCTTGTCTATAAAGGCTATCAATACATATAGACTTGTGCCTTACAATTCATGGTTTAGCACTTCCTACTTTTTCCACCTTAAACACCATGACTCTCTAAATGTTACACAAGTTTGTACTCATATTTTATTGAGAGCCCACATAGACATTCAGTTCCCCACATACAAATGAAGGTCTTTCGTCCTCTACAGATAATTTTGTTCTCACTTTTATTGAGATTAACACCTTTTCAAATATTTCCAAAAAAATCACAAAAATATTTAAATATTTCCAAATAATTCCAAAAAAACATTTAAATATTCACAAAAATTTGAAATACATCCACATATTTCTCAAAATGCTAAAATTTTCCAAATACATTATGAAAATATCAAAAATAAACACGACAATATTTATTCAGTGCATTAACATCACCACCAGTTGTCCTTTTACTTTCCACAAAAACAAACACAACTTCATTCTATTGTGATGACAATGACAACATTACATTCAAATAACATCTAGTGGATAATTTATTCTAGCCTCCCTAGAGGAGATGGCAAAATAAGGTGTCCAATCAATGGCATTTCTTCAAACCTAGCTCCTAATGAAGGAGCCCCTGGCATCAATCCTCTATGTACCCACACCACATCCATGGATATCAAAAACCTACCCCTATGTAATTAAGCATTTAATAGCTATGTAAACTCCCTATCCACAATCTACATCTCCAACCGGTTCTCATGCAGGAATGACTGCTAATAATGTCTCATATAATAAGTGGCTTATCAATGTACCTTCACTATCCACTGTATATCTACAAACACATTCTCCACCAACTTGTTTATCCCTGACATAGTGATTTCTTGTTGAGCCACATCTCGCTCCTACTGCATTTGATCAGTCACCATTCACCAATGCTCCATGTCTGATTTTGCCTCACCCAACCACTATTGCAACCGTCTCATCTTTGACTCACTCAATTCTAATCGCTTCTATAGCTTCAATGATAAGGAGTTTGATTTTATAATAGCCTCCCTAAATGACTCAGAAAATGACTGTAGTAACACTAGCTCATTTTGTGCACTCTCCAAACCTGCTTGCACCATCTTTAGAGATTCCTGCAATCTCTATGCTTGCAATCACTCTGCCTACATCCCTACGTCATTTCCCTCTGCTTGCGATTGCTCCACCCATAGTTTCTCTTCTAATGACTATACCCGTGCTCGCTCCATATTCACTACCACTTGGATCCATCTTGCCTCTATTTGTACTCCATCTTCCCATGCCTTCTCCATCAATCCCAACAAAAATGCAACTTCCTATTCCTCATTTTCTGTCTGGATTCTCTTTGTAGCCAAAATTTTCCATAATTCTTCCATGTCACTTGATGATTGGTCTTCACCCCCAACCTCTAGCTGTGGCTCCTCTATATTCACACCGCTTGCTTCTCCTTCCATGGACCCTTGTCTTGAAATTCTAAGACTAATCAACTGACATGCTCCACTCATCACCTCACTTGCACTAACATCCTCCACCTCCCTTGAAGTTTGTCCCATAGAATTTTCAAGAGATTTTATCTCCCTCACCTCCTCCCTCATTTTTGACATGCTCTTCATGATCCTAGGTGGACTATTCTCTACCTATGTCATTGGCTCATCATCCAATACCACCTACAACACCTACTGTGCTGTAAACCTTGACAACATCATTAACACTAACAAGGGTGTTTCTTCTACCTAAAACCCCACATCAAAAGGTTGTGTTGGCCTTCATCCCACATGACTTGTTTTACCCCACGTGTTCCTTAACTAACGCCTAAAGTTTAGAATGATACACTAGTTCCCTAGAGGTCTACCGACTATGCTTCACTTTTCACCCTTTCTTAATCCACCTTCCTTGGCTAGCATCACCCTCCTGCTATGACTGATCAGGTGAGCTTGACATGTTTTCACTTGCACACTACTGTAGACTTCTTAATAAACCCAATGATCAATTTATCCTCTTCACCTTGCTTTGTTCTATCTCCACGCTATCTTCCTATTTATGGCCATCGCTAGCCCATACTCATTCTTTACTAGCCTTACCATGTGTCTACTCTCTAAATCCCACCACACTAGTACCAGATACACTTGACACTTAGACACCCTAATTCACATTGATGTATATCACTAGACAAAATGTGCTACTAAATCAATCTATTGCTAAATTGCCACTGACACATCTCATGCTTTGTCATCAGACTTGTACAACAATTGCTTTCAGGAAAAATTGAACAAAATTGACACTATTTTACATGAGTGTCAACACTTCTAGTTTGTAAATAATGGGTTTTTCTACTATTTTGCACTTGTAGTACCTCGATGATGTACTTGACTAAAGGTACTAAGATGAAGTCATGATATCTTATTTGCCTTTGCATTTTCACTGTTTAACTCCAGTGATCCTCTGATTTCATGCATTACTAGTGTCCACTTGTAAGTTCCTCCTCTCATTTGGAAGGCCATGTGTACCTTGACAAATTTTATGCAATATCTTAGGTGAGGTCCTTTATCTAACATGTGACTATCTGCGTGCCTGCTTTCATTTACTGTGGCTATAATTTTTTTTTTCAGTAGTTGTCATATTTTTCATATACATTGTCCATGTTTGGTGGTACTTATCAGCATGACATAATATTCATATCACCATAGTTGAGCTAGTGGCGGTTGTACTTGGTCACTTTTTATTAAACATTCTGTGATGAAAGTTAATTTGCATCTCTTTATAATAAAGTGACAGTTCATTGCATTCATTTAGCTTGCATTCTCATCTTGGGTACCTTACAAAAATATAGTTTTTACATGAATCAAAGTAGCACACACACATACATGTCTCATCAACAATGAGCAACAAAAAGGGCTAAACAATTCGAGTACAACTATCTAACAATAAGTTACAAACCAAACATCCTCATGCATAGTTAATACTCTACTATTGTAGACTTGATCTCATCACAACACTACCATTTTGCATCACACTTCATTCATGCCTATCATTTATTCTACCTATTTCATTATGTGGATTTTGAAGCTCAAACAATTATGACCACTCTTTCATTACCCCATTCATCACATTTTATGCATTTACTTCTTCATCTATTCTTACAGGGGCCTCAAGTTTCAATTTTTGGCTTTTGAATCTCAAAGGTTGGTCCTCTCTCATGTCTCTTCATCTCTAGCACATTCATTTCCTTCCATTTTTCTCTCTTATTTGCCTTATTTTTTTCTTCTATTCTTATCTCCTTATTTCTCTCTCATTTCCATCTCTCCTTTACAAATTTCCATTCTATCTCATTTCATCCCATTTTATTCCATTTTATCACATCTCATTTCATTACATTTTATCATATTTCCATTTCATTTTATTATCATTTCACTCCATTCTATTTCCATTCATTTACAAATTTCATTTCATTTCATTCCATTTTATCATACCACATTTTCATCACATTGCCCTTATATTTTCATTTCCTCTCATTACATTTTCATCACATTGTCCTTACATTTTCATTTCATCTCATTAAATCTCATTAAATTTTCATTACATTATCATTTCATCCCATTATATTTCATTGCATATATTACATTCACATTTCATTTCATTCCATTTTATCATCCCACTTTTCATTACATTTTCATTACATTTTCATTGCATTATCATTTCAACCCATTAAATTTCATTGCATATTACATTCCCATTTCATTTCATCATCCCACGTTTCATTGCATTATCATTTCATCCCATTACATTTCATTGCATTATCATTTCATCCCATTTCATTTCATTCCATTTTATCATCCCACATTTCATTACATTTTTGTTGCATTGTCATTTTGTCCCATTACATTTTATTGCATATTAGATTCCCATTTCATTTCATTCTATTTTATGATCCCACATTTCATTACATTTTAATTGCATTATCATTTCATCCCATTACATTTCATTGAATATTACATTCCCATTTCATTTCATTCCATTTTATCATCCCACATTTTCATCACATTGTCATTGCATTATCATTTCATCTCATTATATTTCATTACATTTTCATTGCATTATCATTTCATCCCATTACATGTCATTGCATATTACATTCCCATTTCATTTCATTCCATTTTATCATACCACATTTTCATCATGTTTTCATTACATTATCATTTCATTGCATATTACATTCTCATTTAATTTCATCTCATTCCTTTTTATCATTACATTACTATTTCATTCATTACATTTCATTTTCTCACATCACACTTCCATTACATTTTCTAACATTTCCATTCCTTTACACATTTCATTTCATTACATCACTTTGCATTTCATCACATTTTGTTTCTTTTCATGTCATTACATTTCATTACATCAAAATTTCATTACACTTCATAGTATTCCATCACATTTCATTACATCAAAAATTTCATATTATTACATCCCATTGCATTACATCAAAATTTCATTACATTTCGTATTATTTCCTCACATTTCATTACATCTAAATTTCATTACATTTCATTTCATTTTTTATTCCCTCACATCTCATTTCATGCATTACATCAAAATTAATTTCACCACATTTCATTGCATTTCATTACATTCATACTATTCCATTACATTTTCATTCATTCATGCATCTCATTACTTAGTGTTTCCTTCACACATCACATTTCATTCATACATGCTATTTAATCACTTCATTCGTTATCCACATATCATGCTATTCTATATACTATATTAATCATCCACAAATACATAAATATACAATTGCTCTATCAATGAAACAATATCATCATATGCATAACATGAGTCCATGGCATAACCAGTCACAAGTTGGAACATCAACAAGCTCGAATATCTCATAAATCAAAAGATCAAACAATATATCAAAAGGATTACATCAACATGAATATAAGATGGACTACATCAACATAAAAATCCACATGATAACATCACATGAACATAACAAGATCGCAAGGTATATCCACATGAACATCACAAAGTCACCAAATACATCAGCAAGGCTACCTAATGATCCTCATCAATAAAAAAACACATGATAAGTATTGCAATGATACATGATATACAATCATCTTGTGGAGCATGTTTAGTCACATCTATTGTCACTATAATATGTGTGGCTATGGTTGCCTAAGCCCCATCTATCCTCGGTGGAGATGGTGGCCTCGGTGTCATCACAACTATAAAATCCTATAGCATAGTCACTAACTCACCCATCCAAGCCTCCATAACACTCATTCAAGTCTCTAAATTAGTAGATCCTCCTAGCCTCTCTAGTGATGGCTACACATCTGATGGCACCTACTGCTGCCCCTGTGGCTATAAATCCTATGGGTCTCTGATAGGGACATGTACCCATGGCCTCTATCACTAAATAAACTATACATCATCAGGTTACCTAGCCCTCACATGCTCCATCCTACCCTGCCCAACACCACTATCCCATTGACCAGATCCTCACCATTTCCCATACCTCCTCTCACCCTCACTCCACCCCAACTATGGATCCCTACAAACCTCCCCGCACCCACATCACTGGCTTCTGCACTAGACCTTGTGCAACACCCTTCTATGGTAGTACCATTGCTACTCTCACCCTCCATATCTCCCTTGTTCTCTAACTGCACCTCTAGCTCTCCCTATGGCCTAACACCTCCCTCTACCTCTCCCCTAGCTACCATCCTCATCATCTCCATCCTCTCCTCCACTTGACCACTCATTAATCTTATCTCAAAAATGGATGCTCATAGAACCATCATGCATAATCCCCCTCCATCCCTCCATCTACCTATCCATATCTCAATGCCCATGGCTGTGAAGTATTTATCATATGAAGAAAAGCCTCAAGGCATGCCTCATACTCCAAGGTCAGCCCCCATACTACCCTCTCTACCTACACTCAAGCATAATGCGTTGATCCCTATGGCATGCCTTGCTGCTGCCCAAACTATCACACAATCCACTTGAAAAAAATCTCTCTATCATCACTAGCACCCAACCAAGAAAATATCTTGGGCCAAAGAAATATACCATCTCATCATCATCCTTGGCCCATGGCTCAATAAACCTGTATGGTCTCCATATGACCTCATCAATGTCATCGAATATCCATCACCAATACTCTATCTTGCCCATATTTTGAGGATGCTATCACACACATATCAGATGAGTAATAGGTAGATGCTTCCATGTCTATAGCTATAATAATATCACCACTACTGATAGTGATGAGGCTCTAGAATATACAACTTGATGCAAGTCAAGATAGAAGTGGGCCAATATATAGCTACCCCATGAAAATCTCTATGGCTAATTAATCATGTCCTATATCAAATGGCCCCATCCAACTAGACATCCTCACCCTCGTCTATCTGGCAATAAAAACCCTCCTATCAATCCATCCAACATTATTGATAATGGCTCATTTTATAACATCTAGAAACATCGTACACTATCATACCCAATGTTTTCATCTCCAAAAAAATCTCTAAATGTAGTGCCATTTGCAGTTGATAGTAGTACACCAAATCTCCCACTGTCAAGATCCACAATAATTGATATACATCCTTTGGTGTTACACTCATCTCATCCATGGGAAAATGAAAGGTGTTGTGGTCTAAGTGGCATCGCTCATCCATAGTTGTCAATAGCCCTTTCTTCACTCAAAATTAGGGCATCTATAGTAAATAGGTAAACCCACATCTGTCAATCACCTGGAGATCACTGGCTAAAAATCTACTTATAGCCTTTAGGGGACAATCCCCACACTATGCAATTTTTCCCACGTACCTATTTTTATCAAATGAACAACACACACCAATTTTTATCCTAAGTGGTCATCATACATCAGTCTACTATGGATATCTAGCTAATTAGCTACTGGTTCTATCTTGGACTTGTTAATTGTCCTTCTCTATCTTGAGCCAGAAATGTTTACTTTACCTAGTCTATATCCTAAGCTAGGGCATCATCCTTTATCTATCCATCATCAGATTGATCCCACGACATCACTTTATAACTACCTGATTTCCATTATTAGCCAGTTCCAATAGATCACTACCCAACAAACCTAAAATCTAGCTTTGGCATTATCTTACGCTAAATTATGGCTTTACAGTCGATTTCTTCCCTTCAAGTCCTCATTAGTGCCATTTTAACAAGCACATGTGCTTCAAAATTCATTTGTGATATTTTGTGGGATGGATGTGCTAAAAAACATAATGAATGTGCTAAAGAAGCATATGTGCTATTAGACCAATCAAAAGAGCTATCCAATACTTCAGATGTGCTTTTGGAAACATAAGCACTATTACTTAACATGATTGCACTATTTGCAAGGACATAGGCACCTTAAAACTGTTAAGCATCACAATATTCTTCTTATTCACTACAATATCCTTCAAATGTGCCAAAAAATTCACATGTGCTATTAAATAACTCATATGTGCTATTGTGTTCCTATATGTACTAATTAGCCCCTAAGCTAGGGTTTCTTATGTGTTATTTCATCATACATATGTGTTAGCATATTGTTCAAATGTGCATATATATTTCAAATGTGCTAAAAGAATAAGTAAATGTGCTAAAATATCTAAACTACCACATTTACAACAAAAATGAATGCAAAATTCAAAAAACTCAAGTAAAAATGCAAAAATCTTAAAAATGGAGGATCTCAATGACTTACCAAGGCATTGTAGTCTACTGGATGCTCGAACCTGTGACCCCTTTCAAATTTATGCTCTCATAAAGGAACCACCATCCTCGCTAGCTTAGAGCTCCAAATTGCCAAATGTTGAAGGGGAATGTGAAAATGAAAAGGGTAAAAGGTCTTTTGACCTATTTAGCTCTCCTTAGGGGCATTTATATCTCTTTTTCACTCTATTTACCTAACATTAGAACCTTTTTCTCACTTTCACAAATTGGCTATTATATTAAACCAACTTGATCATCTTTGTCTATCAATTATCAAACATTTTAGAAATAAAATTGGAAACTCCTTAATTTTTGTACACTCATTTTTTTCCAATTTCATTTCTAAGGGGGTAGTATATCCATATCAAACTAGGGCATCAAATTTTTTTGAAAAATTAATTTCAAAAAATAAAAATAAAAACATTCTATCGCAACCAAAATTTCAAATAAAACTAGGGTATCCAAGTAAAAACATCGCAACACCAATCAATAAAATCAACAATAGTCAAACATCATATCTACCTCAAAACACCAAAATATCATCATATAGACATTCAATTGTTATAATTTGACCTAAAATCTGAAAATCAAGACAATCTTTGAACTAATATGCTTCACATATTAGCTCAAAGAGGGGCATTTGTAGACACCCAAAATTTGGCAAAGACCTAAACTACACAATTTTGATCAATCAATGCAAATTAAGGAGGAAATCAAAGGAACACAATAGACTTTCGAATCAAGGATCACATTAGGTCATTAATCATCTATCAAATCAACAAGACCTAAATCAACATTAAAAAGAGGAGAAAAACAATTTAAAATCATAAAATGAAATTTTAAAAGGTAGAAAGAAAAAGAAAAAGAATTTTTTTTGAAAATAAATAGAACATTTATTAAATCAATAAAGTCATTTATCCTTAGAAAAGTGAAAATCCCCCTTTTACATTTAAAAGAATTGGAAAAATCTTCATTTATCCTCAAAACCAAGTTTGTTGGACTCTTCCTCTTAGTCTCTTAGGAGATATTTTCAATTTCACCTCCATCCACTAGTCAAAGGTGAAATCTTGATTCTTATCCCAACCCCTTCTGAAATCCTATAAATAGGAGGGAAATTCAAAAGCTAAGGGACCCAAGTTTTAGGCATCTGCACTATAGGCACATTCTGAGTTATCATCTTAAGCATTGTTATTATAGTAATTTTATGTCATTTTGAGTAGCATTTTAGCTTTCTTTTCATATTATTTAGTATCATTTTAGCACATGTTTAGCTCATTGTATGCTCATTTAATAGCATTCTAGAGTTGTTACACCATATAATCTGCATTTAGTCATAGATCTTGCATACATTCTTGTAAATATGCATCTTAAGCATACTCGCATTCTAGAACTATCACTGAGATGCTAATTTGAGAGCTTTCTTAGTGGTTGTAGTTAGGGAAACATGGGACATTTGTAGAGTCTTCATTTTGGCAATGATTTCTTGGGTTTAGTTTAGTTTGTTGTCATTTTATGTACACTCTACATTAAAGTCTCATGAATACACAAATATATCATGTAAAATAATGTCTCAAGATATTGGTACACCTTCCACTCCTTCCAAATCCAAAATTTCTCCATCCAAACATAAATATTCCCATCATCCATATTCCAAATCCATATTGGACTCTTATACCCATAATCCCATTGATTCCTCATTTCCATCCATTTTAGGTCCCTATGTCCCAAATAAAAACCTTCATCTTTTCCATCCATTTTGGATCTTTACATACATCCATCCACCATATCTAAGTCTTCCACTTCATCCCCTCATGCTCCCACTAAAGATCAACAAAGACACACATCCATGAATTCCTTCCAATGTTCACCATCCATAATTTCATCTAGAAGATCTCCATACCATTTAACCTCATGCACCCATACCATGAAGCAAAATGGATGTAAAAGATAAAGTGAATAAAGACAAATATCCAGAAAAATTCTAGGATCAACATGTCACCTCTAAAGAACATGTTCAAGAAAATAAATATGTGATCCAAAAGAAAGAAGAAATCAAAAGGCCACAAAGGATCAAAAAGAAAAATTAGAAAATAATGTGGATTTCAAAGCTACTTAATAAAACAACTATTCTCAAAGAAAATTTCAAAATGACATCCAATTTTGAACCAAAGGTTGTGTTCATCCATAAATTCTAAAATATTCCATCTTGCAACTCCATTTTGGGCCCTTATGTCCCAAAATTCACTATCCTAAATTCATCTTCCATTTTGGGTCATTATATCCCAGAATTCAAATTTTCTCCTCCATATCCTCCAAAATTTCCTCCTGTCCATCACCCTTCAAGTTGTGTGCTAATGATGATCTTTCTACCTCCTCCATTCACTCATTTACAAATATTTTAACTTAGCAACTGTCAACCATGCTTTCCTCCCAACCATTCCACTTCCTTAATCCAAACATTTTCATAAGTCTTTGTCCTCCCTTTCCCAACCCATTTCATTCTTCTTTTCACCATCCTACCAACATCTATGAGAAAATAGTAAAAATTCCTTGGAAATAAAGAAAAAGAAAAAGAAAAAATACCAAGGGATACCATCCATTTATCTATATGCTTGAGTCCTCCCTCTATTTCCCTATCATATATCCATTGTCTTCCAAGTCCACTTATCGATCCATTCACATGTCCTCTTCCAATTGCACTCTACACTGGGACAATCCCCATCCATATTGCACTACCCTACGTATCTTCCATATTTCCATTTAATTTCCATCATCCTTTTCCATATTTGATCTTGATTATCCTATTCCTTCCACCTATCCATGATCACTTTCCACATCCATTTATCATATCCATCCATTATCCTACATAATTCCATCAACCTTTAACATATTTGATCTTGACACCCTATCTATATATTGCATCGCATAGTCCTTGTCATGTTCATTTCCTCCATCCCCCATCCATAACCTTATATAATTCTATCCTCTGTTCATATGTCCTTGGTCTTGATTATCCCATGTATTTCCTCCATTTCATAATCATACCCTCCCTCCCATGTCCCATATTCATATCTCTTCTACTTGCATACCTTTGCTTGAGATCAAAACTAGAGAAAAAAAAAAAAAAAAAGAAGAAAAAACCATGTATGCTTTGGAAACAATTCGTAAACTTCCATTTACTCCAGATCCTTTATGTACCATCTTTCCATTTTCATGCATCCTATTCCACCATATTTTCTTCCATTTTCCTATCCTTGGTATGGGGCATTTTAACTCCTGTGAAACATGGTCCTTGACTGCCCATTTTACCTTTCATTTCATCCCTCTATCATCTTTGCAAAAGAAAAATCTCCCCACCCTTCTTGTCCATTTACCATTATTTGGTTCTCCCTTGTCATTGGTTCTAATCTATTCCACCTTCCATCAATTTTTACTTCTTCCAATTCATACAATCAATTCATTTATCCTCTAATCTAATTGCATTCCCTTCTTCCAATCATTTCATACAAATCAATTTCCATCCCATAAAACTATCTTTTTCTTCTAACCCAAGCTTATCACAATCATTATGCTAATTCAATCAAGTTCTTCCTTCATCCACCATCTTGTCCAAATTATTCTATTAATCATCTCTTCTCATGACACTAAGCTTCATCTTGTCAAACTGAGCTTATGAAAATAGTGATTGAAAATAGAACTTACACAAAATCACATTGAGATTAAATGATTTGAGAACCTTGTTCCTTTCATTGTAATTTCTAGTGAACCAATCATAAACATTTCAACAACATTCAATCAAATGATCAATCTTTTCCCTTCAAGATGATTCCTTCCTAAGTCAGCATATTGAATTTCCCCATCACAATAAAGTTCATGGCAAGAACTGTGGACTAAATGACTATCTGGTTAGGAGGTCATTTAATTGATTTCATTTTTGTGTGTTAGTGGTTGCGTCCTCAAATTTGCCTTGATCATTAATACCTTGGTGATGCTTGAATGGCTTAAATTGACTACATGTAGCATTTTTTGTATGATCTATTTTCCTGATTCTTTAGCACATCTATGTCAACTTTTGAGTTATGGTTATGTGTTTCTCACTGGGGGACACAAGTTAGTACACTTTTCACCAAGATCCTTGACAAGTCTTTGGGTGTGCCCAAACCTCTCCTGTGTGAATATGTCATTCATTACATCATAGCTATGGAATTTTCATCTATGTTCCTAGAGTCTCTATTCTGTTTGAGTGTATTCCACACAAAGAAACCTTGTCATCTCTGCTACTATAGCACCTGATGCATAACAAAATCAAACTAGGGTGTTCTCTCCCATATGAACATAACTAAATTCCTTAGTATTATGTAGTTAGGATGAATTCATATTCATTATTCATATTTTTGGGGAAATTTATCATTGTCTCAATCATTCCTATCTACTCTACAATTCATGCAAACTATCTAAATTATGTCCTTTTTTCCTTCCCTATGCATTTTTCAAGAAAATTGGCAAAAAATTTCCCTTTCTCCCAATTTTCTTAAGGGTACCCTCTCCTCTCTTATCATGACTATAACATGAATCTTAGGACTGTTGATCTCATTTTGGTCTTGAAAAGGTAGTGCAAAAACACTTAAGTCATTATCTAGCAGAAACATAATGCAAGTCGAGTGAGTAGTGTATGTCGGGTGATTAGAGTGAGTTGAGCAATTAGTGTGAGCTGAGTGATCAAAGAATGGTGAGCATCAGTTTCTAGATAATACATGTCGAGCAATATGATAGTTAGTGCTAAGTAGTCTATGTCTACCAAGTCATTCAGGTGCTAAGTAGACAATATGTACCGAGTGATATATGTGCCAAGTAAATAGTGTGTGCCGAGTTGTTCAAAAGCCAAGTTACAACATTGAGAGTACATTGATGGTAGAGCATCAGAGCCTTTGGATGATGAGTTAATAGTTAGTGACATAGTTGTTTTTAATGGCACAAACTACTATGTAAACCATTTTTGGGCCAACATAAACATTGTTTTATGATTATAGAAGATAAGAATCTAGTCATATTATGAATCCCTATGTAGTACATGCAACCAATCAGATTAAGGGATGAATTAAGGGGCAATATGGATTAAGCACAAATGTTGATTCTAACCTAACCCTAGTCCACCTATATTTACTTAAGGAGGAAAACACTAAAAGAGTTTGTAAGATGTGTGAGAGACAAATTCTAAGTGCAGAGAGAGAATTCATGGTGGTCATAGAGGTTATGAAAGTGTTATGAATTGTAGAATCAATTAGAGAGAATAGATAGAGAAGAGAAAGGATAGATGAGACATATCTAATCAGAAGGATGAATTTAATAGTAAAGAGAAGATCTGACATCTAGTAGTGAGGTGCTAATCAGAGGATCATGGTTTCGAATCATTTTAATAGGTGATACAAAGAAAATCTCCTAATAGAGTAGCTTTAATAGGTTTTTTAGTCTTAATAGGCTCTTGTAAATCTCATAATCAAGTGCTTACTTAATTTTGAGTGTAAATCCTCTAACAAGGTGAGACCGAATAGTCTTTGTAGCCTTTGACGGGGAAGATCCCTCATAGGGTAGATCATAGTTTATTATCAAACTCATTGTAACCATAATTGGATACACTTTAAAACTACAACAGTGAAGATTTATGGGTGTCATCCACACCCCAGTTTTACCTTCTCCTTGGAGGGTTTTTGGGTAACCAAATTTATTGTGTCATGTGTTAATTTTTTTTTATGCTATGGATGAAATGTGTAGTTATCTATTTAATTTTATATGCTAAATTATGAGATGGATGTGTGGTGAATGTTTTATGGTTAAAGTTTTAAAGTGTTGATTCAACCTTCCCCCCCCCCTAGAGTTTACATTGCTATTTTTATTTCCAACAATTGGTATCATAGTGTTGGTTCTCTTGAAGGAAATCCTAATAGCTTGTGAGGAAAGATCTTGAAGATGGAAGTCTAAAATTGGGAAGGACTATTAATAACTAGAAGATTTAAATACAACTTGTCCTACATCAACTCAAGGAAATAAGAAATGAACTACTTCATTCATTAAAGAGAAGGAAATTGATAGCTATTCAACAAGATGACACAGAATATCAAGAAATTAATACAACTGTACTATTTGAGGATGGAAACTCTAAAGAGTATGATGAAGCCATTGCAGATCTAAAGGAAAAGAATAATACCCTAACTAAAGAGGTCAAAAATATCAAAAGAGAAAAAGAAGCACAATCAATACTATTGAATTGAAAAAGAAAGCTGAAGAAGATAGAGCCATGATTGAAGAAAATAAAAGACTTCTAGCTAACAAACTTGAAGAGAAGACATCAGATGTGCAAAATCTTGCAAACATGCAATAGTTGATGCTTGAAAATCAATAACTAAATAGGAAATACATTGAGATTACTTATTTGGAAACTCAGAATTCCCTACTACAAAATAATTTGAGAATAGAAAGAGAAAAATTTAATAAGCCAAGTGAAGACATAAAATATTTAGAGAAATTGATGGAATCACCAAGTCCTAACAATGACACTACTAGATTGGATACAAAACTACTAAAGAAGAAGAATCCTCTAGAAATGGTGAGCAAAGGAGTAAAAAAGGTAAGAACAAAAAACCCACTTGTCATAACTATGGAAAATTGGGTCACAGAACAAATGTTTCTAGGAGCAAAACTAGAAATCAGAACCCTAAGTAGAAAATTAGAGCTCACTGTTATAAGTGCAAGAAACAAGGACATTAGGCACATGAAGGTAAGATCAAGACTATTAACACACAAATATTTGAAGGCTATTGTTACAAATGTGAGAAATATGGACACAAGACATATGAATGTAGATCCAAATCCAAGTGGACAACAAACAAGAAAACAAAGGGAAACCACAATGGAAATTCATATGATTAGGATTAAAACACATGGTACAATTATCACTATTGTCAAGAGTATGGTCATGTTCCATAAAAATGCATTAGAACACATTTTAGAGGCAACTACAATAGATGGTTGAATGGGATATATATGTTTCAGTTGTTTGAAGACTAATTATGTCAGCAAAAACTATCCAAAAAGGTCACTTTCACCGAGTAATAAATCCAACAAGGGAAAGAGAATATTGATTTTGAAAAGGTAAAGATTAGATGAGAAAGAAATGGAAGAAGAAGGAAGATTGTAGTGCATCAGGTGTAGATGAGGTCACTTCATCCAATGGATCAGTGATCATATCACCCCCAACTAGGCAATCAAGAGATTGTTGGTCTCAGATTGGTTTTGAAAATTGAGTGTCAACACACTTAAGAAAATTCTAAGGTTGATGTTGAGTATAATATAGATGCCAAGATATCGTATGTGCTAAGCCAAAAGTTCAATAGGTGCTGAGTTATTCAAGTGCTGAGCAAGTTTCAAGTGTCAAGTGACAATTGATGCTGAGTCAGTATATATGCCTAGCAAAGTATAGGATCCTAGCCAAGTAAGATAGAGTTAGTATAGGTGTCAAGCAAGATAGAATCCTATATGTGTTGAGCATCAATAATCAGTAAGTGTCAGGTAACACATAATCAACATATGAGCTTGTGCCTTCACAAACTCAGCTATAAACCATTTTTGAGCCAACTCAAGATGAATCTCAAAGGATCTAAAAGATAAGATCATATCTATTACATTTCCTACATAATCAACATGCAACCAATCAGGAAATATTGAAATAATTGAGTGGGAAAGATGGATGAATCTCAATCATAGATTCATACCTAACCCTAAGTCTCAAAGCCTTTATAAGGAGGTAAAAACCCCATGATTCAAAAATGAAAATGTAAGAAGTCATGTGGGAATGCATGAAAGAATGCTAGCAAAGTTTTGAAGGAAGCAAGAGGGGTGTAAGCACTTAGAGGAAGAGCAACAATATAGAATCAAGTTGATCAGAACAAAGCATCAACACTATGAATAGAGATATATTAGATCAAGAAGGATCAAATCAAACTGGATAGAACAAGGATACGGAATCAATAATTGAAGATTGTAAATTATCAGGTCAAGACATTCTACTATACTTTCTAACCATTGCATTAGGAGAATAAAAATCCTATGATGATAGGTTGGCTTAAAAACTATATTGTAGATCCTTAATAGGGTTGTAAATCCTTTAATAGGGTGACATTCCACATGAATGTTTGTAAATCCTTTAACAAGGTCACTTTTAATAGGGTGCAAAACCTTTAACAGGTAGGCCTTTCATAGGGCAGACCATTGATGGTGGTCAAACTTTGTAACCTTAACCAGTTACATATCACTGCAGTGATAATTTGTGGGTGTCATCCCCACCCCAGTTTTACCTTCTCATTCTGGAGGGTTTCTGGTTGATCAAAATCTTGGGTTATCTATTTTCATGCATGTCTTTAGTTTCATGTTAATTATACATGGTAGATACATGTGATTGATCTTAGTTAAAAGTTTTAGAGGTTAAAGTTTGTTACTTCTGATTCACACCCCCACCCACCCCCACCCCCCAATTCTTAGAAGTAAATCTTCCCACTTGTAAATTACAAGAATTGGTATTGGAGCCTAGTTCTCACAAGGAGAAGCCTTACAACTTGGAGAAAAAGATCTGGAAATGAAAGTCTACAAACTTGGGAAGATCATAAAAAACTAAGAAATTGAGATACATCTCATTTTGCATTGTTTGGAAGAAGCCAGGGAAGAATTGAGGAAATCCTTAAAGAGAAGAAGAGAGATTGCCATAGCTGAGAATGATACACAATACAAGGAGCTTGATGCCTCAAAAGTGTTTGCAAATAGAGATTCCAAGGAGTTTGATGCAGCAATATCAGACCTAATGGAGAAGAATAGAGCTCAAGTAGAAGAGATTAGAACTCTCAAGTTTGAACAAAAATCTCAAGCCATGATGCTTTGTGAAGTGACTGAACAAAAGAAAAGAGCCATTGAAGATAAGGTTTCCTAGATTGCACAAGTGGCCTCTAGTTCTAGGAACCTTAGGAGAAAGAACCATTTGAAGTTCAACTAGTGTTAAATGAAGTTAAGCAACCTAATTTTTGACCTATCCCTGATGTTTCCTATAAGAACAACCCAGTCAAAGCCCTATCTGTAATTCCTCCTAAGGTAGTAATGGTGCAAGATGTTAGGAGATTCTATAAATACAAAATAGAGGCCACTGGAGACATGGAAATTAGGGAAGCATATGATAAGTTGTATGAAAATGGAGTTTTGAAGGAAGAATATCAAATCATTGAGAAGAAGGGCTTAACCTATGCCCTAGATTTCCTGACTATTTTTAAGACTGAATGGATCAAAATTGTGTTGAGTAGGATTCATGATGGTAGTTTGTGGTTAGAGGATGGGCCAGTTAATATATCAAAAAGGATTGTTCATAGGGTAAAAGGGTATCCAATCCTAGATCGACCTAAAACCATAAGGAGTGACTCCAAGCAAGCTATTGAGAAAAATACTGGAGCCAAGTGGAACAAGAGAGGCGTGACCATAGATACCATTAAGGATCATCCTTTTGATTTTGCTGTGAGAGTCATTTCCCATAGGTTTTAGCAATCTAGCAGACTCAGTAGTGTTCCATGTATTGTAGTAGATGTTGGCTACAAACTTGTTAAAAAGGATCATACCTATGATCTAGCTAAACTACAATTGTAGCAAATCAATGAAAATTTGGGAGCTATAAGAAGAAAAAAGGGAGCCCAATGTGAATTTGGTGCAATTTTGATATGTATATTCTTCTATGTACAGAATGAATTCCTTCTTTTGGAAAGGTTAGCTAGAAAAAAAATAGGTCCATAGTAGCCCAAGTGAATGAATATATTAAATTTTGAGACACTTATGACTAGCTATTTTGAAGATTTCAAGAATTCAATGAAACAAAGACATAGGATTCTAGTCTTTCTTGTGGAGAAGCACACAATTGACATTTGTTTTCTTATTGACATTGACTACACTTACATTCAAGTAGCCATACCAAGGGTAAGATGGCTTAGACCTCTTGGATATGAGATAAATATTGATGAAGCATCTTCAGCAATAACAACATTGTTAGCAAAGGAAGTAGATAAGAGTGTCCCACATTTTGGCACATATGATATGGTGAGATCCAAATTAGATATGGAGTTAAATACTACCTATACACTAAAGAAAAAGGATAAATTAGTGAAGAAGCTCAATGCCAAATTTGGAGAAGGAACAACAAAGGTAGAGGAAGAGGAAGAGTTAGAAGAAGATGAAGAGGAACATGGGCAAGGACCACTAGCACTAACCCAAGGCATGGGTGAAGATGTTGAAGAAGAAGAAGGTGCCGAGAAAGAAGAGGAAACACCTAAGGTAGAGCCCAAAAAGAGGAAATCACAAAAGTAGCTTGCTACATAGCCTAAAGGAAAGAAGAAAACAACTAAGCTAAGCCCAAAAAAACCCACCACAAGGGAAAATAGAAGAGCTACAACAAAGGTAGCCAAGGAATAGGAAAAGAAGGAAGCTATAGAATAGGGAGGGCTAGTAGATAAAAAGAGGAGAAAATATGTGGCACCACCATAAACAGATGAGGAGAGGACTGAATTAGAGGACACCAGTTAGTTCAGAGTGATAAGTCACACCACAAAATCAGATTTGGAAAAAAATTGTGACAACATTAGAGATAATGTAGACTTGTCTGGATTGAAAACTATTGACTTCAATAAGTTAAGTAGAGAAGAGAAAAACATAGTGGAAGAGTCAATTTACACTATGATGGTGAAGTTCAAGAATACTCCACTTGAACTTGATAATACTATGCCTAAGGAGCTATATTTAATTGTAGAAAATAAATGGCATTATTTCCTAAACATGGAGAAAGAAATAAGAGAGTCAACATTGGTGCGTGTGATGCTTGACCTCACAAAAGGTCAAATAAGAAAGGCGAGTAAGAAACATGGTAGAAAATTTGCACCCAAATACAGAGCATTCAACATATTGCAAAATAAAATAGAAGATGTTGTGAAAAAGTCCACACAAATGTGGAAATTGATTTATGGGCTGACTACAGTGAAAGAAGGACAAGAAAATCCCTTTGATGGAAGAAATAATGATGAGGAAGAAGAGGAAAATGAAGAGGAAGAAGGAGAGAAAGAAAAGGAAGAAGTTATAGTGGAGAAAGAGACACAAAAAGGTGATATGCCAATAGCTAAAGAGAAACAATAGGAACAAAGTGTGCAAGACATACAACTGCCACCACCTAGTCCTCCACATGCAACACCTACATCTATAGAGACAATAATTATGAAGGATGTTCCTGACACCTCTAGTCAGAACATTAACCCATTGACTACAGAGGATCTTAGAAAAGATCCTTCACTAGACTACTTGGCAAGCACAATTGTGTACCAATCTAGTCTTGGTGAGTGTAGAGGAAATATGGAAGGAAATAGCTAAGATAACCAAGGAGAAGGTGAATCCACAAGAACCACCTTCACAAACTCCAAAAATTACAAGCGGACAACCACAAGAGAAAACAACACAAGATGCATATGCTAAGGTTGATTCCATAGTCACAATGAATTCAACTGTTGAGGAGCAAGCAAAGCAAAAAATAGGACAGAAGGATACCTTTGATCCTATAACAAAAAGTCAAGGTGAACCTCCTTAGATGACTATAATTGATCAAGATAGAACTGAAGAAGATAAGGAGGAGAGCCCTAAGGAGAAGGAACAAGAGAAAATCCAAACATTAGTCAATTTTTCTACTATAGGGACTCCCACTAGAACAACTCATCAGTTGAGCAATGATCTAGTACCATTGCAAATATCAACACTAGGCTCGAGCTCTACCAAGGTAGCAAGGTTACTTCACTATGGAGACCCTGCACTTGATGAGGAGATAGTCATACCAAGCTATGACTATAAAATAATGAACATAGAGTAGATCAATGAAGTGCAAGAGGTACTGGAGAAGAAGAAAAAGAAAGAGATACTTAGGAATGAGCATAGGCAAAGGCAACCACTGATTGAAATGAAAGACATCTTTCTTCATGCACTCAACTTGCAAGTACCTAATGAGACAAAGCCCATCATGGAGAAACTATCCAACATAGTGGAACATGTACAGAATGACGACCTAGATACCAATGCAAAATTACTTGAATGGTCTGAGAAGAAATTTTAGATGAAGGTAAATGAGAAAAATATCCAGTGAAATAACACTTTCTCAATTAGAACTAGCTAAAAAGGTTGAAAAGGTGAAAGTAGTACTTGAGAACATATTCTCATTGTACTCCAAATTGTGTGATTCCTCATACCTCACACAAGAAACAAGTAAGAGAATATTGAGCTTGGAAAGGAACCTCAAAGTATCTAGCACGTAGCTACCGAAAGATCTAGCTCAAAGTGAGAAGTATTTTTCTACAACGCTTCACACACAAAAGGAATTAGCTATACTCACTGTAGATAAGGTTAACACCAAGGCCAAGTTGATATAGATATAGTTTGCCATAACCCCTCACATGGAAGTTTTGCATGAAGAGACAACCTATGTAGAGAATGTCTTGAAGAAAGATCCCAATCTTTCTACATTGGAAGGCCTAGTACACCTTGCAACAAAGATAGCCATCCAGCTTTAACCACTGGAAATTGCATTAGACAATTGGGATGCTACTCTGAAGATCATTATGGAGGTAAATAAATCTTTTTTGGGTAAATATTCAATTCATTCATATAACCCTTTGACATAAGTGTCAAAAAAGGGGGAGATTTAATAAATTGGGGGAGATACCTAAGGGAGATAATAAATACCCAAAGGAGGAGATAATAAAATTTTGAGTTTTGAGGAGAAATAAGGAGATAAGGAGATAAAGCCAAAAGGATACAAAAATTGCAAGGGAAGATGTGCGAAAGGGGGAGAAGATATAGAGCAGATAGAAATAGAGCAAAAAGGGAAGGAATGACAAGGCAAAGATAAAAAGTATCAGAATAATCAACATGAGACAAATTTAGCATAATAAATTTTAGATACAGAAATGACACATCAGCTTAGGGGGAGTTACAAGTTTTTGAGGTATATAGTCTTCTACAAAATTTTGAACAGGTTTTTAAGTTTTGTACATATGCTAAACAAGATGTGTATTATAATCATTGAGATCATATTCATAATGCTTGGTTAAGTGTTTTTGACACTCATGTCAAAGGGGGAGATTGTTGGTCTCAGATTGGTTTTGACAATTGAGTGTCAACACACTTAAGAAAATTCTAAGGTTGATGTCGAGTATAATATAGATGCCAAGCTATAGTATGTGTCGAAACAAAAGTTTAATAGGTGTTGAGTTATTCAAGTGTTAAGTGACAATTGATGCTAAGTTATTATATGTGCCGAGCAAAGTATAGGTGCCGAGTGAGACAAAGTTACTATTGGTGCCGAGCAAGACAAAATCCTATATGTGCTGAGCATCAGTAATCAGTAAGTGCCAAGTAACATAGAATGAACATATGAGTTTGTGCCTTAAAAAATTTAGATGAAAACCATTTTTGAGCTGACTCAAGATGAATCTCGAAGGATATAAAAGATAAGATCGAATCTATTGCATTTGCTATGTAATCAACATGCAACCAATCAAAAAAATGGAGAAAGCATGCAACCAATCAAGAAATATGGAAAGAATTGAGCAAGAAAGATGGATGAATCTCAATTGTAGATTCGTACCTAACCCTAAGTCTCAAAGCCTTTATAAGGAGGTTGAAACCCCATAATTCAAAAATGAAAATGTAAGAAGTCATGTGGGAATGCATGAAAGAATGCTAGTGAATTTTTGAAAGAAGCAAAAGGGGTGTAATGACTTAGAGGAAGAGCAACACTGCAAAATCAAGTTGATTAGAATAGAGCATCAGCACTATGAATAGAGATATATCAGATCAAGAAGGATTAGATTAGATTGGATAGAACAAGGATCTAAAATTAGCAATTAAAGATTGTAAGTTATTAGGTCAATAAATTCTACTATACTTTCTAAACATTGTATTAGGATAATGAAAATCCTATGATGATAGATTGGCTTAACAACTATATTGTAGATCATTAATAGGGGTGTAAATCCTTTAATAGGGTGACATTCCAAGTGAATATTTGTAAATCCTTTAACTAGGTCACTTTTAATAGGGTGTAAAGCCTTTAGTAGGACATGCCTTTCACAAGGTAGATCATTGATTATGGTCAAAATTTGTAACCTTAACCAATTACATATTGCTGCAGTGATAATTTATGGTTGTCATCCCCACCCCAATTTTACCTTCTCATTCTAGAGGGTTTCTGGGTGACCAAAATCTTGTTTTATCTATTTTCATGTATTTCTTTACTTTCATGTTAATTAGATATGGTAGATGCATGTGATTAATCTTAGTTAAAAGTTTTAGAGGTTAAAGTTTGTTACTTTTGATTCACCCCCCTCTCAGAAGTAAATCTTCCCACTTTTAAATTCCAATAGAGGTATGTATGGGACTAATATTTCAAAGTTATATTATGCATCAATTACAAGATTATAAGATCTGAAAATATTAAATATGCATGAATTAATATGCAATGGAGTGATTAGAACCTAGAGAAAATCTATAGTTTTGTTGTTATTTTCTATGTTGTTGCTGAGCATGGAAAGTTTCACTGTTGCTACCGATCATGAATGGAATTTTAGTTGTTGTTGAGCGATGGATTTGTGTTATTATTGTCTGAGCTTGTTATGATAGTTGAGCATACTAGAGAACATGTGTTAACCAAGTAAATTGCAAAGTCCTATATTGACCGAGCTTACAATTGTGTAAGCGTTAAGTATTAATTGCCAAATATCAATGGTTATATAGCCAATTTTCAACTCATTTGCATTTACCAATGATTGAAGAGAGAATGAAGAGCCTGAAGGTGAATTGAAAAAAGAGGTTCTATTATTTTCAAATTAGATTTGACTACTACTAAACAATATTCATCAAATTTGAAAGGTATTTAGCTATTGTCGAGCTATGCTTTTTGAAATTTCATAAACCCTAAGAAGTCAAAATCTCAACTAGCTATTTTGCAAGTGTTAGGAAAGAGGGAAAGGAAGTTTTAAATTTTAAATTGATAAGTAATGATGTTAGTCAATAGCTTTTCCAAGCTATACTTGAAATTGTATATAAAGGAGACCCATCTGGTGTGTTATCAATGATACCACCAAAAGTTCTTATGATCCAAGATGTAAGGTATTGATATACATGCAAAGTTGGAGAGGTAGGAGATATGGAGATAAGGGATATATACAATCAACTATGTGCTAATGGAGTCTTGAGGGAAGAAAACAAAATCATAGAGAAGAAAGGGTTAACATGTGTTGTAGATTCCCCACAAGTGTTCAAGACTAAATGGATCAAAATTGTGCTAAGCCACATATATGATGACTACATTTGGTTGGAGGATGGGCCAACTAAGATCACTAAGAAGATCATTAACCAAGTATTAGGGTACCCTACCCTAGATAGACCTAAGAGCATGTGCAGTGATGCAAAGGAAGTGATTGAGAAGAATACATGTGTTGTATGGAATAAAAGAGGGATGTCTATTGATACAATATCAGACCCCCTAATTTCCTTTGTAGTAAGAGTGATTGCACACAAATTCTTTTATTCTAGCCAACTGAATAGTGTATCATGTATGGCTGTTGATTTTGGATACAAGACAATAAAGAGAGGCCATTCCTATGACCTTGCCTAGTTACTGTATATGAGAAATGTTAGTATGCTAATAGAAACCAAATTTAAATAAAGCTTCTACAAACTAAACAAAATTCATAAACTTCAAGATAGACTAAGATGAACTCTCAATTGAGAATATGAGCCATTAATGGACTCTCTCAATAAGAAGCTCTCTTGTTGAGTAGCTTTATCTAAATGGATAGGATGTATGCTCAATATGCTTCCAAAGGCTTCAATGGATGATTGTGGATTTTTGGTGTGGATAGATGGCTTTAGTATGGATTTGGCTCTCAAAATAGCATTATAACTTTACTTCATGGATTGTGTTATTTTGCAAAGGGGAAGGATCCAATTTATAGGCAAGAGGCTTGAGGGATTGAGGGCTAAGATGCAAGGATGGGAAAAAGCTTATGGAGGGCTCAGATTGCATGAGAGGAGAGCACATGGATTGTGCTTCCTTATAGCCAATCAAGGAGTGACACATGTCACATGGTGAGAGGATGGAGGAAAGGGGAAGGATGAGTCAACAAAGGAGGCTCAAGGGATAAAATCTTCATAAAGACCCTCATAATGACTTGTAAGAGCAATAAAAGGGCTTGTAAGAGTCATTTATGACCTAGTGGACTTCATAAAGTTTTATGGTTGAGATATTTTGAGGGTGATGAGAGCAATTTCGACTTGGACTTGATTAGGAAGGTTTTAAGCTTGCTTAGGCTTGTGCAAATGATTAGAGGATGGATTAGGATGGTTTAGGATTAGCTTAGGGATAGGCAAGTGGATGGCATTTAATGAGGGTGGGTGAAGGAGGAGATATTTGTTAACTTTGGCTTGGGTTAGGAAGTTTTAACTCATGTTTAGGGAATGTGACAAGGTTAGGAGGGGATTAGGATTAGGTTTAAAGACATCTCTTAGAAGAGTCTAGACTTTGGATGAGGATAAAGACTTTCTAGAATAGTTTAGAATTTCCTAGGATGAGGATGAAGACTTTCTAGAAGAGTCTAGAACTTCTTAGGATGAGGATAAATTAGATTTTTAGGAAATAAATAAAGTTTTATTTATTTCAAGGGTTTGGGTTGAGGAGATATTTATTAAAACTTTTTTAATAAACATGAGGATTAATATTTAATCTTAATTAAATATTTTGAGTTGGGATTAGGGGTAGGAAATGATGGGATTAGCCTTTAATCAAAATTAAAGAAGGATTAGAAGATTTTGGAAGAGGTTATTGGTCATAAGGAAATTGGCCAAGTTTTGGGCAAAAAATAATTTTTTTATTTATTTTAAGATTTTTGGTCAATTTATTAATTAAATAATTAATAAATAAGGAAATAATGTTTAAATAAGATTTAAACATTTTTGGGAGGGATTCCTTAATTAAATATTTTTAATTAAGATAAAGGGATTTAATGGCATAAAAATTAATTAATTAATTAATAAATGATGATGTCATCAGGACTTTTTCAGAAAATAAAAATACTTTATTTTCTAAAGGTTTTTAGGTGTCTACAGTTACAACTACAACAATTATCAAAAAACTTGGAGGCCATCAGAAAAACAAAGAGTGCATCATAAAAATTTTGTTCTCTATTGGTTTGCATATTCTTTTATATGCAAAACACTTTTCCTACATTTGGTAAAGTGGTATGGAATAAAAATAGGCCTTTCACACATCAAATAGAAAAGTTTATAGAACAAGTTGGAGAAAATTTTGAGTCAGTAATGACTAACTACTTTGAGAATTTTAAGAAATCCATGAAATAGAGGATGAGGATACCTATGTGACTACTAGAGTAACATTTCAATGATGTTTGTTTCTTAGTGGATGCGAACTACACATATGTGCAAGCAACAATACCTAGGTTCAAATGGCTGAAACCCTTTCCATATGAGATCAATTTAGATGAGGCCTTTGCAACAATAAAAAATTTATTAGCATAAGACATTAATAAGAGTGCCACCTCATTTGGTAATTATGAGGAAACCAAATCAAGAACCACAATTGATTTGAAGACAACTACATTTCTTAGGAAGAAGAACCAGCTTGTTATGAAGATGAAGGAGAGATTTGGTGAAGGGGGAGAAGAAGAAGAAGATGATGATGAAGAGGAAGAATAAGGACAAGCCCCATTGAAATTAACACAAGGTCAAGGAGAGGATCAAGGTGAAGATACAAAAGGTGCCAATGGAGAAGAAGTTGAGGAAGCACCAAAGGAAGTCAAGAAGAAGAGAAAAGAAAAAGAAAAAACATTGGAGAAAACATAAAAGCCTATGAAGAAGCCACAACATAAGCTTGCAATACCTACTACTAGGTCAAGCACTAGGCAGCCACTATATAGGCCACTAAAGTTACAAAGCCTAAGGGAAAAAGGTCAATTGCCATAGTAGAGCCAAGTTAGCCTACAAAGAAAACCTATTGGAGGTTAAGGAAGAAAAAAAATAATGAAGAGTCAAATGAGGAGAGGACAGAGTCAGATGACTTGAGCTAATTCAAGGTGGTAAGCCACAATCCCTCTTCTGACATAGATAATTTGTGTGAAAATATCATTACAAATACATATTTATTTGGTTTCACACATGTATATTTTGGTAAGCTAGGGAGTGTTGATAAGAATAAGGTTGAAGAGTCCATTTATGAAATGATGGGTACTTTCAAATCTACTCCACTAGAGATTGTCATATCGTTACCTAAATGTCTATATGATAGAGTTCAGCAAAAGTGGCAATATTGTTTGACCACTAAAAATAAAATAAGGGAGGCTCAATTAGCTCAAGTTATGCTTTCTTTGGATAAGTAGATGATGGATGAAGCCATGAATAAATACAAGGGGATATTTACCCCCAACTATAGAATTTTTAAGATTTTGAGAAATTAAATAGAAGAAGTGGTGACACAAAGCACATTGCTTTGGAAAGATATTTATGGTCTAGCTACTAAGGTCATAGAGAAGAAAGAAAATGAAGAGAAAAGGGAGCCTAAGAAAGAGGTATAGAAAGGTGATGAAGAAAAAGGTGCACAAGAATCTGAAGATTAGGACAAAGATGGTAATGTGGATGGTACTAAGGAGACAACACAAAAGGCTACAACTAAAGAGGAGAAACAAGGTGTATAAGATGTACAAGTGCTAAGTGTCAGTTCTCCACACACAAACCAAGTGAGTCAATAGGACTCAGTGCTCATAAAGGATATTCCTGATTGACTAAGGAGGATTTGAAGAAGATATTGAATAACTCCACCACATCAACACAACTATGCACAAATCTTGTACTGGTGAGAGTTGATGAGATTGATAAGGTAGGACTTGCATCTATGGGGAAGAAACCAAAAGAAACATCTAATGTGCCCTCTCAATCTATTAAGGTAATAGAGATAGAAACAAAGGATCTTCAAGAAGATCAAAGTGCAAACCAAGATCAAACAATTGCTACAACTAATTCCCCATATGCAATGCCCATAGTTGTGTTTTAGATGAAAGAGGTAGAGGCACAACAAATAGATACATCACTTCCTAGCCTAAATAGTTTAAATTTTCTTGTAATAGTAACTATTGAGAAATATGGAACTAAAGTACACATAGGTTAAGAGGCAACTCCTGTACCTATTCCACAAGCACAAGTTGAAGTTCACAAGGAAGCTAAGGAAGGTGATAGGATTGAAGAGTCAACATTGACTATTAAGACAAAGGGACATATTTCTATATAGGCATTGCTCATACTGCTAGTTTCTACATGGAAGTGTTGCATAAGGAACTAGCCTATGCTAAGACTTTGATGAAGAAAGATTCTCATCTTTCAACTCATGATGGCTTAGTTGACCTTTTTTCCCAACTAGACATTCAATATCAATCTCTAGAGGTATCCAACAACAATTGGGATGCAATACTAAAGATTATAATGGAGGTCCATAAATCATTTTTAGATAAACACACTCTAATTATATCACCTAGCTAACATAAGTGTCAAAAAAGGGGGAATACAGTTTTGGATAATGTAGTAAGGGGTATATCTACTCAGGGGAGTATCAGAAACATAATAGAAAAGAAGTTTTACTCAAGGGGAGTAATGTAGAAATAAGGTATGACTAATATCATCCATTTTGAAAATTTTTGAAGTTTTGAAATTTTGTATGAGAGCCGAGTCAAGAATATATATTGTCTCAGCTATGCTCATATTAAGGTTGTATATGCATGACAAGTATTTTTTCCACTCATGTCAAAGGGAGAGATTGTTGATCTTATTTTGGTTTTGAAAAGGCATTGAAAAAAGACTTAAGTTACTATCTAGTAGAAATATAGTGCAAGCTGAGTGAGTAGTGCATGCCAAGTGATCAGAGTGAGCCAAGTAATCAGTATGAGTCGAGTGATCAAAGCATGCCAAACATTAGTTGCTAGATAATACATGTCAATCAATATGACAGTTAGTGCTGAGTATTAGTATGTGCCAAGTAGTCTATGCATGTTGAGTCACTCAGGTGTCAAGCCAATATAAGGAGCCAATAAAGTTAGTATGTGTCAAGTGATATAGGTGTCAAGTAGATAGTGTGTGTTGAGTTACAACATTGAGAGCACAGTGATGACCGAGCATTAGAGCCTTTATATGCCAAGTGAACAATTAGTGAAATAATTGTTTGTAATGGAACAAACTACTAAGTAAACCATTTTTGGGCTGACATAATTTTTTTTTTAACAATTATAGAAGACAAGGATCTTGAGTGATATTGTGAACCCCTATATAGTACATGCGATGAATCAAATTAAGGGATAAATTAAGTGGTAATATGGATCAACCAAAGCCATTGATTCTAACCTAACCTAGTCCACCTATGTACAATTAAGGAGGAAAGCCCTAAAAGAGTTTGTAAGATGCATGAGAGATAAATGCTAAGTGCAGAGACAACATTCATGGTGGCCATGGAGGTAATGACAATGTTATGAATTAAAAAATCAGTTAGAGAGAATATAGTAGAGAAGAGAAAGGACAAATGAGACATATCTGATTAGAAGGATCAAAAATTTAATAATAAAGAGAAGATATGACATCCAATAGTGAGGTGCTAACCAAAGGATCATGGTACTAAATCATTTTAGCAGGTGATACAGAGAAAATCTCCTAACAGAGTAGCCTTAATAGACTCTTGTAAATCTCTTAATTGAGTGATTACTTAATTGTGAGTGTAAATCCTCTAACAAGGTGAGACCTAATAGTCTTTGTAGCCTTTGACAGGGCAGATCCCTCATAGGGTAGATCATAGTTTATGGTCAAACTCATTGTAACCATAATTGGCTACACTTTACAACTACATTAGTGAAGATTTGTGGGTATCATCCCACCCCAGTTTCACCTTCTCTTTGGAGGGTTTTTGGGTAACCAAATTTCTTGTGTCATGTGTTAAATTTTTTTTATGCTATGGATGCAATGTGTAGTTAGCTATTTTAGTTTATATGCTAAATTATGAGATGGATGTGTGGTGAATGTTTAATGGTTAAAGTTTTGAAGTGCTGATTCACCGCCCCCCCACCTGCCCCATCAAAGTTTAGTTTCCCATTGTTATTTCCAACAAGGACTCCTCTCCTCTCTGGGGCAACCTACATGTTCTTTTCTTTGAAGCAATGTTGTCCAGACACTATATCAAAGAGGGGCAAAATGTAGATGCTTAAAATCATCCCATAACACTATATTAATTTATTTAATATTTCCTTTGACAATACAATTTATTATATATTAATTAATTATATTTTTCATGTTCCTCTACTTATTTGATTAAATACGTTCACTTCCCTAATGTATTTGAATTTAATTTAAATACTTCCCCCTAATGTATTAAATTTATTTAATACAAAGTGCTCCATAAATGCCCTTTTAAATAAATCCAATTTATTTAAATCCCTCCACTTATTATATTCTCTAATCCTATGATTAAATTAAATCCTATTTAAAATGTTTATTTTCTGGAATAGATTGTGTAGAGATTTTTCATCAACGTTTCGAGATTTTTCAGGAAGATAGAGCAAGAGATGTCAAATAATGCCTACACAATCTATTCCAGAAAATAAACATTTTAAATCATGGATTGTGGAAATCTGATTGCATAAATCCTATTTAGTTTATTCCTAATCCTACCTAAAGCCTAACCTATCATCCATCACTCTCACCCTCCTAAGCCTACCCACTAGCTAAACCCATTTTATTAACCTTGAATACCCTCCTAAACACCTTTTAGCACCTAAGTGGTTACTCACATATGTGTGATAAATTAAATACCCAAGGAGCCCCCTTTCATTAAATTATCCAAAAAGGACTCTTACATCCTTGCCTCTTACTCCTTTCTCCAAGGTTGCTCACACATGTGTGAGCACAACTTGAGCCACTCAAAGCCTGAAAGGCTTATTTTGACTTTTGCATGGATTATCCCTTAGCCCATGTTTCTCCCTTGTGGTACCTATGTGGATGCCACATAAATGCCACCTCCTCAAGGTCTCCTTCAAGCCTATAAATAGAGCCTTGTCTCATGCATTTTTCAATCTCCTCCATTGCATTGTTATCATGCTAGTTTAGATTTAGAACTTTTTAGAGATTTTATGCTTAGAGCCAACCTTTGGTAGTTATTTTCAATTTAGTATTAGATCTTAAATTTTCATGGTAGTTTGTATTTATTAGTTTTCTTATTTTCATCCACATTCACCTCTTTTGAATGCTCTCAAGAATGGTTTCTTCCATAGCCATCTCTTGAAGCATTCTTGATCATTTAGCATAGGTTCATATTCATCATTACATATCATTTATCATATTAGGATTCAATAGTTTTTTTTTATGAGAGCACATCCACATCTCTCAATCTTGAGCCCACCAACAAGGTCTCATTTGGGTGCCCTTGTTGCACGGCTATGAGGTTGCATGGGAATTCTTTCTTTTGGTTGCATTAGTGTAGTGAAACACAATGATATTTAATAGCAATTTGTTTGATTTTAATCTTGATATATGTATTTAATACTAACATTTTCTTGTTTACACGTGCTACCAACATATTAGGTTTTTCAAGTATACACATACATACATACATATATATGTACGCACATACACACATCTATATATATGTGTATATGTACACAAAAACACATGTAAAACAATGGTAAACTTTATACCTTTTATTTTTTTTTGGCATAATTGTAAATCTAGATATGGCAATGAGTGGAAGTAGGTCAACAATATTTTATAATATTTTTTTTTTGGCATTTCTTCTTTGTGGCTCTAACTTTTGCTAGGATTGAGGACTTTTTATATTCTTTTAACTAATTTCAGCCTTTCATTCATCTATAGCTACTATTATTTGAGTTCAAAGCTTAATAATGTTTGATAGCTTTCACATTTAAATGATCTTGAAAATTCATTTATGAAGTGTTATATAAGGCATGCCTTTAGATTTACCAATTGATGTTATATTAGTTTGAGTTTGATGAATCTTGCAAATGAAATGAGAATTTCATACATTTTCTATTTTTTTTGCAAGGGTTTAACCTAAAAGTATTTTCCATAATTCATTTGGAAAATCTTGGACCCTCTGTAGATTTTTGTAGGTTGTTGTGCAAAACCTTGCAAAGGTTTTTCTTCTCCATTTTTCTTTGCAATGACTATTAATGTGTAGGTAGTTCCATCTTCATGGTCCATGCCTTGTACACTTCTCTTTTCTCACTTTGGATTTTTTTTTTAAAAAAAAAGTCTCGCGTCTTTCTCCAAATTAAGTTCTCAAATTTAGCTATTCCTTTTTGGAGTCTTCTTTCCCAAATTATTTCTTTTGTATACTTTTTTGTTCACATAGAACCTAGTTTTTTTTTAATGACCTAATCCAACTCTCATGCCTCTTGACACTAAAATTTCAAAGGACCTCAAAGAAATAGTGGATTCTAATGTTGAGTCAACTTTTTACTCCTAGAGAATCCATTGCAATAATATCTTGAACACTCGTTATTAATTTTAGATCTCTAATCATAAGTTCAATTATTGGCTACTGGTCACCCAACTTCCTAGTCCCACTCAAAAAATATTGACAAGGATGCCAACTCCCAAGGAGAAGGCAATCAGTTGATTATGGTCAAACACAAAACCAAGAATCCTAGTGCTTGAAAGCTTTCTTCCAAAGCATGAAGCTAAGGAGTTCTAGTTTTGTCTATCTAAAAAATGGGAAAAGGTTTGGTGTCATGCTTTGTGACAATTTCTTAGCTTGAACTGGATACTTCATTCCTTGACTAGTCATGTTCAACATTATTTATCATTAAAGGTGATCTCATAGCCAATTGGGGAATTTAGAGGAAAGGAGAATTCATGCCCAAGTTAGACAATTTAGCTAACTCAATACCCAAATTTTGAATTGTGATTCTTTTCATTCTCATGTTCACCCTTGAGGAGTTGGATAATGAGGAAATTCCTTTGGAATGTAAATATGTCGTATTTCTAGAATGTACAGGATCTATTAGACCTTGAAAATACTTTATGAGCAATTTTTGTGCTAGATTCTTAGATTTTGACATCTTTTGCTTTTTATAAATTAAGGTCATTGGTTTTTTTTTTCTCCATGTTGCATCATTTTGATTTTTAATACCAAAATTCCAATCATGAGGTTAGCCATGGTGGAGTTCCCACCTTTCTCTATTTGATGTGGCACTAGCTTTGTTTGATCACAAATGTAGCCCACTAATTGTGTGGTATGAACTGTTATGCATATTCATAATCATTCTTTGGATTAATTAAAGTTTACACTTTCAATGCTATTGTAAAGATCCACCCTCTTACTATGGATTTTGGATCCAATGCAAATTAACACAAAGGTTTTGTAAGAGGTTTAACATAATTGGGTGGCCCCACGGTAAGGGAGGTTTGGTTTTATAGAAATCTTAAATTGGACCTTGATTCCAACTGCCATATTGATCATTCTCATTGATCTACACAAATATAGTTTTCTATAATCCTTATAGAGTTTTAAAATAACTTTATTGTTCCATGATTTCAATGTAGTCTTTTTTCACATTTCTTTGTTGCTATTTCTTACCTATATCAAATTGTTGGTTGATGTTATTGTCTAAGCAATTCTCATACAATTTTACATTGAATAGTAATTTATAACTCCCAAAGCTACAAAGAGTTGATGTTTTCTCAATACATTTCATCTTAATGAAAAGGCTACATTGATTCCCATCTAGCATTTTTAGAATTCAACTAAGCCACACCCATTTCAAGGAACTTGATTAATCAAGTGGTGGAATGAAAACACAAAACATATTGTTGAGTTTCTCCTTATTTTAGGTCACCCATTGGCTTATTTTTGTTGCTATTTTATAAGGTCATCACTTCGGAGCTCCTCATAGCTATTGTAATTCTAAAGGCTAAATCATTTTATTTTTCCACCCAAATACTAATGACCTAGTTACACCAATAGAAGCATTTCATCGATGCTTAAATATATCTTGTGGCTAAGACAAAAGCTACACTTCATTTTCTTAAAATTGGGGACTTGGCTCAATAATTCTTCCCTAACTATAAAATGAATTTTAAAGGTCATCAATTCAAAAAAATTCCTAATTTCCTCTAGGTTTTTATTTTCCTTTATGAAAAATGGTTTTTCTTCCCAAGAGTTTATACTTGCAAATCTACTTGCCTAGAAGTAGTCTCTTATAGTGGTGACTTGAGTACTAAAGGCCCAACAATATTTTTATGACCTCAAAAGTGGATATTTTTCTCATGGTCAATGACAAGGCCCTTGGCCTTGATTATTCCCTTGTGAGTTCTAAAAATCCTTTTAGGAGTTACCTACATAATGTTAACATTAAAACCATGCAAGTTGGGTGATAAGGGAATCTAATCAACAAAGGAAATATCAAGTTCATATCTAAGATTGGCTACCTAGATGACACCAATAACTAACTTTTTTGGACATTTCCTACATGATCATCACCATAATGTTGGTGCTCGAGTTGTGTACTATCTTGTATCTTCTTGATTTTGATAATAAATTTGTCTCTTCTCTTTAGACCTATACAAACATGATTGATAAAATCTAAATTTTTCTAGGATAAATATTATGGTGGCTTGAGAAGGAATGTAGTGGGTATAAAAATCTCCACAATTATTTGTGTTCATAAAAAATGACTTCACCAAGGCCTTTCATTTTGAACCAAAAGAGTCTTAATAAAAATGATTTCCACAAGTGGTAATACAAGAAGAAACATCTACAAAAATAATTTGCATTGATTGGATGTAATGTAGGTCAAAACCAAGCACCTAAAGCATGGCCAACATGAAAGGTTCCCACTAAAAGTGCAAACAAAGAATAATGAAGCTATTATTGCATCATGATAAAAGACATGTAAAAATTTATATCAGTAAGTATTTGAGTACCATAAACATTATTTATGATCTAATCTCACAATAAACATACCAATGCACTAGTGGCCATAGCCAAGGATAATTGAAGACATTTGTAACAACAATGAGTAAAACTTTGTGGGCATAGATAGTACACATCTAAGTTAATAGAAGAATGAGTACTTGGTTGAGGCATTAATATTGTTATTCATGTCAACATGTTTCTACTGTCATTAGTAATTGGTTGTTATAGATGTTATTGATTATTTTGTGTAATTTTTTTAAGAGATATGATATGCATTTCTTCTATACTGCAAGACTATTGATGAGGTTTGGATATATTGTTAAATAATGTTTTAAGGTATTAGATTCCTATGAGAAATGCATGCTCCACCTTGCTAGTTTATGGCACTAAGAATTTGAGATTCCACTTATGGTGATCATATTTTTGTTGAATTCAATTAAAAATAATTTTTGCATGTCACATACATAATTGCAAAATCTGATGGTGTTTACTCTATATTTAGACAACTTTAGGTGTTCGCACTTTCATAAAATGCTTGAGGGGATGCAAGATGAAGATGAATGCATTCCATTAATTCTTATGAGAGATCAATTCTTGTGAACTACTACTCATGAATTATGAGTCTATGAGTTTGACCCCAAAACTGCATGGTTGAATCTTGACAACAATATCACAATGTGTATGATGTTTATTCAGGTACTAGTCAAGACATTTTGTGGTTCACTTTTCATTTCTTTCCATTGTAGGAATTTTTAGGTGCCAATATAGTTTGAATTATGTGAGTTAAGATGCTTACCTAAATTCGGTAGATTTTGTTAACATAAGAGAGTACATGCATGTGTGAGAAAATGTGTGTCCATGAGTGCAAGTGCATGTGCAAATGCAATTAGTATTTGTAAAAGATAATCTATCTCTTCATGTGTGTGGTTATGAGTTGGTGAATAGTGTGACTTTTTGTAGTGTGGACTATCATGTATTTATTTATATAAATAATGAGTAGAAGGTATTCAAAACCTTTTAGTTAAGTTGTAGAGATGAACCAATGGTGGATCTTTTATCTTTGTATTCTTCTTATTTTAGGAAGGATCCCTTGACATGTTGACATTAAGGTCAATTTTTCCTTTAGTGACTTAACACTTAGTTAGTTGGTTTCATTGCTACCAAGATTATCATTCTTCTAAAAATGTTAACCAAGTGTTTCAGTTTCTATTGAGCTTCATAGTATCTATCGAGCATCTAAGACAATTTATAGTATTTCCCGAGCGTAGTAGAGTCTACTATTAATCTCAATTTGGTTTTGACATATGAGTGACAATACACTTAAGTCATTTTCTAGATAGAACTTAGTTCATGCCAAACAAGTAATGCATGCCGAGCATAAGTTTTCATATAGTGTATGTCGAGTGAGATATACAATATGTGCCAAGTAAATAGTAAGTGTCAAGCAGATAGTCGATGCTGAGTAATTTAGATGATGAGTGATCAATGGATGTCAAGTCATTCAGAGGTAGAGTTATAAATTTGAAAATATAGTGAATGTCAAGCATCAGAGACTTTAAGTGCCGAGTAAAACAATTTTGGACATAGGTTTTTGTAATGTTAGAAACTTCTATGTAAAATATTTTTGAGCCAAATTAAGGATTTTTTTAATGATTCTAGATGATAAGGACAAATCTATATTGAGGATCCCTATGCAGTACATGCAACCAATTAGTTAAAGGGATGGATTAAGTGGCAAAATGGATGAATCACAATCATTGATTCATACCTAACCCTAAGTCACGTAGGTCATCTTAAGGAAGGTAGACCCTAAAAAATTGTACATGTGAAGAGAGAAGTTTGCATGCACAAATAGAGCATTCGTGGTGGCTAAGAAGTTGTGAATCAAGTTATGAATTAAAAAATTAGTTAGAGAAGAATAGAGGAAAGAAGAGATTCATATGATTAGAGAGGATCAAAGATACATAGAAAGAGGTGATCTATTATCTAGTAGGAGAGTGCTAACACAAGATCATTGCTCAAACATTCTAATAGGTGAACCAATTAAATCTCTTAAAAGAGTAGTCCTAATAGGCTATTGTAAATCCTTTAACAAGGTGCTTAATTCATTGTAAGTTTAAGTCCTTTAATCAAGAGCACTTCTAACAAGGTGTTGAAATCCTTTAACAGGGTAAGATCTAATAATCTCATAAGCCTTTAATAGGGCAGACCTTTCATAGGGTAGATCATAGTTTATGATCAAACATTATAACCTTCATTAGATACACTTTACAATTATAGTAGTGAAGATTTGTGGGTGACATCCCACCCCAGTTAAATACCTTCTTGTTGGGGGGTTTCTAGGGAACCAAATATATTGTGTCATACATGTGTTGAATGTTTATTTGATTTCATGCTATGGATGAACATCCTTAATTTGGTATTTTAGTTTACATGCAAATTGTGAGATGGATGTGTGGTGAATGATTTTATGGTTAAATTTTTGAAGGATTGATTCACCCCCCCTCTCAAAGTTTATTTTCCCTATTGTATTTCCAAAAATTGGTATCAAAGCTTTGTTCTCTAGAAAGGAAAGCTTTGTAGCTTTGAGGAAAGATCTTGAAGATGGAAGTCTACAAGTTGGGAAAGACTATTAAGAACCATAATATTGAAATCTAGCTTTCCCTATGCCAGGTAAATGAAGTAAGAGATTATTTAAAGTGCTCATTAAAGAGAAGGAAAGATATATCTATTGAGGAGAATGACACACATTACCAAGAGGAAGAAACTACTAAATTGTTTGCAGATAGAAACTCAAATGAATTCGATGCAATAGTTGTAGATCTGATGTAAAAGAATGATGGCCTAATAGAAGAGGTCAAAAATCTTAAGATAGAATAAGAAGTCCAATCAATATTGCTATGTGAAGTGATCGAGCAGAAAAAGAAAACTAAGGAAGAAAAAATCATTATTGAAGATGACAAAAGGATACTAATCAATATACCAAGACTACCAACACACATAGATTTGAAGGTTACTACTACAATTGTAAGAAATATGGACATAGAGCACATGAGTGTAGATCCAAGGCTAACTAGTCATTAAAAAAGCAAGCTAAGGTAAGCCATACTGATAGATCCTATAATTGGGATTACAATACAAGGTATAGTTGTAACTATTGTCAAGAGTATGGCCATGTTACTAAGAATTGCATTAGAATACATTTTAGAAGTGATTACAATAGATGGTTGAGTCAAACTACATGTTTAGTAGTTTGAAGACTGGTCACATCAGTAGTAATTGCCCAACAAGGTCAAAAGAACCTAGGAGTGAATTCAATAAAGGAAAAGGGAAGGTTGATGTTGAAGAAGTTAAAGTGAAAATGAACAAGACATGGAAGAAAAAGGAAGATTGTAGCACATCAAGTTAAGATGGGATCACTTCATCCAATGGATCAGGTGATCACACTACCTCCAACTAGGTAATCAGGAGGTATGTGTGGGAATAATATTTCAAAGTTCAATTATATATCAGTTCCAAGGATTTAGTTATGAAAAGATCATATATGCATGAAGTAAGATGCAAGGTATTGGTTAGAACCTAGAAGAAATCCATAAGTTTTCATGTTGCTGCCAAGCATGAAAAGTTTCATTGTTGTGTTGACATTTAGTCAAGTTTGTTATTAGTGACAACACTTATTCAAATTTTGTATGGCTATTGAGCTCATTAAACAATCTACAATGTTTGAAATATAATTTAGTAGCCACCAAGCTCTATAGTTCCTATCAAGCATTCCAGTGATTACCAAGGGAATTCAATTAGTGTGAAGTGCAACAGTTCAAACCAAGCAGAATTAGGTAGTATGAAGTCCAACAATTCAAAAAAAGAATTTCCATGGTTGCCAAGCTTTTTATTTTCTACCAAGCTAGTAGTTCATTTGAAGTGAAGTTAGTGTTAACCAAGCTATGTGATGATTAGTGTTTACCAAGTGTAGTTATGGTAAATGAGTAATTCAGTTTCTACCAAGTTACATAGTATCTACCAAGTCACCAGTGTAGACCGAGTTCAAGAATACATTGAAGTGGTTAGTATGGACCGAGCTTCTATTCTACTGAATGCATGAAAATTTTGAGTAATGACAGTGGATGTCAACTATCAAAACTTCACCAAGTCAGTCTTCAGAAGCTGAGTATCTACATATGGGCCAACTTTGTAATATTGGTGTTGACTTGTATATTGGCTGACTTTGTATTTATGTAAATTGGATTGATATATATGTAATTTATTGTATCATATCCAAGGTAGTATGAATGTGCAAAAAAAAAGTGAAATAGAAGCATGCGAATGTGAATCAACAACAGACAGAGTGTATTGTAAGGCCATATCAACAAAGGAGAAATAGAGTCATATCTATCACATAAAGGTGATCAACACTTCAAAGAATCTCTATTAGCAATCCAGTTGTAAGTCAGAGATCTATTGTTTCATCGTAATAGGTGAAATAGTCCAAATCCTTTAACAGGGTAGACTTAACATTCTTTTGTCAAATCTCTTTACCGAGTGCATACTTCATTGTGTGTTTGTAAAACATTTAACAAGGTGGAACTAGCAGTCCTAATTGCTCCTAACAAGGTAGATCATCTAAAGTGATGATTGTAAGCCTTAACAAGCCAACTTTATGTTACAGTATTGAAGTTTTGTGGGTATCATCCCCATCCCAGTTTTACTTTATATTTGGAAGGTTTTTGGGTCACCAAATTATTGTGTTCAAGTGTTATGAATGTTTTATGATTTTAGTTTCTCATGTATGCAGTTAGATATAATTTAATGATTTAAATGGTAATTGGACTATTACAATTAAGATCTAAATTTGGTAAAGTTTTTGAGGTTACTGATTCATCCCTCCCCTCTCAGTAACCTAGCTAGTCTTGAATATTTCTAACATGTTGCTACCAAGTGAAAATTTAGTTGATGTCAAGCTATTAAAGGTGATACTATTGGTTGAGCTCACTATGGTTATCAAGTGTGGTAGAAATTACATGGAAGACAAGTGGGTCAAAATTACCATTGGAGCTGATCTTACAACTATGTAAGAACTAAGCATTTATTGCAAAGTTTCAAGGGTTATATGGTCATTTTTTGACTCATTTTCTTCAAGATTGAAAAGAGCATGAAGAGAATGAGGTGAATTGGAGAAATTGATCCAAGTGTTTGCAACTGGATTCAATTGCTACTCACCACCATATGTCAGATTTTTTAAGGTTTTTATCGTGTGCTGAGCTATGTTGTTTGGACTTACACAAACCCTAGATTGTTTTAATAATATCTAGCTCTTTTGATACTATGGTTAAGGAAGGAAAAGAAGTTTTAAATGTATAATTGATTAGTAATGAGACTTCACAACCACATTTTCAGACAATTCTTGATATTGCATACAAAGGAGACCTGTCTAGTGTGTTATCTATGATACCACCACAAGTTTTAATGGTACAAGATGTAAGGTGTTGCTACACTTGTAAGGTAGGAACTATAGGAGACATGGAAATTAGATATTTGTAAATTTTTTTTTGTGAAAATAGAGTGCTAAAAGAAGAAAATAAAATTATAGAGAGCAAAGGGTTAACCCTTGCCCTAGATTTTCCTAACGTATTGAAGACATAATGGATTAAGATAGTTCTTAGTAGAATACATGAAAACTCTGAATGATTAGAAGATGACCCTATCGAGATCACAAATATGATTATTCAAAGAGTAATAGGGTATCCTACAGTAGACAAAAAAAAGTATATGAGTGATGCAAAAGAGGAAATTGAGAAGAATACATGGGTAGTATGAAAAAAGTGAGGGATGACCATAGACACAGTCATTGATCCCCTAATTGCATTTTTAGTAAGAGTAATTGCACATAAGTTATTTCAATCTAGAATATTGAACAATGTACCATGTATAGTTGTGGATTTAGGCTATAAGATAGTAAAGAAGGACCATTCTTATGACCTTGTTGAGTTACAACTCAACAATTATCAGAAAACTTGGGAGCCATAATAAAGACAAAAAGTGCACAATGGAAATTTGGTTCAATAATTTTTTGCATATTTTTCTATGTGTAGAACACTTTTCCCTCATTTGGAAAAGTTTCTTGGAAGACAAACATGTTTGTTGTAGTGCAGATTGGAGAATACATAGAGCAACTTAGAGATAATTTTGAGACTGCAATGACAAGTTATTTTGAAGACTTTAAGAAGTTAATGAAACAAAGACTAAGAATACCAATGTCACTAGTAGAGAAAAATTACAATGATGTTTATTTTCTAGTTGATGTTGAATTCACTTATGTTCAAGCTGTTGTTCCAAGGGTTAGATGGATTAGGCCATTTCCTTATGAAATTAATGTGGATGAGGCATCTACAACCATCACTACTTTACTAGTAAAGGAAGTAGATAAGAAGGCTACTACATTTGTAAACTATGATGTAGAAAAGTCTAAAATCACAATGGATTTGAAGAAAGCTTTTGTGATAAGGAAGAAGAACAAAATTGTGAAAAAGATCAAGGAACAATCTATTGAAGAGGCAAAAGGAGATGAAGAAGAAGAGGATAATGAAGATGATGTATAAGATACACTTGCCCAACCACTACTTGCTCTCACATAGGGTAAAGTTGAGGACCAAGGATAATAAGAAGCAAAATTTGATGCAGGTGTTGAGGGAGAAGAAGCCAATGAAGCACCTATTTCTACCGAAAAGAAAAAGAGAAAAGAAAAGAAGCCAGTAGGAAGAGAACTCAAGAAATTTGTGAAACCTTCACAACAAAATCCTACAAGTTCTTGTCACAAGGGCTAGCAAAAGAGCTATTGCTAAGAAGACTCAAGAAGTTGAGAAGCCTAAAGGCAAGAGAGCTAGTAAAACTACTAAGGAAGATGAACCTAAGAAGAGACAAAGGAGGAAATATATAGCTTCTACTGAATTAAATGAGGAGAGGACCTAGTCAAATGAAAATATCCAATTAGAAGTGGTAAGTCACAGTCCCTCTTTTGATTTAAACAACTTGTGTGATAATATAAAAAATAATGTTGATTTATTAGGGTTCACACATGTTAAGTTTGATGAACTTGGGAAGGTACAAATGAATAAAGTAGAAGAATCTATGTATGCCATGATGGAAAATTTTAAGAACACACCTATTGAGCTTGCAAATATTTACCCAAAAGTCTATATGACAGAGTTGAGAAAAGGTGGCAATAGAGTCTCACAACTGAAAGGAATATAAGAGAGACTACTCCAGCAAGAGTGATGCCAGACTAGGACAAGTCTACAATGAAAAATATCATTAAAAGGCATAAGGGGAAATTTAATCCAAAATATAGAGCCTTTAACATTTTACAAAATAATATTGAAGATGTTGTCCAAAAGACCACCCAGCTATGGAAAGTGATATATTGGTTGACAAAAGATGAGTCAAACAAACAGACACCTGTGGAAGTAGGTGAAGACAAAGTTGAACAAGAGGTAGTTGAGATAATAAAGGATTAATCTATAAGTGAAGGACATGAGGAAGGTACTATGAAAGAATAAGATACAAAGGCTATAATTGAGGAAGAGCAACAACAAGATTAGAATGTACCAAAGGTACATATGCTGAGTGTTAACCCCCCTCATGTGGACAAGTGGATCAACAAGAAAAAATAGTAAAGATCAAGGATGTCTCTAACAACACCACTTAGAACATCGATCCCTTAATAGAGGATGATATGAAGAAGATATTGATTGATTCTTCCACCAAGGAAAAACTATGCAACCATCCTATATTGGTGCATGTAGATCAGATTGAGAAGGTAGAATTGGCATCTATAGGGGAGAAAACTCAAACATTATCCATCGCCCCCCCTCAATATATAGAAGTGAAACCTACAATGCCTATTGTAGTATATCAAAGGAAGGACACAATGACATCACATGTCAACACATTGGTGCAAAATGTTTCAATAGTTGAGAAAGATGGGACACTAGTCCAAATAGGTTAGGAAGCCAATCTTGCACCTACAACACAAGCACAAGGTGAAAAAAAGATAACATAAAAGGATAAGGATAGGATTGAAGATTTAGTCTTGACTTTAAAACTAGAGGAACAAATATAAATATAGACATTGGTTACCCTACCAAATACTGCTACTCCTATTCCTAGTCAAGCACTTCATAGGTTGAGTGTAGAAGCTACATCATTGAAGTCATCAAGGCTTAGTCCTAGCACATATAAGGTTGATGAGGTTACATCTTATGGTGATATCAAATTAGATGAGGTGATTGAACTTCCAAAGTTTGATCTTGAATCAATCACCATAGAGAAAATGAGTGTATTGCAGGATGCTCTAGCTAGAAAGAAACACCAAGAATTGCTCAGAAGGGAACATAGGTAGAAATAAGCACTACATGAAATCAAGGACATATTTCTTAATGAATTCAGCCTACCTAAACCTAAAGAAGATAAGCCAATAATTGAGTAGTTAGAAAACATTGTGGAGAAGATAACTGATGTAGACCTATACACAAATGTAAAATTACTAGAATGGTCTAAGAAGAAATTTCAAGCCAAGGTAAATGAAAATATATCAAGTGTCATTGCACTAAGTCAGGTTGAGTTAGCAATCAAAATTGATAGTGTGAAGAAGGTGTTGGAGAATATTTTCTCTCTTTACACCAAGTTGTGTGATGTACCTCTATTCACACAAGAAGTGTAGAGACACATTGACCACCTAGAGGGAGATTTGACGTCAATAGGTAAAATCCTACAACAATCTTCTGGTCAAAGTTAGTCTCATTTCAGATTTTTTTTGTCAGTACAAGGTCAGTTAGTAGTATTACAAGCTCAAGATTCCAATATTTGGGCTACACTGATCAACATCCAATCCATGTTGACCCCTCACATGGAGGTGATACACAAGGAACTAACCTTTGCAGAAACATTGATGATGAAAGATCCCCATCTTTATACTCATGAAGGCCTAGTTAACCTTTCTATTGAGTTAGATATTCAAATCAAATCTGTAGAGGTAGCATGTGACAAATGGGATACAACACTAAAGCTCATAATGGAGGTCCATAAATCATTCTTGCACAAACACACTATTCGTGTACCACCCATGACATAAGTGTAAAAAAGGGGGAGAATGAATTTTGAAAAAGACAAAAGGGGAGAATGAATAAGTTTTGGGGGAGACCAAACTAAGGGGTACACAATACATAAGAGTTAGTACAAAAACAGAGCACAACAATACAACATATTTACTTAGTAGGAGTATTAGATTTAGAAAAGAATAATTGGGGAGTTATAAAATTTTGAGGTATGATTGATAAGTCACAAGTTTTGCAAAATTTTGAAGTTTTGAAATTTTCTATGTATGCCAAGTACTAAATAGAGATTATATACGTTATGATCATAAGTTAAGGTTATTCATGCATGAAAAAGTGTTTTTTCTACTCAGGTCAAAGGGGGAGGTTGTTAATCTCAGATTAGTTTTGACATATGAGTGACAATACACTTAAATCATTTGCTATATATAAATTAGTTCATGTTGAACAAGTAATGCATATCAAGAATAAGTTGTTAGATAGTGTATGATGAGTGAGATATACAATATGTGCCAAGCATATAGTAAGTGTCAAGTCACTCAAGTGCCAAGTAGATAGTTGATGCCGAGCGATTTAGATGTTGAGTGATCAATAGATTCCAAGACATTTAGAGGCCTGAATGCCAAGCATCAAATACTTCAAGTACCAAGAAATTTTTTTTGGTCATTGTGTAATAGCACATTCTTCTATGTAAACCAATTTTGAGCTGACTTAATGATTGTTTTGTGATTCTAGATGATAAGGATGAATCTATATTGAGGATCCCTATGCAATACATGCATCTAATTATTTAAAGGAATGGATTAAGTGGAAAAATGGATGAATCACTATCATTGATTCATACATAACCCTAAGTCACCTAGGTCTTCCTAAGGAAGGCAAAGCCTAAAACATTGTATGCGCAAAGAGAGAAGTTTGCATGCGCAAATAGAGCATTCATGGTGGATAAGGAGTTGTGAATCAAGTTATGAATTATAGAATTAGTTAGATGAGAGAAGAGATATGCCTGATTAGAGAGGATCAAAGATACATGAAAAGAGGTGATATGTTACCTAGTAGCAAAGTGTTAACCATAGGATCATTGTTGAGACCTTCTAATAGGTGAATTAGCTAAATCTCTTAATAGAGTAGTCCTAACAAGTTGTTGTAAATACTTTAACAAGGTGCTTACTTCATTGTAAGTTTAAGTCATTTAATCAAGTACACTTCTAACAGTTAAAATCCTTTAATAGGGTAAGATCTAACAATCTTCTAAGCCCTTAACAAGAAAATTCTTTCACAGGGTAGATCATAGTTTATGATCAAACATTTTAACCTTCATTGGATACACTTTACAACTATAGTAGTGAATATTTGTGGGTGTCATCACCACCCTAGTTTTACCTTCTCATTGGAGGGTTTTTGGGTAACCAAATATCTTGTGTCATATGTGTGTTGAATGCTTATTTAATTTCATGCTATAGATGAACATGCTTAATTTGGTATTTTAGTTTACATGAAAATTGTGAGATGGATGTGTGGTGAATGATTTTATGGTTAAAGTTTTGAAGGACTAATTTACCCCCCCCCCCCTCAGAGTTTAGTTTTCCTATTGTATTTCCAACATCTACCAATCTTTCTAATGTAAGTGATGAAGATCTTAGTGTTAATTGAGCTTCGTAGTGTTAACTAAGTATATCAGTGTCTACCAAGCTTGCAGTATTATCAAAGTGAATTTATTGAGCCATTCAGTGTCAACTAAGTGATTCAGTATCTACTGAGTTTCTCAATGTTCACTGAGTCATATAGTGCTAACTGAGTTCTTGCTACTCTAAGTGATCAATATGGACCGAGATTTAAATGTCAACTAAGTACCATAGTATGTCAAGTGTTGACAATGTTTTTTGAGTGTTAGAACATTACTGAGTTGTCTTCAAAACCCAAGTTACAACAGTGGGTCACTTTGTGAATTATGATGAATTTGGTATTGTAGCAGACTCTGAAAGGTAATTAAGTGGATTGGTATATATCTAATACATTATATCATATCCAAATGTAAAAAGTTTGTAAACAAGTAAGAAGTAGATAAGTGTGAATTGTAGAAGGCTACAAGTAGTATAAGGAAAAGTAGAGACTTATCTATCACAGTTAGGTGATCATTGTAGTTCAAGGAATCTCATTCAACAAATCAATATTGTAGATCAAAGAACAATCATTAGTTCATCCTAATAGAAGCACCAGTCAAATCTTCTAAAAAGATGGAATTAACAATCTTGTTCCAAATATCCTAATAGATTGCATACTTCATTGTATGTTGTAAATCATTTCACAAGGTGGACCTAACAATCCTTATTGCTCCTAATAGGGTAGATCACCAAAAGTGGTCAATTGTAAGCTTTAACATACTAACTTTATACTATAGTAATAAAGCTTGTCGGTATCATCCCTACCCAATTTTACTTTCTATTTGTAAAGTTTTTAGGTTACCAATATTGTGTCAAAGTGTTACAAATGTTTTATTGCTTTCAATATTTCATGCATGCAAATAGATCATATTAAATGGTGAATGTTGAATTGGTGAATTAAGTTTGAAGTTTTATTGGTCCCTAATTCACCCCTCTCCTAGTCACCTAGGATATATTAAATTTATAGCAATTCATATCAGAGCATTGGTTCTCACATCAGAAGCTTAGTGGCTTGAGAAAAGGTCAAAGACAATAGAAGTCTATAGACTAGAGAAAGCTATTGAAAATGAAAAGCTGGATCTACAATTAGCCATGGATCAACTCAAGAAATAAAAGGAGAAACTCTCTCAATCCATAAAAAGAAGAAAAGATCTTACAACATAGATGAACAAAAATCTCTACACTAAAGAAATAATTGAAGACATTTATCAAGAAAGAAGTTCAGATGAAGTTGATGCAACAATCATAGATCTACTTGAAAAGAATCTTAATCTTCATGAAGAAGTCAAAAAGTTGAAAAGAGAACAAGAAATCCAAATAGTAAAATTATGTGAAGTCATGGAACAAAAGGACAAATCCAAAGAAGAAATAGAAGAAAAGGACAATGAAATTAATCAACTATATCTTCAACAAATAGATCTGATTGATCAAATCAATGATGTAAATCAAGAGATTATCAAATTGAGGACATAAAATAATATATTTAAGAATGATCTCAGCATGAAGAAGAAACCCAATGAGAGGATAATGAATTCACAATAAAGCATGAATCAACTAGATAAGAAAACTCAATTTAGACACAAAAGTAAAGCTATATTAGGATACACAAAAGAAGGTGAATCATCTCAGCAAGGAGCTCAAAAGAAAAAAATGCCTACATATTTTAAGTGTGGAAAAATAGTTCATACATCAAACAAGTGTTGGAGCATTGGTAAATCAAGTTCAATAGAAAGTGTTACAGTTAAAAAAAACTAGTACATAGAGCAAATGAATGCACAAAGAAACCCAAGTTTGAAGTAAAGTGTCACAATTGAGACAATCAAGGACACAAATATTTAGAGTGAAAGACCAAGAAATGGAACCTAGTAGAACAAAATTTCAAATCTATATTTGGTTGGGATTGCAATACATGGTGCAAATTTCATTATTGTGGTGAGTTTGGACACATTGGAGAAAACTACATAAAACATCACACAAGGAAGAGATACTACAGATAGATGTTTTGTATATACAGAACTTGGACATCTTTCCAAGAACTATATGAATAAAGGAAGAATTGAAGATGAAAAGAAAGAAAATGATGACAATATTAGAAAACAAATGAGGTAGCAATGGGTGCAAAAATCTCTAGAGAATGCAAGCCAAAGTCATGAAATTGTTAACACCCAAGTAAATGAGTTGGGTGACTCAACCATTTCAACTTAGACATCCATGGAGATTACTGGAATTGAGATTCAAAAGAAGACATCCCATACCAGTTCCAGTCAACAAGAAAAAGGTCCATATCAGCATTCAAGGTGCACAAGGATCACCAAGTGAAGATGACAATCAAAAACCTTACAAAGCAAGGTCGGGTTGCAAGACCTTATTGAGAAATGTCAAGATGCATGACCTTATGAGTTTGGATGAAAATACTAAATTGGTGACTCTACCAAGTATTGAGTTTAGATCAAGTAGTGGTAACTTTACCAACTTCAAAGTTCTCTTTGAGTTGGTAGTTCCTACTGAGTCAAGAGACCTTATCGAGTTGAAGGTGTCTTCTAAGCATTAAAGACTAAACCTAGTGGAGGACAACCTATCACCAAGAAAACATTTGTACGAAGCATTAATGGTGATCATAAAGACATAATTTTGTTAAAAGTAGGAAATTGAATGTATTGTTTCACATCAAATTTTTAGAGCTTAGAGCAAAGAGTGATTTTAGAGCCCCCAAGCAATTCAAGCAATTTTTGTTGAAGATTTCTCTCGTGATTGAAATTTTAACCAAATAGAATGGAATCTTCTAGAATTAAGGTAAAAAGGGATCGAAGATGTTGGTTCATGGCGTTGATTGCAAGGCTCCCATGTTCAACTTGAGTCCAATAGTTGTAGAGGCACTTGACCCTGGTAGAGCACAATCTCAGATTCCACCAAAAGTACTTCTTATGAATGACATTAGGTCATTTTATGACTACTTAATTCAAGAATTGGGAACCCTAGAGATGAACTATGCATACAATAAACTATGTATGAATGGTGTTTGGCAACCCAAGCATAAACACCTAGAGACAAAGGGTTTAATGCTTATTCTAAATATGCCAAGGGAATTCCAAGGAAAATGGATTAGGTTCATCCTAAGTTGAGTCCATAAAATGCATTTGTGGTTGGATCACCCTATCCAAATTACAAAGAAGATGATCCATAGGATAACTGGGTTGCTAATGTTGAACAAAGAAAAGACCATGAAAACCCTAGGTCAAGTTGAATTGGCTAAACGAACTCTTGCCAAATGGGATGAGAATGGAAAGAAGTTGAATGGTGTCACAGACATGGAGCTAAAGTTTGGAATTCATGTTATTACACACAATATATACAACTTGAGCCATCTAAACAACATATCATGTGAAATTGTTGACCTAGCGCTAAAGGTGATGAAGAATAACCTATCTTTTCACCTTCCTGAGCTAATGCTAAACCAATTCAATAAGAGCATGGACAAAATTTGAGTCTCAAAGAACAACCTATGTAAGTTTGGTTCTTTGTTGACTTGTTTATTCTTCTATGTACAAATTTTTTTCCCTTCAAAAGGAACTATGGTGTAGAAAAAGGATACACTGGTGTCATATAAAATCATGAGTTTATAGCAGAGATGGGTGAAAATTTTGAAAGTATAATGGATAACTACTTTGAGACCTTCATAGAGAAAATGAAAAACATATTCAAAATACCAAGGAAGTTGGTAGAGGACTATGAGCAAGACATCTATTTTTTTTTTGACTGTGACAAGGTCTATATCCAAATAGTAAGGCCTAGGGTGGCATGGGTTAAACCTTTGCAATATGAGGTTAACATAGCTGACACCAAGGAGATCATTGAGGCTATCATGAATGAGCTAGTAGACCCTAGGGCATGTTATTTTGGAACCTATGAGGAGCCTAAGGCTAGAATTGAATTTGAAATCAAGTTACTTCAGGCAATGAAGAGAGGAAGGAAGAAGGTAGAGAAAATTTTAAAGAACACAAATGATCAAGTTCCCCTCATGCTAACTAAAGGAAATAGTGATGACTTTGAAGATGAAGAAGGTAAGGAAGAAGATGTAGAGGAAGAGAACTTGAAGAGGAAGAGCCTCCCAAGAAGAAAGGGAAGGTAATTATAACAAAACCTACAAAATCATCCTCTACAATATTCACAAAGTGAACCCAACCAAGAATGAAACTTAAGCTTGGAGAGGATGAATATGAAGTTGAACAAATAATATTTTAGAAGGTTGCCCCTACATTTGAAGAGAGATAAAAAAGATTAGAAGAAGGAGGTTGTATGGCATACTTCAAGTCTCTTAAGTATGACACTAGAAGTATAGAGGAGAAGAAACAAATAGAGGATGCCCTAGTAGAAAAAATGGAAAAATGGAAATACTCTCCTGATGAGCTAAAAGCTCAAGTTTCTAATGTAATTCTTAAGGCAATTGCACCAGTATAGGAAAATGTAGTAAAATTTTCAAGAGACATGAAAGAATAGGCCTTGAGACAACTCATGTTGAGTCTCAGTGATAAAGAGGTCAAGAAATCATTAAAGGAGAATGAAATAAAGCTGACACCAAAATCCAATTAATTGTTGATCCTGTCAAAAGATATTGAGTTTTTTGTGAAATCCAACACCATAGCATCAAAAAATATCTATGGGATGCACAAACCAAGTGATTAGGTTGTGCAAATTGATGATGAATAAGGTGTTGAGAAAGATAATGAATAAATGGATGTATAGATTATGAAGAAATATATGCTCCAATAGCTAGAATGGAAGTAGTAAGGATGTTCTTGGCTTATGCAGTGAACAAGAAGTTCAAGGTTTATCAGATGGATGTTAAATCAACCTTTCTAAATGGAGAACTTGAAGAAGTTTATATTGAACAACCTAAAGGTTTTCCTTTATTAGAAGAAAATGACATGGTATGTATATTGAAAAAAGACCATTATGGTTTGAAGCAAGCACCAAGAACTTGGTATGCAAGGTTGGATAGTTATTTGGCAAAGCTTGGATTTGCTAAAGGTACGACAAGAAGTAACTTGTATTTGAAAGAAGTTGAAAATGGTTTTTTGATTACTGTAATATTTGTTGATGACATCATTTTTGGAGGTAATGATGAAGCTAGTGATAAATTTTCTAAAGAGATGAAGAATGAATTTGAAATGAGCATGATAGGAGAAATGAAGTTTTTCGTAGGATTGTAGATTGCACAGAATAATGCTTGTATATTCATTTCACAAGCTAAGTACTTGAAAGATTTGTTAAAAAGGTTTGGTTTGGAAAGTTGTGAACCTATTGGTACAGCCATGATAAATGGTCACAAGTTATCCAACAAAGATGAGACACCTACAATAGAGCAAAAGAAGTATAAATCAATGATTGGAGGTTTGCAGTATCTGACTGACACCAGACCAAATGTAGAAAATATAGTTGGGATTATAGCTAGATTTCAAGCTGATCCTAGGGGATATCATTTTGTAGTAGTAAATCAAAAATTTAGATATTTGAAAGGGAAATCTGACTATGGAATTTGGTATAATAGATCAAGTGATTTCACTCTATGTGCATATACTGATGTGGATCGAGTGGGCAGTATGGATGACAGAAAGAGCACCAGTGGTGGAGCATTCTTTCTTGGAGGAAGATTGGTTTCTTGGTTAAGCAAGAAGCAAGATTGTATCTCGTAGAGTACATCTGAGGAAGAGTATGTTGTAGTAGCAAATAACTATAATCAAGTTATGTGGATGAAGTAGATGTTTAAGGATATCAAAATCAAGTTTGAAGAACCTATTAACATTTACTATGATAACACAAGTACAGTGAGTATGTCTAAGAATCATGTATTACATTCCAAGACTAAACATATATCTATTAAGTATCATGTGTTGAGAGAGAAAGTACCAGTAAAGGAGATCAGATTGGAGTATGCAAGTACTAAGGTCGAATTGTAGATATCTTTGCAAAGACTTTGCCTAAAGATACATTTTATTACTTGAGAGGTATGCTTGGGGTTACACCCCTACCTACTTATGAGTAGAGGATGCAGAGAGTGCATCAGTCTAGTGGTACAAAGCACTATTGTTTGACTGGACTGAATGCTAATGCTTCTAGTATCGAGGAGTATCTGTGCTAGATTGAGTCATTGAGGATTCTTGGTATTTGGTATTGAAAAATGTCTTTGGACACTCAATCTGATTGAAGATTTTGTGCAACATATTAGCAATTGGTATGTAACAATTGGTAACATTGACTTGAGGTCTTTGACACTGATGTCAATGGGAGATAATATGCATGAAAAAATATCCTAAGGCATGGGGAGAGTATGTATTTGAAGAGCTCCTAAGTTATGGGGGAGTGATATATTTTTAGAGAGATTTAGAAAGATTCATGTAAGGAAGCATGAATGTGCACCTGATGTATTGCAAATTTTTTAGTGTGAAGTAAACAATTGATGTCCAAGAAGAAGGAGAATGCACCTGTTGTGTTTGAGATTATTGTTAGCATGTGGAAAATTGATGTTGGTCTCTAAATCTAGAGGATTTTAGACTTGCTTGATGGAGATGATTTGAGAAGATAAGAAAAGTAGCAACAATAGAGTCTTACTTGGTATTCTTGAAAATTTGATGTTTTTCATTTATGTTATCATCAATGCAAAAGGGGGAGATTATTAGCATGAATGATGACAATACTACTTTGGGGAGTATCCTAAGCATTAGAAAGTATTGATATGTTGTATTTATGACTGTGTTTGTCATTAATGTCAACATAACATGGTTTTTGTAAAGACTAGCTGAGTAGAAGACATAGATATTGATGGTACAAACAATGGTTTGATTATCTGGTGATGTGCAATAAGGGACATGTTCCACATAATTTCCTAATGACATGGTCAAGTGTGTAGATTCTAAGTCAAAGATGTACATAAGATGTACCTAATTTATAGAGAGTAGTTTAGAGATAGAATATTGGGAAAGCAATTCCTGATATTTGTTGGCTATCTTACATCTAAGATGTAACGAAGAGATGAGCAATCATGTAGTGATAGAGGATAGTCTGTTGATGATGTCAACAAGTGAGCAAGCCTAAGTATCACATGTGTGAAGTTTTGTATAGACTACGAGCCGATAGTGCTATTATAATTGTAATTAATTAATTATCTTATTATAATTAATTGGGATTTACCCTCAAGGCTGACTCAAGGAATTATTATAAAGATATGGTATAAAGGAAATATGTTTTCCTTGATTGTAATAGTATGATGTGTATTGAGATCATTGATGAAGTGCGTGTTAGGACTAAGCTTAGATAGAAATAAAAATTACATGCAAATATAAATAATATCATAAATAAATAGATTAAATAGAAGAGAATGCAAGATACCAAGATTTAACATGGTTCACCCAATCCCTAGGCTATGTCCACCAAATAACGAGTCTAATATTGTTATGATTCAATGATTACAACCTAATTACAATCCGTAATCCCTTACAACTCAATACTACCACAAGAATCAATTTTTGCATCACCCATAATGAAATAATCCCTAACCCTAAGCCCTTATATACAAGCATTTTTGCTACTTTAGGGTTAAAATTAGTTACAACATGTCAGTCATAAATTGGAAAATAAATAATAGCCAATTGGTATACACTAGTGACTTGGTAGATATAGTGTCACTCAGTCGAAACTAAATTCCACATTTACCATGCCTACACTCGGTAAACACTAATCATCTCATCACTCAATCAACACTAACTTTTCTTCATAAGAACTGATGACTCAGTAGGCACTATGAAGCTTGGTAACCAATGAACTACTTGGTAAGAACTATTGGACTTCACACTGCCTGAATTCACTTGGTAACCGTTGGATTGCTCGGTAGGAATTGTGAAGCTTGGTAACCACTGAATTACATGTAAACACTGGAGACTATCCAAAGAGCTTAGTAACCATACAGAATCTGAATAAGTGTTGTCACTAATAAAAAACTTGACTTAATGCCAACAATATCCCCCTTTGGCATTAGTGAAAAAAATACTTATCAACCAAAACTTATGTACAACATAGTGTGATACTTAGCTTGGTATGGCATGTAGATTTTTGAGATTTTTCAAAATTTGTCTTTGTAACTTTTATATATATATATTTTCTTTGCATATATGCATATATCTCCCCCATACAATATACATATTGTGTCATACTAAGTGTATCTCCTGGTATGGAATCTTTCTCTCATGATATATACAAATATCTCTCCTCCTTAATTATATACATGTATCTCCCCCTTTTTGAAAATAATGCCAAAGATTTATACTCAAACTACTTATATGGAGACACCAAAATGTGAGAGAAATTTAAAATGTACCTTAAGAATAAGAGTTAAGGTCTTGTCCCAATTTTCTTGCAAAACTTTGCAGGTTTGAAGAGCAACTTGTACTTTTGTAGAGAGCTCAATCATGTGATCTGCAATTGAGAAATTATTGTCATGGATCAATGTTTTGGAATAAGCAATGTGCTTCTGCATTGCATCCATGATGGGAAGGATCATATTCTGGATGTCTATGAGTGTAGACTAGATCCTTGCTTCCTCTCTCAATAATTCTGCCTACATGTCTGATAAGAATTTGATCTTCATATGATGTGCAGAGCTTGAACTGGGGTCAAGTTGCAACTGCTTTGCACTAGCCATTAGATCTTCATCAATTTTATTTAATTTTCTTTTTATTTCTTTATTATGCTTAGTAACATCACATAACTTTGCAAAAAGAGATGTCACATTTGTGCAAGAAGTTTCAAGATTTGTCAAAATTGAATAAAGCTCTACCTACTAGATAGCTATTTGTTGAGCCATGTGCTCAAGCACTTTGTTATGAAACTTTTTTTCTTTTTCAATTAACTTATCTTGGCCACTGGAATCTTCATTAAATTTGTTGACTGCCTCTTCTAATTGTAACAAAATGTGTTGAGAATTATCAACTTCAACACCTATAGCTTCTGTCAAAATATTATTAGCACTTTCAATAATCCTAAATTCTCTGTCTCTCTCTTCTCTAAGTTTCTTTTGTATTGCTTTCTTATGGAGGAGTTGACTAGCTAGTTGCATTTGATCTACAATGGCATTATCAAAATCCAATTTGGAAATTTCAATATCCTCATCTAGATCTATATCTATTTCCTTTCCACTAATCAAAAGTCTTGGTTGAGTCTTTGGCTCAACTATCCTTGAAGATAATGCTTTAGGATTCAGAATAGAAATAATATGGAAATAGTAGGACTAGCAGTGAACATTTGTACAGTGTCTACTAGAGGAATACTGACTAGAGTACTTACAGAATCCAAAACTGATGTATTTACCAAACCTCCCAAAATTGAGGTATTCACAAGTGAAGTATTGACAAAAGTATTTACAATTGAAGCACTTACTAGAGCATGTAGTACAACTAAAGTAGTCAAAATTGAAGAATCCAAAATTGTACTTACTGCTAAAGAACTCAAATTGTGGAATGCTCTATATCCATTGCTGAGACTAGCTTGGTAACTAAAGGATTTTTCAGCTCTATGGATGAAGTGGTAGACAGTTCTATCTATGATGTGCTGAGCTAAGAGGTAGTAGGGAGTGATTAGACATTTTTTGTATTAGTGGTTGTCACAATCAAAGCTGCTGAAGCTGTCTCCATGCTTGATGATGTTGCAATTTTTGCTGGAAAGTGAGGAAGGGAGGCTATAATAGTCATAGCTATCTTGAATGGGTCAATATATTCTTCTTGTTGCCTGGCTTCCTCTTCAAATTCTTCCTCTTTTTCTTCTTCATCATCCTTCATCAACTCCTAATATTCTTCAACATCAATTGTGGAAAATGGAGTATTGTCTTCATCATTTTCTTCATCCTTGTCACTATCATCATTATCATCATCTTTGATTTCAACAAGATTTTCACTAGGTTTGTGAAGATGGAATACATTTTTCCATAAGTTTGTAGCATTCTTCACAACATACTCAATATCTTTCATTAAAACTAGACAAGTGTTGAACTTTAAAGTCATTTTGTTCTCATTGTCTTTTAATGCTTTATTCACCTTTGCATCTATCAAGTTGGGCACCAACTATTTTAATGTTTGAGCAAAAATGTCTTTGACCATCTATTTGGTATTCTCCCATCTAACCTTGACCTTATCCAACAAAATTGTAGGGACTTGTGATGCAAACTGACTAGGAGAGAATTTCGATCTCCCTAACTTGTCCATGATTAGATCTTCAACTTCTTTCTACTCTATTGGAGTCCTGGTCTCATATTTGAGTGCTTTAAAGTTTATTCCAACACCTTCTCTTAAAGACTTTAGCCTTTCTTGAAATGTGAGAGGAGGTCGGTTGAAGACAACATCACTATCATCTTTTCCTACTTTCTTCTTGGATCTCCTTGTGAATACTATAGTGGATGGCTTTGGTAGCTTGATGATGATCACCTTGCCTTTCTTCCTTGCTAGTTATTCTTCCTTTTTAGATTCCTCTTCATTTTTAGATTCTTCCACATCTTCTCCTTTTCCTTTGGTAATCATAAGAGGACTACTTGCTGTTTTCAACTTTGATATCCTCCTCTTTCCTTTGTTCACCACTCATGGAAGCTTGATCTCAAGTTCAATTCTTGTTTTAGCCTCATCATAGGTTCCAAAGAGAGATACCTTTGGATCTATAGGCTCATTTACCAAGGCTTCAATGATTTCCTTTGCCTCATCAATGTTAACCTCATATGGAAGAGGTTTTACCCACACAATTTTGGGCCTTATTGCCTGAATGTATACTTTGTCACTATCAACCATAAAATAAACAACATCCTTATAATATTCAACCAACTTCTTTGCTATCTTGAATCTATTATTCATCTTTTCTCTGAAGGTTTCAAAATAATTATCCATAATTCTGTCAAAATTTTCTCACATTTTAGCTATATACTCATTGATCTGATATAAAACTGGTGTGTCTTTTCTCCACACAACCGTGCCTTTAGAGGGGAATAACTTTTGAACATAAAAAAACAAACATCTCAATAGTGAACCAAATTTGCATGGGTTATTCTTTGAGGTTCTAATGCTTTCCATATTTTGTTCAGCTACTTCAACAACAAATCTGCTAGGTCATATGACAAATTCTTCTTTATGACCTTATAAGCTAAGTCAACTAATTCACATGACACACTATTGAGTCAACTTGAGCTATAAATCTTGTGTGCTATCACATGTATGCTAAATTTAAGTTCTCTATTAGATACACTACTAATTTTCATTCCTCTATCATCCTACTCAACTAGGGTTTTCTTTTGTAACTCATCTTGACCTAGGGTTTAGTGACTTTAGCTTTGGTGAGCATGGGGAGACTAGTAATGCAATGCATCATTTTCTTGATAATTAAAACTAGTTGCTGTAACTAGAGTTGACCATTATGAACTTGACTTAGGATATACCTAATCCATTTGATTTGAAAATTTTTGAAGCAGGTGAGGAATATGAGTTAAACCTTTCTCTTCCAAATGTTTATGCTCAGGTTTTAGAATTCCATCCACATAGAGTTCACTTAGGGCATTATCCATTTCAAGGGTTCCTATCTCCTGAACTGCACATTTAAAATGAGTTTGAATGTCATTTATGAGCAGGACCTTAGGTGGTATCTATGACTGAGATCCATTTGGTTTGAGGGTTTTTGTGATCGCTAGCACCAATTTGAAGTTAGGGGCTTTCCATTCGACACCTTGCACCAACATTTTAGATCCTTTCTTTGCCTTGCTGTTGCTACTAGATGCCATGATAACTCAGTAAGTTGAGAAAATTCTTTGAAAAAATTTTGCTGCAAATTCTGCTCAAGATCGTTGGGATGCTCTACAAATCGCTCTATTCTCAATATACTAAATTCATGGTGAAAATGAAGTCAATTTCCTACCTTTTGATAAAAACTTCCCATTAATGCTTGGTACAATGAGAGCCATAATGACATTGTGCATGACAACCTATCATCCACTATCTGTATAAATTACTCAGTGAAAGCTTGTAAATTGGCAAAAAACATAACCATGTTTCTCCCAACTTCACTTGGTAGAGTCCATGGCCCTAACCTTGCTTGATGGAGAGGTCAATTCAGTGATAACTATTGCTGATGATTCTTTTGTATCTTGAATACCAATATGAATCTTTACTTCCTTTTAATTTGGAACTGTTTAAGATGTGACCTTGAAAATACAGTCCTAGTTATTCCTTAAGAGCTTAATTGGAAATGGTGGAGTCACCCACTTCTTGAGTGACATGACTATCATAACTTGAACTAGCTTGCTCAATAGATTTGGGAATCCAGTGCTATCTCATCTGCTTCTTGATGTTATAAGCTTTTTCTTTCTTTTCATCTTCAACTCTACCTATATTCATGCAATTCTTAGCTATATGACCAAGTTTAGTACATGTGTAACATCTTATGGTGGTTTCCTTTCTTCTCATGTGATGTCTAACTCAATTTATGCCAATGTGTCCATATTCTCCAAAGTAATGACATCTACACCAAGTGCTGTAGTCCTAACTAAATATTGCCTTCACAAATTTTTCAGCTAGATTAAATAACTTAGATATGCATTTAGATGCCTTGTGACATTGTTTCTTGCATTTGTGACACTTGCCCTCAAACTTTGGTTTCTCTTAGCATTCATTAGCTTTATGACTATGCTAACTGTAATTGTAACATTTTCCATTAAATTTTGCCTTTCCATTACTCCAAAATTTATTTGATGTATGACCTATCTTACCACAACAATTGCAAGTAGGTCTTTGATTCCTTTGAGCACCTTGTTTGGAGGATTCACCTTCTTCTTTATAGCCAAGTGCTACCTTACCCTTTTTTCTATAAAGATTCTACTTATTTTGCTGATTCAATTGATCCATGTCTGCTTGGGATTTCATTATTCTTTCATTGAGTTGCTTTCCAGAAATTAGATCAACTTTCATCCTTTCATTGATTTGCCTTTCAAAGTTTCAGTCATTTCTTAACTTTTCATTTTCAGATCTCAAACTCATGATTTCTTCATTTGCATTGGAGAGCTGATTAATAAGGTTTTCTTGCTAAAGGGATTGATTTTGAATTTCATTTTTCCTTACCTCCAAGTCTTCTTTTGCCTTATTTCTCTATTCTAAGATTTCATACAATCTTATTGACTAAATTTATTGTTCTCTTTTCAATTTTCTTACTTCTAATAGGGAGCCATTCTTTTCTAGGAGTTCTTTGATTACATCATTTGCTTCATCTAAACTGCTTGAGGGGAGAAAATCTTCAATCTTATCTTCAACATACTGGTGGTCATTCATCTGATTTGCAAGTTCCTTTCTTCTTTTTAGAGATTGGAAAAGATGCTCTTTTGCTTTCTTGAGTTGAGCTATGGCCATCTCCAGATCTAAATTTTCATTGTCAATAGCTTTGTCAAGTCTGAATATCTCCATTTTCCTTGATCTTTGCTCAAGCTATCAAAATTTTGTTCATCTTAGGATGGTTTTGACATTTGAGTGTCAACAAACTTAACCACTCTCTACATTAAAGTTGAGTACACTATGTATGCCGAACATTATATAGGTGCCAAGTGATATATAGGTACTGAGTCATAGTTGATGTCAAGAAAGTCAGAATGTTACATATGCTAAGTAAGCCAGAGTCATACATGTGCTGAGCAAGATAGAATGCAATAGATGCCAACCAAAGTAGGATAGTATATGTGTTGAGCACCAGTAGTCTAGTATGTGTCGAGTAACACAAAATCAACATATGATTTTGTGCCCTCACAAACTAAGATGTAAACCAATTTTGGAGTTGAAATAGAAGGATTTCAAACGATGATAAGGATAAGAATGAATTTTTTATATTTCCTATGCAATTAGCATGCAAGCAATCAAAAAAATGAAGAAGGCATGCAATGAATGAGAAAAATGCAAGGAATGAGTGGGAAGTCAAGATTCAATATGGATCATAGATCCATACCTAACCCTAAGTCTATGAAGTCTTAGAAGGCTTAGAGCCCATGACTTTATGCTATTAAAGGGAAGTCAAGGAAGTTGATAAGCAAATAGAAAATTGCAGAACAAGAGTAAACAATAGAGGCATCACAGACTTAATGAATTGAGTAGAAATTACACATTTAGTTGATCAGAATAGAATAAGGGATAAAAATAAATATCAAATTAAGCAAGGATCACATCAGAGTGAGTAGATCAAGTGCCTGAAATCAACAATTGAAGATTGTAAGCAATCAAGTCAAAAGATTTATAATACTGTCTTACCATTGTATTAGATAGTGAAAATCCTATGTTGATAGGTTAGCTTAACAACTATTTTGTAAATCCTTTGAAGAGGTAACTAAATCCTTTAACAGGGTGACACTTCATGTAAACTATTTGTAAATCCTTTAATCGAGTCACTATTGACACAGTGTACAACCTTTAACAGGGTAGACCATTAAAAGTGGTCAAACAATTATTGCTGTAGTAATTTTTGTGGTTATCATCCCTACCCCAATTTTACCTTCTTATTCTTGGAGGGTTTTTGGGCTACCAAATCTAATGTTATGTGTGTTAATGCATGTGTTTGTTTTATGTTTATTTAATATGTTTACATGCATGTAGTTTGCTTTTAGTTATTTGTTTTAAAGGAGTTGAAAAGGCTAAAGTGATGTACTTCTAATTCAACCCCCCCCTCCCCACCCCTGCCCCCCTACTCTCAGAAGTACTCTTTCCATTTTGAATATTTCAACAATGGGTATCAGAGCATAGGTTCTCACAAGGAGAAGCCTAACAACTTAGAGAAAATGTATGAAGATGGAAGTCTTCAAACTTGGGAAGATCATAGACAATCAAGTGATTGATGTGCACCTTGCTCTACACAAATTGGAAGAAGCCAAAGAAGAATTGAGAAAGTCCTTAAAAAGAAGGAAGGATATAGCCATAGCTGAAAATGACATACACTACAAGGAGATTGATACCACACAAGTGTTTTCTAATGGAGATTCCAAAGAATTTGATGTAGCAATAGCTAAATCAATGGAGAAAAATAGAGCACAATCTAAAGAAATTATAATACTCAAGCTTGAACCAAAATCACAAGCCATAATGCTTTGTGAAGTGACTGAACAAAAGAAGAGAGCCATTGAAGAAAAGGTCATGATAGAAGATGACAAGAGAAATCTTACCAATAGACTGGAGGAGAAGACAAATGAGTTCGAAAGAATCCCAAACATGTAGCTGGATACTTTAAATCAGATGATAAATGCTCATCATGAGCTAAGCATAAAGGACATTGAGATTTTTACCTTGAGAATACAAAATGAGTAATTGTAGAATGAATTGAAAAGAGAGAAGGAGATAGCAGAAAGCTTCAACAAATAGAATGAAGCTATCAAGTACTTTGAGTAACTACTAAAATCACCAAGGGCTACTAATGATACTTCAGGACTTGGTTACACCAGCACTGAGCAAGGAGAATCATCAAAGACTGCAGAAGAAAGGAGTAACAAAGGTAAGAACACTAAACCTACTTGTCATTTCTATGGTAACAAGGGACATACCTCTAATGCATGTAGGAGAAACAATAGTCATCAGCATGACAAGCCTACAAATGCAAGCTTTTATCCCAAGTGCAAAAAGCAAGGACACCAAGCACATGAATGTAGAACCAAGACCATGAGGACACCAAGATTTGAAGGACGCTACTACAATTGCAAAAAATATGGATATAGAGCATTTGAATGTAGATCAAATCCTATGTGGACACCTAATCAGCCTGCAAAAGGAAAAAACCATGGTCATCGCTTCAACTAGGATTGCAACACTAGGTGTAGCTGTCACTATTGTCAGGAGTATGGACACATTCCTAAAAATTGCATAAGGACACATTTTAGAGGGGATTACAATATATGGTTAAATCAAACTACATGTTTTAGTTGTGTTAAAATTGGTCATATTAGCAGGAATTGCCCAACAAAGTCAAAAGCACCCAAGACAGAAGTCAACAAAGGAAAAGAGAGGGTTGATGTTGAATAAATAAGAGGGCAAATGAACAAAACTTGGAAGAAGAAAGATGAGTGCAACAAATAAAATGGAGAGATCACTTCACCCACGAGGTCAAGTAATCACATCTCATCCAACTAAACAAGAATAGGCATATGAGACTAATATACATAGTTGTATCATACATCAGTTCCAAGACAAAGAAGTACTATAGGGATGAAATCTGCATAAGCAAAGATGCCAAGTAATTTTTTTTTTCAAGTTTTTGCAAATACTACAAAACCATCCTTAGATGCTGAGTAAAGGTCCAATGGATATCGAGTTTCTAATAGCGGCCGAGTTGATAGTTGAAGTTGAGTGAAATGGAAAACTAGTGGTAGCCAAGTAAAAAAAATACTATGGGAGTCGAGTCACAGTAAAACCTTCAAGTGCCAAGTTTATAGTTGTATGCACTAAACATTTAATGCTAGGTTTTGACAGGTATAAGGTCAAATTTTGATAATTTTCATGCCATTTGAACACAGAGCAAAGACAAAAAGGAGTGCAAGAGTGATCATACAACAACCTTGAAGCCATTTGCATCAATCTCAACTGCATACATTTCAACGATGTAAGGTATTTATCAAGTGTCGAGCTATGCACTGTTAAATTTTTTAATACATTAAAACCCTAGTTTGGTATAATGGCTTCTAGTTCAAGAAACCCCAAATGAATGAAGGTCATGAGGTCAAATTAGTTAGTAATGAGGTAAAATAACCTGAGTTTAGGCCAATCCCTGAAGTTGCCTAAAGAAACGATCTAGCTACAACATTATCCATCATTCCACCAAAAGTTGTCATGGTACAAGATATGAGAAAGTGTTATAACTACAAGATAGGTGCAATAGGTGATCTTGAGATATTCCAAGCCTACAACAAACTATAAGAAAACCAAATTCTAAAGGATGAATTCCAAATAGTCGAGAAAAGGGTTTTACCAATGTCGTAGTTTATCCTACAAGTTTCAAAATTGAATGGATAAAGATTGTCCTCAATAGAATTCACAATGGATGTTTGTGATTGGAAATAGGACTAGTAATGATTAGAAAAAGGATAGTGCATAGGGTTACAATTTTCCCAACACTAGATTGGCCTAAGACCCTGCGTAGTGATTCCAAAGAGATCATTGAAAGGAATAAAGGAGCCAAATGGAATAAGAGGGGTATGACTATTGATACTATAACTGATCCTCTTCTAGATTTTGTAATGAGAGTGATTTCTCATAAATTTTATCAATCCAATAGATTGATTAGTGTGCCATGTATAGCTATTGATGTAGCCTACAAACTGGTAAAGAAAGATCACACATATGATCTATCAGAATTAATGTTGCAGTGAATAAATGAAAACTTAGGAGCAATAAGGAGATCAAAAGGTGCTCAACAAAAATTTGGTTAAGTTCTTATGTGTATATTCTTTTATGTTATGGAAGAGTTTCCTTCTATTGAGTTCACAAATCAATGAGTTCATTGATCAGATGGGTGACAATTTTGAGGCCCAAATGACAAGCGATTTTGAGGATTTTAAGAAATCCATGAAGAAAAGGGTGAGAATACCAATTTCCCTAGTGGAAAAACACATCAATGCCATATGATTTTTGGTTGACATTGATCGTACCTATATCCAAGCAACAATACAAGGAGTAAGATGGCTAAGGCCATTGAGATATGAGCTTGATATAGATGAAGCCTCAGTAGCAATCACAACATTGCTTGTAGAAGAGATAGATAAGGAGGCTCCTCACTTTGGCACATATGATGTTGTCAAATCCAAAGTTGAAACTAAATTGAAGATAACCTCTATTATTAAGAGGAAAGATAAATTAGTAAATAAGATAAAGAAGAAACTTGGAACAAATATTGAAGGAGAAGTAGGTGGTGAAGAAGAAGAAGAAGAAGGAGAAAGTGAAGAAAAAGAAGAGCAAGGGCAAGGCCTAATAGAGTTGACTCAGGGCTTAGAAGAAGATGAGGAAGGTGTCGAGGAAGAAGAAGCCAAGGAAGCACCTACAATAGCTGAGCAAAAGAAAAGAAAGGCTAAAACTCAACCTCCAACTCAGCCCATGCCCAAGAAAGTCACTAAGCCTGCACAAGCCAAGCCAACACCAGCAACAAGAGCTACCACGAAGGCATCCACACAAAAGGCCAAAGAGGAAACAAAAGAGAAGAAGAAGGCCACTGAATAGCTTGATGAAGTGCCAAAGAAGAGAAGAAAATATGTGGCACGGCTAGACACAGATGATGAGGAAAGAAGAGAATCAGAGGATCTCAGCCAATTCAGAGTGGTAAGTCATCCTCCCAAATCTGCCTTAGATAAAATTTGGGAAAATGTTAGGAATGTAGATTTGAATGATCTAAAAAGTCTTGATTTCAACAAGTTAAGTAGAGAAGAAAAAAATAGAATAGAGGAATCAGTATATGCCATGATGGCTGAATTTAAGAATACACCTCTAGAGCTAGACAATACCATGCCTAGAGAGCTATATAAGATAATTGAAAATAAATGGCATTATTGTCTAAAAATGGAAAAGGAGATTAGATAATCTACCTTAGAACAAGTGATGCCTAACCTGACAAGAGGTCAAATAACAAAGGCTAATCAAAAACATGGTGGCGAATTTGCTCCTAAATATAGAGCCTTTAGCATTGTACAAAACAAGATTGAGGATGTAGTAAATAAATCCACACAATTGTGGAAAACAATTTTAAAAATAACTAATGATAAGGAAGAGGAAGCAAATAAGGTAGAGGCTAGTACCAAGGAAAAGAAAACATAAGCAAATAAAGGAGAGGAAGAGAAGGAAGCAACAATAAAAGTAGATGAAGAAAAGAAGAAAGAGGAGGAAGATAAGAAAGTTAAGGAGGTTAGAGAAAAAGGTGAAGAGGAAGAAACACAAAAGGAAGAAGATATGGTGACAACTGAACAATAGAAAGAAGAGGAACAAAGTGTGAAAGACACACAAATGCCACCTCCTAGCCCTCCTCATGTAACCATCACACCTATAGAAAGAATAATTATTAAGGATGTTCCTAACAATTCATCTCAAAACATCAATCCCCTAACTACAGAGGATCTCTCCAAGATCCTTCACCAATCCACTCTATAGGCATAGTTATACACAAGCCTTATACTGATGAGTGTAGATGAGATACAAAAGGTAGTAGCAAAACCAAAACAGGACAAGGTGAAACCAAAAGAACCACCTTTCACCTATATAGCTACTAGCACTAGAATTTTGATGTTTCCACCACCTATAGCACCAGGTGATACTTTACAGAAGCCAAGCACAAAAGAAGGGAAGTTTGATGAGAAGGAGGATATATCAAAGGAAATGGAGCAAGCCACTATTCAAACATTGGTATAACTACCAATGATAGGCAATCCTACAAAGACCATTTCGAAGCCAAGCACTGAAGCGATACCTTTGAAAATATCAACACCAGGCTCGCGCTCAACTAGAGTGGTCGAGGTACTTCACTATGGAGACCCTAAGCTAGATGAAGACAAAGTCATACCTGCCTCTGACTCAAAGACAATCACCATGAATTAGATCACAAAAATGCAAGATGCTTTAAATAGAAGGAAGAGGTAGGAAATACTTAGAAAAGATTATAAACACAAGCAAGCACTACATGTGATTAAGGACATCCTCATGGATGCCTTCAGGTTGCAGTCACCAGATGAAGCAAAGCCCATAATATAACAACTATCTGATATAGTTGACCAAGTGACTAGTGAAGACTAGGATACAAATGTTAAACTTATGGAATGTTCTAAAAGGAAATTTCAAGGGAAGGTGAATGAGAAAATATCAAGTGGTATAGCACTTGAACAGGTAGAATTGGCCAAGAAAATTGACAAGGTCAAAGTGGTACTTGAGAACATTTTCTCATTCTACAAAAAGCTATGTGATTCTCCAACTTCACACAAGAGACAAATCAAAGGATATTGAGCTTGGAGAGAAATTTGAAGATTTCTAGCATGTAACTGCCAAGGGATCCAGCTCAAAGTGAGAAGCATTTTGCCCAATCGCTTCACACTCAAAGAGAATTAGCTCCATTGGCAAGTGAAGAGGCCAATATAAAGGTCAAATTAATGCAGATTCAATCCTCCATAACCCCACATTTGGAGGTCCTCCACAAAGAGCAAGTCTATGTTGAAACTCTCTTAAAGAAAGATCCTAATCTTTCTACCTTAGATGGACTTGTACATCTTGTTGTAGAGACTGCCATCTAGCACAAGTCACTAGAAATTGCTTTGGAGAATTGGAATGCAGCTCTGAAAATAATAATGAAGGTAAACAACAAAATTTTGGCAAAATATGGTATTACACCTTAGAGCCCTTTGACATAAGTGTCAAAACGGGGGAGAAATAATAAGGAAGATAGAGGGAGAAATAATAGTATGGAAGATATATCTAAGGGGGAGAATACCAAGTTTTGATTACATTCTTTCATGGGGAGAAATAATGTTTTGAGGGAAATATGAATAAAACTAGCAAGTATAGACAAAGTCAACAAAACTACTCAGCACACAGGTACAGGGTAAAGACAAAGAGCATCAGGCACATCTAGCATAGAATTTTGGGGTACAAGAATGAAATGGCATAATCAACTCAAGGGAGTTATAAGGTATTTTTGAACAAATTTTTAAATTATGTATATATGTAGAAAAAAATGGATAGGGTACTCATAAGGATAGATTAGTAATGTTTAGTTAAGTATTTTTGACACTCATGTCAAAGGGGGAGATTGTTGGTCTTAGAATGGTTTTGAAATTTGAGTGTCAACACACTTAACCACTTTCTACATTGAAGCCGAGTACACTATGTATGCTGAGCCATAGTATGTGCCAAGTTAGAATTCCAACAAGTGCCGAGCATTATATAGTTTTTGAGTGATATATAGGTGTTGAGTCATAGTTGATGCTAAGAAAGTTAGAATGCTGCATATGTCGAGTAAGCCAAAGTCATACATGGGTCAAGAAAGATAGAATGCAATAGATGTTGAGCAAAGCAAGATAGTATATGTGTCAAGCACCACTAGTCTAGTATGTACTGAGTAACACAGAATCAACATATGAGTTTGTGTCCTCAAAAACTCAGATGTAAACCATTTTTGGAGCTGACATAGAAGGATTTTGAAGGATGATATGGATAAGAATGAATCTTTTATATTTCCTATGCAATCAGCATGAAACCAATCAAAAAAATGGAGAAGACATGCAACCAATGGGAAAAATGCAGGGAATGAGCAGGAACTCAAGATTCAATATGGATCATAGATCCATACCTAACTTGAAGTTTATGAAGTCTATATAAGAAGGATTAGACCCCATGATTTTATTTTGTGGAAGGGAAGTCAAGGAAGTTACAGAACACAAGTAAAAAATAGGGGCATCACAAACTTAATGAATTGAGTAGCAATTAAACATTCAGTTGATCAGAAAAGAAGAAGGGATACAAATAGATATTAGGTCAAGCAAGGATCACATTAGAGTGAGCAGATCAAGTGCTTGAAATCAGCAATTGAAGATTGTAAGAAATCAGGTCAAAAGATTTATAATACTCTCTTACCATTGTATTAGATAGTGAAAATCCTATGTTGATAGGTTAGCTTAACAACTATTTTGTAAATCCTTTGAAGAGGTAACTAAATCCTTTAACAGGGTGACACTTCATGTAACATGTTTGTAAATCCTTTAACCAGGTCACTATTGACATAGTGTAAAGCCTTTAATACGGCAGGCCTTTCATAGGGCAGACCATCAGAAGTGGTCAAACAATTATTGCTGCAGTAATTTTTGTGGGTAACATCCCCAACCCAATTTTACCTTCTTATTCCTAGAGGGTTTCTGGGTTACCAAATCTGGTGTTATGTGTGTGAATGCATGTGTTTGCTTTATGTTTATTTTATATGTTTGCATGCATGCAGTTTACTTTCAGTTATTTGTTTTAAAGGAGTTGAAAAGGCTAAAGTGTGGTACTTCTAATTCATCCCCCCCGCCCCCCCCCCCCCCCCCCTCTTAGAAGTACTCTTCCCATTTTGAATATTTCAACAATTGGTATCAGAGCACAAGTTCTCATAAGGATAAGCCTAACAACTTAGAGAAAAGGTCTAAAGATGGAAGTTTTCAAACTTGGGAAGACCATAGACAACTAGGTGATTGATGTGCACCTCACTCTACACAAATTGAAAGAAGCTAGAGAAGAATTGAGAAAGTCCTTAAAAAGAAGGAAGGATATAGCCATAGCTGAAAATGACATACACTACAAGGAGATTGATACCACACAAGTGTTTTTCAAAATACTCAAACTTGAACAAGAATCACAAGCCATAGCGTTTTGTGAAGTGACTGAACAAAGGAAGAGAGCCATTGAAGAAAAGGTCATGATAGAAGATGACAAGAGAAATCTTACCAATAGACATGAGGAGAAGACAATTGACTTTGAAAGAATCTCAAACATGCAGCTGGACACTTTAAGTCAGATGATGAATGCTCATCATGAGCTAAACGTAAAGGACATTGAGATTTCCACCTTGAGAATGCAAAATGAGCAATTGCAGAATGAATTGAAAAGAGAGGAGATAGCTAAAAGATTCAACAAACCAAATGAGGCTATGAAGTACTTTGAGCAACTACTGAAATCCCCAAGGGCTAGTAATGATACTTTAGGACTTGGTTATACCAGCATTGAGCAAGGAGAATTATCCAAGATTGCAGAAGAAAGGAGTAACAAAGGTAAGAACACTAAACCTACTTTTTATTTCTATGGTAACAAGGGACATACCTCTAATGCATGCAGGAGAAAGAATAGTCATCAACATGATGAGCCTACAAATACAAGCTTTTGTTATAAGTGCAAAAAGCAAGGACATCAAGCATATGAATGTAGAACCAAGACCATGAGGACACCAAAATTTGAAGGATGCTACTAAAACTACAAAAAATATGGACATAGAGAATTTGAATGTAGATCAAAGCCTATGTGGACACCTAATCAGCCTACAAAAGGAAACAACCATGGTCATCACTAAAGTTGGGATTACAACACTAGGTGTAGCTATCACTATTGTCAGGAGTATGGACACATTCTTGAAAATTGCATAAGGACACATTTTAGAGAGAATTATAGCAGATGGTTAAGTCAAACTACATGTTCTAGTTGCTTGAAAACTACTCATATCAGCAGGAATTGCCCAACAAAGTCAAAAGCACCCAAGACAAAAGTCAACAAAGGAAAAGAGAGGGTTGATGTTTAACAAATAAGAGGGCAAATAAACAAAATTTGGAAGAAGCAAGATGAGTGCAACACATCAAATGGAGAGATCACTTCACCCAAGAGGTCAAGTGATCACATCTCATCCAACTAAACAAGAATAGGTGTATGGGATTGATATACAGAGTTATATCATACATTAGTTCAAAGACAAAGAAGTACTACAAGGAAGAAATCTGCATGAGCAAAGATGCCAAGTAATTTTTTTTTTGAAGTTTGTGCAAATACTGTCGAACTATCCTTAGATGCCGAGTAAAGCTCCAATGGATGTCGAGCTTCTAATAGTGACTAAGTTGATAGTTGAAGTCGAGTGAAATATAAAACTAGTGGAAGCTAAATAAACAAATACAATGGGAGCTAAGTCATGGTAAAACCTTCAAGTGTCAAGTTTATAGTTGTATGCACTAAGCATTTAATGTTAGGTTTTGACAAGTATAAGGTCAAATTTTGATCATTTTCACACCATCAAAACATAGAGCAAAGACAAAAGGAGCGCAGGAGTGATCATACAACAACCTTGAAGTTATTTGCATCAATCTCAATAGCATACATTTCAATGATCTAAGGTATTTATAAAGTGCCGAGCTACATAGTGTTAAATTTTTTAATACATTAAAACCCTAGTTCAGTATAATGACTTCTAGTTCAAGAAATCCTAAAGGAAAGGAAGGTCATGAGGTCTAGTTAGTTAGTAATGAGGTAAAAAACCTCAAGTTTAGGCCAATTCTTAAAGTCGCCTACAGAAACGATCCAACTGGCGCATTGTCCATCATTCCACCAAAAGTTGTCATGGTACAAGATGTGAGAAAGTGTGATAACTACAAGATAGGTGTAGTAGGTGATCTTGAGATATTCCAAGCCTATGAAAAACTATGTGAAAACAAAATTTTGAAGGATGAATTCCAAATAGTTGAGAAAAAGGGTTTGACCAATGCCCTAGTTTACCCTACAGGTTTCAAAATTGAATGGATACAAATTGTCCTTAGTAGAATTCATAATGGATGTTTGTGGTTGAAAATAGGACCCATAAAGATTACAAAAAGGATAGTTCATAGGGTTACGAGTTTCCCAACCCTAGATCAACCTAAGACCCTACGATGTGATTCCAACCAAATGGAATAAGAGGGGTATGACTATTGATACATAACTGATCCTCTTCTAGATTTTGCACTGAGCGTGATTTTTCATAAATTTTATCAATCTAGTAGATTGAATAGTGTGCCATGTATAGCTATTAATGTAGCCTACAAATTGGTAAAGAAAGATCACACATATGATCTGTCAGAACTAATGTTGCAACAAATAAATGAAAACCTAGGAGCAATAAGGAGTTCACAAGGTGCTCAATGCAAATTTGGTTCAGTTCTTATGTGTATATTCTTTTACATTATGGAAGAGTTTCCTTCTTTTAGAAAGGTGAATTGGAACCCTAAAAAAATTACAATTACACAAATCAATGAGTTCATTGATCAAATGGGTGACAATTTTGAGGCCCAAATGATAAGCTATTTTGAGGATTTTAAGAAATCCATGAAGCAAAGGGTTAGAATATCAGTTTCCCTAGTGGAAAAACACATCAATGACATATGCTTTTTGGTTGACATTGATTATACCTACATCTATGAAACAATACCAAGAGTAAAATGGATAAGGCCATTGGGATATATGATTGATAAAGATGAAGCCTTAGTAGTAATCACAACATTGCTTGTAGAAGAGATAGATAAGGAGGCTTGTCACTTTGGCACATATGATGTTGTCGAATTGAAAGTTGAAACTGAATTGAAGAAAACCTCTATTATTAAGAGGAAAGATAAATTAGTAAAGAAGATAAAGAAGAAACTTGGAGCAAATATTGAAGGATAAGCAGGTGGTGAAGAAGAAGAAGAAGAAGAAGAGGAGAAAGTGAAGAAGAAGAAGAGCAAGGGAAAGGCCCAATGGAGTTGACCCAGGGCTTAGAAGAAGATATGGAGGAAGGTGTCAAGGAAGAAGAAGCCAAGGAAGCACCTACACTAGCCGAGCAAAAGAAAAGAAAGGCTAAAACTTAGCCTCCAGCTCAGCCCAATCCCAATAAGGTCACTAAGCCTACACAAGCCAAGCCAGCATCAACAACAATAGCTACCACAAGGCCATCCACACAAAAGGCCAAAGAAGAGAAGAAAATATGTGGCACAGCCAGACACAGATGATGAGGAAAGAAAAAAATCAGAGGATCTTAGCCAATTTAGAGTGGTAAGTCATCCTCCCAAATCTGCCTTAGATAAAATTTGGGAAAATGTTAGGAATGTAGATTTGAATGATCTAAAAAGTCTTGATTTCAAAAAGTGAAGTAGAGAAGAAAAAAATTGAATAGAGGAATTAGTATATGCCATGATGGCTGAATTTAAGAATACACCTCTAGAGCTAGACAATACCATGCCTAGAGAGCTATATGAGATAATTGAAAGTAAATGACATTATTGTCTGAAAATGGAAAAGGAGATAAGAGAATCTACCTTAGAAAAAGTGATGCCTAACTTGACAAGAGGTCAACTAACAAAGGCTAATAAGAAACATGGTTGCAAATTTTCTCCTAAATATAGAGCCTTTAGTATCATACAAAACAAGATTGAGGATATAGTAAATAAATCCACACAATTGTGGAAAACAATTTACAAAATAACTAATGACAAGGAAGAGGAAGCAAATAAGGTAGAGGCTAGTAAAGAGGAAAATAAAATAGAAGCAAAGAAAGGAGAGGAAGAGAAGGAAGCAACAATAAAAGTAGATGAAGAAAAGAAGAAAGAGGAGGAAGATAAGAATGTTAAGGAGGACAAAGAAAAAGGTGAGGAGGAAGAAACAAAAAAGGAAGAAGATATGGCAACAACTGAACAATAGCAAGAAGAGGATTAGAGTGTGCAAGACACACAAATGCCACCTCCTATCCCTCCTCATGTAACCATCACACTTGTTGAAAAAATAATTATTAAGGATGTTCCTGACAATTAATCTCAAAACATCAATCCCCAATTGCAAAGGATCTCTCCAAGATCCTTCACCAATCCACTCTACAGGCATAGTTATGCACAAACCCTATATAGTTGAGTGTAGATGAGCTACAAAAGGTAGTAGTAGAACCAAAATGAGACAAGGTGAAACCACAAGAACCATCTTTCACCTATACAGCTACTAGCACTAGAATTTTGATGCTTCCACCACCTATAGTAGTAGGTGATACTTTACAAAAGCCAAGCACAAAATAAGGGAAGTCTAATGAGAAGGAGGATATATCAAAAGAAAAGGAGCAAGACACTATTCAAACATTGGTAGAACTACCAAAGATAGGCACTCCTACAAAGACCCTTCAGAAGCTAAGCACTAAAGCCATACCTTTGCAAATCTCAACACCAAGCTCAAGCTCAACTAGAGTGGCTAGGATACTTCACTATGGAGACCCTAAGCTAGATGAAGACATAGTCATACCTACCTGTGACTCAAAGACAATCACTATGGATTAGATCATAGAAATTCAAGATGCTTTAAATAGAAGGAAGATGTAGGAAATACTCAAAAAAGAGTATAAACACAAGCAAGCACTACATGCTAAGGATATCTTCATGGATGCCTTCAAGTTGTAGTCACCAGATGAAGCAAAGCCCATAATAGAACAACTATCTGATATAGTTGACCAGGTGACTAGTGAAGACCAGGATACAAATATTAAACTTATGGAATGGTCTAAAAGGAAATTTCAAGGGAAGGTGAATGCAAAAATATCAAGTGGTATAATAGTAGAACATATTGAATTGGCCATGAAAATTGACAAGGTCAAAGCTATACTTGAGAACATTTTCTCATTGTACAAAAAGATGTGTGATTTCTTGAACTTCACACAAGAGATAAATCAAAGGATATTGAGCTTGGAGAGAAATTTTAATATTTATAGCATGCAACTGCCAAGGGATCCAACTCAAATTGAGAAGCATTTTTCCCAATCGTTTCATAGTCAATGAGAGTTAGTTGCATTAGCAAGTGAAGAGGCCAATATAAAGGCCAAATTAATGTAGATTCAATCCTCCATAACCCCACATTTGGAGGTCCTCCACAAAGAGAAAATCTATGTTGAAACTATCTTAAAGAAAGATCTTAATCTTTCTACATTTGATGGACTTGTACATCTTTCTGTAGAGACTGCCATCTAGCACAAGTCACTAGACATTTCTTTGGAGAATTGGGATGGAGCTATGAAAATAATAATGGAGGTAAACAACACATTTTTGTCAAAATATGGTATTACTCCTTAGAGACCTTTGACATAAGTGTCAAAAAGGGGGAGAAATAACAGTAAGGAAGATATATCTAAGGGGAAGAATACTAAGTTTTGATTACATTCTTTCATGGGGAGAAATAATGTTTTGAGGGAAATATGAATAAAACTAGCAAGTACAGATAGATTCAACAAAATTACTTAGTACATAGGTATAGGGTAAAGACAAAGAGCATTAGGCACATCTAGCATAGAATTTTAGGGTACAAGAATGAAATGGCACAATCAACTCAAGGGAATTATAAGGTATTTTTGAACAAATTTTGAAATTATGTACATATGCAGAACAAATTGGATAGGGTACTCATAAGGACAGATTAGTAATGTTTAGTTAAGTATTTTTGACACTCATGTCAAAGGGGGAGATTTTTGGTCATAGAATGGTTTTGATATTTGAGTGTCAACACACTTAACCCCTTTCTACATTGAAGCTGAGTTCACTATATATGCTAAGCCATAGTATGTGCTGAGTCAAAATTCCAATAGGTGTCGAGTGACTTTAGGTGCTGAGCATTATATAGGTACTGAGTGATATATAGGTGTCTAGTCATAGTTGATGATTAGCAAGTTATAACACTACATATGTGGAGTAAGCTAGAGTCATACATATGTCGAGCAAGAAAAATGCAATATATGCCAAGAAGAGTAGGATAGTATATGTGTCAAGCACCAGTAGTCTAGTATGTGCCGAGTAACACAAAATCAACGTATGAGTTCGTGCCCTCAAAAACTCAGATGTAAACCATTTTTGGAGCTGACATAGAAGGATTTTGAAGGATGATAAGGATAAGAATGAATATTTTATATTTCTTATGCAATCAGCATGCAAACAATCAAAAAAATGGAGAAGGCATGCAACCAATGAGAAAAATGCAAGGAATGAGCGAAAACTCAAGATTCAATATGGATCATAGATCCATACCTAGCCCTGAGTCTACAAAGCCTTTATAAGAAGGCTTAGATCCCATGATTTTATGTTGCTAAAGGGAAGTCAAGAAAGTTTCTAAGCAAATAGAAAATTGTAGAACAAGAGTAAACAACAAGGGTATCATAAACTTAATGAATTGAGCAGCAATTACACATTCAGTTGATCAGAATAGAACAAAGGATACAAACAAATATCAGATCAAGCAAGGATCACACTAAAGTGAGTAGATCAAGTGCATGAAATCAACAATTGAAGATTGTAAGCAATCAGGTCAAAAGATTTCTAATACTCTCTTACCATTGTATTAGATAGTGAAAATCCTATGTTGATAGGTTAGCTTAACAACTATTTTGTAAATCCTTTGAAGAGGTAACTAAATCCTTTAACAAGGTGACACTTCATGTAAATTGTTTGTAAATCCTTTAACCAAGTTGCTATTGACACAGTGTAAAGCCTTTAATAGGGTAGGCCTTTCACAGGGCAGACCATTAGAAGTGGTCAAACAATTATTGCTACATTAATTTTTGTGGGTATCATCCCCACCTCAGTTTTACCTTCTTATTCCTAGAGGGTTTCTGGGTTACCAAATTTGGTGTTATGTCTATTAATGCGTGTGTTTGCTTTATGTTTATTTAATATGTTTACATGCATGTAGTTTACTTTCAATTATTTATTTTAAAGGAGTTGAAAAGGATAAAGTATGGTAATTTTGATTCACCCCCCTAGCTCTCAGAAGTACTCTTCCCATTTTGAATAGTTTAACAACTTTATCCTAAGAACCACAAAGCTCTGATACCAATTGTTTGAAATATTCAAGACTACCTAAGTTACTTTGTGGGGGGGGTGGGGGGGTGGTGGGGGGTTGGGGGGTGAATCAATAACCTCAAATTTTTTAACAAATTTAGAACTCAATAGCATAATCATATTACTCCTAATAGATCTAATCTACTACATGCATGAGAAACTGAAAACATAAAACACTTTGAACACAATATTTGGTGACCCAAAAACCTTCCAAATAGAAAGTAAAACTAGGTTGGGGATGATACCCAAAAAAATTCAATACTATAGCATAAAGTTGGCCTGTTAAGGCTTACAATGATCACTTCTAATGATCTACCCTATTAGGAGCAATTAGGACTACTAGGTCCACCTTGTTAGAGGTTTTACAAACATACAATGAAGTATGCACTTAGTAAAGAGATTTAAAGAAAAGACTGTTAAGTCTACCCTGTTAAAGGATTTGAAGTTGGTTCACTTGTTAGGATGAAATAGTAGATCTTTTACTTACAACTAAATTTCTGATTGAGATCTTTGAAGAACTGATCACTTTTATGTGATAGATGTAACTTTGTTGCTCCTGATATGGCCTTGCAATACACTTTGTTCTACTGGTGATTCACATTTGCATGCTTACATTTCATTCACATTATCTCATACTATTATGCTACACACTTGGATATGATACAATACATTACATATATACCCATCCATTTCACATAATTGCAAGGTTGGCCAATACACAAGATAACACCAATATTACAAAGTCAACCCAAATGTAGATACTCAAGTTTTGAAAACTGACTTGGTGAATTTCTGATACATGATGTCCACTATCATTACTCGACATCATCATGCACTTGGTAGAAGTAGAGGCTCGGTTCATACTAATCACTTCAATGTAGTTTCAAACTCGGTATACACTAGTGACTTGGTAGATATAGTGTCACTCGGTATAAATTGAATTCCACATTTACAATGTCTGCACTCAATAAACACTAATCATCTCATCACTCGGTTAACACTAACTTCACTTCATAAGAACTGATGACTCGGTAGACACTACAAAGCTTGGTAACCACTGAACTACTTGGTAAGAACTTGTGGACTTCACACTGCTTGAATTCACTTGGTAACCACTGGAATGCTCAGTAGGAATTGTGAAGCTTGGTAACTAGTAAATTACATGGCAAACACTGGAGACTATTCAGAGAGCTTAGTAACCATACAAAATCTGAATAAGAGTTGTCACTAATAACAAACTTGACTTAATGCCCACATATGAGTCATCCAAAAATTGAGCATTGAAATGCAATCAAATGAATTCTTAGATATTTGAGAGGAACATCCAGTAAGTGTTTACACTTTGGGGGCTCTACTACTTATTTATAGGGATATGTTGACTTAGATTTGGTAGGGGATATTGATACTAGGTGGAGTACTATAGGCTATGTATTTATTATTGGTGGGGTAGTTGTGAGCTAGGTTTCTAGGTTGTAGAAGGTTAATGCTTTATCCACTGTAGAGGCAGAGTATGTTGTTGCTACAAAGGCAGCCAAGGAGATGATATGGCTTCAGTTCTTCTTAAAAGAATTCAAACACCATCAGAGGGATAATTATTTGTATATAGATAGCCAGAGTGTCATTCATCTTGCAAAGAATTCAGCTTTGTATTTCAAGAAAAAACACATTTAGTTGTGGTACCATTTCATTCAGTTAGTTTTGGATGATGGACAATTAAAGAAGGATAAGATACATATAGATGTCAATCTAGTGGATATGTTTACATAGGTAGTGACAAGGGAGAATCTAAATTCCTCTTTAGCTTTGGTTGGTTTCTAGATTGAACATGAATAAAAGAACAACAAAGTCTAGGGTGGTTTGATCTAGTGGGAGCCCCATGTGGTAGCGGTATTGCTACAAGATTAGTCTCTAAGTGGGAGATTGTTTTCTAGTGTGGGGCCTAATTAGTCCCCAAGTGGGAGATTGTTAGTTTGTGGTGATTGATTAGAGAAGTACTATACATACTTCATAGTTTGTGGCTGATGTATGACTGACATATGGCTGACATGTTGTAACCCTAAATAGTAAAAATATACTTGTATAAAAGGGCTTAGGGTTAGGGATTGTTTCATTGTGAGTGATGTGAAAATTGGTTCTTGCGACGATATTGAGCTATAAGGGATTATAGATTGTAATCAGGTTGTAATCACTGGATCGTAATAATATTGGACTTTTTGTTTGGTGGATGTAGCCTAGGGTTTGGACTATATATTCCAACACAAACTCCTCTAATGACTCAAACAAAAATAGAAGGTCAAAACATAGAGTAAGGAGAATATAAATAGTTGCATGCTAATGAAGTATTTGAAGAGGGGAATTAGGAAAAGAAACTCAACAATTTCCCCAAGATACAAAGGCAAAATCCTTATTCCAATAAAGCACATAAAATCCTTCTAAAGATGTTCTTCCACATGATAAGACTCTAGAGAGGAGTAATAAGGGAAAGGATCTTGCTTCAAAATCAACTTCTTCAACTAAATACATGTCACCAATGGAGACAACACCATTATGGATAAAGAAGGAGTTCATGTTGTTACAAAAGAAGCATATGAAATTGGACAACAAGGAGGGGATGACAAAGTTGATAAAAGCGATAAAGAAGATAGAGCCATCTAAGGGTAATACTAAAACATTTGCCTTCATCATGAAGAATCAAGATTAGGATCTTGTGGCATATATCGCCATTCCTCCTCATCATGCTGACATCAAAGAATTCACTCCAAAGGATTACCAAATGAAGGAGGTGATATTGGGAAGTCCCAAAGTGAATGCAACAAAAGTATTGATCACTATAGGCCTCAAGAAAGTCTTCAACCACATGGATCAGGAGGAATCAGAGATGATAATGTTGTGAAAGTAGAATGAGTGATTGAGGGGCTACTTGAATGAGGTGGTGGGAGCCATTGATGTATATAATCCTAAGATCAACCTTGGATTTGCACTTCAAAGGAAGTAAGAATGGCCAAAAATAGATTCATTTTTGGACGCATGTCAACAATGGTGTTACATTTTTGAAGAAAGAGGAGTGAAAATAACATAGGGTGATTTGAAACTATTGTACAACATCCAAATTAATTCCAAAAAATTGGTTTCCATTATAAACCAAGATTTTGAATTGATGGATGAAGTGTGTACCTAGGTTAATGATCTGCAAACACTTAGACTTATTAAGGGGTAAAGCTACCAGATGCTAATGGAAATATTCTCAACAGAGGAGCTAGATAAGCTAGATTATTGGATAGATAAGATATCCTCAATGAATAAGGTTATGGAGGGATTACATGAGGGAATCTAGTAGATAAAGGATAAATCTCAAGAGGAATTTTTGGAAGCAAAAAGGTATTACAATGTTGCTACCCTTGAGGTTTTTGAAGATGAGCCAAAGATTAAGCTTTCCTCAATGCAATCTATAGTTCAAAAATTTAGAGACATATTTGAAAATGCTATGTCAGAACATGATGTACGACAATAATTCAAAAGGGAAGAAACATTGTTGGAACTAGACACCAAGCTTGAGGATTTTGTAGAAACTAGGATAGAAGTAAGCAACTATTGACAATTAGTTAAGAATAAGTATGATTCATTGTATTTACCAGAGGCTAGAGAGGTAGTGAATATAATAGAGAAATTCAAGAGAAAACATACAAACATCATTTTGGTATAGAGGGGAAGAAAACCCAGATGTTGGAAATTCAATTTTGAAACTTAGAAGATTTTTTAGATTTTTGGAACTTGTCACCAAGGTGCTCTTTTCTCAGAGGTGTGCCAATAATTTTGAAGAGAAGTAGTGCATCAATAGTTAGCTACTAGTTTCTATTTTAGAGCTTTCCATGCATCAAAAACACATTTAGATGATAGTTCAACTCTTAGAGACACCTAGAGAAGGCTGAGCTTCTATTTTTTAGAGCTCCCAAATACTTCCAGATCATCTCATGGCTTCTATTTTCTTATCTTCTCATTCTTTTATTCATTTATTTTATGTAAAGGCTCATGCACCCTTTAATTGATATAAACAAGGGTGGACACCTACTTATCACCATTTAGAGAGTCAACTTGAATATAATTAGTTTTATTTTAATAAGTTTTATTATGATTTTGCATTTGAAGAGCTCTCACTCCTAACACAAAGGGAGGAGATGTTTTCAATTAAATAAATGGATGTAATATGTATTCTAGGCCATTATTTTGATGTGATTATATATGCTATTGACACTCTCATTCTGAGTATAGTTATTCTTGCCAGAGTATGTTATGTTTTTAATTAAATAAATGGATGTAATATGTATTCTAGGCCATTATTTTGATGTGATTATATATGATATTGGTACTCTCATTCTAAGTATAGTTATTCTTGCCAGAGTATGTTATTTTTGTGAATACATGTTCATGAATAATAATAGACCAATTTTTTTATTGTGTTGTTATCTTTTAGTTCTAGTGTTTACCTTTTGTTAACGAATTCCATTGTTGAGAAAAATTGGAGAAAGGGTCATCTTTTTTTTTATTACATAGCATTTTGTCTTATTTGAGTGCACTTTTTGTGGCCTCATAATTTGATGAAACATGAAACATCTTTTGGTTATTATTGAAGCTCCCATAGATGATTTCATCAACGGAGTTGAGGAAGTGTTGCTCCTAATTTCAGTGGTTTCCTACGAGATCCTTTTGATAATTTAATTCATAGATGTGTTGTCACTTTGGCTTATGTCTATTACAAATTTCCCTTTCAATTATTTTATTAAAATCTATTGTTACTCTGTCTTTGTTATTTTCTTTTCAAAGACTTGGTTACAATAGGAATTCATATAGTTGTATTGATAATTTTCATTTATCATAAAATAGAAAAAAAATTTTTAAAAATAATTTGTTGTTACATTTCAGCAATAGGTGTGCAAATTGGTTGGAACCAGAAAGGACCTCCTCGTGAACATACACATTTATCTTCAATTGAGTTACCTAGAAGGTTGAAAAACAACCATCTAGAACCTTGGAGTTGGTCATTGATCAACTTTTCAAGAGAGATATTTGAAAGGATCTTTGTTATTCAACATTGTGCAAAATGACAACTCAACATTTAATAAGTATTGGATTGGGTCTATGTTTATTGTGTTCTACTTCTATTTCTCTATATACTGCTAGTTGTTTGAATTTGACCTTTTTGAACTAAAAGTGTAATTAATGACCAACACTTTTAGTTCTTCAATACATAAAATGGTAAATTGATATTCGATTGATGATTGAATCAACATAACCTAGGTATGCAACAACAAAAACATGTAACCTCTAAAATGACTAGTCTCTTATCCATTGGGAATTCAATAAGTCAAAAAAACACGCATGGATACCTAAAATATAATCATATATCTAGACATATGATCTATCTATCTACCTTGCAAATAGACATCAATCTTCAAATGAAGTTTTTACTTATCAAATCCTTCTATGATTCCTATAGTTCTATCAATGCAATATGAAGCAAATTACTTAGGTCCTTGACCCATCAACAAGAGACACAACAACATACAACTTCAACACAAGCTATAACTGGACGATATGCACTTTGGGCATAGTCAACAAAAAACTACAAACCCACAGAAAAGGAGATAAAATTCAGAATGCAATTTCCAATAAAACTCTATATTCATTCCTTGAAATCAATACATCATGTATATGGAAAAACTCAAAGGATACACAAAATGATGACTATATAATTTAAATGCTTCAAGAGAAATATAATTGTTGATGTTTATAACAGAGGAAAATATGTTGAGAAATGTGGAAACACAATCCTAGAACTGGAGCCAACCTTGTAGTCTCACAATCATAAAAATTGGAACCTTTACAAAGAGGAAATGAGAGAGATATAGACAAGAAGAATAATTTTGAATTGGATATGCTACTAACAAGTGTACAGGTGAAAACCTTCATTCTTCTTATTGTTGAAACTATCTCTTCTCCATCTATCAATAATCAAAACTCATTAATGTTTGAAAATATCTCCTTAGAATAATTAGAGAAGCTCTCCCCTGAAGGAAAATCTGATGTGCATCAAAGGTACAAGAGCTTCAAATAAAATTTGGCTGACTTCATCTACCTTTGTCGTGAATCTCCAACTGCCTCAGCCAAAAAAACACTTATTTCTTGCAATTTCAAATAAAACATTCAATTCTTCCATTATGGCCATGAATGAATTAAATCTTATAAAAAATTGGTCATAATATGATCTTACCTCATTTTGAAAACATCAAATCTGCACTTACAGTGAAGATGTCCTAAAATCACAAAACTTCCTATAGCTTCTTCCAAAGAACCTGTGCAAAATCTAATTGTACATTTGGAAAGTTCAACTTTTTTCAATTCCAATGGTATATTATATTGCACATTTTTGACAAAAATTGCCCCTCTAGCATGCATTTGAAAATCAAGTTCCTAGTTCAAGTTCAGAGCATAAAATTGAAAATTTTAAAATTAACTTGTTAGTGAACAGATTGTCCTCCAAGAAAATATATACAAATATAACCCTGAATGCCCAAATGAGAAGACTAATCAGCACTAATAGTTGGACAAGTTATCATTGGGTTGATAACTTTCCTCTGAATTTTATCAGGTACAGCTCCCTGCATATGATTTACAATGAATTAAAATATGGATGCTTTTAACCTGAAAGCACAAAAGGATTACAAACATCTACCTGTATGTACAAAGTAGATGCGGAAACTAGGATTATTGAAAAGAAAGAACAACAAAGAACATTAGATGACACAAAGTTCACATGCCCAAATGCTGCATTACAAAGTAAATGAGATCAAAGAAGTATTTTCCATCCTTTTGAGAAAATGAGAATCAAAGCTTTAGGAGATATCTTGAAATGATAGCAATAATCGGAAAACAGTGACCATGAAATGTATTTCAGAGAAAATTGAAAAAAACACAAAGATTGTGATCAGTGGAAGGAAAATGCATCATAATCAAAGTTCTGATACAATTATCCTCCAACCTCCCTTCTCTAAATGAAAAAGACACAAAGATCTTCTTACACATTTACAATCCAAAAATCACTATCTAAAGGAAAGTTGAAACTCTTTTCTTTAACATTACATTAACGAATCAAAAGTTCTCCTATCTCTAACACAAAGTTTAGGAAATCAGCTCTGTCCTCTCTCTCTCACAAGAAATAAAATGATTTGTAGAATCTCCTTCCCTTCTAGAGCACAAAGTCTACAGTCAGAAGTAGGAAGAATGGAACCCCTTGTCTTGTCTTTCTCTGCTCCTTTTATCCTTTCCTGTGGTAGATTCTCCTTTCCATTTTGGCATAACTGATTCTTGAAAGACTCTCAAACTTCTCGCTTTTCCCCTTTTTTGACATATGTGCCACATCTCTCGGGTTTCTTGGTCATTTTTCAAAGTGAAGTGATTTTTGGTTTATTTGATCTGATAATATATCTATTGCATGATGCCACACGTCCCATATTCTGTATTAATTTTGGAAAACAAAACTAATTTTTTTCTTGGAAGGGATGAAACTTCGCAGTAGAAAACGTGGCCCCCACCATTATTCGATAGCATGGAAAGATATTAACAATCATGCATTTCTAATTTATGCAGATCATGTTCATGCAACCAAGATTCCTATTTCTTGGAAACCTTTGGGAATTTTTGAACTCTAACACCATGAATTTTGGCTCTCTTGGATTGGGCCATTGCAGTGGGTGGTGATTAAATAAGGGCCAGTCCCGAACAATGATCAAAAAAATTTAGAATCACCTCATATCCACAATTTGGACATGCCATGCTTTCATAATAAATCATGCCAGTAGCCTGTGTTATCTCCTTGCAGTGTTCTTGAAAAACCCGTGGCCCCACATGTATATGGGTGTGCTATTTGGGTATGATGATATGTGACTCCACCTCACACAATGATGTCATGTTTTTATCACAACACCTACAGTATTTCATGACTCAAACTAGCATCAAATGCAGTTTTGACTTTAGACATTGGCATTCCAGCGAGTAAGATTGCTTGTTGCTAGATACTTTCAACTTGTCTTGTACTCGGAGATTGTAGTTCGTTAAACTCTGCTACATGAAACATGAAGTTAACCTTTCTAGATCATAAACCTCTGATCTCCTCAGAAACATTATCTTCTCCAGCACTAGGGTCACATTATCCAATGCCATTACCATTGTCTTTGACCACGTATCAGGAATTCCTGTGTATATAGAAGAAATTGATTATGTGGTTGCTGGCTGAGTTTTCTCTTTTCTTTTCTTTAGCTCCCACATAATTCTTAAGGATAAAGATACCAGTAATATCGCGACCCCTGGCATACTATTCTAATTCATCAAATCTTTGTTTTGGAAGCACCAATTCACGTACCAAATCATCATCTCTTTGTCTTGATGCTTCTAGTTCTTGTCTGCAAGCTTATTCCTTACGAGCTTCTAATCTGGCACTCCTCTATGAATCATTTCTATTCCATTTTTATCCTCAAAGAATTATTCATATCTATAGTGGGTGTCATACATATGCCTTTGATTCGGATGTGTCAGATTCTTCATAGACTGCAGGTTTTAAAATTTGGATCCATGAATGGTTGAGAGTGCCGATATCTTTATTCTTTGCCAAGATTTGATGCTGATATTTGGTATTCACCGCACGTGCCTCCAAATACAAAAATGAGCAATTCATCTTTAGATGATCAAATGTGACTCAAGTGTCAGTTTGGCTTTCAAGTATATGACAAATAGTTCACAGGCACATCTTACATGACTAGTTTTGTCTCAATGAATAGCTTGTACCTTCAATGCTTCCTTCCAATGCCGATTTCTTGGTCTTTTCACTTAAATATGCATTGTGGGAATATTTGAACTAGTTGATCATGTCAATTCTATATTTCAAACTTTGAATACTGAGCTTTTGTATTCTGATAGTTTTAAACCAATCTATATTAATTCACGAGAACTAAATTATGAATCTACGTAACCTCTTATGAAGTCATCTGAACCTGGATTAAATGATCCTTATACCTCTGCTTTGATTCATTGGAGTTGACAATTTTGAGCATGGACCTAAACCTAAATTGAACCAATGAACTATCGAACTAGTTTGAACTACTGAAACACTTCAAACCACTGCATCTGAACTTCACTTAATTTGCACCCTTGCACTTTCTTGAAATCATGGGACTAACAAACTGAACCTGGCAAATGCATTGAGACAGAATTCTAAACTTTTCTAACCGTTTTGCATTTTTGAACTGAACTGCTTTGAACTACTTCGAACTTCAGTTCGAAGTGGTTCAAAGATGTTCAACCTCTAAAACTGAAAGTTTAAAAACTAAGACCACCTTGGGTACTAACATTACTATAGTCAAAACTATAGTAAAATGCTTAAAACATTTAAATTTTTTATCAAAAGCCTACACATTGGAATTTTTGACATAAAAATCAATAAAATATTAATTTTTCAATTTCATATTTTTTGCCCTTTCTCCATCTAGGTCAACCCTTTTTTGACCACCTAGTCGCCACATGGAAACTTCTTATTGGTTGGCTCCTACCACCTCATACTATCACCTCATTGTCTCACTTGAGATTCTTCCCATGTGTCACCTCTATGCATCATCATGGGCTTAACCCTAGGCTTTGCCTTAACTCCTGTGACTGGGAAAATTCATGCATTTATGCAATGTCACAACTCATTTTAGTTAATTATGGCTGACTCTGATGACCATGCAAAATAGACCATTTTGCATGGTCACACCACTTTCCTTGACTTAATGGCAACTTCTTATTGGCTAGCTCCTACCACCTCGTACTACCACCTCATTGTCTCACTTGGGAATCTTGCCATGTGTCACCTCTATACATTGTCATGGGCTTAACCCCGAGCTTCACCTTAACTCCTGTTATTGGGAAAATTCATGCATTTGTGCAATGTCGCAACTCATTTCAGTTAACTATGGTTAACTTTAATGACCATGCAAAATAGACCATTTTACATGATCACACCACTTTCCTTGACTTAACATTTGGTGCTAGTGACATCGCACCTAGCAGTTAGCTAACTGCATCACTTTGTCATGTGGTTAGCCTTTAACAACAAGGTTAGGTCTGCAAACTAGTGACAAGGCACCACTTGTCCTACTGACATCACCTTCTATCTGGTCAAGTATGGGAGGGCTCTTCATGCAAGGCTTGCTTTTAAAAGGCACCAAGTCTCTAAGACACTATGTATTTGTGTCTTGGGGAATTTAAAAACTCAAAAAGATCCACATACAAGCGATGTGGGACAATGACCCTATGCATTCTTCTTGTGTATGAAATAATGGAGCACACTTGTATGTAAACTAACAAATCAGGCCAACCTTCCATTTGAAATGCTACTCACAAACCATAATATCACCTCGCCCTCTAGTGATAGACTTATTTTTGCACACCCCAAAATTCCATCCCACTCATTCAAAGCCTCAAAAAGCGAACCATGACATGGGTTGGACTGATTCTGATCCATGTAGTGTAAAATTTCAAACATACTAGGAGCCTTAATCCCTCTCTACAACTTTTCATGCACCTAGACCATACCAAATTTTTGCAACCTAACACTTAGGGATTACACAATATAATGCATTAGGCTAGGCACACATTTTAAGCTAGTATGATGCATGTAGAAGATTGACCATACTGAAAATAATACATATATGAAATGAAAAAGTTAAGATCCCAATTAGCTCTATAGGGAAATAGTTCACATGTCAAGCAAAAACTCCAAGTGCTCCAACTTGCTTCTAATCTCCTCTGAGATTGCTACACATGAAGCCCCTCTATTCACTGCTGAGGAATTATCTCTGCTCTATGAAATGACAGGAAGGCTTTCATCATGCCAGTACAAGAAATTGGGTGCATCTTTCTTCTATATGGATGTGGAATGAGCCCTGCGAATCCCATAATGGATATAAAGAAAATCTATTTCACCAACGCTAGGAATGATATACCTGTAGCTTGAAGCACCTCTACTGAGGAAACCATTGACTCACCAAGGGGAAGTAGGTTTTGAAAATATGAATTTAGGGATGGAGACAATAAATTCAAAAAACATATGCCCAATCAGTAATAGTTTCCTTGTAGAATAGACATGGACATCAAAATAGGCAAGGGTTCCAACTTTAAGAGATGGCTTTGGCTTCTAAAGTGGAGGAAATTTTTTAGAAGGGCTCGTTGTTCTCTCAACATCCATTGTTCTCACTTGTACACATAAGCATGTAAATATTTTAAGGCACTACTAATTTTGTATCGTGGACACTTAGATTTTTTGTGACTCAAGACTTCTCTAGATCCATCTAAGCACATGCCCCATTCAAATGATATTTCAAATGCAATTGAGAACTCACTTGAGAACTAGATGAGAGCTCACAATTCAATTCACACCTTTTGATCTCCAATGATGAGATGTTCATTCAGAAACACTTAATTGTTTGAATTAATATAATCACCTATGTTGAACATTTTCAATCTCTGATGTCTTGTTCATTTGATGAATTTAGTCATGCCCCCAAAGTGGGTCTGGCTTTTTTTTTTTCAAACTGAAACAAATGACCTCCCAAATTGATCCATTTGATCTTCTCAAACTGACTGAATTCAAATTTGAGCATTGAATCATCATTTAAAATTCGTTTACCTTGTTTTCACAAACTGATATTTTCCAACAGGTAGTCTTCTAAGTTGGATTTAAAAACCAACTAAAACACCTAACTGAGCCTTGGGATTTGATATACTAGTTCATTGTTGTGCATCCTTGCACCTTCTTAGATCTCATCTTATGACAAATTCAGGGTCAAAATATATTGACCATCAATGTTGCCCTCATGAAACTACTTGCAAACAAACATGTTAGAAAATAATAAATTGCATTCAGTTTTGGCTTTGAAAATAGGTCAAAATGACACTTGAGGGCATGGAAATTGGGCCATTGGTTCATTATCATGAAGAGAGTATGAATCTATGATTTGGGCTCATGATGAATGATTGGGAAAATTCAGCGAGTAGTCAAAGTGATCTACTTGGATTTGTAGATCTAGGAATAGTGGCAAAAAAGTGGTCTCCACAAATGGAATGGATGTGGGGAAGTGTGCAGATGGATTGGTCAAGACTTGTGAATTGGCACACTTAAAGTATATTTGAAGTAAAACATGATGATACAAACCATTTGATCTCACCTATCATGGATACAAAGTTGAAAAATCCCAAACAGGGGTACCAATCAATCTACACTTTATGACACTAGTAAAACTTTACAAATTGCATATGGAATTGTGTTTGAAAACTGATCAAACAATTTTTTCATAAGCTAAAATCTGAAACATAACAAGTGTTTGATCTCTAGAATGAAATGTAGAAGGAAATTTCTCATTTTGATCAACTAGGTCAAATTTATAACTGGTCAAACAGGACCTCCCAGAATTCTGAACAATTTGCATCAACATGACACAATAAACAACCCACTTTGAGGGATTCAAAACTTGGTCAAAACATGTCAAATGACTTGAAATCTAAAACATAGATTGTTTGATATGGTGAGTCATTAAAATTAATTGGGTACAACATATTCAAATGAAAAATAGGCCTTTTGTCATTGTTTAACACTTGGCAAAAATGCAGTACTGAACATTGCTCAATATGGAACTTCACACAATGACTCAGAATGACACTTTATCACTATAGGATGCATGCATATAATAAATGAATGGTATTTGAAACATTAAACACCTCTAAGGCCTCAAAATGATAGCTAGGTACACTTGTAAGAAAATGTGCTTACAGGGCTCAAAAGCTTAGAATGGTACTCAAATCGGGAAGGTGTTTTCAAGTCTAACACAAACAATCTCTCAAAGGAAAAATAAACTTTGAGAGAGAAAAACAAGTGATCTCTTTAGCAAAATGATTTTTTAGTATCCAATGTAATTTTTTTTTGTAAAAAAATTCATGTGGTCTATTCACAAAGAAGACACTTCAATTACACTTTATCCCTCAGGTCAAATTGGCTTCAATATGTTATTCATTAGGCCTATCGGGAGGAGCCCATCTTGATGTTTTTTAGATCTAGTTTAATATTTCTCTCTTAATTTAAGAGGTAAGTTGATATAATACTTGATTAAAAAACACTACACATCAGTGATCTTGTTGGGACTCAAATTTGCAAGCCCAATTTGAGTACCATTTTGAAACTTTTGCTAAGATAAACCCTTATAAGAATTTTTCATGTGTGTGTACCCAACTATTATTTAGAGGCCTATGATATATTTTAGTTGTTCCATACCTTTCATTAAGTACATGCATACATCTCATGATGGTAAATTACCATTCTGAGTCATTTTGTGAAATGTCATTCTAAGCATTTGAGAAATCTCCATTTTTTTGCCCAAGCGTACAACAATGTTCAGAGGGCCAATTTGCATTTGAATATCTTGCACTTGGTAAATTTTATTACTATCCACTTTGGATGTGTATAGAATGCATATTAGAGAACTAATGTTTCATATTTCAAGTCATTTTGATATGTTTTGACAAGGTTTTGAATTCCTCAAATTTGGGTGTTTATCTTTGTCATGTTGATGCACATTGTTCAAAATTCTGGGAAGCCCTATTTGACAGTGAATATTTCATGAACCATTATGAATTTTAAAGAAATAGTCATACCACTATTTTTTATTCATAAAATACATCTTACATCTAGATTTTCAAGGTTTGATGAATCTTTTTGATGAGTTTCCCAAGCCAATATCGTTTGCAAAAAAATAAAATTGCCCAGTTATCTTTTATAACAGTTTGTTAGTAGCTTGTTTGACCAGTTATAACTTTCACCCATTTGAAGCTAACGAAGAATTTTTTTTTGTTTCATTCTAAGGGTCAAATACATGTTATTTTTCAAATTTGATCTTGTCATGAATCCTTTTGACTAATTTTTCAAATGCAATTCCAAATAAAATTTCTTAAGTTTTACTGATAACCAGATTTGCAGATTGATCAGGATACCTATTTGGGATGTTATAAAATAAAACCATAATAGATGAAGAAAAATTGCTTTAACCATTTTAATCTCCTCTGAAAATACATCCAGTATGCCAATTTGCAAGTCTTGACTAACCCATTTGCACACTTTCCCAAGTTTATTCCATATGCAAAAAACTTTGTTTTGTTAGTGTGCCCAAGCTTGTGATTTCCAAAGATCAACTTTGTGAGCTTACCAAATGTGCCTATTTATTTGTCATAAGCCAAAAATGAACCCGCATATTCTTCATATAAGAAAGAAAAAGTGCCCCAAGTTTCATCTCCTTCTATTTGACAATTTTTTTAAGCCAGATCCAAGTGAAATTTCTTTTTTTTGATAAGTTGTTTTCAAGATATATTTCAAAGAGGAAACTTCAGAGGTTAATATATTTTGACTTAGATGTTGTATTAAGATGAAATTTTTAGGGTGATAAAATGTATAACAGAGAATTAGTGTGTCAAATTTTAGCTCCTAGTTACTTGTTTTTGTCAGTTTTTTTAAAACCTATTTCAAGGCTAGTCAGTGCAAGTTTGAAAATTTGCAAAAGAAGTTGAAAGTGAGGTTTGATTGATAAATCAATGCTTGAATTTGAATATAATCAATACATTGTGACTCATTCAGTCACAATGTTATTGAGGGTAAGTTCTTTGAAAATTAAGAATTCTAGATGGTCACACTTTGGACTAGACTTATTGTAGCTAGCTTTATTGCTAGAAACATCGATGTGAGAAGTCTAATATAAATAAATTGCACAAGGAAGCTTGGTCCTATGTCTAGACTCACATAAGGAAATAAATAGGATGGAGATCAAGTGAAATTTCTTTTTTTTGATAAGTTGTTTTCAAGATATATTTCAAAGAGGAAACTTCAGAGGTTAATATATTTTGACTTAGATGTTGTATTAAGATGAAATTTTTAGGGTGATAAAATGTATAACAGAGAATCAGTGTGTCAAATTTTAGATCCTAGTTACTTGTTTTTGTCAGTTTTTTTAAAACCTATTTCAAGGCTAGTCAGTGCAAGTTTGAAAATTTGCAAAAGAAGTTGAAAGTGAGGTTTGATTGATAAATCAATGCTTGAATTTGAATATAATCAATACATTGTGACTCATTCAGTCACAATGTTATTGAGGGTAAGTTCTTTGAAAATTAAGAATTCTAGATGGTCACACTTTGGACTAGACTTATTGTAGCTAGCTTTATTGCTAGCAACATCGATGTGAGAAGTCTAATATAAATAAATTGCACAAGGAAGCTTGGTCCTATGTCTAGACTCACATAAGGAAATAAATAGGATGGAGATCATGTTTTTTTTTGAGATGATAGTGTAGACACCCAAAAATTGGCAAAGACTTAAATCACATAGTTCCGATCAATTAATGCAAATTAAAGAGAAAATCAAAAGAGACACAATAGACTTTCAAATCAAAAGATTACATTAGGTCATTAATCATCTATCAAATTAATAAGACCTAAATCAACTTCAAAAGAGGAGAAAAACAATTCAAAATCATAAAATGAAATTCAAAAAAAAGTAGAGAGAAAAGTTGTCAAAGATGCGATCAAGTAGAATTTTTCCATGTGGCAATGTGACCTGACGACAATGTCCAGACAGGGGTGCCATATGGCTCAACAATGCTTCATTTCTAGAGAGGATGTCAAAATAATGATGAAGTGTAGCACTGTCATGTGGCATTAGAGGTTTGGGCACCCAAGAGGCAAGTGGTGATATGGCATCTAGGTGGTGTCCACATAGAGATGACATGGTGATGTTGATGAAATAGGAGTTGACATTGTTGGCTCCTGATTTAACAGTTTTGAAAATGACCAAGGAACCAGACCAATGCATGTAAGGCTAGCAAATTTCTATGACAGATACACTAGACTGTAGTCTTGGGCCAACTTTAAGGCATAACTCCTTCTTCACTTTAGGCTCTACTAGACCTAGGTACATTAACCTTAAGGTTATGAGATATGGTACCAGTGCATTTAAAACATAAATTTGAACCTATTTATTGCAGATGTAAACTCTTTATATCTCCTGATGACTCATGTAATGACATAGATCTATGGTAGCAAGTTGCAAATCTAGGAAATTCATAAGTTGAGTGAGGGTTAATTCCTTTCAGCTCTTCAACATAAAATGTAAAGATGATTTGAATTTTCTTTTGATTTTATGTGGGTGGGGAAAGCGGATGAAAACCAAGTATAAACAACAAACTAATGATCCTATAACTGATCAGTGCCTAATCCATTAGGAAATTCATGAATCTCCCTCATGCATTTTGGATATCTGATACTTATTCATATATTCAGCTATATGATCTATCCATTCACCTTGTAAATAGACATCAATGTTCGATCTAAATCTCATTCTTACCTGATATCCTCCTCAAAAAACCTACAACCCTGTTGAATCTCTGAAGCATTTATATAATTCCTTGAATTACAAGCAACAATGAAGCAACATATAGCCTTAAGGGACTGCACTTATGATCTAGGCTCTTTGTTCAAAGACCATAAAATATCACAGCTCAACTGAGAAAGGAGACAAGATTTAAAATGAAACTAAACACATGCTCGTATTGATTTCCTTGAAATAATACATAAAAATGCATGAAATTAACTCATAAAGAACCTAATAAACCAAACTATTCAATGAACAAATGCTATCATACAAGAGAGAAAATGGTGGGAATGAGAAACTGATGGGATGGGAAGGGGGTATCACAGCCAAAGAAAAAGCTTCATGGTCTGGAACCAGCACATCCTAGATCTTCCATTCAGAGTTCATCAATTCTAGGGCTAGTTTTACTAAATGCCTTCATTCCAGAGAAACTTTCCAATATTTCCAACCCTTACAATGAATGGATGAAAGAAAGATATAGCAAGAAGTGAATTCCCAAATCTGTTATGCAACTGACACTGTCCACTTGAAATTCAATCTCCTACCTGCAACTGAAAACCTTTTTCATCTTTCTACCCCTTTGATCTAATTTTGTTTTCATCATTACTTGTAACTGATCTTGAAATATCTCTTCTCAATTATGAAAAACCTTTTTGCATCCAAAATATTTGATCTACTTCATGAAAATGCTAGTAAAATTTGAGGTTTTACTAAGTGAATGTGATCAGAGTTGACCTTAACTACATTTCCACTACCTTTTAACTACATTCAGGTCATTACCATGTCAAAAATTAGTTCTAAACTCTGATACCTAAATACAGTTGCAAATTACAAATCTGGAAGAAAACCTTCAGTAGCTTGAACTAGTGGCATTTTGTGTAGAAATAACTGCATAATTAGAAAATTCATATTCTCTTGATTTCAGTGATATATAATACTACTATGTTCGCCTCTTAGAAACCCCTTGAATCTTAGTTCTAAAAACACCCCCTCTACATGGATCTGTGACTACATCTTAAAATTCAATGATTTAAAAAAGTTCTAAAGTCTAAACTTTAGAAAATGATCTTTTGAATTAAAAAAACCTTTGAACGTGCACCCTTTTGAAAAGACATTTTGTGAGAAAAATAATTAAAAATCAATTTCTTTAAAGAATATTTTATTTTCTCTCAACCTTGGACCTCGAGTCAGACCTATTTTGACCAAGTTGCCATGTGGCAACACTTGATTGGTCCAACACTTGCCAATTCATCACTCACTGAGTGCCACATGGCACCATCTTAATTGTTTGCAAGCTCTGCCACATGGCAGTCTCACATTGGCTGCTCAATCACTACTGGACCTCCATGTCACCATTATGGTTGGACTACCACATCACCATGCCTCATCATCACTGGGTGGGCCCTGTGCCACATGTTGCTTCCCCGCATGCCTGCTTTGCTTAACAGGTGCACATCTTCATTTTGCAAAATTGTACCATCTGTCAGATCTTGACATGTGTCACGATCCTATGCTCCCTCTCAAATTGCTCCTTTGGCAAAGGAGCCACCTCATCACACATTGGACTTGCTTGCCACATGTCATAATCCCACAATTTTGCATTATTTATCGGTCGAGCACTTTCTTTTTGTGAGCATGCACCCACCGATTGAGCACTTTCTTTTTGTGAGCATGCGCCCACCGTTAGATGCAGACATATGTCACAATCTAGGTCATCTTGCAACCTTAGCATACATGTTGGTCTATTTAAAACATTGGACATGTCACCTCTGGCTAGCATTCATGCCCAGGTTAGCCACGGGGCCCCAGCTTGAAAGCTCACGCTTCAAAAGCGCTTGTCCTTAAGACACTATGGTATGGGAGTGTTGTAGTATTTAAACACTTGAGAAAAATGTCACCCACTTAATGTGGGACTAAATATTTTAACAGTTTTACCCTTCCTTTGTCACAGCTTGCAGTTTCATTACTGACTTTTCTTCACCTATTATCATTCTTACCTTGCACGCTGCGACTGCCTCATCTCAAGTCATCATTAGAGAACATTCTACTGGAAAATATTTTGGTGGTATTATTCTATGTGAGGGAAAAGATATTCACTTCTTTTCATCCACATAATTCTCTCCTTTCCCATTCTCCTACCAGGTAGAGGTAACCACAGTCGAAACTTATTCCTCTGCTCTTGCTCTGCATAAGGATTCACTCCTGCGTGGAGATGGAAACTTCCTTGTTAAAATCGCCAAAGTTGGGATTTAGTCCAGTGGCTTTCAAACGCATCTCTCTGAGACATGGCCTCCCTGTAATAAATTTTCTCTCCCTATCCAGATGTTTAGAAGACTAAACGATCTTCCATCTTCAATGTGTGAGATGATTTGTTTTGGCCATGTGTTGCTTTCCTTTGTTTTGGCGCTTCTTTTATTGCCACGGGTTTTCTTCATAACACGTGGGATGCCTTGCTAGTGTGGGTGGCTTCCTTCAAGCTACATTCTGCTCTATTTTTTCTTTTATGTCATCTCCTTAGCGCATTAGTTGGAAATTTTTTGCTCACGTGGTCTAGCTGTATGTTTTTCTTTTAATCTCCTACGTGTACCTCCCTACTCTCTCTTTACATGCACTGACCGAGCTTTGAAATTTGACACATTAATTCTTTGCTCTGCATACTTGTACCACATCAAATCTTGTCTCATGAAAAATTTGGGGTCAAAAGATATTCACTATCAAAGTTGACCTTTCAGAACTTCTTGCAAGAAAACATGTCAGAAAACACTAAATTGGGTTCAAAATCGGCTTAAAAAATTAGGTAAATTGACACTTGGGAAGAGGAAAATTGGAGCATTGGTTCTCCATCATGAGGATAGTATAAATTTTCAATTTAGGCTCATGATGAATAACAAGATGCATTTGGCAAGCGGTCAAAGTGAGCTACTTGGAATTGCTAACTGGAAACAATGACAAAAAATCAATTTTTGCAAATGGAATGGACCTGGAAAAGTGTGTAAATGGATTCGTTATGACTTGAAAACTGACACACTTGAATTATTTTTAGAGGAAAACATAGTGGTACAATCCATTTGATCTCACCTATCATGAATTTCAAGATATGACATCACGAACAGGGGTTTCGACAATTTGCACTTTATGACACCAGTAAAAAGTTAGAAATTCCATTTGGAATCACGTTTGAAAAATGATCAAAAAAATTCTTCATGAGCTAAAACTTGAAACATAACAAGTCTCTGATGTCTACAATGCAACGCAAATAGGGCTTCCTAGAATTTTATAAATATTTTGCAAATGTGTAAAAATAGTAAACTACCAACTTTGAGGGATTGAAAACCTAGTCAAATGAACTCAAAATGGCTTCAAATCTAAAACATAGGTTGTCAAGTATGGATACTAGACACTCCCAAAGTGGTAAGTCTTGAAAAATTTCTGGGTGTAAGATATTCAATTGCAAACATGGCCTCCTGTCACTGTTTGACACTCCTCGAGGTAAAATGCAGATTTGGCAAATGCTCAAAACAAGACTCACGGAATGACTCAGAATGACAATTTAACTTCATGGAACAGGTAGATGCACTAAATGAAAGGTGTTAGAAACATTAAACACCTCAGGGGTTTAAAGGCACAACCAGGTATATAGGCATTTATGGGGCTTGATTTGAATCAAAATTTGAAATAGATGCTCAAAATGAGAACCCAATTTTGAGCTCCAACAGACACATAGAAATTAAATGCAGAGGTAGTGACGTCAATGGATGATACATGGTGCAATCTCGTTATCCTGCAAGGTGATGATGATGTCATCATGATGCAACGAGATGTTGCCACATGGTAGGGACACCCAGGTGGATTTGGGCGATGTGGCAAAGTGACAAGGATCTGAGCACCAATCAAAGTGCACCATGTGGCACTGATGTAGCAGGCCAACCAAGGGTGCTGATAGGTTATTGAATCAATGATGATGAGGATTTGAGAAGCCAATCATGAGTTGACATGTGGCACACGTTTGATCAAAGTGAGAAAATGGAGGGAAATTTCTTAAAATTATTAAAGGCATTTGTTTAAGGTATTCTCATATGGATGAATTAATCTTTGAGTGGGCCCCACATTTTTAAAATCTAAACCATGTCTATTATAAATTTCTAGACATTATAATGAGATAAAATTTTCAAAGAAAATCTCTGCACATTAAATCATGTAGTATACATGGTTTTCAAATGAAGGGTTTTTTGGGTGAATCTTCATCAAATTTAGGACTATTATATATCATCGGAAAGGTTTGAGAGAAGAATTTTTAGACTTGTAGTCCAAATGTATGCAAGTATTAGTGGTAAAAAGTTACTCCAATATTTTTCCAAGTAGGTTTTATCCAACTAATTTTTCCTCCTAGATGTTTGTGGTTCAATCATGGCAATTAGAGATTCTATGTTGTGAATCCGCCATTTGAGTAGGGGCCAAACTTGGTGTAGTTTCTTCTAGTAGTGTCATTCTACCTTTTAATAAGTTTGATGAAATCTTTAGTAGTGGTTTTAGCAAAAGATATGATCTTTTTCCAAAGGGTTTTTCATCATTTTGATGAGATTTTTTGTAGTTTGTTCCAATAATGATGAAGATCAGATTCACTTTTTAGTTGAGGAGAGAGGAGAGAAGTTTCCCTTCAGTAGTTACTATAGAATCAAGAAGACAAGTGTCAATCTTAGACTAGATTCAATCCTTCTTTCTTCTCCTACATATTCTCTTATCTTTTCATTATACAAGGTTGGTTCTAGTCTATTGAGCAAGGCTCTAGATATGATTACACCTTTAGTAGTGGTTTTAGCAGAAGATCTGATCTTTTTCCAAAGGGGTTTTCATCATTTTGATGAGATTTTTTGTAGTTTGTTGCAATAATGATGAAGACCAGATTCAATTTTTAGTTGAGGAGAGAGGAGAGAGGTTTCCCTTTAGTAGTTACTAGAGAATCAAGAAGACAAGTGTCAATCTTAGACTAGATTCAATCCTTCTTTCTTCTCCTACATATTCTCTTATCTTTTCATTATACGAGGTTGGTTCTAGTCTATTGAGCAAGGCTCTAAATATGATTACACCTTTAGTAGTGGTTTTAGTAGAAGATCTGATCTTTTTCCAAAGGGGTTTTCATCATTTTGATGAGATTTTTTGTAGTTTTTTGCAATAATGATGAAGATTAGATTTAGTTTTTAGTTGAGGAGAGAGGAGAGAGGTTTCCCTTCAGTAGTTACTAGAGAATCAAGAAGACAAGTGTCAATCTTAGACTAGATTCAATCCTTCTTTCTTCTCCTACATATTCTCTTATCTTTTCATCATATGAGACTGGTTCTAGTCTATTGAGAAAGGCTCTAGATATGATTACACCTTTCCTTCAACGTATTTCTCTTGTATGAACGTGTTAACCATATTTGCCTCCCACCAACAATTTGAATTCAAATACTTGAGCCAACCTAATGGTCACTTTCTATATTTAAGTATTTAAAATGCCATGGAAATATGAAAATAAATGAAATAAAAACTTAATGTATTTCCTTGTTTCTAAGTGATTGTGCACTTTAATGTTTCTGCTTGCCCGCAATTCCCTCATTGTCAGATATTTTGTGATCTATGGTGGGTGCTTTCCCACTTTTTGAAAATGCACTACCTTTACCTAATGCAGGTAAGCACCTTTACGCCACATAGCCCCTTATGACGTTCAAACCTCAGTGTGCCATGAAAGTTCTTGGTTGTCAGAAGTAGTTAGACCTGTTGTAGAGTTGTCAGTGTTCCTCATGCATGTTTTGAATTTCTTATGATGTCATTGGTTGGTCTTTTAATGATATTAATACTTTACAATTCAGGCATTGTGATCATTGATTTAGCAAAGATCAAGGGTTGGTGCTTTCCCGCAATATGAAAGTGCATGAGTTTTAAGTAATGTGGGAAAGCCCCTTTATGACACGTAGTTGATAATGACATCATACATCTATTCTTCTCAAAGAAAGATCCACCATCTGATCCAAACAGATCTATGGTGGGTGTTTCCCTGCATTATGAAGATGCAAGGATGTTAAGGAATGTGGGAAAGCACCTCATTTCCACATGTCTTTGTGGGGTCGGGTTGATTTCATAAGTTGTAGGGTGATGCCAAGTGGGGCCAAGTCATGCTGAGGTGTATGTTGAATGGTTCGTGGGCCCAGAAGTATTAAGGGTAGGCAAAGTATCATGAAGATCTTTCATGATCGTTGATCTTACAGAGATCAACGATCAGCACTTTCCCACATTATGAAGATACAAGGTAATTAAATAATGTGGGAAAGTGCTTGAAGGACACGTGTCCTTATGGGCCTAGCTAAGGCATTAACAGTTAAGGCTGACAGTTATGTGACATCGCAGTAGAGTTGGGAAGGTGGCTCAGTTAATTGAGAAGATGTGGTCAACCACATGGAGACTTTATGGGGTGGCAAAATTAAATAAAATTATTGGCCTGCATGGCCCATTTTTGTTGCAAGATTTAGTTGACTTTTTGACTTTGTTGATTGATGAGCTAGAAATGAAGGAAATTGAGTTTTCTTGCATGATTTGATCCTCACGATCAATTCCAACTATTCTCGAATGAATGTTGAATCTAGTAAATAGTAGGAGAACACTTCACCACCCCAGTTTATCCATCTACTTGGTCAGAATGGTTCAATGGCATTGTTTCCATCAGGGCCCTATTTCAACAAAATATCAGATTTCATTGTATTTGAATCTATGCCCAAATGAGATTTTCTCCAAATCTCTAAAGAGACTTAATGGTAGTGGTTGTGGAGTAACTTTAGTTAGAGAACATCTCAGTTATGCCTAAGCTATAAAGGCAATTTTTGTAGATTTTTTTGAGGTCGAATCTTCTCTGTTTTCTCTGATATTGCTCTGCAATTTCACTATAAATCCCATTTGCCTCTAAATTGTATGACATTCTTATCTCCTTCATCCATTGATGTGAAGTGCAAGAAATATTTTCCTCTCATTGGTGTATTGTAGATATCTGCAATCTTGCATGACTATATCTCTTTTGGCCTATGAATGGTATATAAGTGAATCCTCTCTTTCCTTGTGTCATTCATTTGGGTTTTTCTAATCTGCATGTGATTGTTAGATTAAAGCAAGTCTAGATGTGTATATCTTTTGGTTTCATGATGGTTCAATAGTGCATGTATGGGTAGAGATTGGTTTGAACACTCTATTTTTGGTATATCACCCCCCTTAGGTTAGAATAGGTAGATTTGCTTCTATGCATTCCTTCTCCCTTTTCCTCTCCAAGAGTAGTTAGGTGCACCCTGATAGTAAAAGAAATCAGCCTTCTCCAGAGACTCAACCTCATAGTTCAAGTCCCATAGCTTGGAGGTTGTTTCCATGTTTCACAAGGTTGTCCTTAGGTAAAAACTTTGGACAAGGGTGCAAACTTTTGTAACAATAGTGTTTGGCACGCCCGATGGGATTGTATTCAAAAAATTTCAAGTCTACTGGTGTCAAAAGGAAGATTTCAAGATTAATACCAAGGAGGTAGTACTGGCTTCAGTGTTCAAGCCTTTAAGGGATTCATTCTTCAAGTACTTGGAAAATATAAGCTTCAAATACATCTGGTTCTAGACCAAAGTTGTAGTAATTCATGCCCAAAGCTAAATTTCAGTACCAAGAGCTTTAATTTTGAAATCCTAGAAGAAGGAAGATTAGAGTATCTTTATCACTAGTTAGGAGTGTAATAGTAAAAAATACACTTGCAAGATCCATCTCTACTCCTCCTGTTGTTAGATCTTAGCCTAGATTTCCACCAGCACATATCAATAGATCACTTGTCTATATGGCACAGCCTAGAGCTCATGCTTTTGCCACCTTTAATGGTGAAAGTCCTCTTTTATTGGCCCAAAGACATGACATACCAATAGCTATGCCCAAAAGTATACCAAAATTTACTGGTGAAACTTCTATCTCTCCATTAGAGCATATTCAAGAAGTTGCAAATATCTACAATATCCATGGTATTATAGAAGATGATGTTGTAGTTAGGTTTCTAGCCTCATCCTTGAAAGGAAAAGCACTACAATGGTATAGAGGTTTGGCTCATGGTTCTATAGCAATTGGGATGGATTAGGAGTAGGACTGTGCAAACACTTTGAGGACAAAAGTGACCATTTGTCACTTTTAGAATAGTTGACTACCATAAAAAGAGCCCCCCATGAATGTATGACTGATTTCAACTATAGATTTCAAAAGACATGGGATAGAATACCTACTTCAGTAAAGCCTACCCCTAGTAATGCCTTGTTGAATTACCTTAGAGCTTTTAACAGTGACATTGCCACTACAATCCAAACTATGGGAGGAGATACCTTGCCTAATGCTTATGACATAGCAATAAAGTCAAAAAAATCCTAATACAAGGAGGTAAGCTAGCTCCAAGGCCTCCTATGCCTTTCTTCCCCAACGTTCCAAATCACCAACCAGCAATGGCTCCTTTTCCCAAAACTTCCACATCACAATCCCTTGCTCTAGTCACTCAAGCTTCCACATCTTCAAATGGAATAGATGAAATCAAGGAGATGATGCTGAACATAGAGAACATAGATAAAAGATTGCAGGGCCAAGAGAAGAAGCTGGAGGATAGCTTCTCTGTGATGTAGAAAGTGAGCAACAAGGTGGTGACTTTAGAGAGACAACAAGCTCAGGGTACTAAGGCTCATCAATTGGAATATCAAACTCTAAACAGTGGTAGGCCTCCAAATCATAATCACGAGAACAATTCTTTTGATCAGAATAGGCAGAATAGCCATGCTTCAACCTCAAATGTAAACCAAAGTAGGGCCATAGTTCCTCAAAACAACATGGCCCAAGATTAGGATTTTTGTCCCTCCTGTAACTACTCATATGCCTGTTGCATGTGTCAAAAGGCTGAATCTTATTTGGATTTGACCATTCAAGAGCCTGCAACAAGACAATCATACAAGGAGGACCAATTTATAGATGCCTCATATATGCAAGGACAAGGTGATTGCTCCTTTATGAATCATCAGGTGGAGGAACATTGTAATTTAAACTAGGATTCCATTGCTCACAACACTAGGAGAAAAAGAAGAGCTATTGAAGATGCTACCCCTCCTCCACCCAATCATGCCTCAACTTCAAATGCAATACCTCATGAACAAGCAGTAAATGATCAATCAAATACCTTTTAGTAGCAAAGGCGAAATAATGACAGAAAAGATGTAAGTGATCCTCAGGTTGTTCCATCTCAACCTCCTACAAATGCAGCTCCCAAGGCTTCTACCAAAGTACCTACTATGCCATTCAGTGTGATAGAACAAATGAACAAGACAAATGTGAATATTTCCATGTGGGATGTTGTTGCTACTATACCCATGGAAAAGAGGTTGCTACAGCAAGAATTGGAAAGTATTGAACCAAAGGGTCAGCCACCTAGCATGGAAAGTGCCACAAGCCTAGTAAATCCATCAAAGGAGGTAGAAACAAGTAAAAAGGTTAGACCCCTTCCATTTTATGTTTCTGTAATTATAGGGGTAAACTAGTCCACAATTGCATGATTGATTCAGGGGCTAGTAGTTTAGTGATGCCTAGGTGTGTTGCTAATGTTTTGGAAATGAAATATGAGCTCATTGTTAGAGATGTATTACAGTTGTATGGTATTACTTTCAAGACTTTAGGGATCCTTAGGAATGTGGAAATGGCCCTACATGCATGCCCTAGTTGTACTGTAACTCAAGATATATCCATTGCTAAAGTCAAGCCACATTTTGCCATCTATTTGTCAAGAGACTTCACTGCCCAAATAGGTAGTTACATGTCTTCTGATTGGTCATATATGTCTTTTCAAACAAGATATGGGACCAAAGCTTCAATCAGAGCAGAGCCTCTAGCCCTCCATCATACTGAACCCTACACCCTTAATCTCATCAACATGAATTGCACTATCCTAGAAATGGATGAGAATGACATAATGAATGAGCCCACTACTTCCCTAGCAGAGATACTTGATTTTCTCTTAGATGAATGGGCTAATGCATATCAATTTGATCCTATGTCAGAAACCCTTGAGACAGGCCTTAGTACATATTGTATATTAGAGAAGGATGCTCTAGTTCCCAATCTTGTGGAGACTAAAGAAGATGTGAGTGAGATATGAAGTATGTACTTTGATGGATCAAGGAATAAGAATGGATCAGGGGCTGGTGTGATGTTTATTTCTCCTACATAAGTAAGGTACTACTTCTCCTTTAGGCTCCAGTTCAATTTCACTAATAATATGGCCGAGTATGAATCCTTGATTCAAGGTCTCCTACTTGCTCAGAAAAGAGGAATTCCAGCATTAAGTGTATATGGAGATAGTGAGTTGGTGGTTAATCAAGTGAGAAATTAGAACATCACCAAGAATGGTTTGCTCAAATCTTATAAACATAGGGTATGGAATTTGCTTGAGGGTTTCGATGCATTTAATATTCAAAGCATCCCTAGAAAAGAAAATATATATGCTAATAGACTTGCAACAATAGGTGCATCTCATGACATGCCAGGGAATCTTGAGGAGAAGAAGAAGAAACAAATAAAAATGGTAGTAAGGCCTACCATCCTTGACAACAACATCCATTGGAAAGTGTTTGAATCTGATGAACAAATTGTAAGCTTCTTGTAGAATGAAGCAGAATTTTCAAATAGAAACCAGTCAAGATTGCAGGATCAGTATGGTGATCAAATCATTAATCTCAGTTCCAAAAAAATTCCTAAGGGTCTCATTACCTTAGAGAGTGTTTTCAATCCTGATGACCAAGCAAGAGGCCGAGTCATGAACCTAGCTGCTAACGAAGATAATCACACCCCAGTCATGGTTGCTAATGGACAATCCTTAAACATGGGGAAGGTATGTTATGAGATTGAGAAAAAAAATTTAATTTATCTATGTCAAGAATTTTATGATGTATTTTCCTAGACGTATGATGATTTGAAGCATTTTGACCCAAGGTTGTTTCAACATACCATAGATATTAATTGATAATGTCAAACCAGTAAGACAAAAATAGAGGCCAGTGAATCCCAAAATTGAACCCTTAATGAGAAAAGAACTATCCAAATTGATTGAGGCTAATATAATTTTCCCCATCAAGCACTCGTCATGGGTAGTAAACCTTGTCCCTGTTAGTATGAAGAATGGAGAGATTAGATTGTGTGTGGACTTTAGGGACCTTAACCAAGCTTCCCTTAAAGATCACCATCCTCTCCCTTCCATGGAGCAGATTTTGTCCAAGGTCAGTGGTTCAAAGAGGTTCTCATTTCTTGATGGATTTTTTGGCTACAATCAAGTGCTGGTCAAAGATTTTGATAGGTACAAGATTGCATTTACTACCAAATGGGGTACCCATGCTTATTGTAAGATGCCATTTGTACTAACCAATGCAGGTGCTACATTTCAGAAGGCAATGGAGATGGCCTTCAAAGACGTGATTGAAAATTTTGTATTAGTTTACTTTGATGATATCATAGTGTATTCAAAGAATGTAGAAGATCATTTTGATCATTTGAGATAGGTGTTATTAATGTGTAGAGAGTTTGGGGTATCCCTTAACCCAAGCAAGTGTGTCTTTGCTACCAATCAAGGAAAATTATTAGGACACATTGTATTTGAGGATGGTTTAACCATTGATCTAGAAAGAAAAAAAGAAAAACTTGCTCTCCCTCTTCCTAAACATAAGAAAGGGTTGCAAAGTTTCCTTGGTAGGATAAATTTTGTGAGAAGATTTATCCCTAATCTTGTTACCATGGTAAAATATTTTATGGCTATGCTCAAGAAAAGTATGGTCTTTGCATGGACCAAGGAAGGGAAGGAAAGTTTTGAAGAGATCAAGGTAGTCATAGCCTCAACCCCTACTCTCATTAACCCAAATTTTGAAAAGGATTTCATCCTTTATGCCCATGGTGGTGAGTCAAGCATTTTTGTTGTCTTGACTCAAACAAATGATAAAGATGAAGAGCATCCCATTACCCTCTTTAGTGAAGGGCATAAAGAGTATGAAGATAAATACGGCTATGTAGAGAAGCAAGCCCTCATAATCATCAAAGATTTAAAGAAATTTAGACACCTCCTGTCTCATAATAAAATTCATTTGTTAGTACCCCATGCGAGTGTGAAGGATTTCCTTTTGAGAAAAGATATTAATGAGAAGAGAGCTAGTTGGATTACTAAAGTAATGGAATATGATGTTGACATCTAGATCACCAAGCTGGTAAGAGGCAGGGGGTTGTGTAAACAGATGATATCATATCAGGAATTAGATGAGGAAGTTGCTATGATACTAATAGAAAAACAAGAGACAAGAAATGATGACCCAAGGAATTGGATGGATGATATGAGGAATTTCTTATTAGGCAATGAATATCCTCAAGGATTAGATAGAACTAAAAGGAGACAATATAGATTACAGTCAATTCCTTATGTCATAGTTGATGGTATCCTTTTCAGGAAAGATTTTAATGGAGCCCTATTAAGATTTATTGACATAGACCAAGCTAAAAGAATGATCAAAGAGCTTCATGATGGTCCTGATGGTGGTCACTTCTCAGCAAGGACAACTATAATGAAGATCATGAGGGCTGGTTACTACTAGCCATCCCTATTCTATGATTTTCATAGGTATGTGAGGAAGTATGAAAAATGTGCCTTCTTCTCTAGTAAAAAAAAGCTTACAACTCTTCCTCTGCATCCCATTCAGGTGGATCGGCTTTTTGCTCAATGGGGATTGTATTTCATAGGCCCTATCAATCCGTCTTCTAGTTTTGGTCACAAATGGATTTTTGCTGTAGCAGATTAATTCACTAGATGGACAGAGGCATTTGCATTAAAGGATGCCATAGAATCTTCAGTTGTTGAGTTCCTTGAAATTGTGACTAGGTTTGGTGCCCCTTCAACCATTATTTTAGATAATGCAAAATCTTTTGTAGGAGCTTAGATTTATGCATGGGCAGTTGACCATAATATCTACTTAAACACATCCTCAAACTACTATCCTCAAGGAAATGGTTTGGCTGAGTCATCCAATAAAAACTTGATTAGGATTATGAAAAGAACTATAGAGGATAACCAAAGGTGTTGGCATCAACAGTTGAGGATTGCACTGTGGGCCGATATAATAACACCTAAGAGGTCAATAAGAAATTCACCATTTATGTTGGTATATGCCAGAGAAGCAAGGCTCTCAATTTCATTAGAATTCCCATCCCTAGAACTAGCTTATCAGTTGGAGCTAATTAAAGATGATGCCATGACAGTGAGAATGGTAGAGCTAATGGAGCTAGAAGAGAAAAGAAGTCAGGCCATGCAGAGCCTAGAAACACATTAGTAGAAGGTGAAAGGGAGCTTTGACAAGAAGGCTAGGTTCAAAATCTTCAGAGAAGGTGATTTGGTTTTGAAATGGGACACAAACAAGAAAAAACCAAGGAGACACTCAAAATTTGATGCACTATGGAGTGGTCCCTATGTGATTGTCAGTTGCAAGCAGGCTAATTCTTTTCAATTAAGCAAGCTTGGTGGTGAAATTTTGTGTATCACAGTCAATGGGATCTATCTCAAACCATGTTTCTGACAGGGGTTGAGGTCTCATGTACATAGGTAGCTTAGTTTTCTTCCTGTTGGTTTCTGACTTTCCAAGAAGTGCACGAGCACATGTGTTTTGTTGAGTTGTAGAGGAGCAAAGATAGAGGTTTTAGTGTTTTACTACCATAGAGGTAGGGTTAGGGTTTCATAATGCATGAGATCCACCTTTTTATGACTCTATGGCCCAATAGATGGATAAGGTCACTAGTCATATGCATAGTTGTCTTGCATCCCCTCTGATTTGCCATAAATGTTAACCATATTTGCCTCTCGCCAAAAAAATTGAATTCAAATACTTGAGCCCACCCAACGGTCACTTTCCATAATTAAGTATTTAAAATGCCATGGAAATACAAAAATAAATGAAATAAAACCTTAATGTATTTCCTTGTTTCTAAGTGACTATGCACTTTAATGTTTTTGCTTGCTTGCAATTCCCTCACCGTTAGATCTTTTGTGATCTACGGTGGACGCTTTCCTACTTTCTCAAAATGCACTACCTTTACCCAATGTGGGCAAGCACCTTTATGCCATGTAGCCGCTGCTAACATTCAAACCTCAGTGCATCATGAAAATTCTTGGTTGTTAGAAGTAGTCAGACCTGTTGCAGAGTTTTCAATGTTCCTCGTGCATGTTTTGAATTTCTTGTAATGTCATTGGGTGGTCTTTTAATGATATTAATACTTTATAGTTCAGGCATTATGATCGTTGATTTAGCAAAGATCAAGGGTTGGTGCTTTCCCACAATATGAAAGTGCATGAGTTTTAAGTAATGCAAGCAAGTCCCTTCGTGACATGTAGCTGATAATGACATCATGCATCCATTCTTCTAAAAGCAAGATCCACCGTCCGATGAAAACAGATCTATGGTGGGCACTTCCCCACATTATGAAGATGCAAGGATGTTAAGGAATGTGGGCAAGCACCTCACTACTGTGTCTCTTTGTGGGGTCAGGTTGATTTCATAAGCAGCAGGGTGATGCCAAGTGAGGCCAGGTCATGCTAAGGTGTATGCTGAATGGCTCATGGGCCCAGAAGTATTAAGGTCAGGCGCAGTATCATGAAGATCTTTCATGATCATTGATCTTATGAAGATCAATGATCAGTGCTTTCTCACATTATGAAGATGCAAGGTAATTAAATAATGTAGGAAAGTGCCTGAAGGACACGTGTCCTTATGGGCCCAGCTAAGGCATTAACAGTTAAGGCTGACGGTTATGTGACATCATGGTTAAGTTGGGAAGGTGGCTCAGTTAATTGAGAAGATGTGGTCAACCACATGGAGACTTTACAGGGTGAAAAAATAAAATGAAATTATTGGCCCATGTAGCCCATTTTGGTTGTAGGATTTAGTTGACTTTTTTACTTTGCTGACTAATAAGCCAGAAATGAAGGAAATTGAGTTTTCTTGCACAATTTGATCCTCACGATCAATTCCTAATACTCTCAAATGAATGTTGAACCCAGTAAATAGCAGGAGAACACTCCACCACCCTAGTTTATCCATCTACTTGGTCACAATGGTTTAATGGCGTCGTTTCTATTAGGGCCCTGTTTCAACAAAATATCAGATTTCATTATATCTGAATCTGTGCCCAGATCAAATTTTCTCCAGATCTCTAAAGAGACTTAATGGTAGTGTTTGTGGAGTAACTTTAGTTAGAGAACATCTCAGTTATGCCTAAGTTATAAAGGAAATTTTTGTAGATTTTGTTGAGGTCAACTCTTCTCTGTTTTCTCTAATACTGCTTTGCAATTTCACTATAAATCCCCTTTGCCTCTGAATTGTATAACATTCTTATCTCCTTCAACCATTGATGCAAAGTGCAAGAACGATTTTCCTCTCATTGGTGTATCATAGATTTCTACAATCTTGCATGACTGTATCTCTTTTGGCCTATGAATGGTATATAAGTGAATCCTCTCTTTCCTTGTGTCATTCATTTGGGTTTTTCTAATCTGCATGTGATTGTTAGATTAAAGCAAGTCTAGATGTGTATATCTTTTGGTGTCATGATGGTTCAATAGTGCATGTATGGGCAACAATTGGTTTGAACACTCTATTTTTGGTGCATCACCCTCCTTAAATTAGAATAGGTAGATTTTCTTCTATGCATTTCTTCTCCCTTTTCCTCTCCAAGAGTAGTTAGGTGCATCTTGATAGTAAAGGAAGCCAGCCTTCTCCAGAGACTCAACCTCACAGTTCAAGTCCCATAGCTTGGAGGTTGTTTCCATGTTTCACAAGGTTGTCCTTAGGTAAAAACTTTGGACAAGGGTGCAAACTTTTGTGACAATAGAACAATAATAATGGAGTTCTAGTGTTAAGTTCTTATCTATTATGTATTTGATAGGCTATTTTCATGCATCTGGAGTGTATTTTTATTTCAAGGAAATGAATAAAAAGTAGAAAATGAAATCAATTTCATTTTTATTCTTGTATCTTATCTATTTTGTTTGTAATCTTTCATGGTTTATGATCAAAGATTGTAAATCTCAGTTGCAATTCATTTTTGGATTGTATGTCTTGATGTGTTTTGCCATTGATTCAAGAAATTACATAAAGGCTTGATGAATCTTGATAGGATTACAGATTTCAAGGAAGGACTTGATGAGTATGAGGTTTAGTTTGAAGATAGATGCCAGATTCACAAAGTGAATGGATAGATCACCATTATGTAGGTGTATGTTGTAATTTATGGAATACCCAATGGATATGGCATCGATCAGTCATAGGATCTACATGTATCTTGTTATTTCATATGTGGGTTATATTGATAATCAACTTAGAATCAAAATCATTTTCCCTTTCATGTTGTAGAGATTTAAAGGATACTCACACTTAGCTTGTGAATCTCATAGGTCATGTTATTAGCTATTTAATACCTTTGTCATTGCATTAGAATAGAAGGATTTGGGGTTTATATCTACTTAATGCACATTTAAATTTATATTTATTGCACTAGTGTCATAATGGAATCTAAGGTCTAGACGCTTAGGTTTTGTAGAGCCTGAAGTGAAGAAGGATTTTAGTTTTATAGTTGACTTGGGTTCTAATCAAAGTATATCCATCATAGGAGTTAGTTTCCCTTAGATGCATTTTGTTTCAACTTCCTAGTAGTTAAAATCTCTATTAAATTAGGAGCCAATAGATCCTTCAAGGTATGAAAAATAGAAGTCCCCATTTTGTGGGCATAAAAACTCTTGGGGATAAAGAATGTTGGGGATAAAATCCAAGTAGCTTTATGCATCTACTAGGAAAAATATTGTTGATGACATGACAAGATTTATTGTCAATTAGTATCAAAACACTTAGTCATAATGAAAAGAAAGTTGCAACCAAGTCACTAGTATGCAGTATTAACCAAGCTCACAAAGGATCCAAGTAAACAAATTAACCTTGCAAAAAGTTCTAGTGTCAACTGAGCTGTAGTAGCAACCGAGTTGATAGTTCACACTAAGCTCTAGTGTCAACCGAGTTGACTATGTCTACTGAGCTCCAATGTGAACCGTGCTAGTGAAGAAGTCTTGTTCCAAGGTAATAATCAAGATGCTTGAATAGTGCAAGATGAGTTAGAATTGTCTACCAAGTAGTTAGTGTGAGTTGAGCACCAAACATCTACCGAGTGCCAAAGCTAGCCAAGGAGATAGTGGTGATTGAGTGTTTCCAATATCACTCAAGTAAGACATTGACACAAGTTACAATATTGAGTTGACTTGGTGATTATTTTTGGAACTATTCATATTGTAGTTGAACTATGAAGGAATTTATTTGAATAGATATAATTATAAGGTAATTTTTTAATCCAAAGTGTATTCATTGTTTCATCATTCAAGAATTAGCAAATATGAAAGGGAAAATTGTCTAGAAGGCTATAAGCATCACAAGGAAAGGAAGAGACTCATCTATCATAGTCAGGTGATTAGTTTACTTAAAGGATCTTCACCAGCAATCAAAGTTTCATTTTAGAGATCAATCCATTGATTTGTCCTGACAGGTGCATCAATCCCAAATCCTTTAATAGGATGGACCTAATAGTCCTTGTAGAAACTCCTAACAGAGTATATAGTTAACTGTATTGTATAAATCCTTTCACAAGGTGGACCTAACACTCCTTATTACTCCTAATAGGGTAAGATCACCAGAAGTGATCATTTGTAAGCCTTAATTAGCCAACTTTATTACTATATTAGTGAAGCATTATGGGTCTCATCACCACCCCAATTTTACCTTCTACTTGGAGGGTTTTTGGGTTACCAAATATTGTGTTATGGTGTTGTTACTTTACTACTTTAATGTTTCATACATTCAAGTAGATTAGACAATATTAAAAAGTGGTTCATGTGATTGAAATTGAAGTAGTTCCTAATTCATCCCCCCCTCTCAGTCACCTAGCTTACATTACATTTCCAACAAACACATATGTCAGCTAACTTCAAAGAAGCCTTATATTGCCTTCCACCATGAGTAACATACCAAGGATAAAAAGGGTGGCTACTAATTGGTTCATAATAAGATCCATGGAGTCCTCCCAAATGGTTGTTACATGTGTGACCCACTTAAGAGTCTATTCTAACCATGCTGAAATTGTAGGAACCCATTTTCCTACCTCAAACTACCATCATAAATGCATTGCCCAAACTTGTGTGGATTGGGAAAATGTTTACCTTACTTATCATTTATATACTAGTCAGAGGGATTTACTAGTTTGAGCTTGTCTCCTAAGGGGGCACACATTTCCCAGAGGATACAACTCTCTACAAGAACTCCTAGGTTGTTGCCTAGTCTTACTAACAAGTTCAATACATGTATCACACATTTAATGGTTCTACTTTGAAATAAATAAAGATATGTCAAAGAAGTGTTAAAAACCACATATTTAATACATGCTACACACTTGGTTCTTTCCACATTCAACTTTAAGATTCTCTATCTAAGATTTGAAGTCACTTGTGTTTAGCATGTATGTTCTTTCCAACTTGGCAAAATACATCAACATAAGAAAATTTGAGTCAACTTGATAAATCATGCGTGAAAGCTTTGAAAGAGATGGGAATAAGAGCATTTTTAACCATAAGGCATTCAAGATTTTATGGTTTCTTTTTAAGCCCCAAATTGAAATGTGTTGATTCACAATGTTCTTTTTAGATCCAAAATGAATTGTTCATCGCATTTGTTCTTTTGATTTTAGGTATTCAAGATTGTATTTTGATTTTTTTTAATGCCCAAAATGAAATGTTTTTTTTATATTCCTAAGCATTTATTCCATGAATATTTTTTGTCAATTCATTAAGAATTCAAGATGGAGTTTGTTTTTTAATACCCAAAATTGAAATGTGACAACTTTGATCTATTCAATTTTACCTTTTAGTACTCAATATTTATTTGGTAAATTATTAAGCCCAAATTGAAAGTGTGATTTCAATAAAACCATGGTTAAACATTAAAGTCAAATCCAAAGAGAATGATTTTAAATTTTAATGACAACCTACGAGCAACAATTAGTGAAAATAATAGTTTCTTAGGTTCCCTAACCTGCACAAAAGATGAAAACCATAAGTATATCCTTAAGGTTTTGTAGTTTAGTAAAAGTGCTATAGAAAACATCAGATGTGCTACATAATATATCAAATCTGCTAAAATAATTTGGAAAAGCATTGCAAAATACTTCACGAGGTGTTGTGCAAACCTTTTCCTCAAATGCACTATAGAATAATTTAGATGCATTAAAAGATTGATTAAGTATGCTTAAACTATAAGAAAATGTGCTAAACCAAGCCACAAAAGTGCTAAAACAATTTTTAAATGCGCTAAAATAATGTTTTCGTTGTTTAGGTGTAGACAGAAAGTGAAACTTTGCAGCAATTTCAAATGCATTGCAAAATTAATCAAATGCGCTACATAATTAATCAAATGTGCTATAGAACATCTCACATGCACTATAAATCATTTCAAATTATCTATTTAACATTTTAAATGTGCTATAGGAATTTTTATATGTGTTAAAATAGGTTTTAAATGCGTTGAAACATGGCTTGAGTGCACTAAAACATGATTTAAATGTGCTACAAGTTATTTCTCTAGATAGAGCAGAATAGAAGAAGACTTATGTGCTATAGAAACTGGTAAATGTGCTACATAATAGTTCATCATAGGCTATAGGAGTGTTCAAATGTGCTAAAAGAAGTCATATGTAAATTTTAGGAAGGGTTAAAAGCACTAAAATGACCTTGGAAAATCTTGCTTGAGCTGGTAGAAGATTTGTGAAAGCTTCCTAAGATCTTTGAAGCATGAATCTTCCTTCCAAGCACATCTCCAAAGCCAACACACTTGTAAAACACTAAACAACACCAAACATTAGAATTTTAGTTTGCAAGAAAATTCTATTGAAATGGATGAATTAATGACCCATTTGTGGGGTCCCACCATGCATGCCAAAATGTATCACCTAAGATTGTTAGTGTAAATGAATACCAAGATCAAACAAAACATTCAATAGGATAAACTAGATTAACACCTTTGAATGGACAAAAAGAAACAATGTAAAAGGAATGCAAACCAAATAAGCAAATCCTCAAGTCTCCTTTACTAAATGAGATGTGTCCAAAGGATGGAGGCATGTGTGCTTAAGGTGTGCTTCAAGCCTTCAAATGGATTCAATAATGGAGTGTGCAATGAGTAGGGATTTGAGCATGATAAGGGTATGGTTGATGGGTTTATTTTTTAAAAGAGAATTATAGCATTAGATATGAATGTGAAGGGAGAGAGGTTCATTTTATAGAAAAAAGGGTAGTGGAATGGATGGCCAAGATGCATAGTTGAGAAAAGGTGAGGGAGGACTAGGATGCAAAGAGAGGGAAGCACATTGATTGTGCTTTCTCAAATCCATAGCCTTATGACAAGTGTCACAAGGAGAGAGGATGAGAAAGTTGGGAGAGAAATTAGTTATTAGGGGGTTGGAGTGTGTAAGAGGAATGTAAGAAGCCTTAAATTTTTTGTAAGAGCATTAAATGCAAGTGGGTGGGTATGTAAGAGAGGCATAAGAGATGGGATGGCAGGTTTGACTTTGGTGTGGGTTAAGATATCTTAATCCATACTTAACGTTGTGCAAATGATGAGGGTGAGGATTAGGCTTATATTAGAGGGGGATTAAGATGCAAGTAGGAATATTAGAGAAATGAAAGTGGGTTGGATAATTAAATGAGTTGAATTAGTTAATTAAATAGGATTAACATGGGTGAATGGGTTGGGTTGAGTTAGAAATAAGGATTTAGGATTGAGTTAAGGGTTAATTAGGGGTTGAGGATTTTATTTAAAAATAATTATTTAATCAAAAGGGGATTTGAGATTAAATTAAATATATACTATGCATTTATTTAATTTAATAGAAGAATACGGGTTTAATTGATAATTTAGACTTTTGGTTGTCCTTTAATTTATCAATTGGACTAAAGTCAATTAAATTAATTAATTAACTAAGGGATAACATAAATTAATTAAATATTACATACTTAATCAATAATGCCTTAGGAGATGACTAAATAGGATTACTTAAATGATGTAATCTAATTTAGGTGTCTACAACTACGATGTCCAGATTGGACTATTGTAGGATGAAAGGGCACTTAACTTGGATATATCACTAAAGATGTGGAACAAAGATAATCTTCATGTTTTGGATCCACCATACAACAAGGATAAGATCTATGAATGACCCATTATGTATGTAGAGATCAAGCGAGAGGAGAATGATGATATCCATCATAGGGACCAACATGTGGGCAAGGAAACCTTTCCACTTGGATGCGGTTCCCAATGCTCCAACTTGACAAGCATCTTCTCAACCCAAGATGGGTAAAGGAACCAAAGTCATAGGTCCTACATATCTAGAAAATTCACCACTAAAGCCTGAGATGATGCATCAAATCAAAAAAGAAGTGGAGTACTTCTAGAATAAGAGGGTAAAAATCAAGAAGAGAAAAAGGGATACTCAAGAAAGAGCCCTACAAGAAGAGGCTCAACTAAAATAGGCTCAATCATAACAAGCCCAACCAAAATAGGCTCAACCCAAGAAAGTAGAGCCTTAGTAGAGGAAGCCCCAAAAACCCAAGTGGAGGCCACCACATTAGTACCTAAGAGATCTTGAACTAAGATGACAATGGTGGGACAGAAAAGGAGGAGGTTGAAGAAGAAAAGTACTTTGTCTCCTTAGGTTCCAAAGACCATTCCTGATGCTCAATATGAGGAACAAGGGGAGTAAATTGAGTATATCCCACTCAACAAGAGGACCCAGTTGGGAAGAGTCAAAGAAGTGGAAAGGAGGAAGAGCCTAATGCAAAAACCACTATCCATCCGAGGACAACTGATTCAACTAGAAGCCTCTAATCAAGAAAAGGAAGGATGGATTGAACAGTCAGGAGGAGATGGGACAAATGTCTTTGATATATTAGACTTTTACTTCATGCCAATAGGCACATAAATGGTAGGGAAAATGATAAGGGATACCCCATAGAACAAATCAACTGGAAAGGATTGGGATTAGTTGCCTCCCTTACCTAAAGGGCCACTTGGTATACCTCCACCACTATTAGTAAATCTTCTATCTGCACCTCCTCCTCAAGTAGAATATGAAGAAATTATAGTAATTCCTCTAGCGATTGATCCAACGAGCTAGAACATGGAGGGAGATGAGTATGTCCAATTACATATAGATGAAGTATCAGAAGAAGGAGAGATTATTGAGGAAGGAGAACAAATTCCTTTTGAAGGAGAAATATGATCCTTTCCATAGGTGGAAATAGAGGCTCAAGCAATAGATCCTCCAAGAAAAAAGAAGACTCTAGAATGAGGTGATAAATGGAAAGGGCCAACCTTGAAACCATCATCATGAGCTCAATACATATCTCCCATGGGAACTACTCTAACCTAGTTGAAAAAGGAAGTTCTAACTTACCAAATGAGATATATGGAGTACACAGAGATGGAGGGTATGGAAAAGTTGATAAAGGTAGTCAAAATATTGGAACCTATCAAAGGTGATGCTAAGAGGTTGGCCTTTATCATGAAGAACTAGAATGAAGATCTACTTGCACACATTGCCAACCCTCCTCCCCATATAGATACTAAAGATATTTCTCCAAAAGACTATCATATGAAGGAGTTAGTGCTGGGAAGTACCATAGTTGATGTGGCAAAGGTTCTGATCACCACTAGCCTTAAAAAAGTGTTTATACACTTGGATTACGGTGAGTTAGAGATATTGGTATTAAGAAAGAAAAATGAGTTACTAAGAGGATATGTTAATGACATAATGGGCCCAATTGACCCTGAACATCCAAAGGTTTCTCTAGAGGCTACTCTTGAGAAGAAAGAGTGAGGAAAGATTGCAGAAGAGAGTGATTCATTTTTGGAGGCATGCAAAAGGTGGTATTATAGTTTTGAAGATAAATGAGTCTAGATAATTGAAGGTAATTTGAACGTTCTACACAACAACCGGAATAGTACTGAAAAATTGATCACAATAATAAACTAAGATTTTGGGATAATGGATGAAGTGCATACCTAGACCAACAATTTGGAAGCATTGAAGATCGTCAAAGTTTAGAGGTATTAGATATTGATGGATGTATATATTGTGTAAGGATTGGATAAAATAGATGATTGAATTGAATAGGTATCAATCATCAATAGAGTCATGATAGGATTATATGAGGATATTCAAGGCATGAAGAACAAAGCTCAAAAGTAATTTTTTGGAGGCAAATAAGTACTATAGTGCCGCCAACCTAGAGGTTCTTGGGGATGAGTCAAGAACTCATTTTTTCAATAGAAATAGTAGTACAAAAATTCAAAGAACTATTTGAGATATCTTCCTTTGAGGATGATATTAGTTAGATGTTCAAGATTGAAGAAGCACTACTAGAGTTAGATTCTAGGTTGGAGGATTTTAGAGATACTAAGTTGGAGATCAGTAATTATTGCCAAGTAGTGCACAATAAGTACGAGTTCTTAGATATGTTGAGAATTCAAGAGATAATAACCATCGTCAAAAAGTTCAAAACAACACATCCAACCATCATTTTGGTCTAAGGGGAAGAAAACCCAGATGCTAGAAATTGAGTTTTGATCACACTTATGAAAATTCTATCATTTTGTTCATTGTTAGAAGGTGCAATTTTCACAAAGGTGTGCCTACCACAAGGTGCATTAAACACAAAGGTGTTCTTTTTAGAAGGTGCACTTTTCATCGAGGTGTGCTTTCTAGAAGGTGTACTGATAGTTTTGATTAGTAATAGTGGCACCGATAGTTCACCGCTACTTGCCATTTTTGAGTATTTCATGCACCAAAAATGCATTTTTGAGCATTTCATGCACCAAAAATGCATTTTTGAAGCAGTTTAACTAATAGAGACACAGAGTCAAGACCAAGTTTGCATCCAACTGAGTGTTAGAGACTTACAAGTCATCTACAAACTTCTCTCTTCTTATTCTTTTAGAGTTTTTGAGTCATGTGAAGTCCATGCACTATGTAATTAATAAAATAAAGAGTGCAAGCCTCCTTAGCTCCTAGTTAGGAGTCTATTTGGACATAATTTTTTAAGGTTCTTAACAATTATCAAACTAATACCTCTCACCACTAACCCTTATCTCATCAATATCACAAATCACATAAACATATATTGCAATGATATATTAGATCTAACCTACTGATCACAACTATAAACATAAAAGTAAACAATCAACACATAACATAAATATTTGGTTACCCAAAAACCCTCCAAGGTGAAGGTAAAAATGGGGTGGGGATGAGACACATAAATCTTTACTACTATAGTAACAAAGTTTACTTTTTAGGGCTACAATTCGGATCACTTATGATGATCTACCTTGTGAGGGGTATACCTTGCTAAGAGCTTACGAGACTTATTTAGTCTATCTTGATTAAAGGATTTAAAACTTACAAAAAAGTAAGCACTGTATTGAGAGATTTACATAGGCTTGTTAGGACCACTTTGTTAAGAGATTTACTCCAATTTAATCTACTAAAATGTATCAGTCTAATCTACTATTTGATCCTTCTCTAATAAGATATAACTTTGTTCTACACTTTACTGCTCTTCTTGGTCACTCTAACTTGTTTTACCTTCAAACTTTGTTTAGGCATCCAAATGTCACTTCTCACACATACTTTGACCATTGCTCTTCTCAATTTAGGGTTTGGATATTCCTTCTATAGCCAACTAGAGAAGGTTCTAGATCAAGATCAATGATCCAAATTTCTCCCTTTTACTGCTCAAACCTTCCCTTTATCTAATTAGTTAGACACCTTGCATGGGGATTAATGATCCATCTCCATGTTTGTGCAATTCCAAACAAATATGTTAAAACAGGTTCACTTGGCACATGACCACTATGATGCTTGGTCATGGTCAGTCTTCATGTTGTCCCTTAGCTTTTGAATTCCTAACATTCATTAGATAACTTGGCATGAACTAACTCTATGTTGCTTGGTAAAAATTAAATTTTATCTACTCGACATGTATAGGAGCACTCATTGACCATAGAATTTATCCTCAATAACAATTTATCAGCCTTAAGTAAAATAGGAATAATTCTATATACATTTCTCAGCCTTAGTAGAATGACTCAGTCCCAGTGATGACTGACCAACTCTACCAAATAAGAGACTAAGTTTTTGAAACTAATAGACAACAAACTATAGGGACCAACCATCTCCCCCTTTGACATTAGTGACAAAAACGCTTTGTAATGATTCAACATTACATCTCAAATTTTTAAACTTGAGACTATGATGAAGGGTGCTCCCCTTAATACCTTAAACACATTACAGAAATAAAGAAATAAATACAATTTAGAGTTTAGGGTTTGGGGTTTGGGGTTTGGGTTTTGGGTTTGGGTTTTAGGTTTCATGTTTAGTGTTTGGGGTTTCTGGTTTTAGGTTTAGGGTTTAGGGTTGAGGGCTGAGGGTTTAGGGTTCGAGTTTTAGGTTTCATGTTTAGTGTTTGGGGTTTCTGGTTTTAGGTTTAGGGTTTAGGGTTTAGGGTTGAGGGCTGAGGGTTTAGGGTTCAGGGTCTAGGGTTCAGGGTTCAGGGTTTAGGGTTTAGGGTTGCCTTTTAGGGTTTAGGGTTTTAGGGTTCAAGGTTTAGGTTTTAGGGTTTAGGGTTTTTGGTTTTTGGATTAGGGCTTAGGTTTTAGGGATCAGGGTTTAGGGTTTAGGGTTTAGGGTTTGGGGTTTTAGGGTTTGGGGTTTAGGGTTTAGGTTTTTAGGGTTTTAGGGTTTAGGGTTTAGGGTTTAATTAAAAATTAACAATTAACAATTAAAAATTAACCAGATTAATCCAGAAAAAAGAATATTTTATAGAAAAGA